>JBCFYV010000024.1:24462382-25662382 GCA_039000515.1 Timema cristinae
AGCTCAACACGAAACTCGCGCGTTAGCCAACTACGCCACCGAGGTGGGTCTGAAGCAATATTACCACCTCAGCCATGCGCTTGTTGTACCAAGATGGATACCAGTTGTGTTGTTGTTTTGTCAATTTTAAAATTTACCACACAATTAACAATAATAAAATACGACACTTTCACACAATAAACAAACCTAGCCTCAATACACGTGGTAATTACAGTGACCAAACAGTTTGTGGTGACGGCGATGGACGACATGATGCAACAGGGCAGGATAGGTTGGCAAGCTTGCCACCGTCGTCCGGTTACATAAATGCACCCATATTCCATAATGCTCCTATGAATCATCCAATGATAAATTATCGCTGCGTTCTATAAAGTACGGACGGTCACCCTTAAGACCGCAACGACATTATCGGACGATATCGCATAAATGGAGCTATTGTATCCTTTCATCAGAGAATGAACTATAAATTATCGTCGACAACCAGACGATACTAAACGCACGCATAAAATGAGAACTAAGACAATTTGCAATACTGGTTCATCGAGGTTCCTAGTAGATCCTTCTTATCCTGGCACACAGTCTTCCGACATGACTGAAAGCGTTGAAATCTGGCAAAATAAAACCGAGACAGAGAGAAGAAGATAAAGCTTTTCTCCATAAGACCTGCAGCTCCCTCGGCCATTACATTGGGTGTAATTACTCTACAAAGTTAGTAACAAGGGCGGACTTTAACAATATATTCAGTAATCTACATTTTATATACAATAGATGAAAGTATTCTGGCTATATACAAATAAATAAAGCCCCTTTGTTTCGGTAAATGAGATTATTTTTTTAAATAATATTAACTGTGCGTGGTTATTCAAAGCGCGCGGTCACATGTAACGATCGTTTTGGCGGTGTGCCCAAGCTGCGGCTCTTTGATTCACTGTAAAAATGACCATAAAAACCTTGAGTTACCACATCGCTAACTCTCTCTCTCTCGACTCCTCGTCCCCTCTGTTAATTTGCTGGGAATCTATTCCTTTTTTTTTTACAGTGTGTATTTTATTGTCTACTCTCAAACTGCAACACAAGTTGGCTTTGACTGTCCTCGTTTTAACTGTCCCAAAACAAAGTACGCCAAAAGTAAAACTGCTTTTTGATTGGAGTTTTATTACTTGCCTGTATTTTAAAATGACATTTTAACATTTCTCTTCCTTATTTATGTCGCTGCACTACAAAGAATATAAAAGAGCTACATGAATTGTACATTTAGTTTGTGTTAGCTAACATTCTTAACACTCTAAGGAAGAATATATTTTTACTATTTTTAACAGTAGATAGAAAAGCATGTTTCTACTATTTTTAACGGTAGATGGAAGATGATATATTTGAGAATTTTTCATATTTGAAATAGCGAACAATTTCGACTTTCAAATTTGGATGAATCTTGATATTTTGTCTACCCCAGAGCTAAAAAAATGTGTCTTAGCATTCCGTTTGTCTGTCCGATCTGTATGCATATCTGTATTTGGGACTGTAGTTGAAATGGTTTGATTGATTTAGTTAAAACTTAATATGTTTACATTTTATACATAGTCATAACCTTAAGGTGTAATCTTGTTTTTAATTCTAGCTTTAAAATTTAGGCTATTTTACTGAAAGAAAATTTTTGAAAATGAAACAATCAACGATTTTGTTAAAAATAGAAAATTGGAGGTGTTTATATTATAAATAACACCATTTACTTGTTTTATTTGGTGAAGATAATTTATAGGTAGTTTAAGTAGCCCATTATTGATTTATAAAATTTTAAATTCTTTAAAAGTGGCTTTAATTATTGTTTGGTTCACAATATATATCTGGGGAATGTTTTACTATTTTTATGATAAAAAAAGATTTATTTTAGTTTAGTGATTACTTTTATTTTTAATTTTTGTTCTAAACTATAATAAACATTAATATATTGTGTTGTAATATCTTACGTATTTTGGTCATACGCAGTCAGCACCATAATGGCTTTTAGCGACTTAGAATAAATTAATTTTGAGTTAAGAACAAAATATTTTACGAATATTATGGACTAAAAGGTTTCGTCTGGATAGAGGATTTAAAAATAAATCTCTGAAAAATTCTAGAGGAACAAAAAGCCAATATCCACGTCAAATTAGGTGGTAATAATGCTAATAAAATATATTAGAATAAAATTGCATAATTTATATTTATAAAAGGTCATGTTCCCATTTTAAAACGAATTGTCAGCTACACCTGATATATTGCTATGTGAACGGAAGGTCTCATGGAGACAAGTTTCATCCTCGCTCTCTCTCAGTTAACTATTGCCAAATCTCCTCGCTCTCAGTTATGTCGGAAGGTGGTGTACTTGGGTAAGAAAAAGATACTGGCAACATCGACAAACCAGCGTTGCAAAACTTGTCTTATATTTTAAGCGAAGATTGACCACATGAAAACAAGAAAATGACAACGTTGTTTCCCGATAGAAGCATGGCGTTACCTCGAGATATTATCCAGTGTACATAGGTGACAGATTGTATTGCAAAGTGATTAAAGGTGATTCGGAGGGAACTTAGGTGGCGATTTTCCCCTTTTCTATGGTAGTACTTTATATTAAATAATATTATTTGAGTGTGTGTCTGGATGTATATATATATATATATATCCATCCGAATTGCTTGTTGGGGGCTATGTCCCCAAACTCCCAGTGCGTTTTATTTGCCAGTGGATGTAAACTAGTGTAATTCCAGAGCCGTTTTTTGGAAGGTCTTATCGTTTAGCCACAAGAGATCTCCAAAGAAAGGTCCTCACCGACTTTAAAATGCTCCACCATTTTGAATTTTTTTTTCGGGGGTTAAAAATTAAATTTTTAACTTTTTGGAATATTCCCGTTGGTTACATGCTAAAAGCTATAAGTTTGTCAAATTTAAAGTTTCTAGCTCATCTGAAAGTGGGTAAACATTAATGTCAGTGAGTGAGTCAGCCATGTGGCTTTATAGTTAATATATATAATATATACTCTATCGCAATAAACTGAATTATGGTGACAAAATAATGAACTGATGAGGCTCAAAACTTTAGCAGGTAAAATGGGGGGTAATTTACCAAGCCCCTCTCTCCACATTAATTCAGATTAATTCCTTCTAAGATACCTTCTCGAACCTTACTCCAATTGCACCATCACTGTAATGATACGCACTGTTTTGATCTGTCAGCAGGTTGTATATAAACACTTAGTTTTCTAGGTGGAGTATGTCAAATAGTTTGATGTTTGCACCATTATCTTAAGGATTCCAACATAATTTAATATCTGACTAATTATAAAACTCAAATACAAAGATATTGTTGTTAGTTAAACTGTCTGCGGCAATATTAATGAAACTATATTGATTTATCTTCAAAAGAAGCGCTAGGTTAAGTTCACCCTACTAGCGTCAAATCCCTCTATCTGCTGTTCTAGTGTTCCTTAAATTGGAACGACCTTGGCTCGAGCATGATGACTCCGTCTCCCTGACACTTCACGCCCGTGACGTCAACAAAACGTTAAGTGCCTTCTAGCGGAACATTCTGAAACCAATATACACAGTTGTGAAGTAGACGGTACACCCCTTAAAATCTGGGTTAGAGTACCAATCGGCTGCATCATTTGTGTTTGTTTTTTTTCCTAAATGTTTTCACACTATATCTCCATGTATATGAGGTACATATCCTCTTAATCCTACCTTCCTCATCCTTAAGACATTATAGTAAATGTTCGGGTAGTTTGAACAGATAATAAGTAATGCGTAGTTTGCGAAGAGATAAAGAGATCTACTTAGCCTATTGGTGGTTGTAAATAATAATTAAATCCTCGCAGAAAGAACCTAGTCCCTTCTTATTAGTGGAATTTCAGTTATCCTTGGAGTAGTTATAATATGTCATGTCACTATTATCTCTAAGGAGAGGAAAATTATTTTTAAAAAACGTGGGAATCTTAGGCTGGAAATTACAATGGTAGGATCCTTATATTTCAACACATTTCTCTATACATAGTCCGTATTTTTTTATTATTGATATATATATATATATATATATATATAGATATAATATATATATATAGTTTATATATATATATAATAAATAGTTTTCATTAAATGGGGCATCTATATCTTACAATATTTTGGCTAGCATGCCCAGCATTGTTTGTTTTGACGATTTTTTATTTGGGGAGGGGGGGGGGAGTGCGAAAGAAGGGGAACTTATGGTTCAAGGTTATAATCTCAGTACATCAAGTTAGTATGTTTCATCCGTGCTTCACGTCTTACAACTCGTTATCTGCAAATTTACACTAGAAAACCAGATTATACGAGACTAGTAATACAATTGTCCTTTTGGCCACAACTGCTTTAACAACTTATCTGTATCTGTGTGGAGCTAATTTCCTTATTACATGTAAGGAAAAGTCTACTAAAAGGTAAAAGAAGGCCTTTCATGTGCATTGCTAAGGGCAGGGATAGGTGTGATCAACCCAGGGTTCAATTCCGACAGATTGCACTATGGTTTGCATTTGCTAACATGTAGTACAAGCTATGCTTGTATTGTAATGTATTGTATTGTATTGTGTATATATAAATGATTAAATTCACTTTCCCCATCACATTTACTTAGCAGAGCTGGTTTAGGTCATTGTATTGTAGGTCATATGGTATTACCAGGGATGTTTGCAAGAACAAATTATTTAAAAAAACAACTTATAGTTATCATAAGTTAAATTGAAAAATGTATCTTCAAAATATTCTTTTCCTGCACCGGAGGCTTACGTTGACCTGAGACATCAGTCTAATCTAGTCTGGTTTTACAGTAATGGAGAAACCGGGATTCAAATTCTAGCTGACTGCATCAAGTTTTTTTCTCCTAAACGGTTTTCCACTCTCCTTCCACACAAATATTGGTAAGTTTATCCTAAAATATACCTCCTCGTATCCTATATAACTAGCGTCAGTATTCAATAAACCCATATGGGTAGTAAGAAAAATGACACGAAAATATTTAATGCCTTTAAAAAATGGGTGTGTGTACTTATGTACGCGCGTGAGAAGTTATACTTCTTTGGCATCATAAATAATACATACGGATAGTTAACCTCAATTATATTGGAGCACTTGAAAAAGTCTATAAGCACAATTTCTTTCACTCTTATTTACGAATAGTAAATAATATTAATCAAAATATTCAATTTAAATCACTACTGATTATAATTTATTAGCACATATATAATTCGCACTTGTATGAAACTAAAACACGTGTTGTGAATGTAGAAACTAGAAACATGTGGATAAATATTATATATATGAAAACAGTGATCAGAGGCGACGAGCGTACCAACATGCGCGACTAACAGAGGTTCTATTTCTATTTTGTTGGTAGCTTTTTTTTTTCGAGACTTAATGAGCGGTTTAGCTTCAACCTGTTACTTTTGAGTTACAGTGATGCGTGCACATCTTAAAATTTCACTCTCATCATTTTTTCATAACGCGACTAAAGAAGTTTAACTTCAAAAATTAAATATTTAATTTTAAAAGATAAATTGTTCTGCCGTAATATAGATACGATGAAATTATCCATAAATAGTTATTTACGTAAAGTTATAGAGTAAAGATATATTCAATAAAATTGAAATTTATATTTATATTATGCTCAGCTAAGAGTTTTAAATAATTCCTCGGACTAAAATAAAATTATTTCTCACTAGTGTTTTAACTTGATGACAAATATAAATAGCATTAGGGCTTAGGGTTGATAAAAAGTCTCTACTTTTTGTAAAATAACACACACAATCAAAAAACTAGTCAATTTATCTTTCATAGTGGCCGCGTTATTTTGTTTTTTTGTAAACTCCCCCTTACTCGTTTAACGCATCACTCTGGGTTTTTCTCCTCACCCCGACTATCTTCTTCTATTCCTTGTTTGTCCGCTACTCCAAGGAAGTGGCGGTATAAACCAGAGCTATTGGTCCGGAAAGTTGGAATCGAACCATCGCACCCCCCATAGTTCATTGTGGCCACGAAGAATGTAGGGTGGGGGGAGAAGTTTTTATCTGTGTCTCAGGCGCCAGTGGGGGCCGGCCGTAATGGCCCCACAGTCGGGACACTCACGGAATATTAATCTCATCCCCAAGCAAATGGACCACCTGATGCATTTTGTTTCCACGAGACCGTCTCCCTCCGCCCGTTCCTAATGACGAGATTTTCCTTACTATCCTTGTAACGGCGGGGTAAATGTTTGTTTTACTCTCTTCTGCCTCAAAGTGCATCGTCTACTCTATGTGATCATATGTTTACAGTTCACTGCTCATCGACCTTTAAAGTTGTGTTTTAAATTATGTATGTCTATGGAAACATCAAGTACTTTATATTTATCAACTGGGAGGTTGGGACTCGAATCCCAGACAAGTTTACTAAGGGTGTTTTTTTTCGTATAGTTTATCACCCTCCCTTCACACAAATGCAAATCAATCTTTAATTAAAACCCGTTTCAGTGGCTGAATTATCTAAGTCATCACTCACGGTGTTAGAATGTTCAGCTGATGATGGGGAGGTTTGGGCTTGAATCCCAGTCAGGTCTACTGAGGGTGGTTTTCTCTAAATTGTTTTCGACTCTCCTCCCACGAAAAGGAGGGTATATTATTACCTCTAAAATGCTTTCTTACTCATCCCTACTTCATTAGAGTAATTTTCATATATGCGTTTAACCTGAACAAGCAGTAAGGCTTGGTTATAAAAATACCTTTAATTAAACATGCTAAAATTAGGATGAGTAAGCCTAATACTAAATAGTATACGAATTTTTATGCGATCCACTTCTTACTGCCAATCTGGGATATAATTTTATATTAATGGGGTAAAAATTAGTAAGGCATAATTTGGAAAAGATGCACTCACATTTTTGAGGAGGACGAAATCAGGAAAAAATTTAAGGAAAAATATATATTAATACAGTTTTCTTGGTTTGCATTGATGCATTTATAAATTTTTATTATCTTTTCAAATGACAATATTGGCATTAGAAGAATCTTTAGATTTTCTCTCAATTGTTCTACCACTAACATATTCTGGTGCATTTAAATAAGTTGGTCTCGAGACAAATCAAGATAAAATCAAGATACTGAGATCCTATTGTCCAACTGTTCAAGCCTGCTTCAAATGTGTACCATAATATAATACAAGTTATTTATACTCAAACATTTCACGACACAAGCTTCTTCGCGATAGGATTTGCGGCATACTGAACGTCTGGAGTAAAGAGGGTTGGAGATGCTTCATAATGAAGGCTATTAGTATCCAGTTTCAGATATTTGAAAGAGGCGATAAGTACGTGGCTGCCTTTCTTAACTACATTACTATACAAAATTACGTTTCCAGCATTATCAATTCAAAAATAAAATAATGAGCTACTGAGCAATAAATGACGGTTGGTATGCTCGATTCCCCCTTGAATATACATGTTATACGTCAAACACACATATAATTAATTAATATAATATAATATAATTAATTTTATTGCAAGTAACCTTAAATTAGGTTTAATTTTTTGATTTAATAATCTTTGTTTGATTTATAAAAATGTATATCAAACAAACCTACATGACGTCAACCCGCAAGCGAGCTATACCGACCGAGCTGCCACCGCATGTTGGCGAATAGTGTGCTAACATTTTTGGTTAGAGGGTGTCATGTGATCAGCATAGCAAACCTTTCAGCCGTTAATATCAGTTTTATAGACTGGAGCTGCAACCTAGTTTTTCAAATAGCTCTTCAATTGTCCTCACGAGGCTGATTTGAGCGCGTTCCACACTAAATGTTTCACAGAAAAGTCTGGAAGTGCCGGAAATTGAACCTGGGACCTTTGAATCTTTATCTAGGAATTCTGACCCCTAGTCCACAGAGGTGGTCATAAAAATGTATACATGTTAAATAAAACTTTAAATACCTTTTATATTTCCAATCATTATTTGTAATAATATAACGTCCAGATATTTGTGTCCCTCCCATACAAATGTTGCGGTACATCCTTTAATAACCACTTCCAATACAGAGACATTACCCTTCACTCACCAAACTTCTTGTCCTCTTTTAATAATAATTTATCTTGACTTTTCCACGTCACTCTCTTGCTCGGTGGTTTTCCGCATGCTTCAATTTGCTTGTCTTGGAGGGAAACTCTTGGCTGTTGGTCAAGCTTGGCCAGACCTGAACAAATTGTTGGCAAGCTTGAAATTTGTTCAATGACGCAAAGTTTGGCTCGTCCTGTGTCCTTCAAAAGGTGGCAAGCCAATATTTAAAAAAAAAAACTACCTGTCCTGTATAGTAGTACTATACAATTATATTGAATTGATGGTTTGACTTTAGAAGTATAAACAGTGCCAACTGACATTTCAAACATATGTTGTTTTTCTGATATATAAATTTTGGCTCACAGAAATAGAATCTTTTGAAACGCCGCCGATAAGATAAATCAATCAAGTTAAGCTTTTTTTTTAAGAAAACCTGTCTTTATTAAAGCAAAACTCATATCATATATGTGTTATATGAAATAAGATCACTTCTTGAAGATGGCATCCTACAGATGGTCACCTCTTCTGCATAGGCATTCCTGCATTCCCATACACAATTTTCCCATAGCAGATTTCAGTATTTAAATGTTCTGTACATACCATTGACTTCTCTTTAAGTCGTATTTTCATTTAAAAGAACAGGGAGAAAAACACTTAGCTCATTAGATATCCACACAAAAATAAACCGCAAACTGACAAACCAGGAGACCTCGCAGGGCAAGCCATTCCTGGAGTTGACATGGTTCCCAAACACTCTTCGTACAGGGTCCGTCGATACTCTCACTGTATAAGGTGTAGTGCCGTCTTGTTTAAAATAAGTGGACTCGTTTACAGGCCCTTCCACTCTCAAACATCCTAACATACCGTTCTGAAGTCACAATAACGGCCCAACCATCGTTATCCTAAAAATAAACCAGGTTGATTAGCCCACTTTATGATACGGTGCACCACACTATGACTTTATCACTCTGTTTAAAGGTCCCTGTAGTAGTTGCCGAAAGTTTTCTTTAGCACAGTAAAGAAACTGTTGATTGTTCACATGACTATTTAGGTGAAAATACGCTTCATAAGATGTCCAAAGACATTTCCCAGACATTTGTTGACAGAAAGTAACCACCCGAAAAATCAATGGGTTTTATTTCTTGGGCTATTTATATCTTATACCAATGGCCATTTAAATCCTTGATCCAAATTTTGCACAAACTGCGGTGGGTGGGATGATTTTAAGGTATGTAGGGAACTCAAGAAAATCTCAGTATTTTTTTCGGCATTTAGAGCAATACTTCTTTTTTTGTCGAGATAAATAAAATAATACTTCAATATAAACATAAAGAGTTCAATTTTATTCACATCGGGATACCAACATTTCTTGAATTTCTGTCATGATCAAAGTGTCGTCATTAGATGAGAATCTTTTTAAATGAAGGAAAAATGTTGTCATTAAAATTTAACTTTATGTTTGTATTTAAGCAATATTTGAATTGTTTTGAGAAAAAAATTATTTTGCTATAAAAACTGCTAAATTATTGTCCTTAACTTGCGTATCCTGCATCCCCACCAAAAGGATAATGCATGTAGTCGCGCAGCAGAGCCGGATTTGAAAAGGTGGGTGCCTCGGGGCGATAAATAGTAATTAAATACACCAAAATTAAACAAATATTTTTATTTTCAACGTTTTGATATTATAATTTTCTTAGAAACCATTGAAAGATAAGTATTGTGATCGTCGAAAAGATCTAACTCAACATTTTAATAAATTGTTCACATTTCATGAACCTTGAAACCGAAAACATTATTTTCATGATGCCCTCTGTCTGTCTTCCTGTCTGTGTATCTGTATCATTTTGGTTCAAACTATTAAATATAAAGTAATATTTTAGCTTTCTTGATATTTTATAGTATCATAAGCTTCATTTAAAGGCATTTTTTCAAGAATATTGGGAGTAAATGTGACAATTTCCACGTGTTTTTTTAATTTCAAACATTTTTGAGTAATATGAAAGAGATATATGTTAAATTACCATAGTATTACCATATTACCTGCATCGTTGGGTGTGAGAAGTAAATTTCAAGCTAATCTAGTCAAGTTTGTCATTTACGGGAGGTTAGAGTTCGAATTCCGGTTTGGTGTATTAAGGAATTTTTTTTTCCCCTAAATAGTTTCACGCACACTTCCCTTGCAAATTTGGGTAAATTTGCTCTAAGCTCTGCCGTCATCATCCTACTCCATTAGTATAAGCTAATACAACCCGACCGTGAATAACACTTAAAGAAAATAATAATTATTATAATTTAGATTACTATAATGTAGTATGTCGTATAAAAATGCACACCACATTTGTAATCGATCGTTTTTTTTTGCTACCGCTTCTAATACCCCCTTTTATATGTACTAATTACGTTAATTTGTTAGGGATGAAGAAGGTTGAATTTGAAGACGTATACCCATATTTGCGTGGAGGGACCGGGATTATTATTATTTATTTATTTTAAGAAAATACACCCTCATTACATTCGACTGTGATTCAAACACCTATTGCCATGTCATCTGCAGTCCAGTTTATTATGAGAGTGATGCCATAGAACATTTGATCACAGAAGCAGGTCGTACTCTTAAAATAGTCCCTAAATATTAGGTATATGTTATCAAACGTTCCCTGCTCTTATCACAGTTTTTTTTAATGAAACAATGTATCATTGTCAATAGCTTGAACTGCCGCATGTCTTTAAGAAGGAAAAGCATTAGAATATTTTTGAAAATTCTTTCCTCGTGGTCTAAAGTGGACAAAACTAACTGTATAGTCCAATTTTCATAGGAAAGGCCTTTTTTTTACTTTTCATCCATTACTGTTTCCAGCCTGTGACCTGGGTCACTTTTTTATTCAGACCATTATTTTCCACTATCGGCTTTCTAAGCCTGCCAAGCTCTATATGCCTTATAATATAACTTAAGACTAGAACAGGCATAACATCAAGTCCTCAGCTGTTAATTTATCACTGTGAAAGAGTAAACAAACATTTCATCAATGATAAATTTATCCGCAATGCTGGGAATCGAACCTACGACCCTTAGCTCAGTGGACAGGTGCTACCTACTGAACTAAGGCATTGGGTCGGAAGGGCCTTTTATAAAATATTAACCCCTTTTTGATGGTTAAAATTCATAATATATTACTATTTTATTAGTGTTATTTCATAGGTATTGATACTACCTGTCAAAAAGTGACAGCTTCGGATCACATGACCTGATATGTGAATAGGTTAAAGTATATATAATAGCTTAACTAACTCTGCCTGTGAAAATATTATTATTATTATTATTATTATTATTATCACACCGCATCTTACTTCCCGTTCTGTGAAAATAGAATGTAGACCTGATCGAGAACATGCATACATATCGTGTAGATGTGTTGAGATTGAGGAAGTTCCGTAACATGACGGGCAGACGGAGCACGTAATTTGATAAGACAGGCCTCGAGTGGCCAACCAGCCAGCCAGCCGGGATGGGAATCCTGTGGTCTCTATGTTAACATTTCACTGCACGCTTTGTAATAGGATCTTCCGTTAATATTGAGGCTCCTTGGCCGCTGTATCCTCACACTGAATCCTTAGTTCGTGCTTGACCATTAACAACGCAATCCTCTCGTCCGAACGCCGCTAGGAGTACAGCATTCTGAAAGATAAGATCAGTCATATGTATCCTATTGTACTATGATTTGTTGTGGTGATTTCTTCGTTTAGTTTCTTAGAGTTGTCTGTAGATATAAACAACCTAATAATAAATATAAAAGTCGTAACTTAAATTAATTAGGCTATGCATTTATTAACATGAGATATGTACTTAAGGAGATGTATGGATTTAAAAATCTAAGAGTAACAGACATTTTATTTTAGTATGCCAAGTTCTGAAATAGTGACATCAAGTTGATGAAATATTTTCATAATTTATTGTATTTAATAACTTATTATTTTCTACTTACACCGGTGGGTATACTCCATTCACGGTAGGAATTACTTTCTTAAAGGTGTTTTTTCCTACCAATATCCTACTATATAATAGATTTCTGGTAGGGAAAAGGGCCTTTCAGAAAACAATTCCCACAGTGAATGGACTTACATATTCCAAATGTCGAGCTCATTTGAACTAGTTGGCATTTGATTGGAAGAACGGGGTTTTAATCCCAGCTGGGTGTACTAAAGGGCTTCCCACTCTCCCTCCATTCAAATGGGAGTAAATAGGCTTTAATTGATACCTTTCTCATCTCTATCACATTAGCATAATTAATACATTTGTATATTAAAATGGGTAGGGAGATACGATGGTAAAATATAATTTATTTGTTAAAACAAGTTGTTTATCGAACTAATTGATGATTTAGTAAATAATACATTTATTTTATGCTTTAAAATTGTTCAGGTTTTAGGGATGTAAAGTTCTTATATGTATCCTTTCTTAATTAACTGAAATTCATATTATAAATTCAAAATATGTGTTAATTTACAGATTCAAAATTAGTATTTGTATAAATGCCAAACATATATATGAAACAAGAAGTTTCCGAAAGTATAATTTAACTCACTTGACCATAGTGTATACCATGTTTGAGGGAAACTTGGTTCTCAATTTGTGAAGAACAAATAGCCAAACCAAAATAAAACCTGGGTTTACCTACTCTTTACTTTTTGATTCTAAAAATAGTAAATGTTCCGAATATTAACTTTTGTACATTTTGAAATTAAAAATCTTATGCAAATACGTGTTTAGTGTGATAAAACTTAAAGATTATTATAACCTCTTACTACCAGTTCGGATAACGCACTTACGCTATGTGTATGTAGGGTGGTTGTGAGATAATGAAGACTACGTTTAACGTGAATCCAACCACGGGTGACCTGGCATTCCCACATACCTTAAGGAATCAGATCACATTTGAGCCATACCAATCTAGAGACCACCATCTGTTGGCAAATATAATGCCAACCTCTACGGATAGAGGGTGTATTGTGGTCAGCATAAAGAACCCTCCACCACTTAATCTCAGTTTTCTAGACCCGAGTCGTTACAATAGCTCCTCATTTGTCCTCTTAGGGCTGAGTTGACTCCATTCCAGAAAAACTGCTTCACAGAAAAAACTGTAAGCTCCGGTGATCTAACCGTGACCTCTGGATTTGTGGCCAGGATCTCTGAACACTAGAGTATCGGGGTGGTCTTATTGTGATTAATAGTTATAAGAAAAATAAAATTGTATTAGGATATTTTAAAGATGTATTTTTTTTAAAATGAATTCATTAATATGAACAAGAAGAATTCTCACTCTATAAAAGACTGACACATCAAGTTATAAATGGTTCAAGAAATTTTTGATGACAAAAAAAATATTTACCTTCTTAAATTTAAATGATAATTACTTTTCTAACTTATTTTGGATGTACAGAGCATAATTGGATATTTTGTCCACCCATCACGGTAAATACCTGAAAGTAATTTTCCTGTACAACGTAGATTTGCGTGTTCCTCGCTTAATATACATTAGGCCTGGCCAAC
Organism: Timema cristinae; assembly: GCA_039000515.1. Taxonomy (NCBI): domain Eukaryota; kingdom Metazoa; phylum Arthropoda; class Insecta; order Phasmatodea; family Timematidae; genus Timema; species Timema cristinae. The sequence goes on from JBCFYV010000024.1 coordinate 24,476,020, forward strand.
CACGAAAGATAATGGTTAGCGAGCGTCCAAAGTGACGCCACATTCTATTATTGATTTCGACAAACTTATTGTATCAAAGTCTAGTCCAACCATTAATGTTTCAGTAATGGATACTTAAAAAAGGTCAATTCCAGCCTTCTCCCGAATGACGGCTGTATAAGTTCCTGGGGTGTTGGCCAGGGGCCATATATGACATTTATAGGATATAATGACCAAATATAATAAAAGCGTGAATAAATAACTATTTAATTAACTACTAATTATTATTAATTTATAATATTAACGCATACATACATATATACATCCATACATACATATATACCTATATACATACATAAATACATATATACATATATACATACATACATACATACATACATACATACATACATACATACATACATACATACATACATACATACAGAGAGACAGAGAGACATACAGACACACAGATATACAGACATACAGACATACAGACATACAGACATACAGACATACAGACATACAGAGAGACAGACAGACACACAGACACACAGACACACAGACATACAGACATACAGACATAATACATACATACAGACATAATACATACATACATACATACATACATACATATATACATCATACATACATACATACATACATACATACATACATACAGACATACATACAGACATACATACAAACATAATACATGCATACATACATACATATTATACATACAGACATATATACATACATATATACATACAGTCATATGTACATACATACAGACATACATACATACATACATATATACATACATACAGACATACATACAGACATATATACATGCATACATACATACATATATACATACATACATGACATACATACAGACATACATACAGACATATATACATGCATACATACATACATATATACATACAGACATATATACATGCATACATACATACATACATACATACAGACATATATACATGCGTACATACATACATACATATATACATACAGACATACATACATACATACATACATACATACATACATACATACATACATACATACATACATACACATACACATACACACATACATACATACATACATACATACATACATACATACATACATTCATTCACATATACATACAGCTAGAGATGGGTCGATACCAGTTTATTTCGAAACTCGGTACTGATACCGCTACTATAATTTTCTCACGATACTCGATACTGAAGTGCAAAGAAGCGCTTCATGACGTGACACGTGATGTATCGCGCGTAGGCCTATGATACTAGGCAGCCGAGTAGTAAGTAGTACAATGCCCATTCTACACCACCGTCACGGCCGCAGTTTTTGATCGATTACTGACAAGCAATTTTTGTCTTTCATATTGTATCATAAGAATTAAGTGTGGTTATACCACAATCTCTAAAATTTATTGCCGTGGGCTAGCAAATATAATTTTATCTGATTTAATTGCGATTTATTCTATTTTAGCAAGAATTTTTTGAAATATCTCTATTTTTTCTATACTCGATACTATTTTTAACCACCTACTCGATGCTTGATAACCCCAAGTATCGATGGTATCGAGGTATCGCGAAAAGTATCGACCCATCCCTACAAGAAACTATGCGGCTGCAGGTTTAACAATGCCATTTCCTTGGCCGATTCTTACATTCTGTTAAATTACTTATGATTCTGTAAAAAAAAAATAATTATAATAATAATGCAACGCTGTACACCTTCTAAGTCTTCTTGAAATTAACTCTCAAGTAAGTCACTCACAGAGAGAGCCTAATTTTTTATTTATTTCTGCAATTTGAAATATTTCAATTGGAGCAGGTGGGCCGCTGGTTGGGGTAATGGGTGCATAAGTGGCCTGAGGACCACGGGTTGGACATACTTTATTTACAATCTATAGCATACAGGCCCTTTAATGTCACTCTAGAATATGGTAGAAAATGTTGTTTAATTTAATTCTACTATTTTATTTGTTTTATCAAAATTTTAAAATAATTATTTATATAAATACATACTATACCACTAAAACATATCAAAACAAACTTTTAAAACTGAACTTATTGTGTCTAATAATATTATATCTGGCATTACGTTTAGTTTAACACATTTTAGTCATCATAGTATTATGTAATTAGTTATTTTTTTAATATTATTTAGCGCCGTGTCATACTACCCATGCTGATTATACGCTTAAGTACTAATTACGCTTATGGATTAGGAATTGGAAAGGTTGAATTTAGAGGAAGTGAACCCACATTTGCGTGGAGGGAAAGTGTAAAACCATTTAGGAAAAAAACACCCCCAGTTCACCCGACCGAGATTCGAACCTCGATCTCCCCGTCCTCGGCAGTCGAGCTCAACACGACTAGCGCGTTAGCTAACTACGTCACCGAGGTGGGTAATGTATTAAGTTATCGTTTATTGTGTACACAGGTAGTTTTTAAACTGTCTGCCCAAACTTAAGCCATAGCTTTTGTGTGCAGAAATGAATAGAAAATCCTGTTTAAAAAATGTGCAATAAAGTCTTCTTGCACCACTAAATGAAAGAAGCTATACGCAACAACGCCGGGAATAAGCAGCTCTAAGTACGTACGTGTAGAGCAAGTTGCATACACTGGCAGGCAGAAGTGCCTGGTTGCGAGCAACGTTGCAGGAGAGAGAACTCTCGTCAAATGCAACCGACGGATACTATCGTGACCAAGTTGGAACGGAGGGTTGGAAGGGGGAGGGGGAGGTTTAACACCTACTGTTATGTTCACGCCTAATTATATGCACCTTGTTGTACACGTACTTACTTACAGCTGTGGACTCCCGGAGTTGTTGCGTCTAACTTCAACTTACATTTAGTAATATAAAATGACTTTTTTTTTTTAACAGTTCACTATAATTTTCTTCATACACTGCTGTGGCTTGAATTTGTGCTGATAGTTTAGAAACACCCTTAATAGTGTAAAGTTATTTCACATACTCATGTATTTAATTAATTTCAAAAAGTATTTTTCAATAAATATTATTTTGGAATTAATAAACTATGTTTGATGTTGTGTCATTTCGTGAGGGAACACATTTACGTCAAACTATCACGCTTGTTGCTACATGTTGAAATTACAAACTCTATTCTCATCTACAAAAAAATAATCAATACATCATTAACATTATTTAAATGTAATTACAAAAAGTAGGCTTATAAAAGATATATTCTATTATTTACCTGTTTTGTGTACAAAAAATAATTAAATCAATACAAAGCGTCTGCCCCTACTCATCGGCCATTACGATTAAATGATCCCCCTGATATACGGTAGCGCTCCCACTCACGGCGGTAGGATTGGTAAATTAATTGAGGGGATTTAGATTTTTTTTAATTGACTCCTTGAGCAAATAATTTTAAAATATGAGTTATATAGACACACCGAATGAATATAATTACAAAATAATTAAAACAATTAAGACCGTAATATCAAAATAATTCAAATATTAATTTAAATCCGCTTTTCATTTAAACCCCACGATTAAGCTATGACGCCAGACCATAAGACTAAGATTGATCGGTTGTCGGTTCGCACAATATAGATCGATAGTCCAGCAATAATAAATTTGCGAGAATTTTTAAACTGGCTACTTCAAAAGAGTTAAAAATAATCTAGCAAGCTTTTAATATATGCAATCATTTTTTTAAACATTAATGGCTGCATATTTTTTACATACAGTATACTTAGTATGCTTATACCGCCTTACTATTTCAGGCTCCGATCTACCCTTTTACTGATTTATAACGTCTCCCTTAACATCTCAACAAAGACACTGACACCTTATATGATAGTATCCTAACCACCCTTAAATTGATTTCTAACGTTTTAATTAATATATCCCCACTGGTGAGACTACAATCAAAGTCTTTAAGCTCAAAATAACTGCATTACTGCTGTTGAGGAATTTGAGGTCGAGATTTAGACCAGTTCAGTGGTTGTAGGATTCTGCACATGCGTTATCACTCTGCTTTTCAAATATACTAGACATTATATGTATTAATCACAACTTGTGGATGTGGAGAATTCCAGGCCTCCACCGTGGTTCGGATCCCACGTTAAACTGTAGGTCCTCCATTTCATCTCGCAATCACCCTACCAATACACATTAGCTTCAGTCCGTGCAACCCGAACGGGTAGTAAGACGTGGTGCTAATAATAATATAAATTATAACTCTCCCTTCACGCTCCCAGGCCTTAGATAAAGTATTTGATAAATAGTGTTAAGCCTACCAAAGAATAAAAGGTTTATTTAACTTCAAGTTTGTAAGCCAAGCAGATTTATCCCTAAAAAGATTTGCGGTACAGTTTCATAGAAAACATCTTATATTTTAGGTTACCCTACATGAAACAGTGAATATTATTTCTCTGGAAGAGTCTTTTTAAGCTTAACATTATTTAAAAGAGGTAATTATTGTATTTAAAATTAATTTGACATCATAAATCGATACTAACAAACGGTTTTAAACGATTATAAAAATAAACTTCAATGTTAGTATATAAATAATATTGATTTTAACTATTTTTCTGTGTTTGTGTTTTTGGCTTAAGATCGTAAATTTTTTTAAAAAAAGGTTAAATATAGACAAAGGGAAGTGACTGACCTTCTCGTAAGAAATTGCACTAGTTATTTTAGATAAATTTAACTAAGACATGTCATTATAATTATAGATAAAATAGATGTATATGGATGCCAATGTACAATTATATATATTTATTCCTAGTAAATACAAATACTTGAATCATTACATGTACTGTACTTCCCCAACACATCAAGTTTAGCAATTAATTGAGGGAAAATCCTTATGTTAATTACTTCAAATCATTATAATTAGATAATCGATTTAAGGTTTGATCGTAGGAGAGTCAAGAAACGGTTAATGTTTTTGCAGTTTTTATATAAAAAACATTTGTTGGTAAAAATAAATCTAGTATCTATCCATTATAAACATAAAGCTTAATTTTCTTCACATGACTACCTCAACATTTCTTTATATCTCTCAAAGATGTCCTGGAATTTAATGACAACTTTTTCTCTTCGTTTATAAATTTTGTCAACTCATGGTAGTATGATCATTACCGATACTAAATAATTGTTGATATCACCACGCGAAGAAAACTAAACTCTTTGTTCTTACTGGATTATTATTATTATTATTATTATTATTATTATTATTATTAGCACCGCGTCTTACTACCCGTTCGGATTATACGCACTTACGCTAATGTGTAATGGTAGGGTGATTTTGAGATGAAATGGAGAACCTACAGTTTAACGTTGAATCCGAACCACGGTGGAGGCCTGTTCTTACTGGAGAAATAAGTAATGTCCCAACTTGTGAACCCTATGTTGTTTCGAAAATGTAGGATAAGACTGCAGTTTTGAATATTTTATTTATATTTCATATTCTGAATTAGGGAATTCTGTTTGTTCTATAATATTACTTTAAATATTCGTTTTCATTTTAGAGTATCTAAACCATTCAGAAAGTTTAAAGGTCAATACATTTATTTTATATTAAATGTTCTTACTGGATACTGATCCAGCCCAGAGTTTTCGTTCAAAGAGAAATAAACATTTCCTCAGCACAGAGTGGTTGAATTGTCCAGCCAATCAGAAAGCTAGGGTTTAAACTACACTCATGTGATAGGTCGAGATTGCCAGGCCACATGGGCGCAATCTACGATGTTATCATAATTTGAAAAATACGCGAGGAAGAAACGAACTCTCACTAAAGCGGGGATTTCACGACGCGTCCCCGACCACCCGTTCCCGTTCCTGGTCTCGATCTCCCTGTCACTGTTCTCCCCTCTCCTCGGCAGAGCGTTGTATTTTCACGACCCGATCTTTTGCGTCCGATCTACTGCTCAGTTCGTTGCTCTTAAAGTTTCAAAATGGCTCCGTATATATCAAAGCAGATAGTTGTTGGTGTTGCATTAACTGCATTGGCCGTGTGCGAGAAAGAAAGGAAGAAAAAGAAGATGTGGATGAAGCAGGTATACCGCCAAAGACCTGTATTGAGTCATGCAAGACTTATGGAAGTATTGGATGCTGAAGATCTCCGGAATTTCTTGCGTATGACAGATTCCATAAGATAAAATCTAAAATAAAAAAAATAAATAAAAAAAACGCGAGGTGCGAACAAGTTTTTAATCTAGAAATAGATCTACACTACGGACAGAGCGATCTGCCTGGTGGAGCATTTCACGTCCCGTTCACCAGGAGAAGCGGTGGGGGCCTGGTCTACCCCCACCCTTCCTCCCTATATCGGTTGGAAATCTCTCTCGACCTCCCTGCCTGGTCGCCTCCCCAAAACGTGACCAGGAGCACACATTTCACCATCGGATTTCAGGGCCGACGGCGATCGGGCCCGATTTAGAGTCCCTAAATTGGGTCGTGAAATCCCCGCTTAATAACAGAGAAGAGACGCCCAGTGACCAGCGAGGTGACAAGATGTGTGTTGTACGTCGTCACACATTTCAAATGGGTCAGTTGTATAGGCTGAAATTGTTAATGATTATAGTAATAACATATAAAAGAATATGTACCAACAATAAATCAATATAAAAGTAATCAAGATATATTTATTTTATAAGTGAGAGTCTCCTTATATGATAGATAATCGTGTCGATCCGAGAAACCACGCTAGCCCGGGACAAATATTGACATTATAAGTCGTCTTTACGAGTTCTACAATTGTTTCCCAACTAAGGGGCATTTCATCGTCGTAGGAGGACTTCTTCAATTTGGCCATCCAACGAGTGTCCTAGAGGTAGAATACTACAAATATTTTATTTATTTCGGCCAAAAATATGTTTTGCTATAAAAACTGCGGTATCGCCTTTTATCGCCTCCCTTTCACTATCATCTTAAATTAATGACCTTGCTGTAGAAGGCTAAGGTCTAATCCATACTTGGTTCAAAATGGATATTTTCCACACTATATTATTGTATCTGCTCTCCTCGCAAATGTTGATACTATTCTTACAAAACCCACCTTCATCCTGTTACCTGTAAGTTGTTATTATCCAGTGTTGGCCCTAGAGCCATCAATTGGAAACCCCGTCAACAGTAAACGTCCTTCAAATAGTGATGAAATCTTCCAAAAGTGAAGTTTGGGCCTGGCAGAATACTTGGTATAAATGTGAAAGCAGTCAGGGTCGTGGAGGAGAATGTCTGTCAACTTGAGTCATCAGAAATGAGGTGTGAAAATAACGATGATCTGCTGTTGAAGGGATAACTTCTCCCCTCTACACAATTTTACAACGTCCCCACGAATATCCCAGAGATCTCGTTTCTCCCTGCTATTGTGCAGACAAACCGGATGTTAACGAGTAATACACATCTCCTTGGCCTAGCATAGTCAGTCATGCACTTCGCGATAGAGATTTAAAAAAAATGCATGTTTCCAGTAAAATGAAAGGGTAAGGGAAAGGATCAACTTTCCATTTCCGACCTGTGAATTGATTAAATATATTTGGCTATGCACTTCTTAAGTTAAACAAGAACAGTATAACATTCAAATGAAAATTTTACTAACATTTATAAATTTAGATATTAAACAATATATCTTAGCACTACAGGTAAACACTCTCTCCTTCTTAAGTTAAGGGTTAGCATTGTGGGGTATTGTACTACACCACTATTAGGTTTATACATTTCCATAAGATTAACTTTTTTAAATATTCTTGATCAGCTACACAGTGTATTCTAATAAATTTAGATTGGACATACCCAACTATTGTATGATTTTTGATAGGAAAAATAGTATATGTTAGTTACTTAAGTTACTAAAACTATTTTCATATATTCATACATTAATTCATGTTATTTGAAGCTGTCACATTGGATACATGTTATAAATAGGCCTACTTGTAAAATAATACAAATATATAGTTAAATGTTATCAATTTTGGCCGCAAATAAATGTTTGAATTTTATAAACTGTTTTTCCAACCAAAATTAGGGTGTACCAATATGTTGGTATTACTCTTACTCTATGACGTTAGGAACTCGAAAGTTCATTGCCACACTTAATAAAGCTCGCCACTTATCCCTATCTTGAGATAATTCTATCCAATCCACCTCATTACAGCCTAGGTCACCCTAGGTCTATTCTAAAGCTATTTACCCCTCTGCGTCTAGGTCTTCCCAATGGTATCTTCCCATTGGGTTTACCACTCAATACCCTGAACACGGTTCTAGAGTCCCCCATTCCTAAATATGTTGCACACCATGATCTACGAGAATTGATTATCCTACCAATGACTTGTGATGAACACAAGTTATGTAACTCATCATTATACAACTTCCTCCACTCCCCACTAGCCTAATCTTTGGTTTGACCAAATATATTCCTAAGCATCTTAATTTCGAACACCATAAATTGGTTTTTGTCATGTAAGGTAAGAGACCACGTTTCAAATTCATAAAAAAAAAACTGGAAAATTATTAATTAGTATTTTCTAAGTTTTACATTTCTTGACAGCAGGCGAGATGTCAACAACTTACTGACCGAGTAATAACAAGCATTTACCGATTGTATTATTTTCTTAATTTACTATCTAAGATTATTATTTCTAGTTAAATTTGTTCCTAAATATTTTAGCTCATTAACCCTGTAAAATTATATTATGTTGCTCGAAGTAGTATCTATGTTATCGAACCCAATCTGTGTTTTCTGTGTGATCGTATAATTAGTTTTTTCAGCCTCGAGTGAAATTTCTGAATTTCTTGCAACAGCTTCCTTAATATTTCTCGACAAAGCTAAATCATCTGCGTATCCTTTTAGCTGCATTGTACCGTTTAATGTCAACCCTTGCCTTCTCTTTATGTATTACCGAAATAGAATTCTCTAAAAGGTTGTACAAAAAAAGAAATGAGGAAAACACATCTCCTTGTTTCAACACATTATGTGTTTCAAAAGTGTCTGATAAGTTACATCCAACCAGTACCCTGCCACACATCTGTCAAACACACCTCAATTATTTTTAATAACGTTCATATTTATTTGGTAAGGAATAATAAAGGATAACATTAAGTCATCTTTTTTATTCTTTTATTCACTCTCCTTATTTTATCTTTAGTCTTCTATAACAACATGTTTCGGTGTTATATGTTACACCATATTCAGGTCTGAGGAAAACCAATGTATTGTGATATATTGTCTATAGTTGTTAATCAATTGTAAGTTTAATAAAGCTAAACATTAGAAATGTAAATAGTAAAGAGAAATTAGAAGATAATATATGAAATATTAGATAAATAATCACTTAAATTAATCAGCTTATAATACCCCATTTATTATGACGATGATTTGTTTAAAATGGATGTTGCCGTAGGGTTTGTGAAATTTGAATCATTATTATTATTATTATTATTATTATTATTATTATTATTATTATATTATTATTATTATTATTATTATTATTATTATTATTATTATTATTATGTATGAAACTGTTTGTGGGATGGTCAACAATAAGTCACCCTCAATTAGCTTAATAAGTTTGTTGGATATCCCAAACTTAACTAAAATTTAATATAATTAGTTTCTTTTAACTGCATCATAGACCTTTTTAAAATATATATTTAATTGTTAAACTGTCATGTTCCCTCTTTTTTCTAATATTTGCCGAATAGTAAAAATCTGATCCATTGTTGATAGTAAAAGCCATTAAATATGTTTAGATAGTAAAATCATTTGTAACTGCCACTGTCAATATTTATTTCAAAATTTAACTTATTTGAACTAAAAAATATACTATGACTTTATTAAATCTAATTAAATACTTGATAAAGTGAAGTATTAATAATAAATTGACTTTCAAACGTGATTAAATATTGTCAGGGCCTATGCTCCAACTTACGTTCTAACCTCAAACTTCATGTTTGGTAATAAAAACACCATGATTATCAATTTATCATATTTAAATAAAAGGATATGAAAATGCAACATCAGCATTTTCAATTAAAAGTTTGAAAATATTACAAACCTCAAACTAATTCATTTTCTTACTATATTATATTCATCCCATAGTAGGCCCGTCACCTAAAAGCACCATCCTGAATCCCGAAACAAAATATAAAACCTGAATCCTGAAACAAAATATAAATCCTGAATCCTGAAACAAAATATAAATTATATACCATGTAAGCTTTGTATACTCCATTCACGGTAGGAATTAGTCTCTGAAAGGTCTTTTTTCCTACCAAAAACCTACTATATAATAGATTTCTGTTAGGGAAAAAGGACTTTCAGAAAACAATTCCTACGCTGAACAGACTTTACATACACTAGCTTGTTTATTCAAATCTTACTAATATTATAAATTCGAAAGTTTGTATGTTTGGATGTTTGTTACTCAATCACGCCAAAACTGCTCAACGGATTAGAAAGAAACTTTGTAGGTTGGTAGAGTATGTCCTGGAATAACAAATAAGACTATTCCCAACCTTGGATTTTACAGCCGCGATGGGTAAAAGCTAGTATACAATAAAAGGCGTTTAGTCCTTTATGTATATTTGAATAAAATATTTTGGATGTATACCTAGCCAATTACTCCATAACCATTGATAAATAACCTCATTTTTGAATCCATTATATTGCAATCTGAAGAAAAAAAAAGTTTATACATTTTCCTGTTGATCGAATCAGCCTGGTTTAATCTTTTTACTCACCACAATCTGTTCGGTTTGAACGCAATTAGCTTTATTAACATAAATAGGGAGAGAGAGGCAATGATGCAGTACTATCTAAGCCAGCAATCACTTATGTTTTGTTCAAATATGTTAATTAGTTAGATTAATATTTAAATGGTCCGACATCTTGGCTCAGTCAATAGCGTATCTGTCTACTGATTTAAAAGACCCGGGTTCAATTCCGTGCATGGCCGAAAAATTCATCATCGGTGAAATGTGGGATCCCCATTTCACAGTGATAAATTAACGGATGGAGGTAGGATGTTGTGTCTGTTCTAGATTTAGGTTGGTTTATAGGTCGTGTTCTGATATAATCAGTCGGTTCAGAAAGTGCACGTTAAATACAGCAAATTTGATTAAAACTTTTTTTTATATTTAATTTGGCAGTTGGAGACAATACTAATCAAACACATAACATAACAAACATAGTAACATATACAAAAAACATACTATACATTCCATTTACCCAAAAAGGTCCTACTGTGATCGATTATGTTATGGCCCTATATTAATAAGATCAACCATAGTACAACCCACCAAAATAAGATTGCTACGTTTCAGAGTAAATAGTGTTAATTATTTGAGTATAAATTGATTAAATTCTTCTTCGTATAATATTGAACTTATTTCAAAAATTAAACCTAAAAATCATGTAATTCAAGGCTAACCTGAACCCAAGATGGAGAGTGCGTTTACCTAAGTTTTAGTGCCTTAAGTAGTCCGCCTACCTCTCATACAGCTGTACTAAACTAGCTCAACACAGGAACGATAATTGCCGTGAGATGTCTTTAAGTTATACAGGCAAACTCGAGCGCTAATTGAGCAATACTTGGGTAAAAGTATTTAAAAAATTTTCTTTAATAAAGACATTAGACCTATTTAAATTAGAGAAAATAATCTTCTTCTCAAATTAATAAAACAAAAAGAGACGTAAATTTTAGTTTTAAAGAAATTTGATTTAAAAATTGAAATTTTATAATTGAGATAACAACAGTTTAAACAATATTATTTGATACAATATCGCTCCATAGCCCTGGTGGTTTTATAGATACGTCTGGGGTTTGAGGGGGGGGGGAAGTTCGATGGGGTGGAGGGAGCATTTTTTTCGATTAAGATATCAAGGAGTCCTCTCACCCGAGAATGGGCCCCATTGATCCGGTGGTTCCGGATATGCGTTTGGGATAGTTTAGGGAAAGGGGAGAGCGAAGGTGGCTTACCTTTCCGACTTCCAGTAAAAATTGTTGTAATTTTAATAGGGGTTGCAAATCCACAGGTCAAAAACACATTTCTATTAAATACCTCATTTGTAAATCCATACCCGTAAAATAGGACGATATTGTATTTGACAAGAATATACACTTTCGTACTAAAAAGATAGGATTCAAACCTCGGCTAGTTCATTACTTTTTATTCAAGTATCAGGTTCTGGTTTATTTAATACTTAATTATTGGCAAGGTTTAACTGTCAAAGCAGGTACAGTCCGATTTAGAAAGGAAATAACTTGTTTGACAGCTATAAAAGCTACTAATGCAATTTTCATATGTTTATACGTCAAGTCATTGAACTGCAAATATCACATTTTATAGATATTCTATCAATAGTCCTACCTATTAATTAATACTATCTTATATAACTGTATAACTTAGCATCATATCTTACTACCTGTTCAGTACGTGTTCAGGTTATAGGCCTACGCATAATTACTAATTACGCTAGTGTGCTAGGGATGAAAAGTTTGAATTTTGAGGAAATGTTCCCACATTTTCTTGGAGATAAAGTGGAAAACCATTTAGGAAAATCACCCTCAGTACACTCAACCGGGGTTTGAACCTCGATCTCCCGGTCATCAGCAGTCCATTTTCATATTAGTATTTATTATTTAGCACCCGTCTTACTACCCGTTCGGGTTATACGCTTTAAGTACTAATTACGCTAATGGATTAGGAATTGGGAAGGTTGAATTAGAGGAAGTGAACCCGAATTTGCGTGGAGGGAGAGTGTAAAACCACATTTCCCTATTGACAAGTAGTAAGAGACGGGGATAAGAGAGGCACACTCCAGTGACGCGTGTCACTATGGAATATTGACCAATTCTTTTTCGTTACAATACATAATAACTCTGCACACACAGTCCATGTTTCCGTACTTAATTCAGTACACATCAACTATCGCACTTGTGTATAGCTATAACATAAACAGCTAAACTGTGGTTTGACAATGAAAAAACTCTCACCCTAGTATGAGCGCAATTCAAAGTTTTCATCCAAATTTAGGTACTCTCTCTTACCCAAAAGACAGACCTTGGGAAATTTAACACTAATTCTCTTGACTTTCAAACAAAAGTAAAACGAAATATCCTTTATTTGAAATATATATTTTCTGGGAGATAGTTTTAATTAGTTCTTTAAGTTTTATAATTTATGATTATAATTTAAGTTTGTAATTCAAATACCATATCTGTGGTCTAGTGTTATAGATCCCTGCTACAGATTCAAAGGTTTGGGGTTTGATCTCCCGGTGCTTCCAGATTTCTCTGTGAAGCAGTGTGTCTAGAACGGGGTCGGATTAAGCTTCAAGATAACAGGCGAGGAGCTACTTTAGTTATTATTATTAGCACCGCGTCTTACTACCCGTTTGGGTTATACGCACTTACGCTAATATGTAATGGTAGGGTGATTGTGAGATGAAATGAAGGACCTACAGTTTAACGTGGAATCCGAACCACGGTGGAGGCCTGGCATTCCCCACATTCACAAGATGTTACTTTAGTTAAAAAATAGCTGCTTTGGTCTAGAAAACTGAGATAAATGGCTGGAATGTTTGTTATGCTGACTACATGAAACAATTTATTCACATACTTTAGCACTATCTTCGCCAACAGATGGTGGCCACCCGGTCGGTATAGCTCGATTGCGGGCTGACGCCATGGAGGTTTTTTTTCACAGATTCAAAGAAAATGCTTGATTGTTTCTACAGTAGCCCCATGGCTTCTTTGGTGCTGACTGACAGCTCATAGCTGACAACTGACGGCTTTGAAAAGTTACCAGACCAAATTATGTATCCCTACGCCGAACCATATGATCTGTAAAAACATGTGTTTAGCAGCTGTCACTTCTGACATTCAAAATAAAGGTATATACATAAATGTTGATTTCAGAAGTCAGCTTTGAACTGTCAGTCAGCACCAAAGAAGCCACGGGGCTACTGTAAATATTTAATATATTCTTAAACTTATTTTCACATATACCCTTTTTTGAAAGAATTATTTTTTAAACAATAGCCTAGTTATTAATACAAAAAGGATTAAAACAATGCACGTTGTATATTTCTTATTAGCTAATTCGCTTATTATTTGATAATAGTTTTATTTTATGTGCAACGCGTATTAAAAACCCGTTCAGGATATCACGTATTTACATTGGAGGATTATAAATAAATAGGGTGGAATTTAGAGGAAATGTAAATGAATTGTCATGGGTGAGAGTGTCAAACCACTTATGAAACTAATAAATACCTCAAGCTCATCTGACCGAGACTCGATCCCCGATCTTCACGTCATTGTCAGTTCAATCTATTGCGGCAGTGACACCATATCATACGACCACTGAAACGGGTTTAATGATAATTGGCATAATATCTTTTTAATAGTTTCTCTATTGAATCAAGTACGAAATATCTGCCTACATGTTTGAATTGTTTGAGACGTCACTTTCCTAATAGGCTGGATGGCAGATGACGGGGAGATTGGTGTTCGAATACCGGTCGGGTGTACTGAGTATGGTTTTTCTAAACGGTTTTTTCACTTTCCTTCCACGAAAGTTTGGGTATATCTCATCTAAATTCTACCTTACTCATTCCTACCCCATTAATATAAGTACACAGTTATCCTTAAACGATAATAAAAAGGGGTGTACAAAATAGTCACCATTATTTATTAGAGAAATGCTGGAAATCATCTCACAGGTCAGTCCATACTTTATTTGGCCTTTCCCCGCCGTGCCATTAACTTTTACTTGTGTTGTGAGGTGCAATAAAAGACATCCGTAGTTAACATTTCCATGTTAAAGTTCGCCGTGACCACTTTTGGTTAACCTAGCTGATTGTAAGAAGGTCATATATTTCATATTCGTGTGAGTGACGCAAGAAGGTCACATATTTCTTTTATATGCAAGGACTAAAACAAAATGTCACCAAATAAAGTATAAAGTAAAAATGGATTTGTAAGTGATTTTACATATCATCTGGACTATATTCAACATACAATGTTTAGAGGCCATCTCTAAGCCGAATAACTAATAGTATATCTACAATATTATTTATTTATCTTATTAAAGAGTGTTTTGTATTTCGACGGGTCCCTTTCTCTGTCCTAATTGAGTCCTCCAGCATGTTCTATTGGCATCCACCTTTTTTATAAACAATATAATGTTTTGACCATATGTATCATAGTGTAGTTTTATACATTATCTATTTGACAACAGCAAAATTAAGAATAGTTTTTTTCCTTTTAAACCCATTATTTTTGTATTTTGTTGTGTTTATTTTTTAATATGATATAACTAATTCACTGGCCCAATTTAAATATTTTTATAAAGTACTCGTATATCACAGAAAACCGCACCATTAGTCGACGTCTGATTCGAGCTGTATTACTTATCTGATTTGATTCCGTCGAGTGAGATGGTTTTTTAATATCAACGGATGATGAAAGTAAATTTTAGGTGATAGTATCAAAGTTTGCATGCACACAAGACGGGAAATCCTGAATATAAAACAACCGAACCAGTGGACAATGCATATGTCAGTTTCGTCTTTTCTAATCTACAGTTGCCCGACCGAGTATTCAAAGGTGTCTGTCTATCCTAGACATTTTCACCCAAATTTTGGTTCATTTTCTCTTAAATTATACCTACCTTACCTACTATATTAGTTTAGATCTTTGAATAACTGGGTGGTTGGTGAACACACATTATTATTTACTGTGGAAAAGTACCCAAATACACTCGATAGGGATTCGTCCTGAATACTGACCTTTATTGTTAGAGCTGAGCATGTCAGAAAAACACTTTAGCTCTCAGCTAATTGCAGAATTAGGTCTGCGCCACTTTAGAGACTCTCCCTTGAGAAGTTTAAGTTCTACCTCCAATTATGTGAGACAAGTAATAGATTTTCCCAGTGTGTATGTAAGGTTTTAATGCACCTGGAAAACCGGGAAAAGAAAGGAATTTTGTATGTCTGAAAAACACTGGGAAAACACAGAGAATTTTGCAAAATCTAGTAAATATACTGGAATATTTTTAATTTAGGACATTTAAATGAAATATTAAAATATTAAGTGTTTGGATGTACAAAAAATTGGAATCAAGAACTAATCACTTGGATTAAAACATGTTTAGTTACCCACTCAACAAGGGATGTAAAGTGATAGCAGATGTGTTTCCCAATCAATCTTAAATCATCTTATTTTAAACATAATTTGCATACTTCACACTTAATAGGTTTGATTAAGAATAAAATGTTATTACTCTTTTCTTCAGCCTTAGCTGCCTAAGTACAGGAATTCCTTATGGAAAAGAACTTGATAGTGAGAAAATATTGTCAACCTTGCATAGCTTTTCAACCAGGCAGGGGTTAGTTCATTTTTGTTAAAATGGGTCATCATAATCCTATTAGGCTCATATTAATCTATCTAGGTCAATGCCATCATATCAGATTTTAATAATTGTGGTTCACTATGATACTATAAACGACAGTATAATATGTAAATCTAGATATGTTTTTTTCATGCAGGTTTAAAATATTATATTACGTACCTTTAAAAGATTAATGAAAAGTCAGGGCACTCTTGTCCTAACCTTTTCTAAGACATAAACATTAATTATCAAGATCAAAAGTGCACATCTCTCTAGCTTTTTTTTATATAACTACTATTTGTACTCAACTCTTTTACACAGACGATATTTATTTACATATATATTTATAAGGAAATTCGAGTTTCAAAGATTTGAATAAAATGTCAGATTAGAGATTCTAAAAGAACAAAAAATATATTTAAATATAATCTAACTTATTATTATTATTATTATTATTATTATTATTATTATATTATTATTATTATTATTATTAGCACCGCGTCTTACTACCGTTCGGGTTATACGCACTTACGCTAATGTTAATGGTAAGGGATTGTGAGGTGAAATGAAGGACCTACAGTTTAACGTGGAATCCGAACCACGGTGGCGACCTGGCATTCCACACATTCACAAGATGTCTTGTCAGGGGTGTAGGAAGGTTTGGATAATCTAACTTATTAGCATAATTAGTACATTAGTATATAACTCAAATTAGTAAGACACGGTGCTAAAAAATATTTAAAACTTTATAAAAAAAAGTCAAAGGAAGATACGAACTCGAGAAAAGGTGGATATTTATACTAATCTACCTATTTATTTGCCGAATCGGTGACCTGGTGGTCTAAGGGTAAGGTGTAAGACTTTTGTGCTGGCGGCCGGGGTTCAATCCTAGGTCCCGGCACAGATTTATCTGATTACCAAACCCTTCCTTCACCTCTGACAAGATATCTTGTGAATGTGGGGAATGCCAGGCCTCCACCGTGGTTCGGATTCCACGTTAAACTGTAGGTCCTCCAATTCATCTCACAACCACCCTACCATTACACATTAGCGTAAGTGCGTATAACCCGAATGGGTAGTAAGACGCGGTGCTAATAATAAATAATAATAATATTTGCCGAATCATTTTAATTGTTTAACTGAGCCGTATTCTTACCGAGTCATGTATATATTATATACGCTATAATTGATCCGTCACATAACCGTTTTACTTGATTCAGAACCAACTTATTCGAGAGTTAATCGCACAAGAAACTATTGGTTTCTTGTTAGCATATAAACATCGCCAGTATATGGTGAACCCCTCGCAGAGAGCTAACTTAGCTTCTAGTCGCTCTGACATCTACCGTGTTTGACCTATTTTAACTCGTGACCTGCTGAGCACGTTTTGACTAAAGAGAGAGAGAGAGAAGCCCTCTAGTATAGTACATAAAATTGGTTATGATCCCCCCTATAAAATCCACCTAGGGGTTGGTGTCGTGTTTTGAGGGAGTACGCACATATACAATATTGCATGTTCGTGAAGTCTGGAAATAAACTCGCAATGTAGGTAGTTTTATTGGTCGGTCATTCTGGCAAGGAAGGATTGTGATGAGGGGTGAGGGGTGAGGGGGATGTTTTCCTACCCCTAGTCTGGACACGGTCGCCAGGGGGTTAGGGGAGGGGGACAGACTGTTGACTTATACTGAAGTGGACATCGCAATTGATCCGGTTTGAGGTACTTTGATTAGAGGACTACTTAGAACCAGTCTATAAACTATGAGGTAAATCAAAAACTGTTTCTGGAACTGAGTAGGAAATAATTATATTCTATTATTTATAGCGTATGTTTATTCCAAGATAGGGATAGGGATAGGGTGTAATGAAGTGGACTGGATAGAGCTAGCTCAAGATATAAATAGGGTGTAATGAGTTGGACTGGATAGAACTAGCTCAAGATAAGGCTAAGGTGTAATGAGGTGGACTGGATAGAACTAGCTCAAGATAGGAAAGGTGTAATGAGGTGGACTGGATAGAGCTAGCTCAAGATAGGGAAAGGGTGTAATTAGGTGGCTGGATAGAACTAGCTTATATATCACCTGGATGCTGATCACGAGATCAAGAGGTCGAACAAAGATTATGTGTGACATGTTTGCATGGAAAAGACAACTTTTATAAAAAAAATGTGATTTTAAACTTAATTTTATATATTTGTTTGCAGCCTAACTTCACACTACACCTTCTCTCTAAGTCGAGAATTTCATCATGACAGACTTGTTAAGGGTCACTCGCAAATAAAGGATGGCTCAAAATCAATAAAACTAATGAAAGCCAGCCACATTTTGTGAAAGGGGCTTTTATTATATTTACTGTTATTATTATTTTATTATTATTTATTATTATTATTATTATTATTTATAATCATCATTATAACCTTTAATATATTCGAGATTCAAGAATCTGATAAAATGTCAGATTTAATATTTAAATCAAATCTATTTAAAATTTTAAATATAATTAATTTTAGAGGTAAAAATTATTCCTACTAGTCAATGTACTTAAAGTAAACACATAAAAACCAAACCATAGATAGCTAATTTACCACGTATCGTAAACAAAATCAGATTAAAAAATCACTAATCTTACCACTGAAAGAATATGGGTATATCAAATTAATAAACAGTTATATTATTTGAATCAATATCACAATTTCTTTGTTAAGCTTAGAGGAATTAAAAATAATATAAAATAATAAACTTTAAAATCGCAATACACTAAAATATTGTAAGTATCAATGTTTGAATCTGATTGCACTAACGCTCTTTGTTAATACCGACGTAGAAATAGTCAAATAAAATGCTACTTCTATTGATATGGTTGACCAAGAGCCAGTGAACTATATATATTGACCTTCTTAGATACAAACCAAAAGGTCAGGATTAGGCTGGTGATTTTGACCTCATCTTTCTAGGAAAAAGTTAGTGAATTTTCTTCATTCTGTATTATTAAATTATGTTAAGTTGAGAAGCTGAAAGAGCAGTAAGATGTGTAAATGCTATCAATTAGGAAAGAGCAGTAAGACGCGTAAATGCTATCAATTAGGAAAGAGCAGTAAGACGCGTAAATGCTATCAATTAGGAAAGAGCAGTAAGACGCGTAAATGCT
Organism: Timema cristinae; assembly: GCA_039000515.1. Taxonomy (NCBI): domain Eukaryota; kingdom Metazoa; phylum Arthropoda; class Insecta; order Phasmatodea; family Timematidae; genus Timema; species Timema cristinae. The sequence continues at coordinate 24,495,556 of JBCFYV010000024.1, forward strand.
ATCACTTAGAAAGAGCCGTACGATGCGTAAATGCTATCAATTAGGAAAGAGCAGTAAGATGCGTAAATGCTATCAATTAGGAAAGAGCAGTAAGACGCGTAAATGCTATCAATTAGGAAAGAGAAGTAAGACGCGTAAATGCTATCAATTAGGAAAGAGCAGTAATACGCGTAAATGCTATCACTTAGGAAAGAGCCGTACGATGCGTAAATTATATCAATTAGGAAAGAGCAGTAAGACGCGTAAATGCTATCAATTAGGAAAGAGCAGTAAGATGTGTAAATGCTATCAATTAGGAAAGAGCAGTAAGACGCGTAAATGCTATCAATTAGGAAAGAGCAGTAAGACGCGTAAATGCTATCAATTAGGAAAGAGCTGTTATACGCGTAAATGCTATCACTTAGAAAAGAGCTGTTATACGCGTAAATGCTATCACTTAGGAAAAAGCCGTACGATGCGTAAATGATATCAATTAGGAAAGAGCCTTAAGACGCGTAAATGCTATAACTTGAGAAGAAATTCCTGGAAATAACAGTTCATTTATTTACTTTATAATTCAAAAACTACCTTAAAATATAGTATTTATTTTTACTCTAATTATTGTATGTTGTTACATGCAAGATTAAAAATTGTATGTGTAAGAATTTTAGGAAATGTATGTGTTTTCTTAGTGGTTTATTTTAGTACCCGATTGAGTTATACGGATACATTAATTACGTTAGCGATATTAGAATGGTTAAGCTAGAATTTTAGAGGAATTATAACCGCATTTGCGGGAAGGGAGAACGAGAAACAATTTAAGGAAAAAATATCCTCAGAACATCCACCGGAATTAGAGCCCCAATCTCATTGTCACCAACAATCCAATCTAACTCGTGAGTGACGTGTTAGACCATGCGACCACCGATACGGCTATGTGTGAGATGTTTATAGTATTGATATAATAAGACTAATAGGCTAGAATGGTTAACAATGGGTCTGTAGAAGCCTGGATCGATTCCGGATGATGCCGACTTAAATGTGAAATATTTAGATCCTCCGTAGTCCTGCTATCCGACAAGTAGGTATCTAGCCGCAAGTGCTTTTCTAGGTTAATATGGGTTTTTAAACTAGTTTACTTATAGCGTGTGTGTTTAAAAAATCTACCTTAAATGCACTAATAAAAAAATAGTAGAAATTACACACTGAGATGTATTTGATCTTTAATCCATAATAGGCCCTATTCCTTTTAATTGAATATGTGAAAACTGTTTCAGCGATGACAAGTTTACATATTACATTTCTTTGTTTTGTTTTTATTCTAACTTAGTTATAACATTTAAAGGATTAACTATTCTTTAATTACTTTTTCCACCACCGTTCGTCCCGTTTTTTCTATTGCCGGTGATCTTGAGAGGGAATAAAGAGAAACAAAAAGTTAAGATTCTTTTTGCTCCCACCAAACGTAATGAATTGCCCTATCTTTCCCTCGAAACGTAGTTAATTAGACTTATCGACTTAACCCAACAGTAATTCATTCATTCCTCACTTCTCATGCGTGTTTTTTTTTGTTTTTTTTTCAAATTTTAAACCCTCTCATTTTAATGAGTAGCTTTCAGATGTAATGAAGTTGTTTGTTTCACCGTGAAGTAGTTGTCGCTCTCACTGTTTGTAGTATTTCTTCCTTCTCCATACAAATCTTCCCGACACACCTCGAAACTTTCTAAACAGACTTGAGTAGCGGGGAATTCTCCGACTTAAAGACATATTAACAATTTATACCTTTTTTTACTCTCTTAGAACCACGTCTTACTAACCGTTAGGGTTATACACCTATTTACTAATCACGCTAATGAATTAAATACGAGTAAGTTTGAATTTAAAGAATGTGTAGTCCATTTACGTGGAAAACAATTTTGGAAAAACCACCTTCATTACACCCGACAAGTATTCGAACCACCTCTTCGACAGTCTAATCTGTTACGAGAATGTGGCAATAGACAATGGGCCACCGAAGTGGGTAACTAAATATGTTACTACTACCCATACCGGTGGCTGCGTGGCTTACGACGTCATGCTAACGATAGGCTGTATTAACGGTGACAGTTTTATGTTTGAATCGACGTCTGACACGTCGGAGCTTGTTTTAAAAATACAATCTATCACTTTGGGGTTTAATCCCTCCTTCCACAGTAAAATGTATTTAAAAAAAACTAATAAATACATGGCTTAAACCTGAAATCAACCCATAATAACCAAGTGTATGCTGTCTTTTAGCGAATATAGTGCCAACTTATACTGATAGAACGTGTCATCTAGTTAGCACAACGAATCCTCCGGCCATTACTCTCAATTTTCTAGACTGGAGCTGCTATTTTTTAAATTTAAGTAGCTCCTCATTTGTCTTCACGAGGCTGAGTTGATCACATTCCAGACTCGCTGCTTTAGAAAAAATCTGGAAGAGCCGGGGATTGAAACCAAGACAATTAGTCAAGAACTATGACCACTAGACCACAGAGGTTGGCACGCTAGTATAATATTATTATTATTATTAGCACCGCGTCTTACTACCCGTTCGGGTTATACGCAATTACGCTAATGTGTAATGGTGGGGTGATTGTGAGATGAAATGAAGGACCTACAGTTTAACGTGGAATCCGAACCACGGTGGAGGCCTGGAATTCCCCACATTCACAAGATATCTTGTCAGAGGTGAAGGAAGGGTTTGGAAATCAGATAAATCTGTGCCGGGACCGAGGATCGAACCCCGCATAGAAGTCCGACACCTTACCCCTAGACCACCAGGTCACCTCTAGTATAATAAAATGTTATCCATGCAAGCCACAAATAAGTATATTTTTCTCTAAAAGGTTATTACTATGAAAATTGGGCTGTATATTATCCCATGTGATGAATATATTAATTTAAAAAAAATACAAAGTACCTTAGGGGTTTTAGACCCAGAACGAGGTTCGACGACAGTGTGTGTTTGTTTGCTTCTACGTTTTAACACGATGCTTATCGACCCGATTAATTATTTATTTATTTTAAACATCATCTTGTTAGTGACCTGGCTGTCCAGGGTAAGGTGTTGGGCTTCTGTGCTGGGTGTCCGGGTTCAACCCTCGGTCCCGGCACAGATTTATCTGATTGCCAAACCCTTCCTTCCCGAACGGGTAGTAAGACGAGGTGCTAATAATAATAGACCACCTCTTACTACCCGTTAAGATTAAATACATATGTGTTAATTAAGCTGATGAGCTGGAGATGAGAAAGGTTGAATTTAGAAGAACTGCACCCAATTTTGGATGAAGAAATAGTGGTAAACTATTTTAGAAAAACCACCCTCAATACTCTAACTGGGATTCAAACCCCAGTCTCCCTGTCATTAGTAGTTTAGTTTACTGCGAGAGTGACGCCCTATACTATGTGTCAACTGAAGAAGGTACCCGCTTAATTAATCTGTGGCAAAAGTATGAGGAATGTAGTTGATGGGAATGAAACTGTAATAGCACGAAGAGGGGAAGTGAAAAATCACGTTTACAAGTCACATTTTAAAAACCATCCCCAGTAAACCTGGTTCAGATATGAACCCAAGACCTTCCCGTCATTGGCAATCCAGTCTATTGCGACCCTTGAGTTCAAAAACACGTGATCATCGATAAGAGTTTATTTTAATCACCGTACCCCCGATGGTAGTAAATGAATCTATGTGTTCCCCACCACTGTGAGTAAAATCAAATTTTCTTAACAGGGGTTTTGAATGGTCATCATTAGTACTAGAAATTATTTGTACAATAGCTTCGAACATAGTTTTAGAATGTAGTTCTTTAGTACATTTAAATATCTTCAGACATAATGTTAGATTTAGTGTTCTAGAACACAAAACACTGTCAAATTTAAAATAATATCTTCTCAAAGAAATCAGTGGACGTTTAAATGTTCGTTACTTTATAATGTGCCAATGTATTTTTACGATCCCCTTACGAATACAAGCTATCTTTGAGAGTGGCAGGAAATTGAACGTCGTGTCACTGTGGAAAGCTTCGAGGTATCGATATCTCGTCGAGGTAGATATCGAAAAGAGTGTAATATTACTGCACTATATGATTGATGAGTGCAGTGAAAGACGCTAGTCATTCTTAAACCTAAAAATATCAAAGAATAAGTCTTTACATTTTTAAAACACATTTTTGTAAATTATGTCTTTTAAATTATGTTTTTGACTTGTTCTTGTCATTATCTAAATTTGTTTTTTTGGTAAAATTTGCATTAAAATGTAGTCTCTCTCTTTCTCTTAATCGTTTTACTTTCCCACACATGCAAAGTATGGAGAAAATCTTTTGATAAATCATATAAAGTTAGATTTTAACATAGCATCTCCAATTGGGAGGTTTAACATGCTGGTTGTCTCTTTTTTACTATGGATATGGAGTTCTGTATATCAATCCGAATTTATTCTAATTTTAAATTTAATAAACAATAAATCAAATCCAAACTAAGGATATTTCACTGAGATATTCAACCATAAATAGAATATTTGTAATTATATTAATTAAGTATTGTATCCATTCATAGAGGATATTTAAAAAGTGATAGTTCAAAGGCCATCTATAACAAGAAAGCATCAATTTATTGTATGTCCAAAATTGCTCATTTGGTCCAAAAACGTTTTTGCCGATTTTCTTCAAACTTTATATAAACAAACAAATACATTATTAATATGAACGTACACATACAAATTGTGGATGATTTTCTTAGCACCGCGTCTTACTACCCGTTGGGTTTATACGGATATGTACTAATTACACTAATGGGATAGTGATCAGAAAGGCTCAATTTAGAGGAAATACACCCGCGTTTGCATGCAGAGAAAGTGTAAAACCATTTAGGAAAACCCTCAGTGCACCTGTCCGGGATCAACCTCGATCTCCCCGTCTTCAGTAGTCAAGTCCAACACGAGATTATCACGTTAGACCACTTGGCCGCCAAAGCGGGTTATGGATACTTAACCTAAATAAAAACACAAAAAACTTCTAAAATAGACCAACAATTATTTTGACAAGATTTTAATTAAAACCCAAGCGGATAGTTTATTTTAATAACGAAAAAAGTTGTACTAAAAATAGAAGGATTTATATAAATAAACTTTTGTATCTTTAATATATTTATATTTAGTAAAAACTTAATTCAAAATAAGGGAACTGCTACTATGAACCATATCAAAATCTGTAACATGAGTAAGTTAAAAAAAAAATCATAATCCCACACCAAACTTTTGGGGGGGGGGGGGGATGAATCTGAATCATATTTTCTCCTATAGGAATTCTTATCCGATCACTTAGTTCTCAAGATATCACCGTCGATAATGTTTTATGTTTCCCTTCAGCTGTTGGGAGTATCTGCCATAGGGATCAAGAAGTCTTTACCGGGCCTTTGCGGCCATATGTCGTGCCATTCAGGAGAAGATGGATCACGCTAAGTGCTACGTGATTGATGGTCCTTGCCATTTACATTTTTTTTCATACATCCTTGGAGCGATCTTGAAATACTCTTTCGCTTCGTTTTTAGATAGGTACCTGTAGCAGATAGGTACGTATAATCTGCCGTAATATTAGTGGTAACCTTTACAATTGTTATTATTTAATTTGAATTTTTCTGATCAATACCTATAATTTTTAAAAAAGGCTGTGTTTGTGTTACACCAACTTTCATTGAAGAGTTTAACCGAATAATTGATGTTTATATTCAAATGTTTTATCAAAAATTTGAATAATTCTGTCTTTATTATTTGTAAGATTTATTTTAAATATGATAATTCACTTCAAGAATATCAATTTTAAATTAATTTTTAAAAACAGTCATTTTATTGTCACTATTCGGTCATTAAGTGCAAAAGTGATTTAAAGAATATATGTTTGAATAATAGCATGTCCTTGGAACATAATTAGATATTACGTATTAAAATTTTGGTGGTAGTGAGTGTACGTTGAAACGAGCCTTTAATACGGATGATTGTCTTTCACACTTATTCATTTAAATATATTTTGAAACATAACAAATGCAAGGATGTACTAAGTGGAGGTTTTTATTTATTTGTCAAGGTTGGGGAGAGGGGGAAGAGGGTAAGGGTGGAAGGATCCGTCTTTTACTCCCAATACGAGAATCTTAATGATCGTGAATTTTTATATTCCTTATCAATGTATAGGCTAGGAGTAGCTTATTAGATTATTATAAAATTATTAATTAAATATAATTCAAATATAAAAAGGATATATCTAAAAAAAAGGTCTGTCCCTCTACTGTTAAACAACTTTACCTAGTTCCACCGTGGGTAGGATACCACCCTATAGCCCTTTCTCCATCAAAAAATATTTTTGGATACGACACTGGGCACCTGAATATGAAAATAATAATACAAAATCTATAATGACTGTAAGGATGGTTATTATACTTTTTATTTTAATATTATCTATATTTTCAGTGTGTTATCCAACAGTTCTATAACAGTATAGGACAATATTTTTTTTATTACATTTAATAAGTGAAAACAATCGAACATTTTTAAAGCTGTATATAGTAATATTGCATGTTATTTAGTAACCATCTCGGTCTATGTTCCTAAGTAGTCTGAGAAGTCGATTTACAAATTTAGAGGATCATGGTTTTATTCCGGACGATGCAAAAGATGATCTCTACTAAGTGTATACGGCTCAATACTGATATATTATTTTAATTAATATGTCCAATACAATGATTATTAATACCATAAACCGAATAACCACAGCTCCAGGCTGCTATCTAATTAATAACTGTGTAAAGGCAAGGGTTGGGTGTACACCACTAATTGTTATGCTACAAGTTAAGTTAGTCCGTAAGTCATGTGCTGATATATTGAGTGTTAAGAAAAATATGTTAAATGGTCCAATAAAATAAATTAGTATATTAAATGATCATTCATAAATAATAATTAGTATCAGTAATGGTAAAATATAATTGTAAAATAAGTTAAATGTGTGTTAAATACTGTAAGATGTACAAAATATAATTGTCAACCCTACAGCGTTAAAATAAACTATAAATTGATTAGTGTATTTAAAATAAAATTACGCAGGGTATAGTCTTAGGTGGGAAGTATTCAAATAGACTTACAGTTCAGAGTAAGTAGTAGTAATAATGGATTTGTGGTTCAGATAAAACCTTCTTGGATGTTTATGAATACTTGTTTACCACTCTCACTTTACCTAAAAGAAAATGTAAATAACTTTCCAAGCTAATCCCGTTTAAAATATTCCGCATTACTCGTGGCGAGGTAAAACTCATGTTTCATGTTTTTTTATTCGAACCACACCTCTCTCTTGATAAAAATGAAAGAGCAGGCAAGCAGTAAAGAGCTGAGGCATGGCGCAATAAAGAGAGGTAGGGTTCAAGTTTTTGGCGAGTCATGTAGAGAGTTGAGGGTGGGCTCGGTAGTTAGAAGGGGTGGTCTGGTTTGTTGCGCCCCTTTCCACCACCAGTGAAATAACAAGGTCAGGTCCAGCTAGCAAACTACGTTGAAATATCGCGATTTAAATATTATGATTATTTTGTGAACAGTTTTTTTTTTTTCAAATACACTCTTAATACCTAGAGAGTCCATTGATCTCTATATTATGCTATAGTTGGTCAAGCTAGCTTTGGCCTTTTAGACAGTTAATTATATACTTCCTTGTCGATGGTCGAATCGTCTAAGGCGTCATCCTCGCAATTTGTCGTACTGTTAACAATAGAAAGAAAAAAATCCTGATTGGATATACTGACGGTGATTTTTTCTAAATGGTTTCTCACTTTATCTCCAAGAAAATGTTAATACACTTCTAAATTTATCTTTTCTCAAATTATAACGCACTACCGTAATTAGTACATATGCATATAGCCTTAACCAGAGATCAATTCCCTAAAATTATTAAATTTGCGCACCAAATGTGTGCAATGTAGAACATTCGCGTGTTTTCACTCATGAAAAGGAAAAAATACCAGAGCGATCACTTTTTCATCAATTTTTAGCGTGACTTCAACAAGAAGCAGACTCTCATACACTTGCTGTAAATATAAACTTTCAATTTTCGAAAAAAAAAGGTAGGTGTTAAAATTATATATAATCTTAATTCTAATTTAGTTACAATAAGGATTTTAAAATTAAGATTTTACCATTTAATATGGTGAAAATATTGAAATTTCTGAGAGGCACCATCCCCTCTCCTTATTATTTTCAACATGCTCCTTATGATCAAACAAGTTTGACATACCAGCTCTAGATGATCCTATCTGTCATTTTCACAGAATACACTTTTGTTTGGTTTGGTTTGGTGGTTTTTTTTTTTGTCCATGCTTTATGTCTATCCTGTAGATTCCGCTTGATATGGAGATTCATAATGCAACATATTCCAGTGTTATCCTTGTGTGTGATGGTGGAAATTGGCACTTAGATGCTCTTGCCACACGCTAATCCACCACACCGGCTAATTTCCCGCTACCTACAGTACGTGCTCGTGATACACATCGTATGTTCTTCATCACGTTCAAATGGAGCATAGTAACACATCAGCACATTTGTAAGGGAGAAGTTATAACCGGGATTGTTCGACACCCTATTTCAGGTGATAGCGCGTCTACATATTAAACTAAGGGTACCGAGCTCGATTCATGGCTTGGCTGAAAAATGTATCATTGGAGAAATCGATACTTCTTTCACGTGGATGAATTTAACGTCTAGGAATTGGTTGTTGTGTTTGTTCTTGACTTTAGATAGTTTTTAAGTCTTGTAATATTATATGTTGGTTCAAAAAATGCACGTTTAATACTCCAAACTAATACATCTAAATTGTATCATTGAGTCATTTAGAACTAGCATAAAACCCTTATTGATGGAAACTCGTAAAGTTCTTAATAGTGTGCGTAGGTGAAAATTGTATCCCACGTTACCTGTGAAAGTTTGCAAGCTGACATTCCATGGTCACAATATGGCAGTAGTTATAAGACTATGGTCCACAAACCAATAGTGGCCCGTGGTGTATGCCAAGTAGTCCACACGTGGAACCACAGGAAAACAAATGGTTTGGCACATTAGTATTTGTTTCCTCAAATAGTGTATTATTGTTTGAAACTTTTAAGTTTACAAAAATAAGTACTCAATCAAACTCAAAACAATACCCATATGAGAGACAGAATGTTGTTTGAGCTATGGGTCACATAAAATGTAAAGATTCATCATATTCCCTAGATCGAGATATTTCGCAGTTACAATATTTTTCTCTTTTCAGAAAGTAGAAAGTGAAATAAATCAAAAGTAGTACGATATTAACATGCTAAATCCGCTAAGTCAACTACGCTTTGTTCCACAAGTACAGACCAATTTTCATAGAAAAAGCTGATTTTTTTTTAATAACTACGTTATTTGTGTTATATTATTAATAAAATATTAATAGGTGACAGATCATATGACTTGATTAGACTTGTATCGTTTATAGCTATCATATAATGTGCTCTTTCTATAAAAATTTGACTATAAAATCTGTACGATGAAACAATGTTATATAAATATGTGTCTTCACTTATTGATAAACAATTCAATTAGAAAATGTCCTGCTTCGACAAGTGACAGGTAGTATATGAGGTTGGTGGTACGCGTGTGCGTCAAACGCCTATCAAGTGGTCCGCCATTGGGAAAAAGTTGAAAACCACCGCGCTATGGCTTAGCTAATAAGATAGAACCGTACTTTATTCCGTCCAAGACAAGACTGGTAGGCACCATTCGTTGTAAATGGAGTTTACATGCTATTAGAACTTGTTTGAACTTAGTTCCCATCCAAACCAAAATATTACCAACTCTGCACTTAGTGAAAGGAAACACTTAATTTGAAAGTAATCAATTTTAGGCCTTACCATAAATCAAACTCCCTAAACTCATATCAGTAAGGAATAACGGCTCCAAATGAAATTTACTATAGAAAAAATTTACCTCACTTATGTTTAATTGGTTTGTTGTCTTCGTTAAAAACACAATCCATCTAATAAAGTTTGAGTATAGTATTTTATCAAACGAGGGTAATGTATCCATGCACGTTGTTTAATTATCCATCCGGTCCTACGAAATAGTTACACTAATGAAGTAGGGATAATGGAGTTATAGTAACGAATAAATGTATCCAAATTCTCTGGTGAGTAAGAAAGAGAAGAGTGTTAAGCTTCTCCTTGTTCAATCCAGAACCAGACTTTGTTCGCGTACCCATTGGTACGTGTCAACAAAAGTAGTGTTTTTTTTTTATGTAATCAAGTTTAATGGTCTCTTAGCTTACATGACGAAAATAAATTTAGCGTGTTTGGAAAAAATAAAAGGTGATTCGGAAGATATTGTTGGTCCAAAATGGAACTAAGATATTCGGAAGTGGAGGAGGTGACATAATGATGAGTTATACACTCTGTTATCATCACGATACAGTATTAGGATAGTTAAATTTCACAGATTACGGTGGGCAGGACGTGCAGCGCTAATGGAAGAACTAGAACCCAGTTCACGGTATTGACTGGCAAACACAATGGGAAGAGACCATCGGGAATACCTAGATGAAGATGAGAGGGTAACATTGTATAAGACCTGAAAGAGATGGGGTGTCATGAGATGGACTGGATAGAACTAGCTTAAGACAGGAATAGGGTGTATTAAGGTGGACTGGATAGAACTAGCTAAGATAAGGATAGGGTGTAATGAGGTGGACTGGATATAACTTACCCAATATAGAGATAGGTGGCATACTTTCGTAAATGTAGCAATGAGCTTTCGGGTTCCTAAAGCCATATAGTAAGTGAATAAGTAATGTCGTTTCAAGTTTACTTGACTGGAATCTAGTGTTTGGAAAAATTAAAATAGCCGTGAATTTGTGTTATTATAATGAGACATGATTTTGAACCTTTCTCCCCATAGGTATAGTTAATATTTCCTTTGTGTTACCAGCTGTTGAGAACAAAATTTAAAGTAAAAAAAATAGTTCTTTATGAAAATATTGTAAATAAAGTAAAGATATATTCATCTTCGTCACCCGCTTTGAAATGAATAGAAACTCTTTCAGATGAATATACCATGATGTGCAGTACCTTGATGTAAAAGAATCACGAACACACAGCCTCATAATTCCTTGCAAAATAACCGTGTTTTAGAGTTAATTGGAGGGAAATGGCTTTCTCGACGAAGCAGACCAAAGCCAAAGGGTTTCCAGGCGCTTTATATCTTTCGAAGAGGTAATCCCGTTCACCTTTTGTGACACCCTCGTCACAAAGCTTTCATTAAACACTATGTGTTCGACACTTGTTTCGTGTTGCTGTGATTTAGTGTTGTAAATATTGCTCTCGTTTGCAGCTTTTAGGGGACTATATACCTATTTATTTTTGAGGATTTTAACAACAATATTTTAAAAAAAAGTAATTTTGACTAAAGGCTCAGCACAGCGCTTTAAACATAAAACATCCCAAATTAACAACAAAGGATTCACCATAAATATAGTAGAACGAATATATAGAAGAAAGTTATTTAGTTAAGGAGACACTTTCACTGAAATAGGGAGACAAACTTTATATATAAAGAGAGACTATATTATGTAAATAGATCATCTGAATTAATTTATTTGCTATCAATGGAGTTTAAAAAGATTTTGAGCCCAGGTGTTGATACAATTTATATGTTTAAAAATGCTAGATTATTTTTTGTTTGTGTAGCAACATGTAATTGATAATTTACAATTTGATAAACACATAATGTTGATGACTATCGGTCTCACCTATACTTCAATATTTAGAATACATAAACACACACAAAAATGTTCAAAATGTATCATTCATTAAATGTTTGAATTTTATTTTATGGGGCAACCTTAAATACAAAATGTATCAACCACAACCAGTCACTCCAGAAAACATGAAAGAGTACGTTAGAAATTCAGACATTTTTATTTATAGACTTTATTACGTGCACATCAATCTTTTATAAAGCTAATTGAAAAGTGTATTCAAGGTTAGTGGTCATTATTTTGAAAATTTATTGAAGTAATTTTATCAATAATATTGGATTTAACATAATGTAATTAAAAAGTTATTGAATACAAATTGTTATAAGTATTACAAATTAAAATATTTTTGAAAATTGATGTAAAATAAAAACTGTTAACAGAAACTGGTTGTTTGCTTTTTTGTGTAGACAAAATACAACCCAAAAACTCTACAGGTTTTCATTAAATAAAAAACTTGATCTTGTAATAACCTTGGTGACGTCCCCCAATTCAAAAATAAGTAATGTTCACTTTCCCCCTCAAAAACAAAATTTTTTGCTCAAAATAGTTTTTTCTAAACCGCTCAATTTTATTTTATTTTTGTGTCTCAACTTAAATGATTCACCTAGTGTATGTATATATTATACATAAAATATCTTATATATATCTTTTATATATATATATCTATATATATATATCTTATATTATATATATATCTTATATATTATATATATCTTCAATATACACAAACCTCCATAAATAATAAATATATATATATATATATATCCTAAAAGTATATAAATGTATATAAGATTATAAGGGCTGTAATATGTGGGCTATACATGTAAAGAGAAATATAATATGTAAGTTATGCTATAAATCAAAATATTTATAAAAAAAATTATAAAAATGTTATAGACAGAAAAATAGAAATAAAGAAATACTCATAAAATATAGGGGAACTAAAGGAACTTGTTTTTGTTGCTCATACTTAAAGCTTGAGGAATTATTGCCCAGTGTCTGTTTGTTTAAATATATTAATCCTTGCGCAATGTCTCCATCTTAAAACTGTTGTTAAATGCTAATGCACGGACTGGCGTGTATTGTGTAAGGCGCTAATACGCGTGCGAACCAGCTAACAATGAGGCTCTGTGTCGCGGACAAACCTTGGCAGCACGGAGTAAGTGGTGGGTGCTAATCTCTTCTCTCTCTCTCTCTGTTTGCTGAGAGACTTTGGAGCATTGTTCTCGAGGTGTGTACAACAAATGGCGCCTAACACAGCGAGCACGCCAATATTAAAAAACTCTTACTCCTTAAGCCCTTGAAAAGACGCTGCTTCTGCTTCTCTGAGAATGGGCTGTTGAGATATAACGCCTTACAAAAGATGCATAGCTAGTAATTTTTTATAATGGCTTAAAAATAATTATACATTTTGGCAAAAATATAACAAGTACCTTGTGGGAAGATTAAATGTGTTGGCCCACTTCAGTGACCGCATAGTGTAAGGCGTCACTCTCGCAATAGATTATACTGATGATTACAGGGAGTTTGGGGTTTGTATCTAGGTCGGTTGTATTGAGAGTGTTTTTTTCTTAATTGGTTTCTCACACTCCTTCCACACAAATGTGGGTACACTTCCTCTAAAATAAACATTCCTCATGTATAACACATTAGCGTAATCAGTACATATGCGTGAATAGCCCGAACGGTGGGGGGAGAAAAAGAAAATCGTAAGAAATTTGCTATTTTCAATTCACGGGCGAGTAAACATAATTTAACTCTCTGACAATCGTACATCCAGACAAAATTACAACAATCTACCAAGGGAAAAGAGCCAAACCTAGCTTTTAAGGGATTCATTTCTGTTTCTGCAATGAATTGAACCTGATGCCCCTAAATAAGCAGACACAAGTACTACCAACTGGGGTAAGGCTTCGGATACAAAATACTAGTACAATTGCTTTTTCCTCCATTTAGAAGATTGTTTACGTTGCTCGGATCAATAGACTGATGGTCACTGAAATATAAAACACAGGAACCAATCAAATCGTGGGGGCCTACACTTAAAGACACACCACAAAGTTGGACCTACACATGTGACCGATTGGTATAAGGTAAGCCCCCTCTACAGAGTCCGTAAGCTCCGTATCCTTATTGTCCTTAAGTCCCTAGCAATGGAAATCATGTCCATACACAGTCCATATCTGTAATCACGTGACCGTGCCAATCAATGAAAAAGTTGGAAACAACGTCCCATTAAACTCTCTGATAAAAATTGTATAGAGCTAGGCTCAAGCAGACGTAATATGTGAAGCAGACGATATCACAACCGAACAATTATTAACACAAGTAACTATACAACATATTTTGATAAAACATTCAGGATAAGCTACATTTGAAAGGTGAGTTAAGTGCATTCACAAATAATATATTTAAAACGTGAGATAAATAATGTAATTTCTATGATAATGCCATTGGTGCTTTCATTTAGGTGCGCGCGTCGCTAAACCAATCATTCAAAAGCAAGGTCATTCTTCTTCTAATGAAAGATTGATTATAGAGTATGTGTGTGTGTGTGTGGTGTGTGTATGTGTGTGTACACACATGAAAGAAGGGGGAGAGGGGAAATGTAAGCAATATTTTACAAGGATGATCACCAGGTCATGAAAATGGAAACTGACACTTGTTACTAAAAGAAACCTTTATTATATAATATAGGCACATTGGAACCTGGATAATTCAAACTCGAAGGGATCAGGAAAAAATTCGAAGTCCGTATCGACTAGTCCTTAGAGATTAAATAAAGTTTGAGTAAACTTCTAAGGAGTGACACAACTTAAGACATTAAGGATAATGACTCTGTGTACAGTGTAATCTATTAGTGTGGAGTCGATCTCTTACGGAATACTGCGCACCTTACGAAATCTCTAGATGGTGATTAAGGCGTCACTCTTACCATATACTGGAATTCCAGTGATATGGAGATTGGAGTCAGAATAATTCTAGTCCGATATGTTGATCCCCCCCCCCGCGCAAATAGCTTCTCACTTTACCAACATGCAGATTAGGTTACGTTTCTTCTGAATTATGATTTCCTAGTTCTTACCCATTAGTGTGAATGTGTTAGTATCCCTAACGGGTAATAAGACGCGATGCACAAAAATAAACTTGTGGCTCAGAACGGATTGTCCCATTTCGTGAAATATAGCTTAAAAAAAACAGATTAGTGCACCAACTGAGTAACACAAACACAAAAGTTTCAAATACAATAATGTTAAAACTGGTTTAAGGTATTTCATTCACTAACAATATGTTTTATATATAAACTCCATGGCGTGAGCCCGCAAGCAAGCTAGACCGACCGAGCAGCCGCCACCGATAGCGATGATAGTACCGACATTTGCTTATAAAGGATGTCATATTGTCAGTACAACGAATCTTACGGCAGTTAATCTCAGTTTTCTAGAATAAAACTGTTATTTATTCAAGTAACTTTTCATTTGTAGGCTACTAATGAAGCCGTGTTTGAACCCGGTCCAGACCCACTGCTTTGTGGGGGATCAAACATGGGACCTCTGGGTCTGTAACTATTAGACCACAGGTACTATTATATTATTATTACTACCCGTTCGGGTTATACTCACTCACGCTAACGTGTAATGGTAGGGTGATTTTGAGATGAAATGGAAATTTATTTTCAATACTAAGTGTTATTTAATAAGATGTACTAGAAAGACTGACCTTGAATCTTAATTTTATTCTTACGAATATTTTGATACATAATTTTAAATGTATGTTCTAAATATTATAATTTGTATAAATTACACAGGCATAAGCCTATAGCGATTGAAATATTGTATGTTTCTACCAATAGTAAGCTCAAACTTTGTAACGTTTTTTTAAAATGTGTAGTATTTTATTTGTACATTATGAACAATATGTAACGAACGATTCTTATAAAATGAAAAGTTTAGAAAGAAGAAACATATTTTTTGGTAGTCAATATTGATATGGTTACTATTTTATTAGTAATTTATATTTGTTTAAATTAAATATCAAAATTGATATCTGGCGATTCCAAAGTCTTACGTATGAATATGCGAAACCTGTTTGATTAGCTTTTGTAACTCTCAGATATTTTTATTCTACTGGAATCTTAATAAAAGCAGGACGTGTTTTTTGTATTTAAATTAAGGATACCTTTTTTTTCACTTGACATACTATAATGTTGGAAGATTTTTTTCCTTGTCGATACTCCTATAAATGTGTTCGTCATGTTTCTGGGTGTATTATTATATATATATATATAATATATATATATAATTATATATATATATATATATATATGTTAAAGAGTTTGTGAGGATTTCAAGCTCGATGTAAATCTGCCTTCAAGGTGTGTATCCCCTTGGAAGTTGTATCGAGTAACTTTTTATAAGAGAATTATGTGCAAACTGTGGGGATGAGGAGTGGGGGCTTAGACATGACAACGCGATGACAAGGAAAAAATGTAGGGCATGTCGTGTCAGGGGAATAATGTCACCAAAATATTCCTTTAAGATTTTCTTGTTAAATTTATATCCATAATGCAGAACAAAATAGAAGAATATTGAAAGCTATACTTATTTTTATTTCTGTCCAAATTAATAGTTGTATTGTTAAATTATTTAGAAGCCTATTGACATCCTTGTTTGATTTTCTTTTTTTATATACGTTGAAGATCATTCCTTTGTAAAATATTAATAACGGTGTGCTCAATATGAAAAAAATTACTCCTTTTTCAATAGAATTTAGCTTAAGTTTTCAGTCAAATGAGAGATTTTTGTAGTATTAAAACAATCTGAGATACTTTAGTTCGTTCACGGTTGGGAAAATAAGAAACTTCTGATTTGAGGTTAAGTTTGATCCCAAGCTCTAATATTCTCATTTATCTTGAGCCCCCGTCAAAATAGAAATAAGATACATGTTTCTAAGAATAATAATAATTTAAAAAAAGGAAATGGTGTACCTCTACATCTGAAATTATAAGAATGATTAATTGATTCATATTCTTAGTTTTAACCACTAATTTTCAGTTTTAAATTTTTTTTAAGTCTAAAAATTTCACCAAATAAGTACTTTGTCTGCCTACTAAGGGTCTCTGTCTTGATTCCTTGTGTGACCTAAAAATTATGATTAATGAAATGTGGGGTTTCCCCTTTTATTGTGAATAACTAATGGTCGGAGGTTGGTTGTTGTGTATGTTATAGATTGAAATTATATTTAAGACGTGAGCTGATATAATCAACTAGTTCAAACAGTGCTAGTTAAATGATTCAAATAAAAAAAACTTAATTTAAAACAATAATAATCAGTGAAGGAGTTTGATCTTTCTTTTGGTGGGCCAGGTCGAAGCTTACCGATATTTTTTTTCTCACTACTATTAAATAAAATTCATTTAGTATTTTATAATTTTTTTAAATTACTATAATTACAAAATCACAAAACAAATCTACAAAGAGAAAGAACAAAAGAATAACAATTATGAATTAAACTTAACAAGTGATGAAATTTCTTGCATAAAAGTTGGGTGTGTCTGTTCTTATGACTGGCAAACGTATCGATGACTCTGTTATTGAAGTTTGGAATTTCAGCCATTTCTTCTCTGTGTAAAGAACGAACATTCAGTGAATTTAACCTGCCTTGTCCCATTGTGTTCCTAATGGACGTCTTGATTCTTTTTAACGTACTGAAACTACTCTCTGAATCTGTTGTTGAAACTGAAGTGGTTAACGTTAGTTGCAGGGTCTCGTACACTTCAGAAAATGAATCCTTAAGGGAATGCTTCGATAAAAAAAATGTAAAAATTGTAAAAATCACAAACTGAAGACATATTGTTTAGTGTAAGTTAGAGATTATCGCTGTCCACAACCCCTCACTAACAAATAATAAATAATAAAAAACAAAATAAGCTCTGTTTTTCTTCACTCACAATTAACCAAGACAAGAATTAGAAAAAGTTTTTTTTTCTTTCCATCCACCTGCATAAATGTAGATACATAAGGCTGATGTACTCCTATCCGTTTAATTTCCAGTTTTTCTTGCAGCTTTAATGAAAAAACGTAGTTCCTAGTAAATAAATTACTTTATTTATTTTAATTAATCACTTTACTCGTCATCTTACTCCTTGGATCTTAACATATACTAAAACACAGATATATAAACGCAAACACAAAATATAGACCACCCTTATCGTATATTGGGCCCACTACGACAGGCCCTATTCACTACTGCAAAGCTTCAATGGAATGATAAGGGGCATTGATCTCGAGAGATATTTCACACTGGGTGTGGCTTCTATGAGAGGGTCTGTCATAGGTGACCTATGTCAACTTCTGGTTTCAGTCATTTTCAAGCGCTAGTACAGTACTCGCGAGATGATTGAAGCGAGGAATGAGTCTTGACTGGAATATTGTGTAACGAATCCAATAATTCACTGCATGGTGCTCCACTTCATATTCATGTTTTTTCCAAAATATTTTATAAGAAAAAAAGTGTTTTAATCTTCAACATTTTATTTTTGTAAAATTGTGGCCCTTAAGGACGGGCTTCCTCTGATAATAATACAGCTCTGTTATTCAGAGATAGTAAGACAATTCTCTATGGATAGTAGGTAGGCTACCTAAATAAATCAACTTTACAAATGGGATTTCTTGACTTTTGTTAGTATGTCTGAGGCATACACATATCCCCACTGTCAAATTTTAAATTGTTAAATATAGTACACTTTGTATAATAGATACATGTTTTGGGAATGTGCGCTAAGTGCGTAGTAGGAATAATATGGTCTAACAGCGATTTTTTTTTTCTTAAACCACTACTAAGTGTGAACAGCAACAAATATTTTGTATAATGTCCAAGGTTAATAATACATCTATTGGTCAACATATTATATATATTTAAAGAATCAAACAATCAAAACGAAACATCTTGAAAATGGGAAGTCATGAAACGAACAGAGGTTTTAAGGAAACAATGTCAATTCTAGGAAGTCAATCCTACTGCCCTCCTTTACGATAGGTTCCACGATGTTCTGTACGTATCGGATACCAATAATGGTGCCTCTTATGGAATTAGGGGTGCACGATGAACTAACACTATCCTAACCCAAAACATCACAGACCCCTCAGCAAAATCGTGGAGCTCCTGCACATGCTTGTACTGGTGTCGGCGTCTAGACTGTTTCTAGACTTCTGTACGTCTTGTGTCGGGCCTCAGTGCAAACATAGTCTAATCACAAAACAATATGTTGTTCTACTGTAACATAGTCTAATTTCTGTGTGTGGTGGCCCAATTATTTCTTATGCAGATACGGTTTGGTGGTCATAGTGTGAAACTTCTGATGGGTCTCCACTTCATATGTAAAGATGTTTCCTTTTCTATGTTTCTGTTCATGTATTGTAATTCTTTTCTTTTTTCAATTTCTCTCTTTTTGTTTGTTTTTGTTTCTTCTTCTAGAAAGTTATTTTGCTCTCCTTAAAGAGTATTGATGAAACGGATTCCATTTTGAGGAACATGATAGTGAGTGATTTTATTTCAAATGAAACTGTGTTTATCTTTGACCAATCTGCAGGAGTGTAAAGAATTTTTTTGTGTTCCTCTGGCCATTTTTAAATCCAAGGTGTGCTATTTTCTATCTTAATTTCCTTCATGTTTTCCATGTACGAAACTATTTCGTAATCCTCTGACAACTGCTATTGATTCGATGGAGGTGTACTGAGACCCATGAGGAATAAATATTCAACTTAATTAATTATCACAGGGAAACAAAAACTATTTCTTAACACAATCAGAATTGTATAATCCTTGAGGTCCTCTTATATTCTGGGATTTATTCAGATATGATCAAACGATTTCGAGATGATGTTAACAAATCGTATAGAAACATAAAAAAAAAAACTTTGTTATTTAGATTAGTTTAGAACTACACATAAAATAAATGTGAACGAGTTTAGAAATATTACTGGATCTTTTTTTTTTTTTTAAGTGAGAAAGGAAAAAAGGTTTCTTCTCAATTGACTTGTAATTGCAAAAGTCTGAGTTTTTTTATGTGTCAGTCATCATAAGAGAGTGACGTTTCTACTTTTAGCTATGACGTGAATATATAATGGTTTGGCCTGCCTGGTACGGAGGTTTTTTTTACTATTTATTCATTTTCCCAAATATTATATATTACGAACTGCACATTAAAGTCACATCAAAATGTTTTATCTCAAATAAAAAACTTTATATTCACAATTTTTTAATTTCAGACACCCTGCATCAGTGGACAAGTGGACTTAATGTCAAGCTCATCTGCCAGTAATGAGGAAAGTTGGAGTTCGAATCCCATCCTTTTGTAAAGAGGGTGTTTTTCCTAGATGATTTTCCAATCCCCTTAGAGGCAAATGTGCACACATTTATTGTATATTCTACCTTTAGCATCTCTAGCTAATTTATGTAAATGAATGAAGATATGCTGGATGGGTAGTAAGAATTGCACAAACTTTTCTATTTGTAGCTACATCGACAAATACTTCAGTTAATTATCTAGTCAATAATACCTTATTCTTAATATGTTAATAAATACGATACAATGTATATTAATAGTAATAAAAACAACACTACTTTAAAATGGCTTTATCAAAATTATCATCAACTTAATCAACAGCACACTTGTAATTTGTATATAATTATCGACCAAAGAGCAACATCGTGATTAAATAGTTTAAAATAACCAATTTTTTAATAATCTTTGATCTAAAGAAAAAATGAAATATAAATATTGAAATTACTCCTTGATAACTAAAAAAAATTCAAGATTAAAATTCTAAATTTGAAGTTGGCTAGTTTAAAATTTACACTAAACATTATATTAATTTGTGGGTTTTTGATATTATACTACATATTTTATCATAATTTTCCAAATTTTTTAGTCAAATGTTTGACAAAGGTTGATTTATTTTTTAAGCTGAGAATGAAATTATCAGTTGGCTAACTAAGAGTAGCCTAACTAAATATTTTCCTAAAGAGATCAGGGAAAATAATTCTAGGGGATGGATTCTTAGTACAGCCATTCAAGGTTAAACCCCGAACTTACTCAAAAATATTAAAATGTTAATTTAGGTTTTACAAATCAATAATTAAAACTTCAATAAATGTGGATGAATGTTGTGTGTATAAAAATTAAAATATTAAAATAAGTTTCAAAAAATATGTACTTTTGAGCAATATTTTTTTGACCAAGAAAGCACAAATGACTACCCCCAAAAATTAAAATATTTCAAAACCAACTTTAACATCCTTAACCCATATAAGCTTATTTTCGATACCATCACGTCACTTCCTACAAAGAAATCATCCCCAAACCACGTAGATAATGGAGAGGGGTGAGCTCTAATATCTACATGGTGTTATGAGCGGAGGGTGGCTACATCACAGTGTTACGTAACACAAACCCTTATACGTATATTCTAAAGTTGAAAAAATAATATTATTCTTGTTTTCACCGTTAATAAACATACTTATAGATTGACTTCCAATTCTGAGTCTCATTTTTAGTATAAAAAAACGCTTCCCTTTGAAATAGCGATACTCACATTCACTCTTGATACGAAAAGCTACGTATGATAGGTTGGAGGGAGGGAGGGGGAAGGAGGTCAGGTTAAATTTATCTTTGGGGGTATTACATGAGGGTAGGAGAGGGGTAAAGAGGAGGGAGAATAACAAATGTAAGGAAGAAGCGTTACGATGGATGACTCCAAAGTGCTCCGGGTTGCAGTACTATTTTGGTCCTTATGCTGTAGATTGAATGCACCAGCTAGCAGTAGTAAACATATTGTCAATGTAATATATATATCTATACTTATAAAATAACATGTCCTGACTGACTGACTGATTCATCATCGCCGAGCGCAAACTATCAAGGCTACAAGCATGAAATTCGGACTGTATATTCACCCACTAAGAAAGGATTTTAGAAAATTCCACCCCAAAGGGGTCAAAATAGGGGATGATAATATGTATGAAAGTGCGTCATTTTGAAAGTTACATAAACAAATTTTTTTATTTCGGTTATTGACGTAAAACAAATAAATACGTGTTTCAGGAATTTTGGAAATTTTATTTAATAAGGGATGAAAAAGGGGGTGAAAGTTTCTATCGGACTTGCATTATTTTTGATCTGAGGTCAAGTTATGGTCATCAACGTAACGTAATATTTTAAATTAATCTGTAAATACATATGTATATTTTCGTATTTGTATATAATCAACTTCCACGCGAGCTAAGCCGCGGGCAACAGCTATCTAGTTATATATAATATATATAATAGTGTATATATATTACATACAAAGTAAGATAAGGTGCATAATCAATTTCACCTAAATACTTGTTTATATATCTATGTTTCCTGCATCGAGACACTGAACAATTCACAGAGAACCCGCATCAATAAACAGTAGGCTCATCTGCTTCAGACCTGGTTACTTCAAAAAAAAAATGTTCAATAGCTCTTGACAGGGACGTTTGTTCTTGGTTTTTCCTAGTTCCTTCTTTGTTTCTACATTTTTG
This sequence comes from Timema cristinae, assembly GCA_039000515.1. Classification (NCBI taxonomy): domain Eukaryota; kingdom Metazoa; phylum Arthropoda; class Insecta; order Phasmatodea; family Timematidae; genus Timema; species Timema cristinae. The sequence continues at coordinate 24,517,926 of JBCFYV010000024.1, forward strand.
TATCTCCTGCATTAACATTTCGTGGCCAGAAATGACAAAAGGATGTATGATCTTTTCGAGTCGCTTTTTGCAGTTGTCTAAGTTTTCTTTGAAGCATTGAATGCTCCGCTATACCGGCTTTTATTTATTTAGGGGTATCCTTTGATCTTTTCATTTTCTTGTATAACTCAAAGTAAAAACGAGGAGGATTTCTGAATGCTCATTGAGCCTTATAATATGTATTCTTTGCGTATACATCAAGATTATTTTCTCTGGGTATTATATTACTAGGATGTTTGTTTTATTTTTTTTAACAAATTTTTGTTTAAATGTGTCATTTAATGTTTTATTACATGTTACTTGTATGTATATAAAAATACTAGTATTCAAACAATGTAAATATATAGTACGACACAATCACAGCAACTTTCTCATAGTGCACAATAGCTTCGAAGAAAATTTCAAAAGTATATTTTTAGTAAACTAACCTTAAATAAGTTTTACTCAGAAAAACAAACGCGTCATCTTGTTAATCACATTGTTACTCTTAATATATTTAACACAATTTAAATTTTCAAAAATAAATTATTTGTTAACTATCCTAAAAATTATTTATTTGTGAAAATTAAAAAGTATTTTATGTGTCATAAAAAAACTATTCACCAATTCCCATTTTGAATTCAATCTTCAAATTCAATATCCAAAACATTCAAATTTTCTATAATTTTTTCTAAGTAAACTACCCTTAAATAATTTTATTTTAGATAAATAAAGAAACATTATTATTGAATATTAAAATTGTCTCCCGATACCAATTTTGAAACATCAGATCTAAAGGGGTTTTTAATATTCCAATTTAAAAAAGATTTATTAAACTACCCAGAGACAAATTTTCCCCCCAAAACAAGTATACAGCTTTATTTGTTATTTTCAGTCAACACTCCTCAAATATACATTTTAAGTAAAATTGTTATAGCTCATTTGAATTTCAAAAGTCACTCCTAAGTAAAAGATTTTATCGAATTTCTACCCCAAAAAAATGTATACAGGGTTATTTTTCATGTCAAACTCTCCCAAGGTACCCATTCAACACCAAATCGTTGTGGCCGTTTATTTAAATATTTCAGGTTTAAGAAACAATCAATAAAACTACCCATAAATGAGTTTTTAATCTAAAAATAAACATACAGTTTTATTTCCATGTCAAACATTCTCATGATATATATTTGGAACCAAATCGTTAGGAGCAGTTTATAAATATTTCAAGTTTTTGAAAAATTAGTCTTCAGTAAACTATCCATAAATGAGTTTGTTTCACATAAAAAAGTAGACAGTGTTATTTTTTATGTCAAACATTACTAAGATACTCATTTAGAACCAAAACGTTAATGTAATTTGTAAAATATTTCAAGTTTTTGATAAATCAGCCATAAGTAAACTCCCATAATGTTATTTATAAATCTATTGTTAGAGGAATACATCCGCTGTATGAATTAATTATAAATGTGTATCACAAATACATTTTATTTTAAAATATTTAAATTTATTAACTAAAATTAATGTATTACTTTTGAAAACATTGTGTTTATTTTAGTTTAAACGTTTTGCACTATTGTCAGCACGGATTTGTAATGATATAATATACATAACATGAAAACTAACAAGTATTTGACTAGGGAAAAGGTGTGAAACCACTATATTATTATTATTATTATTATTATTATTATTATTATTAATTATTATTAGAACCGCGTCTTACTACCAGTTCGGTTTATAGGATAATGTGTAATGGTGATTGTGAGATGAAATGGAGAACCCACAGCTTAATGGGGAATCCGAACCACGGTTGAGGTCTGGCATTCCCCACATTCACAAGTTGTGATTAATACACGTCTTGTCAGAGGTGAAGGAAGGGTTCGACAGTCAGATAAATCTGTGCCGGGACCGAGGATTGAACCCCGGAGAAACCACTATAAATGTAACCTTACTTCTCAGTTCACCCGACAGTAATGTGCATTATAGGTCTTGACCTCCCAGCTCAAGGTCAAACACACCAGTCGTATACGCTGGCGCTGAGATAATTATGCGGGTGAAAACTTGCAGGGCTGTAACTATCACCGGGGCAGTGGGGCAGTGCCCCAGGCCCCCGAGCATAGGGGCCTCCAAGCGAGGACGATTTTTTAAAATTATATATATATTTTTTAAATAAAGTGGGAATGTGGGATTTAGAGGTAGGAGGGGAAAAAATAAAAAGGGGAACCCCATTATTATTTGCTGCCTTGGGGCCCCCAAGCCTCTAGTTACGACCCTGGAAATTGTTTAATAACGGTTTTTAATTTACAAAGATAAGATTCGTGGAAATTGAGAGGTTGGCAGACACGTGTATGTTGATATTAGAATATTACTTCCTCTTCACCTTTTAAACTGCTGGGTGTATGCTCATGTATTCCTCTAACAATAGATTTATAAATAACATTGGTTTTATTAAACCACGTCCTATTACTTATCTGGACTATCCTAATTTAAGTAAGATAGTTATATGAGGAGGAGAATAATAACATTTAAAGGAACTGTACCCGCATTTACGTGGATATACTTTGAAAAACCATTTAGGAAATGTAATTCTCATTACTTACTACCCGCTTGCCTTACTACTTATTCAGGTTAAACGCATGTATGATAATTACTCTCTTGGGATAGGGAAGAAGAAGAAATATTTTTAGAGGTAATCTACCCACATTTGCTTGTAAGTAGAGTGGAAAACAATTTTAAAGAAAAAACACCTTCAGTACACCCGATCAGGATTAAAACCTTGATCTCCCCGTCTTCAGCAGGCCAATCTAAACGAGAGTGACGCCTCAGACCATTCAGCCACTGAAGTGGGTAATTCTCATTACACCAACCCGAGATTTGAACAGTGATCTCTCTAGCATTAGTTAACCAATTTATTCGAGCTTGACGCTTATTCCGCGGGTCCACCGATGTGGGCTACTTAGAAGCAGGACAGACCTAAAAAAATTAACTGCTCCTTACTTTCCGTCCTGGCTATTTGAATTTTAATTACACCAGTACCTGCTTTGATTGCCGCATGGTCTAAGGTATTACTCTCACAATATACTAGACTGCCAAGGAGATCGGGGTTCGAGTCCCGGTTGGATGTACTGGGAATGGTTTTTCATAAATTGTTTTATAATCTCCTTCCACGCAAATTTGGGTACACTTCCTCTAAAATTCAACCTTCCTTGTCCCTAACTCATTAGAGTAAGACTATATATGTGGATAACCTGAACACGTGCTATAAAAAACCTAGAAACCTAGAGGGGAAGGAATGAGGAGGGTAGAACTTAGGTAAAATGTAGGCTAATATTTGTGGATGGAAAGTGAGATTAACATATATTATTATTATTATTAGCATCGCATCTTACTACCCGTTCGGGTTATACGCACTTACGCTAATGTGTAATGGTAGGGTGATTGTGAGATGAAATGGAGGACCTACAGCTTAACGTGGGATCCGAACTACGGTGGAGGCCTGGCATTCCACACATTCACAAGTTGTGATTAATACACGTCTTGTCAGAGGTGAAGTAAGGATTTGGCAATCAGATAAATCTGTGCTGGGACCAAAGATTGACACCTTACCCCTGGACCACCAGGTCACCCAATAAACAATATAATAAACCACCCTAAGTATAACCAGACTGAATTCTTTCTCCAATCAGCTCATCTCTGGAAAACAAAAATAAAAGTGCTTGATATTTAGTACGTGTGTCCATCGAGGGGGGCTACTACTTGTAAGTAACGTTTACAGGGATTTAACTCTTATGATTCTCCATCATAAAATAGGCTTCGTAGATAATGAAGCTAGCTTCGGCAGCCGAATGGACTGAGGCGTCTCTCACCTTTATATTGGACTGTTGAGGACGGGAAGATCAGGAATCGAACCTAGGTAAGTGTTCTTAGAGTTAAAGAAAAAACTTTTCACTCTACCTTCACGAAAATCTGGTACCATTCCTCTAAAATGCAGCCTTCCTCATCCCTAGCGAATTTACGGAATTTGTATATGTGTGTATATCCTAAACGGGTAGTGATAATTAGTGATTTATAAAAAAAAAATAGGCTTTACTTTGTAAACATTTTAATATATATCAGTCCCCTCTAGTTTATCACAGCCAAGGACCGCAAAAAAAATATTGTTTAATTGTTTTCGTAAGTTGACAATATCTTGTGTCCGTATGTAGACTTTTTTTTTTTTTCTAATTTTCTTACCTTTTATAAGCGAGTAATCCGTTGAGATCTAGAGCTGTATTTTATCATATGTGTAGAGTCGTGCCAGGGTTGCTGACGTTAACGACTACTGAAGATGGAGTGTCTTAATACACTGCCAACGTTCATCATTGTGACTGATGATCGCCGGTTGTTCATGCCCAGTATGCCACTCACGAGTACCTCCTGTCTGTCCATCCTACGTCGCCCGTTCGCCCGTCTTTTGTCTGGGAAGCTTTCATTCGGGTCCGCGTTGTGACTTACCTTAAAACTCTGCAGCCAGACCTTTAATAATATTCATCCATCTATAAATAGTACATACCTTGGTTTTCTTCCGAATTACCTTAGGAGCATCTTTTAAAAATTATAAACTTAACTTTTTGCCGTCAACATTTATGCATTTTACTATTTTATTACCCGCCTCGGTGGCGCAGTTGGCTAACGCGCTTGTCGTGTAGAGCTCGACTGCTGAGGACGGGGAGATCGAGGTTCGAATCTCGGTCGAGTGAACTGGGGTGGTTTTTCCTAAATATTTCTACTCTCCATCCACGCAAATGCGGGTTCACTCTCTAATTAAACCTTTCCCCAATTTCTAATCCATTACGTAATTAGTACTTAAAGCGTATAACCCGAACGGCTAGTAAGACGCGGTGCTAAATATTATTATTATTACTATTGTATTAGTGTTATTTTTAAGGTATTTATTAATCTAACAAGTGTTGCAACTGCAGAAAGAATAACATAAATACGTGACATTAAATCTGGTAACTTTTTCTGACTGTGAGAAATGTCCATTCGTCCCATCACGGTTATATATCTGGTATTTTAATAAATGTTTTATCACTCCACTTTAATCGTAATTGCGAGTAGATTTCTTATAAATAATATCTTTCTCATTCCTACACGGGTGTAATATATAGGTAGCTTGAATGTATAGTGAGACGTAGAACATGTATAAAAATATATAATCTATATAGACCGAACATTGGAACCACTTTTAAAACTTACAGAGTAATTAAATGACTTATACTGGGATCACGACCAACTTAACGTTTACGTAACGTAACGTTCATTTAATCTAATGAATCTATTGTCTGAACAGTATATATCATATATTTTAAATATATTTTATAATATTAAAAATATATATAATAAATATCATATATAATAGATATATTTATTATATATAGTATAATTATAAAATATATACTCTATTACTAAATATATACTATACATATATATACAAATATATACTATATATATATATATATATATTATGTATGTATTAATTATTATGGCTTATCTTAAGCCCATGTTCTAGAATTTGTATTCACTTTTTTAAATATGATGTTGGATTACCTCTCGCTTTTACATTTTAATAAACCGCCTTGGTGGCGTAGTCAGCTAACGCGCTAGTCGTGTTGAGCTCGACTGCTGAGGACGGGAGATCGAGGTTCGAATCTCGGTCGGGTGAACTGGGAGTGGTTTTTCCTAAATGGTTTTCTACTCTCCCTCCACGAAAATACGGGCTCACTTCCTATCATTCAACCTATCCAATTCCTAATCCATTAGCGTCATTAGTACTTAAAGCGTATAACCCGAACGGGTAGTAAGACGCGGTGCTAAATAATAATAATAAAATATATTTGAATATTTTTATAAATGTAATCTTTATTTTTTTTATTCAATCCCCATGTGTGTTTTATCTTATAAATTATGTAAATCCTTATACCATAGTCTTAAATACTAAATTCACCTTACTAAATAAATGTAATATATAGCTTCAATTTACTATTAAGAAATTTTAACATCCTTGGGCTAGCTATTACTTACTGTCCACAGAAACAAACTCTACATAGAATAATGGTTCTTTAGCCCATATTCTATGTATACCAAATTTGTTTAAAATTAAATTAAATATATTCATTTCGGAATTTCTGTCCTCCTCGGCAATCTAAAAAATAATTCACAGAAATTAAATCATCCAAATATTAATAATACTCTATAGGACTCTTTTCATGACGTTTTTCATTGAAATAATATATATATTTTTAGAGATTCTTTTCTAATTTTGAAAATTGTTTTTAATATATTTAAAAATATCTCTGTTCAAACTATACAGACTATTTTCATAGCCTAGGAACCGGAAAAAGAGCATGCCTACTATGAGACAGTCCTTGAAATAAAACTTTAGTTCCGAACGGATGCTGTCACCAATTTTTAAATAAACTAATTCAATTGGAGGTTTATATGAAATAAATTTAAAAAAACTAATTCAGTCAGTTGCTAAAATTATTATGTGTAAAATCTGACAACAATGTGCACCATCATGGTCAACATTCAGACTTTTTTCTTAGCATACTCTAATAAGATAGTTTACAAGCATATTATAAGAAATTACTTTGTTCTGCACATTCTTAGATTCTACTATATCAATTTAAATATAACGGAATACATAAGAAAAATAATATCACCAATGCTTTACTTTCTGCACTTAAAGCTGTGATAAATATTCGAGAATGTTACTTTACTTGATTCCCTATAGCCATGTTCTTATTTTAAATGTAATGTACCCTTCACATACCTTGAAAGGTAAAAGGCTTACTTCTATGGCATATCTTATACGATAGGATCATAGTATAATCCATCAAGGTAAAACTACCTACAACCTTTCAGGGTAAACGGATTGTACAGATATAATATTATGTTGATGTTTGTACATGAGAAATACTCAAGGTACAACAATTGTTAGAGTCGACGATATTTGTTATATTGTTTATAGTTGGAAATAAGAGTGAGATAGTTTCTTTAATGAATTCTTTTCATGCTCTCGCACTTTTTCAGGATATAAAAAAATACTATAACGAAGCGAACTTAAACCGAGAGCGGATGTGCGGGTAAAATAAAATGTGTTTGTATTAACAGATCATAGGAAAACGCAATCCTAAAACTATCGTCGCATAAAGGTATCAGTTCACGTTTTACAATTCCATTGCCTCCGATAGCACCAGCTATGAAATTCCTGTCGCGGTGTTTATGGCAAGGGTGTTACATCGTAAACTCAGCAATAGCCGGCTGTAGTAAAGAAAAGACTCGGTGTTCGAATCTAGTCACGTCGTCAGCGTATATTTCTGTCTCGTCTTGTTGCTTCCAGCTCGGATAACGTCAGCGAAAAAAAAAAAAAGTATATTGATGTATTTCGATATGTTTGGATGGAAAGTATACCTAACCTACATCTATGATCGCATGGTCTAAGGCGTCACTTTCTTGTTAAACTGGTTTGCCGGTAACAATGAGATCGCTGGTTGAATCCCGCTAAGGTGAATTGGGGATGTTATATCCTAAATATTTTCTCATATTTATTTCACTAAAATTCTAGTACAATTCTTCTAAATCTTACTCCCCCCATACACAACCCATTAAATGCAATGCTAATAACCCGGATGGTTACTAAGATGCGATTGAAATACAATAATAATAATAATAAATAAAATTGTGAGAACATCTGGGTAAGTTATGAATAGAAGGGCTTTTTATGAGTTTAAAAGAGTATATAATAATAATAATTAGGTTGAAATTAATATTTTTTATAATTTGATTAGATAATGTATGAAACTAAACTGTTCTTTAATTAAAGCATATAGTTAACAAAGTGTATACAAATTCAACCATTTATTATTTTATTTATTATCAACGGTGGACGAGGGACTTAAGGCATTAGACTTACATTTTATTGGGTTATCACTGAAGTTTGAAGTTAGGTTCGCTGGTGGTTACACTGTGAGTGGACCTTTTAATTTGATATTCACCTTTGATTCCCAGCTTTCCCACGCGATATGCGTGTTTGCAGGGTCGTCATGTTCCTGGAAAACTGGTAAAACAAAGAAAATATGTGAGGGGGAAAAATCAATGAAAACAGGGATTTTCACCAAAAAACAAAAAAAAAACTTTAATATTTACGAATTTGAGACATTTAACTGCAATCTTTAAATATCTATGTATTTGCACTGAAGAAAAATAAGCATACAAGTATTGTCATAGTCCCTCCCTTTGCGGCCCAATAAAAATATTTCATTCGTTATCTATACTCATAAAATAACATGTCCTGATTGATTGACTGACTGACTGACTGACTGACTGACTGACTGACTGATTCATCATCGCCGAGCGCAAACTATCAAGGCTACAAGCATGAAATTTGGACTGTATATTCATTTTGTTATGTAGGCTGTTGGTGACCTGGTGGTCTAGGGGTAAGGTGTCAGACTTCTATGCTGGCGGCCGGGTTCAATCCTCGGTCCCGGCAAAGATTTATCTGATTACCAAACCCTTCCTTCACCTCTGACAAGACATCTTGTGAATGTGAGGAATGCCAGGCCTCCACCGTGGTTCGGATTCCACGTTAAACTGTAGGTCCTTCATTTCATCTCACAATCACCCTACCATTACACATTAGCGTAAGTGCGTATAACCCGAACGGGTAGTAAGACGCGGTGCTAATAATAATAATAATAATAATAATAATATGTAGGCACCCACTAAGAAAGGATTTTAGAAAATTCCACCCCAAAGGGGTCAAAATAGGGGATGATAATATGTATGATAATATGTATGAAAGTCCGTCATTTTGAAAGTTACATAAACAAAATTTTGTATTTCTTTTATTGACGTAAAACAAATAAATACGTGTTTCAGGAATTTTGGAAATTTTATTTAATAAGGGATGAAAAAGGGGGTGAAAGTTTGTATCGTACTTGCATTATTTTTGATCTGAGGTCAAGTTATGGTCATCAACGTAACGTAATATTTTAAATTAATCTGTAAATACATATGTATATTTTCGTATTTGTATATAATCAACTTCCACGCGAGCAAAGCCGCGGGCAACAGCTATCTAGTGGTTTATATAACATCATCATGCTCAAATCATTCTGTTAAAAAAAAAAATTACATGACCTTACGCTGGTCAACTTTATAAAAAAAATTTATCTCTCTATACTTATTATTAAATAAGTATCCTTTATGTAAATCCTGTAAAATACGAGTGATTTTGTATTGAGAAAATAGTGGTAACCCTGGTGTTTGTTTATCAAAGCTTTCTTCTCTAGCTTTTCCCTTTTATGTTAAGCCTTTGTTTGTAAAGCATCATTTTAAAAACACTTTTTATTACAAATATATTGGTTTAAAATAGTATCTAAATATAATTGGAACAAACCTAGCTTATACAGGTAATTAAACGTGAATCGATTCTTTTAAAACAATAATTCTCGCAATTCTACCAAACAAATTTTAATTTAGTTTTTGATTAACTTTTTTTTACACCAAGGATGTATAATTTACAAAATTATTCAAAGGGGGCTATTTTTAATTTGATTTGTAATTATATCGCCCCGTCTTACTACTTGTTCTGGTTATAAGAAAATGTGTTTATAAAATCAGAATAGGTATACTAATCTGGTGTCTAAAGTAAATGAATTTACAATTTTTATAAACATAAATACTAGAGTTGAGAGCTGCCCTTACAAAATTGGCACATGATATACAAAATTGGCACATGATACGTCAATGAGCCGGTTAATATAATTTTAAAATGAGAGGTAACCTGTCTCATCTTGTTTTTGTTACGATTGCCGACGACTCTAATCATCTAAAATTTTGTTCACTACAATATTAACCTTGACAAGAACAAAATTAAAATTAGTGAAATATTTGTCTAATTTTAAAATTATTATCTTTCATTTATGTTGATTCTATTTAAATATAATAAAAAGGTTCCTATTTTCCTATTTCTTTAATTAAGGCTACAGATAACCGATTTGGTGGCCACGTGGTCTAAGGCGCTACCCTCGCCGGAGACTAAACTGCCAGTGACGAGATCGAGGTTCGAATCTCGGTCGGTTTTACTGAGAGTTGTTTTTCAAAAATTATTTTCCACACTCCCTTCACGCAAATGTGGGTACACTTCCTAGAAATATGACCATCCTAATCCCTAAAACCATTAGTGTAATTAGTACGTAAGCAAATAACCAAAACGGGAAGTAAGACTAGATACTAAAAAAAAAAAAATTGGTGTTGGATTTAGTCATACGCATTTATTACGAGTCAACCTTGTTTACTTTGGTGTTGATGGGAAGGTTAGGACTTGAATTCCAGTGGGGTCTATTATAGTTGAGTTTTCTTAAATGTTTCTCCATTATTTTTCCACATAAGTTTCGATATTTTTCCTCTAAATTATAACTTCTTTATTCTTAATCTCTCTCCACGAAACTGTATATTCTTGTCGGATCTTATACCGACCTATTTTGAGTATAAATTGGCAAATGTGTTAACCTGAAGATGTACAACCGCTATTAAAATTACAATAATTTTTAACGGAATTCAAAAAGGTCACATTCCTCACCACCACCTCCCAGATGCGTATTTGGAACCGCTGGGGCTATGGGGCCCATCCTTGGGTACCTTTAGAGACATCCGAAAAAATTCCACCAGTCCCCTCTGGCCCTCACTACCATAGACGCATCTACGGAAAAATTCCCCCATTCCTTTCCAATTTGTTTCCAATTTTACCTAAGTATTTCGCAATTTACACTTGAGTGTGCTAATTAGTTTGAATATAGTAAAATACTATTTAAACACATACACACAAGTATTATTATTAATGTAATCAAATATGCTAAAGCAAATAAAAATACTTTTTGATTGAGAACTAATTGGTTTTATCGACAATTATAACTGATAAACCAACATATCTGTGTTAAGATGACGTAAATACTATTTTATTTAGGGAGTCCCGTAAATGACAGCTATAAAATGTAATAAATCTACTTTAATGTATTCATACGTCAAGCAATATTATCTTCAGATGTCACTTTCGATAGACATTATCAATACCTTAAAATAAACACTAATAAGCTGTTGTAAACTAAAGAACCTTCCTATGAAAATTGTATTATAATATCTCTTAGTTATCATTTTAAGTTTGTAAAGTGTTTTACTTAGTTATTCCTCCCTGCTGGGGGAAGGGTTTGTCACCACAGAGAGGTTAAAGGGGGGGGGGGGGGGCATAGCCATATGCTTATTATTGGTTTGCCCCACAGCCCCATGATGGTCGAGGACTTATGGGGTCACGAATTCACTCACTCAGATTACAGTGGAGAAGACCTCGTATTCAATTTCTCTTATACGTAGCCAATTATTTGGAATGGAAGTTAAGTCACAAGATCTGTGGCATCTCGTCCCCTTCTCCCTACTCGGAAACTGCCATGATATGTCAAGAATAGTGACAGTAGACGCTTAACTACCATTTAAAGATGGTCGCTTGTCACACGTCATAATGGCTAACTAGTTTGGGAAGCCAACTACAAGACCACTCGGTTTGTGTTGACAGTAATTTAATATTTATATTTGACTTTATCCTATCCAAGTATTTATATGATTATTGGTGTTAAAAATAAGAGGGTTTTTCCTTCCAGATTTGTCACCAATGGAGTACCTGGAAAACACGGGGATTTTTTTTTGTCAGGAAAAAACAGGAAAACCAGGATAATTTCCCGAAATAAAAAATAAAAAAAATTAGAATATTTGTGTGTTGGGATCATTTGACAGCAAGTTTTAAATAGTGGTCCTTTACAAAAATGAAAAGTGAAACGAATAACTTAACACGTTGATTCGAAAAGATTTATTCTTTCCTGAAACATAGGTTTCATAGCTATTTTATTTATCTATCCGTCAAGTTTAAATCATGTTCTAATTAAAAAATTAATCAGTTCACTATAATTAAGTTTATTAAAATCTAAGCATAAAATCATGTATCTATACTCCAATTGAAGTTATATAGACATTGTGAATTATTTATAGAAAATCCGGAATAAAACCAACAGATTTAGTGAGAAGGTCGTGCAAACTGTATTACTGGTAAGTGTGACGATATTTTAATTTAGTCTTGTTTGTATTATTTGTTTATTTATTTGAAGTAGTTTTCGTGCACTTTATGAACCAACTTATATCAGGACACAATACTTTTCTATGAGCGAGTGTGAAAGGGCCTACCAATTTTGCCAGGAAAGGTATTTTCACATACTTTTCAGCGTTCTTTCACACGCCATAATCGACATGGGACCGATGGCTTTACTTTCCTTCCGAAGGATGTTATCGCTTAAGAAAAATCCATAGACCCCAGCTGGGTTTGAACTCATCTACATCGTGTCCTGAGGAGAGCATTTACCCAAGACCAGCGAGGTCTAAAGTTTGGTTTGTAAGTAGTGTGCTTTGTACTACATTGAAATTTCACGTTAAATGCTCACAGTAGGTTTTATTCTAAAGCTACCTGCTAAAAATTACCATCAGCATATAAACATGGATTTACAGCATGTGGTCTAAGGCGTCTATCTCGCAATAGACCAAACTTCCGATGACAGGGAGATCAGGGTTCGAATCCTGCTAAGGTATATTGAGGGTGGTTTTTCCAAAATAGTTTCATCCATTTATGCAAATGCGGTACATTTATTTTGAATTCAATCATCCTCATCCCTACCTCATTAGCGTATTAGTACATATGTGTATAGTCTGAACAGTTAATAAGCCGCGGTGCTAAAAACAAATCTACAACGTGTCATAAAAATTATAATCCATAGGGAAAGCAACCACAACCTCATATAATGTATTCAACACGAACACCGCCAATATCATACTTCTTGGTACTCGACGAAGCCTATCCAAGTAACAGCCGCTTAAGAGCCGGACAGTTTGCCTCTGCAGGTGTCTCTGTCTCATCTGGAGCCTACGCAGCTTCATGTGCTATGTGCTTTATCGGACACCAATAATTAAGCTGAACTAGGTACACCTTTTCAATTAGAGTTGAAGCCGAATCGAATATATGAAATATTCCTCAAGCCCAAATGAAGTTCGAACAATTTTAAAGAATATTTTATGTTGATAAAATAATACATTATGTTATTTGTTAAACTTTAGAAAATATTTAGATATAATTTAGAAAATATTCACAATATTGCACAAATGCTTAAAACATTTAGTCTTAAACTAATAAATTAATTATAACATAACACTTAATTTAATTTAATAAGAAGATTAGATGTGAACATTAATTGGTAATGTACACTCCGTTTATCTTAAAAGGTATCGACTTACCTTGCACGTTTCAACTATGGAGTAGCATATAAGATAAGGTATAGTCTTATAAGTCAGGGTAGACTGGAAACAACTAACATAGATTTGCTGAATGTTTCTTTGGTTGGGGTGAGGGGGGAAGTTTCTACAAGGGCTAAATATTGTTCACTTTCCCTCCACGCAAATGCAGATACACTTCCTCAAAATTCCACCTTCCTAATAACCAACAAGTTTAGATTAATTAGTACAACATATGCATATAACTTGAAAGTGTAGTGAGACGTGGTGCTATAAAAAACCAGCTCAATGTGATTTGGATGTAAGTAATAAAATAGCAGGTAGTAAAATCAATTTTACAAACCCACCTCGGTTGCGTGGTTAGCTAACGTGCAAGCTTCGTGTTGAGCTAGACTGCCGAGGACGGGTAGATCTAGGTTAGAATCTCGATCGGTTGAACTGGAGTGTATTTTGCCAAAATGGTTTTACACTCTCCCTCCACGCTAATGCAGGCTCACTTCTTCTAATTAAAATTCCTAACCCATTATTTTAATTTGTACATAAGCGTACAACCCGAATGGTTAGTAAGATGCAGTGACAAATAAAAACATATTTAACATAGCTAACGCGCTTGTCGTGTTGAGCTCGACTGCTGAGGACGGGGAGATCGAGATTCGAATCCCGGTCGGGTGAACTGGAGGTTTTTTCCTAATGGTTTTCCACTCTCCCTCCACGCAAATGCGGGTTCATTTCCTATAATTCAACCTTCCCAATTTTTAATTCATTAGCGTAATTAGTACTTAAGGCGTATAACCCGAACGGGTAGTAAGACGCGGTGCTAAATATTAAATATTATTTAACATAGCTTTTTTTAAGTGCCTAGTCTGGTGCCTAAATCCCATATTTTGTATGCCTATATGCTTGCCTATTTTAAACAATTTTGATGATAAAAATCTGCTCCTTAGACATGAAATGACAGTGACAGTAAACACATTTTTTTTAAATACATTTGGTTCAAACTAAGCAAACTCGTGTTGAATTTTTTTTACACCTCGGTGAAATAGTTGACTAATTTACCCTTGTACCCTTAGAGTCAAAGCCGCTGACCATATACAAACTTTTTGTTATCCCGTTCATTATACATACATAAACATACATACATACATACATACATTACATACATACATACATACATACATACATACTACATGGATGTATAGGCTAGATATATATACATATACACACACTACATTGATTTCCTGAGGTATATAGATTGAATTTCTCTCTGTGTGCGTATACGCTTTATTTTTTTATTATTGCTTTCATCAGACAAATGACAAACGATCAAAGGATCCGTGTGAAATGCTCATCACGTCAAAAGGGACTACGTCCGCCGATCAAAGCTGGATAAGGATATTTTAATGGTTTATAGACAGCATTTTATAGGGACACTCGATCATCTGGGCTGTGCTCTGTGGGGATGTAGTTTTTGTTTGAATATTTGTTCAGAAAAATAAATATGCTTTTTTGTATGTGTGCGTGTGTTATATTAGAGGATATATGTAAATATTAATATTCATGGTTTTCCACTTTGATGAATATTTATCATAACTTTGATGTTTTATATTTAAATAGGTATTTACAGACTTTCTCTTGAATAAAAGTGACAAGAACATTTTCTTATAGATAGAATATATTTGGTTAGTAGTCACTTAACATTGCCTAATACCGGGATTATATAAGATAGTCCCATGGATAGTAATCATTACTATACCGAGTTTACAGACACACACACCTGAAAAACCAGCAGAGCCGAGAAAATACAGGAATTGTTTTGTGTTAGAAAAAAATAAACAGGGAATTACATATAAAACTAATAAGAGGCTGGAAATGTATGGATTTTAGATGGTTGAATGCAATTTTTAACTGTATTTATCTGGGGGAGAGTTTTCTTTTTTGAAATAGCCTTTATAAAACTACAATATAACCTATAATCACGTAAAAATGTTTTAATTGGAGCAGAGGTGGCCAAACATTCGATCGATTAAATAAATGTTACGGAATCCGCACGAACTTTCTCGTGTTATTGTTTAAAATTGATATATTTACTCAAAACATAAACAAAAATATATGTGAAACGAAATAATATACACTGCAAACCCAAGCATAAATTGCACTATACTTATGTAAAAAATATTTTTGTCCCGGTTTTAAATTTTAGAATTTTATTTTAAAGAATTAATGTCCTCATTTGTATATTTGAACTGATAAAAAAGACCAATGCTGGGTCCACAAGGGTCACACTTAATATTAAAATTTCAACTCCTGTTTAAATTTTTGACATTTTATTGGTGTTACATATCTTCATGTTATCGCATTGCTATTAAATTGCTCATTTATAAATTTTGACCAATAAAAATGTAAATATTGAATATTGAGTCTAAAATAGAGATAAATCATTGTTGTACAAACATTTCTCCTAAGCGGTTTAATGAAAAATAACAAACTTTTTGAGAGACTTACTTGTATTTAATTACTCTATGGTATTGAAGAATTATTGCGTTAAAACTTAAGTAGTATCTCTTTACAACTAAAGCTTGCAAAATTGTATTAATATATTTGACAATATCTCAGAAACAGTTGTTTTTATAAAAATTAATTTCATATACAAGTTTTGTATTTTTAATAGTACTACAATTTTGCAATGAAAAGTTATTTAGTATCTTAAATAGTTGCGGAGATACGGAAGTTTCTGCTTCTGTAAAGTACCCTAAAAATCATTTTAATGGGAAAATGAAAATAGCCAGTTTATTTATAATCTTAATCAACGCCTAGATACGAATTTTAATCAAAATCGTTAGAGCCAATTTTGAGAAAATCGACTTTTTTCTTTTTGCCCTTCAGTAAATTACCCTTTATTTTAGGGTTAGATATCCAATTTCAAAAATCCTTCTTGGCAACCCTATGAAAACCCTAGATACCAAGTTTTAGCCCGATCGGTAAAATGGTTTAGGCTCTAGTTGGAGGTACAGACAGACGGAAATTCAAAAACCACTTTTTCGGATTCAAGTTCAAATTTTTTACGACCCTAATACTTTATCTGTGAGATGTCAAGAGAACTTAAAAAGATAATTCTGATTAATAAAAATTATACTATCTATTTTAAATTACTTGTTCAAAGTAATGGTAGTATATAAATCTAGTTGTATTCTAAATACTTATAATAATCATTATTAATGGGTCGGAATTCTGGATCGTGCCAAAATACCAGTTCATCACACAAATATAACAGTTGTTCACAAATCCCAATGTGGATGAATTACAGGCCCCAACATATTGTAATTGTCTGGCCATGGCCTACTTAATATTGTATAATATCGGTAGTTATTGAATAACCAACTAGAATAAGATGTAATAAAGTGGAATGAAATATAGTAAATCTCTATTGGGTCATAAAATTCCATGTTTATGTATCCATTTTATGTTTCAAAAAAGCATATAATAGACTAAATTAGATTCCAAGAAAATAAAATATAATGGCATTTTCTGTTATTGTAAGTCTGTTATAATAATTGAAATGAAAACATTGTTTTAATGTATCAGTATATAATAGCTATTAATTTTGATTATTACTGTAATTAATACCTTTAATCTCTGACTACTATTCATTTTAAGTGAACCAACACAATACATTGTTTGACTTAAAAGCCATTTATACCCCAAGTGACTTTGCTAGGTAATATAGCACAAATCAAAAATAGATTATTTGTGCGGTTTTATTTTTGTAAATTATATTTTAAAAAATTGAGATGAGTGAAGTTATTTTATATTTATATAAAAAAAATCAAGTGTGAAATAACTATAACTCCCTTTATACCAATCACGCTTTTGTAAAGGGAAGAATATAGAAAACCATATTTTGATAAGATTTTTAATTCAATTGTCATCATATCATAAATCTAATTTTCTGACTAATCGGTTGTGATATGGTTTCTTAAGCTCATTCGACCATAAAAAATGTATTATACAGCTTTAACAAGTGTCCAATTGTAAGCTATAAATAGTTATACAATGACTAGAATTATTTACAATTCATGAGCTATAAGGTGTCAAACTTGCCTCTTTATGCTCTTTGCGTACAATTGTTAAGGTAAATGAGTTAATATATAGGGCTGAAATTTAGTTTAACTAGACATGCATATGAGTGTACACGATGCAATATTTACTATAACAATAATATAAATATATATGATTGTTTACAGCATATAAGACTGTCTGGTTGTACCAAATTTCAGCCCCATACATTAATTAATTTACTTCAACAATGGTAAGCAAAAAGCATAAAATTTTGACCCCTTATAGGCCCTGGCTCTTGAGATTTATTGATTTGAAATCATTGAACCATTATTTAAGCTTATAATTATATACTTGTTGAAATGTTATTGGTTGACTTTTTTATTATGAAGAATAATTTTAATTGTTGATACTTTTATAACACTTGTATTATAATCATTAATAATAATTTTATTTTGCTTAGTGTTCAAAAATATTGATTTGGTTCTAATAGTAGAAGTACGTTTTTCATTAGGAGAAAAAAAAACTGTAAGCAAATAATATCTCTTTGTAAAATTTAGGTTTGATGCCTAAGTATCAGAATATTACATTAACCCATGCCCGGGTGACTCTTGAATATCTGTGAGTCGCTTGATTTACTGCAAATGAACTCGCTATGTACACCACTAATTAGTTTTGGTTGTCACTGTTTGGTAGTCGAGGAAGTTCTAACAACCCCTCGCATTCTCGTCGTTCTCAACACAAACTATGGCAGCACTGAACATGAGATGAAGTGGGAATTTAACTTGCGCACGCCTGCGGGATGGTTAGTTATCAGGTGTGCCAACACACCATCGTTAGCGAAGCAAACTGCATTCACAATCAATTATAAATCAAACGGATGGTAATTAAAGAATGAGAAAATATATCTCTAACCAAATAAGTTATCTGTCACAAGATAATATGAGTACCTAAATACGTAAGGTCACTCTAATTTGGAAACCACACTACTGAATGATACTATGAATAGATTGTATCTGATGTGTAACCGATAGGTGGTTTTGTACCACGTGACTGATATGGATTGGAAACTAACACCTTTTATTTTATAATCCATACGTATGTGACTTGAGTAAAGTGCCTGTTCGGTCTGTTGCTACTCATACAAAAGAATACTTAAATTGGAATGCCATAGAATTAGCTTTTAACGTATTTATTTTTAGCACCGCATCTTACTACTTATTAAGTCCAAACTCTGAAGTACTAACCACGCTAATGGGTTAGGGATGAGGAAAGTTGAATTTATTGTGGGGAAACCATTTAGGCGGAAAAAAGCTTACAAACCCGACCGGTATCGAATCACAATATCCCTGTCATCGACAGTCTAGAGCTTTGTGAAAGTAGTGCCTTAGACAATGTGGTCACTGAAGCAGGTAGCCTTTAATATTATATAGAATATAAATATAGCGTAGCAGTATTTACATAAGGTCACTTCAAAATTAATATAATATTTTGCACCGCGTCTTACTACCCGTTCGGGTTATACACTTTAAATACTAATTACTCTAATGGATTAGGAATTGGGAAGGTTGAATTAGAGGAAGTGAACCCGCATTTGCGTGGAGGGAGAGTGGAGAACCATTTAGGAAAAACCACCCCAGTTCACCGACCGAGATTCGAACCTCGATCTCCCCGTCCTCAGCAGTCGAGCTCAACACGACAAGCGCGTTATCTAACTACGCTACAGAGGCGGGTAATTTCAAAATTAAAGCCATTTGTAAAAATTGACATCTGCAGAATACATCAGTTGTTAACTATAAACAATGAAAATAGAACAAATAACATTTTAAACTTTTAAATAAGTATCTATTTCACATTGGTGGGCGGGCGGTATAAATGTCAAGCTCGTTCAGTCTGAGTTGCCGATTATCGTGAAGTTGGGACTAGAACCCCAGTCGTGTCTAGAGATGATGTATTTTGTTAGTGGGCTTCCATTCTCCCTCCACGCAAATACTAGTACAGTTATTATAAACTCTACCTTCCTCATACTACCACATAAAAGCAACTAAATTCTCACAGCCTGGTTGGGTAGTGTACTAGGGGCAAAATAATATATTCTCAAACGTTGTTTCAAATAGCTTTTTTTCTAAATGATTTAAAACAAAATAATAGAACCTAAAATCTGAGATGTTTGATCCTAAGGGATATATATTGTTACCTTTCATCTCAATAGTGACGTGAATAATGTTTGATAATCTAAGTTCACCCACGTGAATTCAATTTATTTTAAAGATAAATCAACATTAAGTTAAGCATTACATTTTATATTGTGTTAATTGGCCTTTCTGACCAATCATAAACACATATCTGGAGTAGATAAATAAATAATATTGTTTCTTATATAGATATCTAAATTCAGTCTGGTATTCAAGGACGTAGTTGAGTGGGCCAGTAGTGTGAGTGAGGTCTTAGTGTCACAATAGTGTGAATGGATTAGTATTGAAAAGATAATGTTAGTGGGCCAATGGTGCGCAGTAATGGGCTCGGGACTGCACTATTGCACCACTCACGTTATGACGTCACTTATTGGACCATTAATCAACGCACTTGGCAAGCAAACCAACGGGCTACTGTGCAATTCACATTGCTGGCCCACTCAACTTCGTGCTTGCATACCAGCCGTGGCATAGTGTTATTTATATTTAATGGTGATATCAATGCCCAATACTTTATTTTATTAGTTAGCGTACCTGTCTACCGAGCTAATTATTTGGATTGTTTAAATTAATGATAATATTTAATGAGTAGAATATACAAAACAATAGTTTTACCGGTTGTTTTCTATGTGTGCGAAACGTAGTTTCTTAACTGACATTACGGGTAAAAAATAGGGTGTTCAAAAACAAGGTGCCTAGGAAGATATTTGGTCCTAAAGGAGATGAAGATAATAGAGAAGGAGTGAAATTACATAATGATGAGTTACATAACCTGTACTCATCATTAGACATTGTTAAGTTAGTAAAGTATCTTAGATTACGGTGGGAAGGACATGCAGAGAAAATGGGAGAATATAAAAACGTGTTCAGGTTATTGACTGGCAAACCCAATGGGAAGAGACCAATGCTATAGAATAAAACTATATAATATTTAATTAGTTAAATAATAACATAATATAGAAATCTAAAGAAATAGGGGGAAATTAGAATATCTTCCTAAAAATGTTGAGACTTTATGTGAAAAAACCTATACGTTTTATTAATTCTGACCTATATATAATTATTTTTACATAGGATTGATAATTTTTATGAGGCAACATTGTTGCGATTTTAAAGCTAATATGATGATAATTTAATGCACTTTATATGTGTAATTAGAGACAAATAGTATTCAATGTTTAATAAAAATAATATATTGCAGATGATTTTAAATATATTTTATAATACATAGCTATATTTGCCGAGCCTTGGTTAAATTTCAAGCATTGTGGAAAAAACCTTAGTTGAAATATGGGATTTCCTTTTTAAAAGTGATGTAATGGCAAAGGGACTGGATGCAGATGTAAATAATTAAGGTTCAGAAAGAGCGCTTAGGTATCCTTAGTAAAACATGTAAACGCAATCCGCATTACACAACTGTATGACATATAGTATTGATATACATCTCGCGGCGTCAATAAATGGATATTTTAAAAACGCATGGGCTTTGCCTACGTTAGCTGAAATGTATCGCGGTAAAAAAGGTGTTAACATAATAAAGGATAAGAATCAAGAACATATTTTTTGATATAAAATATCCTCCAAAATACATACAAAAAGCTTTAAAAAAAGAGTTCTCTACCTTAAAATCGATATGAATTTAAAGGATATGTCTCTGTATTGTGCAAATAAATTTGAAACTTTATTTTCGTATTAAGAATTGTTCATGATAATTTATTAACTACCCATAATTTATTAACTACCCTCTTTCACTTCTGGTAATTGGTTGTTTGAAATCTTATTTCACTCAAATAATTACCACACTCACAATTTAAATACGAATAAATTTTGGATTACTAGTGTAAAATTCCTAACAATATGACTATAAATGTAGGGCTGTATAATTTTATTTAGAGATATTTCACTAGATACTGACACCCATTAAGATATTATCAACTACTGTGGCTATTACATATATTTATTCTCAAAGTTTTAAGAATGTATGATTAGTAAAAAGCTTTGCTAGTAATAATCGCTTTATAATTTACGTTAATCGGCGTGACTATAAATTACCTGATTCTTGTTGCCATTAAGAAAGAAAGGGGGTTAAAGTATCCAAAAAGGTCTTAAGCTGTAGATTTGGACTAAAAATCACAAGAACTTATTAGATTTTACTGGGTTCACTACTAACTCTGTGATTTTGACATTCAAGAAAGTTTATATCAGAGATTTTTCGCCTGGGTATGGTAACTTGTAATTAAAATGTGGGCAAGATTTATCCAATTCTATAAATTTTTAGGTTTGCAATAATCAATAAAAACTTTTTTTTTGTAAATTTATTTCCATTACTCATTATGCTTATATAATAATATAGTATTGCACCAAGTTGTTAATCAATATTATAGGCTATCCTGTTTGATTACACTAACATGGTAGGAATTAGGAAGGTGAAATGTATAAGATTATCATAGACGAACCCACCTCGGTGGCGTAATGGGCTAACGCGCTAGTCGTGTTGAGCTCGACTGCTGAGGGCGGGGAGATCGATGTTCAACTCTCGGTCGGGAAACTGGCGGTAGTTTTTCCTAAATGGTTTCCCCCTCTCCCTCCGCGTAAACGTGGATTCACTTCCTCTAATTCAACCTTCCCAATTCCTAATCATTAACGTAATTAGTACTTTAAAGAGTATAACCCTAATGGGTAGTAAGACGCGGTGATAAATAATAAACAAAAATCATAGACGAAGAGATAGAAACTATTGAGAAAACAAATACTATCCTAATTGACCTAGTTGGGATCAGAACACTAACCTTCCCATTACTGGCAAACTGATTAGATGAGCCTGACATATATTCCGTATGCCTACCAATGTTTTATGTAAAATAAACTAATAGAATATATATGTATTACTGTCCATGGCTTTTTTCCATGTAATATTCTCGCGTGTAATGAAATGTCCGTAAAAAGTGACAGTTTTTTTCGTCTGCAGAGGAAAGCGGAATCTGATCTACCGTGTGATTTGTCGCTGTGGCCTTTTCCATCCTACTAATCTGGAATACTGCACCGGATTTGTTGTCTCTTTAAACGAGGCAGGCCATTTTAGTGGATGAAGAAGTTTAGTTTATATGAAACCACGTGCTGATGCACTGTTGATATGTTTGTGACGTCAGTGGCAACACTGTTAGGGGTGCGGTGATTATGATCGGTAAAATTTACTCTTCATTTATCATTTATTTTAAAAATAAAACACATGTTAGTACCAACATAAGGTGTCTAAAGTTACTTTTTGAATAAAGATTATTATCTGAATTCTTAAATAGTAATTAAATACTGTATTTATAATATCATACTAGCAGAATTACCCGGGTTTGCTCGTGATAAGTACGCAATGGATTGCGGGGCTACCCCAGGCAACATTTTTATTTTCTTCATACAGATATAAAAATATATCTTTATTTTATTTTTCCGATCTAGATTTTAATTAATTTAAGAAAATCAAAGCTAAATTTTAAAATTCCTATTTCTAGGTTCACGTGTTTGACACAGGGCTGTTAATAATTTAAATTTCCGACCGCTGCGTTGAATAGAATCGTGCAACGCTCATGAATCATTACAGACAGACAGACAAACTCTTTATTTTATTAATATAGAAGAAGAATGTTTGGATAATGATACATATTAATTCCATTTTATGACTAAGAAATATAATATTTCTTCTTTTTTTATTAGGTAATTTTTTAATTATAACTTGAACATTGTGACAATTTAGCCTACTCTTAACAAAATACCTCCTAAGGCAGCCAACTTATGGGGCTATTATGTATTTTATGTTGTATTATATATATATATATTTAGAGAGTTGTTGATATTCATAAGGTATATATAGATATTATGTGTAATATATTACAAGTAGTATATCTGCACAGTACATTTGTAACTTTTTAAATTTAATTTATTTGAACTATTTAACGTGCATTTCCTTAGCTGACTGATTATATTAGCACGTGACTTATAAACTAACTTACATCTAGAACAAACACAAAATCCAGACCGAGACGTTAATTCCTCACTGTGAAAATTGGTAAACTCACATTTCACTAGCAATTATACATTTTATGGCCATGGCGGGAATCGAACCTGGAATACTTAGTTCAGTAGACAGACACGATACCATCTGAGCTAAAATGTCGGACCACATGTAACACATAATATATATTTAATATCATGTAATATAATATATGCTTTATTTGTATCTTTATATACATGTCGATGGATATGAAGGTAAAAAGATCGTGTTTATACATCTGCACACGTATGCTTTTTCAGGAGGTATTTGAGTTAAATAATGTGATCACAATGTGTAAATCATAGGAAAAAATATCCTAAGTAAAAGAGAAGTGATAGAATATATCTTAAAAACTTGTATATGATTATTTGTAGACATGATGAACTTGAAGACAGTAAACAGATTAACATAACCTGAGAATCAATAATAAGTGTCATGGATCACCATCTTGGCAAGTTTTGGAAGTCTTGAGTTTCAACTTTCCAAGAGGCATTTTCTACTTGAAAGATTTCAACCTTTCTGGTAGGTTGTCAGTAAAGATGCGTGTGACATTGACAATAGCAAAAAGTATCTAGGTTTAATATTTTATCAAGGATTTCTTTTAGGATTGGTAAATTTTCCAAACGATCTTTTTATTTTAAACTCTCCGATATTTTCTGAGGAAGTTATTTCTTTGTAGTTTTACTTGTAATCAGCAAATATTATTTATTTTAAGCTTTTTATTTATAAAAAGAAGAAACAGCTTAATTTACGTTAGTAAAAACGTAATACTAGTAAGTAAATATATCTTAAAGCTTTATAATTAGTACGAGAAATTAGTATACTTAATTGTATTAGTTTCTTATTTTGAAACTATGACTTAATTACTATACTAAATAAAATAGGTTAATACAAAGATAACTTATTTTATTCATTTTTTATCAAAATATTAGTGATTTGGTAGAAATATAGATAGATTATTCCACCATGGCCACTATCATTCGGTAGTTCTTGATTGTAGTGGAATACAAATAATTCTATTTTATGCACCATACTAATATTAACTGTTACTTATTGTAATATGTTCATAAAAGAATAGGATGTACCGAATACAGATAGTGTTAAAGTGATTTCAAAGAGTAGATATTTTAAAATAAATTTACATTTTAACTAAACATTGATTAAATTCGAATAACTTATTAAATCACACATTAAGTGGAAATTACGACTTGACTTAATAAATTATATGAGATGTTACGCTATGAAAAATATGTTAGCTTGTAGATTTCACTAAATTGTTTGACGAACGTTGAATGGATCTCTTTCACGTTGTATCTAAGTTTAAGGAAAATTAATTTTTATAATTTTATTAAATTTCCCTCAGATGAAAATAGCGTATTTCAATATTACTCTTTGGAGTTTGGTGGAGCTTCCAATACTCAGGCTAAAATAATATTTTTAAAAGTAAATCAAATGTATTATACCGGTGTTTGCTACTTGGTATCCAAAATATTAAAAGGAAAAACTAAGCAAAAATACTTCACTCTTTACTCCCCACCCCTTTCCCCCGTGCTCTGCGTCTTACTATTCGTGTGAACTATCCTTATATCTACAATATTGAAGTGGGTATAATAAAGGTAGAATTTATAGAAAGTGTATTCGTATTTAAGTGTCGGGAATGGAGGAACAGTTTTAAAAACTCAACGATAATACACCCAGCTGGAGTTTGAACCATTACCTTCCCATCGCAAGAAAACCGGACAACACGGAAGATAAAGTAGTCAATAAACTTTTTATTCCCTTCGATTGTATGGTTGGAAAATACACATTCATAGTTAGATATTGCATCTAAGATGGAGAGGGTTGCTTTGGAAGAAGGTAGCTATTACTTTTGAAACGCGTATTTATAAATCAATGATGTGTTTGGCAGAATGCAAGAGTTTAGTTGGGAAAGAATTTTCATTGCATTCATTGCATTTAAATTGCATGCTACCTGCTTCAGTGGCTGCATTGTCTAAGGCGCTAATCTCGCGGTAGACTAGACTGCCAAAGACGAGGAAATCGAGGTTTAAATCTTGGTCGTGTGTACTGGGGGTGGTTTTTACAAAAAATTGTTTTCCATTCACCTATGTGCAAATGCGAGTACATTTCCTCTAAATATAACCGTACTAATCTCCAAAACCGTTAGCTTAATTAGTATGTAAGCGTATAACCCGAAATAGTACTAAGACTCGATTCTAAAAATAATGTGTGTTTGATTTGGTCGTACGCATTTACTATTTGGTTTATATTTTCAAGTTATTTTTTGAAAATTTGAAGTTATTTTTTTAGAAATTTTTGTTGATATTTTTATCATTCTTAGGTATCTAAAATCTGACAAAATCCACCAATTTGCGATAGGGTCGCTTTTAAGCTGTGTGTTGACCTTAGTGGTTTTGAGGTAAGGTACTCGTTTCAGGATCCGATGTTTATGGGTTCAAACTCATCCGAGGTCGATTGATTTTTATTAAGCGATAAAAATCCGTAGCACAACTTCCTTTGAGGGGAAGTAAAGCTGTCGGTCCCATGTCACTTGTGGCATTTAAAAGCACTTTTAAAAGCACTATGAAAATACCTTTTCTGGTAAAATTGTTAGGCCCTTTCAGTCTCACTCATAGAAATTTTCGTATAGGCCTACTGACATAATCAGTCGGTTCAGAAAGTGCACGCTAAATACCTCAAATAAAAAAATAAATAAATTGGTAGCTCGCACTATATTAATTTTCCCACTAGATATACTACCATATAATTTTCATAGGAAGTTCCTTTAGAAAATACACATTTTTGGGCTAACATTGATAACACTAATATTACATTAGTGCTATATTATAGGTATATAATATCTATCGAGTGTAACAGCTGCAGATAACATGACCTGATGCAAATATTGACCCATGCGTGACAGTAGATCTAGTATATCTCTAGCTATTATTAGAAAAGGACCTTCCTGTGAAAACGGGACAATACTATACTAACTTCTGTTGCCGTCTCCCGCTAGTGACGTTGATACAATCCTCCGCAAGGTGGTAGCGCGGGCGCTCCAATTACACGGTCGCTTCAGTCGCTTCACTCTAGCTAAAACTCCACGATCCATCTTCTTTCGCCCTTTATTTCTCCCTTTTACTCTTGATCTTTGCACTTTACGAGACATTCTCTTGGCGTCCGTTCTCTCGGTCGCCTAACGAATGCGGCTTTGCGAGCTTTCCTTTTCCGGGAGAGAGCGTACTATGTGACATTAGTATAGTAGAATTCTGTAAAGAAGAAACTTTTAGAATATATATATTTGTTTGCTAACAACAATATTAATATTCTACCTTATATTTAGTACTATCATTGATAACATTATGTATCAAATGTGACAGTTAAAGATCCTATGACTATAAACATACGTAAATTGTTTTAGTAACTTTTACAACCGTCAAAGAAAGTAATTATCTAAATTGAACTATATTATTTCAGTCAATTATACAAATGTACTGTAACAAGTGATACCCACTTCAATGATGGATTTGAGATACAAAAACATTTAAAAAAGTTATATAAACATGTGTCCCATTTGACACGGTTCCCGAGCTGTGGATTTCTACTATAAGACGACTGCAGGCTTTCATTAAGACTGAAGGTAGCTATTTTGAGCATTTCCTCTAATGTTAAGACGCTTCATATTACGAAGTACAAACATGACTATAAGTCTGAAACAAGTCAAATGGGGCACATATTAATATTAACATTTTAGTTGTTTTTATGTCTCCTTTCCTGCTGATGTGGGTCCAACATGTCATGTACACCCTGTATAAAGAGCCAGTGGGCCCTCAAGGTCCGATTTCACCACCGATTAACCGGCATATTAGATAAAATATCACTTCAAACAAAAAACTCCATCGAAATGGGGCTTCCTTCACTCTCCACTTGAGCCCAGATATTAATTTAAATTTTCTTTTCTGATTTAAAAAAAATATTATTTTGTAGTATAGTAAAATAGTTCCACTACTCTCAATTTTAATATCCTAATAAATACCCAAATTTACCTCTCTAATAAGTGACGCCTGGTTCGAGCCATGCTACCTACCTAAGCTACGCGCTATCCGTAGGGTGAGATCGGCTCTTTCAGAATATTGCTCTTCAGAGCACTTTTCTTTTGTTACACTGCGTCTTACTACTAATTTAAACTTTCCACATGTTTACACTAAGGGTTAATGGGAAGTAAGGTAGAGTATAAACTAAATGCCCAGCATTAGTGTGGAGAGAAACTAAGACACGATTTATTAAAAGCCACCCTATATACACCCGATCAGGATTAAAACCCCGTGCTAGCCTCGCCACTAAGTCTGGATTCAAATGGTCCATCTTTTCATGAAACTATCACTAGGTATCTGGTGATGTTGGCTGCAGTGATGGTGTCCCGAAATGAAACTCCGGATCTATATCGAACGGGGGCTATTTTATTTTTCAATTCAAATGGCTTAATTTGGGAGTGTAAGGGATGGTAGAAAAGGTGAGTGTTTTCAAGTTTTTATGTAAAGAAAATTGTCAAAATAAACCTAATATTTCTCCAATATAAACATATAGTTCAATTTTCTTCACATGGTAATATCAATAGTTGTTGAATATAATTATGTCAAGAGTGTCCTGATTTTTAAATACAACTTTTTCTCTTCATTTAAAAAGTTGCTCATCTAATGCCACTATGCTCATGATAGATATTCAACAACTGTTGATATCAACATGTGAAGAAAATTAAACTCTTTGTTTTTAATACTAGAGAAATATTTGATTTATTTTAGCCAAAAATAAGTGTTTGTCATAAAAACTGCTAATAAAACTTGTCAATACTCAAGACCCCTACATTCCTACCTTATGTGCTATACATTAGGAGGGTATCGTAGCTTAAACACAGGTTGATGGGTAAAATAGCCAACCTATTATATTTATTAATTACGATTATGGTTGTATCTAAAGATCATAATTCTTTTAATTGAAAAATTGCATTTTTTTGATTTAAAGAATATCAACAAATGTGCAAGGCATGGAGGAGGATAGAACATTTACAGTGAAAACCTCATATGGGAAGTCTGCCTCTGTGCTTCCGGTTGGAATCCGAACCCTGACCTCCCTGTCAATATTGGACTTATGTAATTCTTGTCTAGCTCTTTAAACTTCACGTCCACGAAGAGTGTGAACAATATCTGTACATAAAGTGCAGTTTTACAAATATATATCTTCTTCAATTTAATTATATTCAACTGTTTATTAACTTTGGAGTTGCTACCTGGTCTACCACCTGACAATGCTGTTGAGAAGGAGGTCTGAGTTCGAATCTTGGCCAGGTGTACTGAGTGTGTATACCCTCTAAGTTTTAACTTTCTCATCTCTGCCCCGTGTAATATTAGTAAAAAAAATATTCGTTTGGAAATCAAGGAGAATCCCCATTGTATTCTTGGTTTCAAAACAAGCTTAAGGTATTTAAAAAATGTTTCAATATCAAAGTTTTTTGTTGTTCTATCCTCTAGTTAAATATTAGGTCGCATATAATGTCGTTCAACCCTCCTTGGGTGAAATTTACTATTAAAACTACACTAGCTGGAGTAGTCTTTGTTTCATCTTTATGGGAAGGTTTCCAAATCCCTGTCAAACGATCAAAAGCCTGCTAATAAAAATATCCCCTTCAACCTGTTCTCTTCTATTACCTCCCTGGTTTAAAACTCCTTTACTGACAGTGTCAGAGCTTAGCGCCGGGTGGCAGGGCCTGGAACTAAACACCGGCCTCTATGGCTGCTATTAATTATTATCTGCACAAAGCTCGCAGGATCAAGGACGTCACGTTTAGTTGTGTCAGTTCGCGTCACGCCCAGCTATCGTTGTGGTCACGTGTTTTCACGCTGATGTATAATGTGTAGCGAGATTTTATTTAACCTGCATCATATAAATAGACTCATCAGATCAGCACGTGACTTAAAATAAAACTAGCTCGCTGGTCGTTGAGGAATCATGTGTCGATTTTGTAATGACTGCTCTCAACTCTATCCTATATAATTATATATTTTAGAAATATAAGATAGATATTTTAAAAATCTGAGTCGTCATCAAAAATATCCTTTCCGATATAAAACTTCCATTTAAATAATTTTCTCAAATAATGGCTTCATTATTTAAAATGCAAAGACTTTAATATGATAATTTCCAAAGTAAACAATTTTACGTTTAAAAAGAGAAAATTAAATTCGTTTAGGTAGGATTCAAGAAACTGTCGTTTTTCAAAATTGTGGCTTTTTTTTATTTTAAATTGATTGGCACACTCTCTATATTTAAACTTTTTTTTATTTTGAAATTAGTGAATAAGAACTAATCGTCGAAAGGCATCACTTCACGATTTAAATATATAGATTTAAATCCAGAACAGATGCAAGGGCCAGTCCCACAGTCATTAATTCGACACTGTGATAGTAGAATCCCCAATTTCACCAATTATAGGCCTAATTTTTCGGTCATACCCGGAGCTCTTGGTTCATTAGTCAGACGTACTAGTAATTGAGCTGAATCGTTAGACAAGGAGAGTAACAATTTTACGATTCAAAAGCAAATCAAGCCAACCCACGTCCATATTTGCTTTCTAAGCGAGACTGTAATAAGCGTCTTACTATCTGTTTGTAATACCATTAACTTGATAATTAATTTAAGGGACATAAGATGATGATAATGATGATGATAACGGGGAATTTTAAGTAAATATACCAGGATTCACCTGGAAAAAGGATTTCAAACTACCCACTTCAATGGTTGCATGGTCTAAGGTGCTCATAACAATATAATAGACTACCGATGTTGGGGAAATCGTGGTTCGTTTCCAAGCAGATGCATTGAGGGTGGTTTTCCCTAAATGGTTTCTCATTCTCTCTAACCACGAAAATGCCAGTACACCTCCTCTAAATTCAACCTTCCTCATCCCCAAACCATTAGCGTAATTATTACATAAGCGTATAATCCAAACAGATTTAACGTAGTGTTAAAAAAAACTGCCGAGTAACTAAACAGTGCAACCAGTTTTTCACTCGAATTAAAATCATATCTGTAAATCAAGACAAAAAACATGATGATGGTGATTGGATTCACGATTATACTCGAACCAGGGACTTCAACGGAATGATTATAATATTCTTTTAAATTTGAAATATTTATTTAATTTGTTTTCATCCCCACCTCTTACTACCCCCTCCGGGCTATGCGATATTTATTTCATTAATTTAAAATATTGTAAAATTATTTAATTCATCTAAATACCTTTTTTTTTGTTTCACTAAAAAACTCACAATGATGATATGCCTATCTCGAGATGTATTACATTTTTTCTGTGGGTGTGTGTAAGGTGGTTATTTTATACACTGGGTGACCTGGTGGTCTAGGGGTAAGGTGTCGGACTTCTGTGCTGGGGTCCGGGGTTCAATCCTCAGTCTCGGCACAGATTTATCTGATTACCAAACCCTTCCTTCACCTCTGACAAGACATCTTGTGAATGTGGGGAATGCCAGGCCTCCACCGTGGTTCGGATTCCACGTTAAACTGTAGGTCCTTCATTTCATCTCACAATCACCCTACCATTACTATTTATAAAAAAACTACCCGATAACGTTCGGTTGGGTTTCAAACCATGTCTTCTTTAGTAGAAAATCATACAAAACGAGCGAGAATGACGCCCTTGTCCACGTGTCCACTGATACGTTTGTAATAATGTTTAAAGCTAGTCTGAAAATAGGGGGAAAAATACAATTATTTTAATACTAAAATAGCTCAAATGAAACGAAACCGAAGACATCAAGACACGACTCGCTGAGAAATATTCGCGTGACTTCCCTGCGTTATTCCAGGAACACCAGAGCTTAATAAATCAAAGCCGAGAAGTTTTTATTTCTATTTGTTCGTAAAACTACGCCACGCACGTCAGACTCGTATTATTATAAATAAAAAAAGTTGTGGTGTTATTATTATTATTATTATTATTATTCCATGCCCACCCCTTAAGGGTGGAGTGTCTCTGTGGTGGTCACGTGACGTGTGATGGTTATGGCGGTGGTATAATCACTTCTCTAGGTCGTACCATCGTACCACTGCTTCGCACCAACCTACGATCGATGATGGTCGTACTTACGAAACACCATCACGCAGAACAGAAACACTGTGTGAAGTATGCAAATCGCTGGTTCAGAGGGTGTATTTTTATTCGTTACACCCCCACCCCCTACTTCTTCTTCAACCCGCTTAGGGGGGGGGGGGAAAGGGAGGTGTAGGGAGCAGAACTCGTACGCTTCGTGACAGGCTTACCAATTGTAAAACTGTTTGATTTACTTTAACTATTTGTTTTGTAAAGGGGTTACTTGATGTACCGGCTTATTGTCTAAAACTACCCCTAAATGAACGTGTGTTTTTAACAAAAAAAGAGAACTGCCGTCTCGTGGTAGGTACTGATATATCGTTTGTTTAGTCACGTTGTAAATACTAATCATACAAACTCACTGGAGTAGGTTATATTTCGATGTTATTCACATCCCAAAGAAACATATTGCTTGTCATTTTAGTGGCTAGTTCACTTAGATGGCCACAAGGTCTAAGACGCTACTCGCACAAAGGACTGTACTGCCTATGACGGGGAGATAGAGAGGTTTGAATCTCAGTTAAGTGTACTGAAGGTGGTTTTACCCCTATACATCCACGCAAATGAGGGTACACTGCCTCTAAATATAAACGTTTTAATTCCTGAAACCACTAGCAAAATCAGTACATAAACGTATAACCCAAACGGGTAGTAAGTAACACGTGGTGCTAAAGAAAATTAAGTAGCTATACAAGTTATATTTTTTCTTCTATGTAAGCTCTTTATATAACTTTAGAAAGTAAGATGAGACGGGAGGGAACAAGAGCTAAGGTCCGTATTTTAGAAAGTAAGATGAGACGGGAGGGAACACGAGCTAAGGTCCGTATTTTAGAAAGTAAGATGAGACGGGAGGGAACACGAGCTAAGGTCCGTATTTTAGAAAGTAAGATGAGACGAGAGGGAACAAGAGCTAAGGTTCGTATTTTAGAAAGTAAGATGAGACGGGAGGGAACACGAGCTAAGGTCCGTATTTTAGAAAATAAGATGAGACGGGAGGGAACACGAGCTAAGGTCCGTATTTTAGAAAGTAAGATGAGACGGGAGGGAACACGAGCTAAGGTCCGTATTTTAGAAAGTAAGATGAGACGGGAGGGAACACGAGCTAAGGTCCGTATTTTAGAAAGTAAGATGAGACGAGAGGGAACAAGAGCTAAGGTTCGTATTTTAGAAAGTAAAATGAGACGGGAGGGAACACGAGCTAAGGTCTGTATTTTAGAAAATAAGATGAGACGGGAGGGAACACGAGCTAAGGTCCGTATTTTAGAAAGTAAGATGAGACGGGAGGGAACATGAGCTAAGGTCCGTATTTTAGAAAGTACGATGAGACGAGAGGGAACACGAACTAAGGTCCGTATTTTTGCAGTTTTTTTGACAAAAAAAAACAAATATTTTTTCATTGAGGCGTTTAGTATAATTTTTTACACAAATTAGTGTCAAATGTTCTTGAATATTTGTCATTTGTATCCTGGGTGGTAGACTATATAAATATATATTATCACCACATCTTACTACCTGTACAGGTCATACGCATATATTATAATTACTCTGTTGGGGTAAGGAAGTATTTTAGAGGTAATCTACCCACAGGTGCGTGGAAGGAGAGTGGGAAACCATTTTATGGTTGACCCAACCGGGATCGAACTCCAATCTCCTCGCCAAAAATAGGCTGGTCTAGCATGAGAGTGATGTCTTAGATCACCCAGCCAATGAAGCGGGTTGGTAGGCTACAATTACTATAGATAGCCCTGGTTCGATTCCAGGTGATATTGACGAAGGAATTTTCTTTTTATATAAGAGAATCATACCAATATTCGATTAGTTTTTTTTTCGGGTGCTGTGGCTTAATGTGTTATATTAGATATAATTAAGTTACTTAGTAAGGAATTTATAAATATAATCTATGGGTTAACATAATTTAAGTTAAACTTCCTTATTAAAAAAAACAATCTTTGAAATTACCCGCTTTGGTGGCCGCATGGTCTAAATCCCTAATCTTGCAATATACTAGACTGTCGATGACGGGGAGATCGTGGTTCGATCCCAGCCGGATTTGCTGAGGGTAGTTCTCCAAAATGGTTTCCCACTATCTCTCCACTCAAATGCGGATATATTTATTCTAAATAAATAAATGCAACCTTTCTCATCCCTAGCCTATTAACCTAATTAGTACAAGCATAAACGCAGAACAGGTAGTAAGACGTGGAGCTAAAAATTAATCTTTGAAATAAATTATATGGCTAATTGCTTCAGGTGGCTCTTTTTTAAATTTAAGATGTAAACTGTTCGACTAACTGCTCTTCCCAGGATTTTTGGTTGAAGTTTATAGGGTGATATATAAGGTGAACAATAGATAAAAATTATTCTAAGATGCATTCGAAACACTTCGTCATCCCTCTAGTTTTAATTATTTTCTTTGCTCACAAGAATTATGAAAAACACACTGTTTTTTGGGGGAAGAGACATTTGAAAGACCTTTTTTCCTATCAAAAAAATCATGATAGGGGAGACCAGGACTAATTGGCTTCAGGGGTAGGTTGACAAGGATAAAGAACCATTTCAATAATTGACTGGGTGAAGCACTAAATCTAACTTTGAGATAAACAATATGATTCTGTCATGTTTGTTTCGAGTCGTTATCATGATTGGTGTTTGATTTGAGTAAGCTTGATTTGTTTAATTATTTCTTAGGTGGGTAATTTTGAAAGCTTTTACTAATATTTTTTTTAAATTCATCTGGTGAGAAGTATAAAATTATTTATATGCTAAAAGGGTAAACAATTTATTTTTATACAACTGTATTTTACTCAGAAAATGTATACCAATTTATATGGAGTGTAGATGATATAATAAAATGAAATGTCTACGTGGTTGGTTGGCACACTTGCTATGAGGTAGGTTGACACCCGTTCCAACCAATCCCAGTCTCATTTAATCTGGGTGTTCACGTTTAATGTAGGTTAAGTTTTTTCCTAAATGGTTTTCTCCTCTTCCTCCACGAAAATATGGGTACTTTGGCTATAATTTAAATAGTCCTCAAGAAAATCAAGACAAAAAACAACAATCTAAAATTTATAAAGAAAGTAGCCAACTTTGAACAATCAGAGCTAGAATTATTAAAATGATGATGACAATTTAGTTCTGTGTTTGTTTTTGGTAATAAATGTTAATATGAATCCTAATTTGCATGTGATATGGGTTGGTTCGCACACTACGAATAGCTCTATAAAATGTATTTTTTTAATAAAATATAGGTTGTCCCAAGGGTTTGGCAAAATTATTATTATGTGAATAAAGGTAATATCAAATTAATTTAATTTGGTACATATTAATAACCTAAAATTAAAAAAAAAATTAAATCGGAAAACCGTAGCCAGCACTCCCCGGTCTTTCCTATGCATATTATTCGTTTCAAACTATAATTACCAAATGGCATTTTGATATCCTAACCAAGCGTAAATTCCTTATATAAGCACTAAGACTGTATAATTTATGATTAAGATAATATTCAAGTAAATGTTTAGTCACATAATATGTTTTTAGGGAAACACATTTAGACATGAAATAATCGAAATTTAAACCAATTATATTTTCGTGAGTAATAAAAATAAAGGTGACCTGGTGGTCTAGGGGTAAGGTGTCAGACTTCTGTGCTGGCGGCCGGGGTTCGATCCTCGGTCCCGGCACAAATTTATCTGATTTCCAAACCCTTCCTACACCTCTGAAAAGACATCTTGTGAATGTGTGGAATGCCAGGTCGCCACCGTGGTTCGGATTCCACGTTAAACTGTAGGTCCTTCATTTCATCTCACAATCACCCTACCATTACACATTAGCGTAAGTGCGTATAACCCGAACGGGTAGTAAGACGCGGTGCTAATAATAATAATAATAATAATAATAATAATAATAATAAAGTTATAATAGTATTAACGTTGCTGCTAACAGTGCTTTGGTGACCGAATGGTCTAAGGCGTCACTCTTGCAATAGACAGGACTGCCAATAAAGGGGAGATCTGGGTTGGAATCTCGGTTAGTGTAGTTATAGTGTTTTTACTTAATGTCTTTCCATACTTTATCCACGCAAATGCTAGTACACCTTCTTTAAATTCAACCTTCCTCAACTCTAACACACTATCGTAATTAGTACATGAGCGTATAACTCTAATGGTTAGTAATATGTGGTAGTAAAAAACAGTGTAGTAAGTATATTTAATTAAGTGTGTTTTATATATTGTGTAGTGGGCTATTTTTAAAGAAGACATATAATTATACTGTTACAGATAATTTTAAATGGTGCATAGGCATATTATTATGTTAAAATATAAACACATAAATTAATTAATAAATAGAAAAAGATTTTTAATCTAAAATTACAAGGAAGATAATGAAAATAATATGCACTACCTATGCCAACGCGGTACAGCATCCTTCTTTCTCTATAAGCCACCCAGGCAAAATCTTCTCAGAAAGTAAGAAAGGGTAGAATGCACAGACAGCTGCATCCCGTTACTTAAGAATGGATGGGGAGATCGAGGTTCTAATCTCGGTCGGGTGAACTGGGGGTGGTTTTTCCTAAATGGTTTTCCACTCTCCCTCCACGCAAATGCGGGTTCACTTCCTTTAATTCAACCTTCCCAATTCCTAATCCATTAGCGTAATTAGTACTTAAAGCGTATAACCCGAACGGGTAGTAAGACGCGGTGCTAAATATTATTATTATTATTACTTAAGAATGTTCTATAAGCTAGGACTTCGTAGATATACCGTTTGAAAAGGTAGCCCTCATTTGATAGGTTTGATAGTCGCCAAACTGTACGGGCCTTTGTTCATCACAGGAATACATATTTTCATCTAGATCACCGAATATAATTCAGACTTTTAAACACTCCGCACCTGGCACAATATAGGATCAATCATTATCCAAATATTTCAATCAGCAGCACGTGTGATATCTAGTCATTGATCCCAATTGCTCATACACGTGATGACAATGAATTAAACTAATGTTATTAAACTCAACAATGATAGAACCCTGAATAAAATAAATAGTACGGAGCTCCTCACGGACTTTCTATCTCTATTGTTTAAAAATAGAGATATTTACCCAAAACTCGTAATATATGTGAAACGAAATAATATATACTAGCAAACCAAAGCGTAAATTGCACTATACTTATGTAAAACATTTTTTTAAGTCTCGGTTTAAAATTTTATTTTTAAATAATTAATGTCCTCATTTGTATGGTTGGACCAATATTATTATTATTATTATTATTATTATTATTATTAGCACCGTGTCTTACTACCCGTTCGGGCTATACGCACTTACGCTAATGTGTAATGGTAGGGTGATTGTGAGATGAAATGGAGGACCTAAAGTTTAACCTGGAATCCGAACCACGGTGGAGGTCTGGCATTCCCCAAATTCACAAGATGTCTTGTCAGAGGTGAAGGAAGAGTTTGGTAATCAGATAAATCTGTGCCGGGACCGAGGATTGAACCCCGGACCCCAGCACATAAGTCCGACACCTTACCCTTAGACCGCCAGGTCACCCTTGGACCAATACAAAAGAGATCAATGTTGGGTCCACAAGGGTCAACACTTCGTATTAAAATTTCAACTTCCGGTTAAAATTTTTGACATATTATTAGGTATCGCATATCTTCATGCTATCGCATTGCTATTAAATTGCTCATTTAAAAATTTTGTCCATTAAAAAATGTAAATATTGACTATTGAGTCCAAAATGAATATTGATCATTGTTGTACAAACATTTCTCCTAAGAGTTTTAATGAAAAATAACAACATTTTTGAGAGACTTACTTGTATTTGATTACTCTTTGGCAATGGAAAATTATTGCGTTAAAACTTAAGTAGAATCTCTTTACAACTAAAGCTCACAAAATTGTATTAATATATATTTGCCAATATCTCATAAACTGTTAATTTTATAAAAATATATTTTATATAAAAGTTTTTATTATTAATAGTACTACAATTTTGCAATGAAAGGTTATATAGTATC
The DNA here is from genome assembly GCA_039000515.1 of Timema cristinae. Taxonomy (NCBI): domain Eukaryota; kingdom Metazoa; phylum Arthropoda; class Insecta; order Phasmatodea; family Timematidae; genus Timema; species Timema cristinae. The sequence continues at coordinate 24,555,799 of JBCFYV010000024.1, forward strand.
TCAAATAGTTGCGGAGATTTTAAAATTTTAGCTTCTGTAAAGTAATCTAAAAGCCCTTTTCATGATAAAATTAAAATAGTCAGTTTATTTATAATCTTAATCAACAACTAGATACGCTTTTCAATCAAAATCGTTAAAGCCGATTTTGAGAAAAATCAATTTTTTTCTACTATCGTCCTTTGTTTAAACTTAAAATTAAGAGTAGTTTAATAGACACTCAGGTGGTGACCTGGTGGTCTAGGGGTAAGGTGTCAGACTTCTATGCTGGCGGCCGGGGTTCAATCCTCGGTCCCGGCACAGATTTATCTGATTTCCAAACCCTTCCTTCACCTCTGACAAGACATCTTGTGAATGTGGGGAATGCCAGGCCTCCTCCGTGGTTCGGATTCCACGTTAAACTGTAGGTCCTTCATTTCATCTCACAATCACCCTACCATTACACATTAGCGTAAGTGCGTATATCCCGAACGGGTAGTAAGACGCAGTGCTAATAATAATAGACACACAGGCAGATGGCATTGCATATACCACTTATTAGGATTCGGGGGGGGGGGGGGGGGTCATGAAACGTCGAGATTCAACAAAATCTCGAGTTTGATTTTTTTGACGCTCACAATACATTCTCTACAATGACAGAACCCTGAATTTAAAATAATACATTCCGTAGTAAAATACAGTATTAAAATAGTGCCACACTAACGTGTTGGCATTATATTCCATTACTAACCTCTCGTAAGGAAGTAATCATCACACTATGAATAAAGTTAAGAACCACTCTAACCGAAATATCCCTATTAGAACAATCAATCGAGATTTAGGCTTTCAGTGATCAGACTGCCACTGAGCTAACGTCACCGTTTTCAAATGTTTGCTCAAAATAATTCCAATTTTAGTAATGAGCTATGCAGCACATACCCTTTGCTATACTACCAAGACAATATAAACACAAACTTAATTAAGGTCGTGACGTTTGAAAGTGATATTACATATCTTAATGAAACAATTTCCTCTATTAAACCCGTGTCTGACTAGAGTAGAGTGCGGCGGCCGCTCTCACATGACTAGACGCACTGGCGCTCCCACGACCGACGCCTGACGAACTTTAATACCACGATTATTACAATTGGTGAGTCGACTCTAGGTTAGAATTTAACTTAAGCTAAATTTAATTAACGTTTCTTTGTTTACATGTCGCTCTTTAATGTCAATTTATTTTCAAAACAAACAAAATATATACAACAATAAATGAGCGTGCACCGCATCTTACTTCCTTTACGGTGTATTCATATGTTTATAAAAATGAGATAGAGCAGAAGAAGCTATAATTTAAAGTGAGATAGTCAAATAATAACTTTTCTATTGGTTGATATACAAAAGGCCTTCTAAAATATACAAATATATTTTTTGTGGCCAACATTGATAACATTTTATTATATTGGTAGTCGTATTTTATAGATATAGATATATACAAGATGGGGCAGAAACGATTAGACTATTTATGCTGAGGAAAGTGAGGGACAACCTGCTGAGGTTTGTCTGACGTCCGGTAGAGCTCACCTGAGTGTCATTATCTTCAAAAAGGGAGAAAGTGTAGTATGTAGTTTGCTTTTATTTAGTTAACTTATTTAGTACTTCTCAATTAAAGTGTTGATATTCAAGTTACTTATCATCTAATTGTTTCGATCCCACCCTGTATATCAAAAGTGACAGCTGTAGATAACATTACTTGATGTATGAATACATAAACGTAGCCCTAGTAATTTTTCTATTTATTTGAGATAAGCCCCTTACTATGAAAATTGGATTGTAAAAATAACTTTTTTTTTCTCATTTTAATTTCTTAAATTTGAATATTTTTGTTTCTCCTGTACTAGAATAGCTACAGTCTTTTAAGATAGGAAGGAGCTTTGACAGTTAAAAAAGTTACTGTAACATTATTTATATATGTATACGTCAAATCATGTGATCTGCAGCTGTCATTTTCAATATATATTATCAATACCTATAAAATAAAACAAATAATTCCAAAGAGTACCTCCATGTCAAAATCCTGCTATAACAAAATTGAATATAATTGTATTTTTTCAGTATATGTCCATGCCAGTTTTATTCGTGGTTCTGTTGTAAATAATGTAAGCCATTAAAACGGGTGTGATGCGGTTCTCTCTCCGAGTAAAAAAATAGTATACACCCTTTTTTATGCTTGAAATATAGATTTGATGGCTTCATAATCTGGTACAAAGTGACTACCAATCGATGTTGTGTCACTGTTAACTAGTTGTTTTAGTCTCTTTTAGAACTGTTCGATTGAATAAAAATAAAAGTTACATTTAGCCCCCCCCCCTCCCCCCTCACAAACGTACTGTATATGATAATCCGTGGATTCGACGTGCCTGATGTGTTAAATAAAAAAAAAATGTTAATCCCGGTTGACCGTTGCCGTATGGGCTATCATGTGTAGCATGTAGGGTCCTCATCAACATTCAAAGAGCATTTCTCTCGGTCTGCTAGTTAACAATGTGAGATAGTACAGTTCGTGTGGACATGGTTCTAGTATCAGCAGCGCAGCTCAGCGCCAGATAAGTTCGACAACACTAGATATTTTACCTCACACAACCCTCTTTAACCCCCTTCGGCAAGTAATTTTAACGTGGGGAGATAAGGTATAGGCCACTAACAACCTGCAGGGGGGGGGGAGGGTGTTAGGTGAGAACAGAACAAACAAGGCTACTTGTGTATTTGGGGGTGGGAGAGAATTCACTCCAACACCACTCTTTTTCTATCTCTTTCTCCCAAGGTCAATCTAAGCTACCAATAGTTGCCGACGCAAGCCAAAACTGGGAGAGAATGGAGCCGAGATTGTTCTACATGAAGCTTTAGAGGATTAAGTTTTGTTTGTGAGAAAAAGATTTAGCTCAGTGTTTAAGTTACCGCTTACTTGAAAGGAAATAACCTCACATTGCGATATTTTTTGAATTTTTTTTTTTTTTTGTTGCCACAAGGCTAAATTTAGTGCAAATTTACACACATTTGCTTGGAGGGAGAGTAGAAAACCATTCATGATAAAAAAACCTTCAGTACAACTGATCTCGTAATCGGCAATCCAGTATATTGCGAAAGTTATGCCTTAGACCTGGCAAGTCTAACTCGCAGCCCTATTCATGATTTTGTGCGGCCCAGGGAACTTATGATGAACCATCATTCAATGGTACTTTACTTTTTTTAAATAGTCAAGGAAATATAACATTTTGGAAAGTGATATTTAGGAATTTGGCATAGTCAGAATAATTCTGGCATGTGTGGTCGGTGTACCAAATCTCTACTCCTTCGACATGAATCAATTCCATAAAACTGTTAAATTAGCGAACCAAATATCAATCAATATAAGAGTCGAATTCAATATAAAAATATAAATATACAACCAATGTGTAACTGAAGTTTAGACTGATCAGTTTCTGTTCTTCATGGCAGACGGACTCATATTAACAAGGCGTTAACTGCCTGATGATGGCGTCATATGTCACGCCGAAACATGTCGCAACTTTGAGCTAATACATACCAGCTTGGAAAGAAATAAAGGAACAAGGGCATTCAAATCAGATAAGCCTGAACTCAGTATTCAAATATACACTTCAATTTTATATTTTATTCTCCAATCTTTAAAATCCAATAAATTAGCAACCAAAATATTATCAATTTACATTATCGTACTCATCTATGGACTTAAACTATTATGTTTTAATTTATTTATTTTAATATGTTATATGTATTTTATGTAAGATAGTCTTACCTTTATAATGTCATAACAATTTTTATTTTTATTTTATCTTTAATCTAGTCAAGTATATCTAAGTTTCCAAACTCACTTTTGTTATACTATAATTGTTACACATCAAGGTTTTAATTAACTAACTTTCACTCATTTCAAGTATAATTTGAATATCAAAGGAACCTTGCAAACTTTGTAACTAGTCTAAACTTCAGTTACACATTGGTTGTATATTTATATTTTTATATTGAATTCGACTCTTATATTAATAATTCGTTTCCTTACTACATTACACCATGTTTTTCACGAACCAAATATGTTCAATGTTTGGCGGCACATAGGTATGTTAACAATGGATTTCTCACATGAAATTAAATCAAGCATCCAAGAGATGCCTTGTCTTACCGACACACATTTGTGAACAATTTTAAAAACCCTTTTTAAAGGCTACTTTATAAAATTTAAAGACCGAAATTACACCATTGTTGTGAATAAAAGGTTTCAAATATTTTTTAAAATACAGTTAGCCCTAGTATCTTATTACTACCCTATTAAAACGAGTTTAAATTATTTTTACTTAAGATGATGACAGTATAGAATGTTCTTTTCTTTTCAAATGTGAACCTCTCAGTACTTTTAATGTTCAATTTGGCTCTTATGATCAAACGTATTTGACACACCTACTTTCTTTGAACCCTGAAGCGGGTCACAGCAGTATCCCAAATGAGAGATTAGTTCTGAAGCTTCAAAACTACTAAAACAACACTCATTATTGTTTCTATTAATTGACATTGATTTAATAACTACAACATTTCACGTGAAATGTCGTTGAAAATGAGCTAATGTCATCTTTTTATTAATTTTTATTTAATTATAACACCTAAAATATAAGTTTTTTTAATCCAATGTGGAAATGTTTATACTTTTCAAATTCATTTTGGTGTGAGCTATGTTTTTAAATAACATGTTTCACTTGTTTGAAGTAAAGTATAAATGATTTAACAATTTTGGGATTTACTTTGTTTTCATATCTTGCTGAAGAGGGGACAGAAATGTTTAATGTTTACCAATGAAATTAAAGATAATATGATGTTCTAAGATCAGTCACCTTACATTCAGGATGTGCTTCTACAACAAGTCTAGATTAAAATGTTATGATAAAACTAATGTAGTAATCATTTCATTTACACAAATATGTTGAAATAAGTAAAAAAATTATAAAAATATAATATTATATAATAAACCTGTTATTAATGTAAATGCTTAAGAAAAGTTTTTTTATATAGGGACTTATAGTAACATGTCTTACTACCTGTTCAGTCTATACACATATGTACTAATTACATTAATGGGTTAGGGATAAAGAAGGTTGAATTTAGAGAAAGTGTTTACCCTCATTTGCGTGGAGAAAGCCATTTAGGAAAAACCACCCTCATTATACCCGGCCTGGATTGGCCCTCTAGTATATTGCAAGAGTAGCGTTCTAGACCAGTGGTTCCCAAACTTTTTTGAGTCACTGCCCCCTCGGTTCCAAAAACTCATGCCCAGTGCCCCCTATCCTTTAATCTAAAAAATCAATACTCATAATAAAATAGTAATAAAATTCAAGGATGGAACAATTATTAATTGAATATTTATTTAAAATAAAAATATATTATGTATGTTTAATTAAACATGATTGATTAGCTTGATCCAGTGATAATCTTTTCAAAGTTATTAAATACTACATATTATTAGATACCACATTTAGTAAATAGGTAGAGTACATCACTATTGTGTAAATTCTTAATGTGATGGATGAGCTTGATGAAATGATACTAGTTGTCCAATGTCTGGCTTAATGTCACTTAACATGAGTCTTAAATCACCACGCTTAGTAATCTGGAGTCGATTTCTTTGCTTGGAGAGAAGTAGGCTGACCACACTAAAACCACGTTCCACCAAATACGATGTTGGAAATGCAATCAGGAGCCTCTTAACCACTCTCCATAATGCAGGATAGCGATAAGGAATTTCCTTCTGTAACCAAAACTCTTGGTATGATTTCTTAAACTTTGGTTTCAACTCAATGTCATTTTGTAGCTAAATTAGTTCTTCCTCCAATGCTCCAACTTCTTCATTATCTGAAAATGGACTTAATACCCAGTCTGGAATTTCCATCATAACAAGATCTTTGAATCGATCAGACATATCTTCATGCAGCATATTCAAATGGTCACAAAAAATTTGCAGATCGTCATCTTGTATTCCGACTTTCTTTTCTAGCTCAGACAAGCTCGGAAATTGGTATAGCTCGCGACGGCCTATATTGCGTTTCAGTATAGTTAATTTTGCAATAAATGTAGATACCACAGATTTGGCTTTTCTTAGATTGGTGTCATTGTCTTGCAGCTGCTAATTCATTTCATTGAACTTTGCAAATAGCTCAGACAAATAAGCAATGTCATGTTTGATTTCTTTGAGTTCATTACTGAGCAAAGCATTCGTGTCTTCAAAATATTCCACAACAGTGTCAAAAAGGTTGTAAAAGCGTCTCAAACAGTTTCCTTTAGATAGCCAACGAACTTCAGTGTGAAACAACAAACGTTCAAAGTCTTCCTCATTCTCAGAACAGAGCTCCCGGAATAGTCGATCATTGAGAGCATGTGCTTTAATTTTATTCACTGCAGTAATAACAGTGTTTAATGAATTGTGTAGGCGTCCACTGAGATTCTTTGCAGCCAGATGTTGGCGATGAATGACACAGTGAATGGTCAAAATATTTGGCACTGATTTTTTCAAGTAAGCGATACACCCACGGTAGCGAAAAGTCATTGATGGTGCTCCATCAGTTGCACAAGCAAGTATGTTAGTAAGTGGAATTTCCTTTTCTTTGAAAAACTCCTCAACAACATGAAATATTGACTCTCCTTTAGTATAGGTTTTTAGTTGCCTTGCAAATAACCACTCTTGAGCCAAACTCTCGTCTTTTATAAAACGCACATAAGCTAGAAGTAAAGATTCATTGCCTGGCAAAGTTGACTCGTCCAGCTGTAATGCAAATTCTGTTGTCCTTAGTGTGTTGCACAGTAGATCTTCCACACTCTCAGCCATTTCATCTATGCGTCTTTGTATTAAATTGTTGCTGAGAGGAATCATCTTAATTATACCATGTGGTGGCTTGTGCAGAACGGTATTCAGAACCTCACTAACCGCTGGAAGGATGAGTTCTTCACCAATTGTATGGGGCTTTCCAGACTTAGCAATCAACAATGAAATGTTGTATGATGCACGCAAACCATCAGTTTGTTATTGTGAACTATTGTGAATCATGTTTAACAATGTTGGCCGCTCTTGAAACTTTTCATGAAGTGATTGAAAAAAAGTTAAATTCTTATCTGCCTTGTCAGGATGTACCTTCTTTAAATGTTCAATGAGTCTGGAAGGCTTCATGGCCTCATTAGAAAATACCTTTTCACATAACAGGCACATTGGCAGCTGCTGGTTTGTCGATGCAGGTATAAATCCATACTTAAGATATTCCAAACTATATTGTCTACATTTCTTTTTTGATTTTTCTGCTTCTGCCATTTCTAATCTAAAAGAAAAAAAGATTGTAGCCCTATATTTAAAAAAGTGTTTTTCTGTTGCTTCCTTCAGAAATTTACAGCCATAACATTAAATTTTGTTTCAATAATAGATGTATGAATAATTATTAACGTGGAAAAAAAAAAGATTAATTCAGAGTTACATTTATTTTAGTTTTTTTATATACCTTTTTAAAATGATTTTGCTACACAATTATCTATGTACACATTTTGTAAGTGAATATTAAATTCAAAATTGAGCTCTAGATTAGGCATCGGCACTGAATTTAATTTTAATTCCTTTATATCCCCATATAACTTTCATTAACACTTTTAATATTGAATAGGTTGCAACAAAAATAATAGCTTCTAATCTCAATTCATAATCAACATGTTGAATAATTGAAAACACAGGAAAATAAGTATCACACTCAATTACTATTTTGTTCAGGAATTACCAGTAAAATCTTGAGGAGACAACAAAGAAACAAGAACACAGCACAACACTTTCTCAAAATGTGATAAACTGGTCTGAATAGCTTTGGTGACGCGCCCTCAAGAAGGGCGGGAGAACGTGTGACGTAGTCTTGGGGAGTGGGTGAGAACGCATGACGTGGCCTAGAGAATGGAGGTTATACGCGCGCAACATGACCTTGGAAAGGGAGGAAGAAACTTGAAGCAAGGAATGTATTTTGCTGGTCAGTAAAATATAAATAAACAACACACTCGGAAAATACCAGCTTGAGTGCCCCTCTACCACCCTTTTGCCTATTATCGCCCCCTTACTGCCCCTTTCAACTTAGCGCCCCCCTGTACAATCCCACAGCCCCCAAGGGGGCGGTACCGCCCACTTTGGGAACCACTGTTCTAGACCATGCAGCTACTGAAACGGGTGACAGATATATAAGACAAATATATTAAAACATTTATATGTGATACAGTATAATCGATATTCCACAATTTTTAATTAGACTTGCATCTGTGGTACATCCTTAATGTAGCACAACTGCCATTAATTAATCATATTTTATAAAACTATAACACTCTTCACTAAATAAACCTTAAAATGTTTATAAAATGCTAGCTATGAAATCTATATTTTAATAAAGAGAATGTATACCGTTTCATATTTAGAATTATAAAATAATAGTCAACGACGATGTATTTTACAATTTGTTAGTAATCAAACCTTAATTTTACAATAAAAGTATATCTACGTTTAACTCATCAAAACTTATTTCACATTCTACACAAACTTGTATTTTCCGAATGACAGGCCCAAATCCCAAATTACAAGGCAGGCTTAGATTATTTCAGTATTCTAAAGATTGAATGATTGTGTTCTTTATCGTTTACATAATAATTGCTTAGTTTCTCTGAAGCGTTTCATTACATTTTTTTATATATATAAATATTGATTTATATTATAAACGTTAGTCAGAACATTAAAAATAAATTTTAAAACTACTACTCTATGCGTGCTCTAAATATTGCAAACAGACTGAAGTTTTTTAAAATCACATATCAGGCCTGTAACAAATCTATCATTTTTCCAAATATACACTAATTACTTTTAACTATCTTCTTCCTGTCTGGGTTGTTCGCATTTAATTATACTTTTAGGTTAGATATGGAAACGGCAATATTTAAAGGAAATGTACCTACATTTGTGTAAAGGAAGAGGGAAAACCCATTTAGGAAAAGAACACTCTCATAAATCTGACTAGAATTCGGACACAGACTTCCACGTGATAAGAAGACCAGGCTAGGTAAGCTTGACGTTTATTCTGTGTGATCACCGATGAGGGCTACACTAATTTATTTTTTAAATAGCAATGTTTAACATTCAACATATTGTTATTATACAATTTTAACAAAACAGGTTTATTTTACTCTCACGGTGGCTATTTTTCAAACTGTTACAACTTACAAATACTTGTTTCATTGTCGTTCTTTCTTATTATAGCTAATTTTCCTGTTATCCCGCTTCCTCGTATTCAATTAAAGTTGTAAAGCTCTTCGCTAAGAAGCTTTTCTATAGGACGAAGCGACATTTTGTGTTGTCCAACTTTAAACGTCGCACTTTCCGTGGTAGTGGTTTGCTTTAGTGTTTGGAGACGAGTTTATATATTGGTAAACATATGGCACAAAATAAAATAAAACTAGCTTTATTCTCGTCTAACTTTAGTGATTGCCAAAATCGAATGGCTTTTTCATTAATTATTCTATCTGAAAATTAAAACACACTCATTAGTATTATAATTTTTATTTCAATTTTATTATTTTAATAAATCGTAATTTTTTACTACACTGCTGGAGCATGAGTGTCAACTGAATTTGTTGCTCATGTCCCAATAGACGAGTGAGTGTTCAAATCCTGTATCATTACAAACACAGTGCAAACTCAGAGCACACTTAAGGGCCAGTTTAATGGTCAGATTAAGTACGCCTCAAGTGTGGTACAACACTAAATACAGGATAACTACCTATATCAGAATGGAATATGCCAGTTTCGTATGCGAAACTGGCATATTCCATTAGATTTTAGTTTGGAGTCGGCCTGTATTTAGTATAGCGCTGCAATTGAGGCGTAATCCATTTGAATATGAAACTGGCCATTATCACACTCATTTCAAGTAATATATTTAGCACCGCGTCTTACTATCCGTTCGGGTTATACGCTTTAAATACTAATTACGTTAATGGATTTAGGAATCAGGAAGGTTGAATTAGAGGAAGTGAACCCGCATTTGCGTGGAGGTGGAGTGGAAAACCATTTAGGAAAAACTACCCCAGTTCACCCGACCGAGATTCGAACCTCGATCTCCCCGTCCTCAGCAGTCGAGCTCAACACGACAAGCGCATTAGCCAATTACGCCCCCGAGGCGGGTACATTTCAAGTCAAGTGATGGGTTCTAAACACTGCTCAGAAAGAATGCGGGTAAGTTTATGTGGGTTTGCATTAATGGTTTCCATTATACTTCCACGTAAGTGTGAGTTCACTTCCTCTAAAATTAACTTACATCACATTAACGTAATTAGTACATATTATACTTGTAATCCTAACGGATAGGCAGACGTTGTGATTGATAAAAGTTATTCCTATTCAAATTTAATTGTACAACTTAGTTACTAGGTCTTTGTTGAAAGTGTGAGATGGGTTGAGTAAGGTATGACGAAGCTCGTCAGACAGGAACCGAAGAAGAGAGACTAGGGTTGAGACACTTTGGCTCCCCCAAGGCAGGTGACCCAACTTAATAAAGTTTATCTTCCCTTGTTAACCAGGTTGATGTCATTATGATGTAATGTGCTCTCTATTAACTACACTCAGGAGACTTATAGAAAGGGTAACCTCACTCAAACTTAATTCCTCTTGCTCGGACATTTACAAATACCTATCACCGTGGAACTTAGGGCCATTCTATAGAAAGCATAGACAGCCTAAAAACACGTCAGAACTGGACTCGACAAGATAAAATCAAAGATAACAGATATTTATGCTGAATTTAGTAATACAAGCAATCATTTTTAATAACGGTGGTATAAATACATTATATATATATATATATATATATTACGTTTCCAATATAAACGTCAGAAATTATCGGAATCACCGACACATACTTTGAGCCACATATTGAAATCATAAAATTATTAAATACTTCCAGATACCAAAATTTGTCACCTTGCTTGTTTTTTTTTATACTTTAAAATGAGGACGCCTATTTTAAAATAAAGTATAAGCAAACAAGTTTAATTATCTATCTAAACTTGTAAAAAGATATGACTTTCTCCTTTGCTTTGGAAGATATTAAGTTGTGTTACTAGACGGATTACACCATCCCCCTATCATATATGTTACCATACCAGTCATTTATTCCCAGGCAGACTGGTTGACTCATAAAACATTTATCATAATTACGTTGTTTTATTTAGCACCGCGTCTTACTACCCGTCTGTTTTATAAGCTTATGAATTAATTACGCTAATGGTTTTAGAAATAATTAAATTATATTTAGAGGAAGTTTACCCGCATTTGCGTGAAGGTAGAGTGAAAAATCATTTTTGAAAAACCACCCTCAGTACACCGGGCAGATATTCGAACCTCACTCTTCCCGTCATCGGCAGTCTAATCTAATGCGAGAGTAGCACCTTAGACCATGAGGCCACTGAATTGGGTAATATGTTTTTAAGTCTTAATAACATGTATGTGCTATCAACTCATAAACTACAACCAATTGGGAAATTCAAAAACCATATATTTAAATTTAAAATGTATTTATATTTATATTTGATCTATACTAATATTATAAAGAGGAAAGATTTGATTTTTGTTTTTTTGTTTGTAATGGATAAACTCAAAAACTACCGGATCGATTTAAAAAATTCTTTAACCAATAAAAAGCTACATTATCAGCAAGTAACATAGACTATATTTTATTTTGAAAATTTAATTTTTTCCTCATAAAAAGTTCGATAGTATATTATATAGTCGTTGGAAAAAAAAAAGTTGTTGAAGGGAAAGTGGGGTTGGTGAAGGGGGTGAGGAAAAAGGAATGAGATGAAAATAGGAGGGAGGATAAAAAGAGGGAGGGGCTATACAGTAATGGTAGGACTGTATTTTCAACAAAAAAAAAGAGTAAAAAATAGTTTTGTTTTTATATTGACATGATTGACGATTTGAAGCTTTGTTTTACAGGATTCTTTACAATATTTTTTTACGGGGAAGGGGGCTAGTATTAAATAAAACTCAGCCAATTCTATCTTTAAATCATTTAGTTTCCAAATTAGGTGTTAAACTGTTAAATTAACTCTAAATATGACACTTTAACTAAGGGGATGAAATTATGTAACAGAAGTAAAAAGTTGCAATATAGCTTACAAATAAAACATATTTTAAACTTATACGTTTACAATGTCGTCAATACTCTAGTAAGTTACAATTAATTAACATATCAATCAATATATTATTTAATTACCCTTGTTTTATGTTTCAAACTGTAATTATTTGACTAGAATAACCATACATTGAGATTTTAACCTTCCCTAGTCTTATGTACTACAATAATTCATAGGTTTTCCTTTTTTTTGAATACACATTTTGTGTGTCCAGAATTGATAACATTTTATTACTTTATTAGAGTTATTTTATAGGTATAGTCATATCTATCAAACGTGATAGATATGGATCCCATGATTTAAGGTATGAATACATAAAAGTGGGTTTAGTAGCTTCTCTGTTTAGATCCTTCCCATAAAATTGGACTGTAGTACCGATTAATTCAGGTGTGCGCAGTGCTCAGCGCTGATTCTTCACGTGGGAGCGTTTGTTATCCAAGAACTAAAATTTACTACTTGCTGTGGTTGTGACAGTAGATAGCACTGAAACAGCTGACCTCTCTTCACTTCTATATAAAATCTTGTCTTAAATAATAAGTGAAGAATGATCCAGGGAACTTAGACAGTTCAGTGTCGGAACATTCACACGTCAAGTTAAATCTTACGGCTTCAATTCTTGTGGTGAGCTCCAAGCGTAAATATTATATTATAACATAAACTAGATAGCTGTTGCCCGCGGCTTTGCTCGCGTGAAAGTTTATTATATACAAATACGAAAATATACATATGTATTTACAGATTAATTAAAAATATAACGTTACGTTGATGACCATAACTTGACCTCAGATCAAAAATAATGCAAGTCCGATACAAACTTTCACCCCCTTTTTCATTCCTTATTAAATAAAATTTCCAAAATTCCCGAAACACGTATTTATTTGTTTTACGTCAATAACCGAAATACAAAATTTTGTTTATGTAACTTTCAAAATGACGGACTTTCATACATATTATCATACATATTATCATCCCCTATTTTGACCCCTTTGGGGTGGAATTTTCTAAAATCCTTTCTTAGTGGGTGCCTACATAACAAAATGAATATACAGTCCGAATTTCATGCTTGTAGCCTTGATAGTTTGCGCTCGGCGATGATGAATCAATCAGTCAGTCAGTCAGTCAGGACATGTTATTTTAAAAGTATAGATAACAACTTACATAGTATCGGATCGTGACGGTATAAACTTATTTTTGAACATATAAAAACAGTCGTAGCATAGCCAGTATTGGAATAAAGGTTATTTTCTTTACATATATCAAAACAAACATTATTTCTTAAGTTTTCAAATAGGAGTATTTAAGGGTCACATTCTGGTTGAACTGATCTTGTAAACACATGATAAAAAAAAGTTGCCTAACTACCGGAGTGGAGTGAAGATATGTTTTAACTCGATCGTTTGGTGTTTCTCTGATTGTTTCGCGATCACTACCAAATTCGTTGACAAATTTTAATGAAATTTGGCATGGACAGTATTTGAACCTATGCCAAACGAAGTATGTAAATTGTGTTTTAAATAAGTTTGAGTTATATTGTGAAACTAACGTCTTAAGTATTGTGAACAATGGTTATTCTCTATTCATTTTATTTCTGTCTAACTTTATACCCAAAGGAACATATAAGATTAAAATACAAATCTAAATCTTAAAACTGTAGTAACGATAGTAGCATTACATAATTTTTAGCAATATGTAAGCCTACTTAGCGATTTTTGAATGTAATTAGCAAGGTCTACTGTTCAAATAACGACTAGTTCTAGAACATCCACAACACCTAAACTCCTGGTGTTAGTTTATAATTGGTGTTTCAAGGGAAACACCAATTTGATCATTTACACATTTTATCCATGTCATAAATCAAACCCAGTGCTCTCAACTCAATTGTAAGACTCGCTACCAACAAAACTATGGTGTTGTAGAACACATTCTCTCATAAGATGGCGATATATAAGAGACAAATATGCGCATGAATGCTACGTAATGAAAGCGCAAAGGTTGAATTTGTGTACCTTCTTTGTAGGATATCAAAATAGCACAATTGTGAGTATTCTTTAAGTCTCTTATTGCAACACCGCAAGAAATATATATATTTCAGAAATTACAAGCATCGTGAATTTCGTGAATTAGACCTTTATCGACCTAACATAATTACTATTATAAAAAGTAAGGGGTTGTTAACAATACATATTTGCCATGTCGCCACGTTATTCAGTTGTTTTTTCCCTGTGCACTCTTGATACAAGGTCTAGGTGTGGTTTTTGATCCATATCTTCGTGCGCTTTTGATTTGAATGTTCACCTTCTAGTGCGCTTTTGATGTTCCCCGCGTATGAATAATTTAAAGGAGGTTTACATAACTGTACTCAGAGTCTACTATACAATAGCCTACCTAATATATTATATTCCTGTAATAATGAGCCTATACCTTTATATAATATCTGAATCAGTAGAGAAGAGACGTGAGTGTTGTCTGGTTTAGGGGTGTAGGTCGAGTTCGAATAGTAATAATGTAGACTTTACTCTAAAAAGACCCTACATTTCACTTATCTCACACAATTGCCAACTAAAACTACATTACTCTGGATATGGATAGTTAGTAGTTCGTTTATCTCACAGATCAAAACAGTTTTAATAATATACGCGACCTTTGACTTACTAGAGAGAAACGTTACAAATTGAGCTAAGATGTCAGTTTTTATCAATATTTTTTTACACTTTATTCTCATTTAAAATGTTTAACTTTTTATTTTGGTATCATTCAGGTGGAAAAAAAATCAACTATTTTTACTAATAATTTACCCATTCACTTATTACAAACAGTTATTATTCTAATAATCCTTAACCAATACAAAATTGGGTGTATTGAGGTGCTCCTTAATCATATATTTTACACTCTCTTTATATGAAAATGCGGTCATCCTTGACCCCATTATTGTAAATATGCTAATATCCTGGGTATATGCGTTATAACTCCACCTATCGCTTAATTATATAAGTGGTTTTCAATCTGAGGGGTGTGAAGCACTTCCAGGGATTAGGGGGTTGGAACAGTTTGGAAATAACGTTAAAAGCCAGCTAAGAATTGAAGACATTCTTTATTTTAATTAATTTTCCAAAGTCAGATTTTTTTTCCTTGGGGTATTGGTAACACTGCCTACCTATTGTAATATAAAATCAAATATTCAAGAACTGATAAAAACAAAACAGTGTCAGCCATCACATAAACTTCCAGTCATTTTATTTGTACCATTACGCTGCCAGAATTATATTTGTTTTTGTACGAGTATAAATTAAAGTTCGTGACTAAAAAAACAAAAAACCATTTTTAATAGATTTTTCATAATTGTCCCAACAAAAATGGAGGAAGGGAGTGGGAATTTGAAGATCTACCAAGGGGGTTATCAGCTCAAAAAGGTTGGGAGCCACTGATTTAAAGAATGTATAAAACCTATAGTATGATTCTGGTAGAAAGGAACATTTCGAATATAAAAAAATTACTATCGACATTGATAACATTTTACTTTATTAATAGTGTTATTTCATAGGTATTGATACTATCTATCAAAAGTGACAGTTAAAGATAACATGACTGTCTTTATTTATGAATTAGTGAGAGAAGATTTAATAGCCTTTTCTCGCTGTGAGATGTCCAATTGTAAGAAAATTGAGGTGTATAAATATGTTTTAAAAGATGAATAAATATTATAACTGTCAAAATGTTCCTTCCAATCTAAATCAGACTGTAAATAATTTATAATTTTCACCTATTTATATAAGTTTACCAGTATTACTCGATAATGTAAGAGCGTATTCTGTAACTACCCTCGAGTAAAGCAATTTACAATTTTTTTAATGAAACCTAGTAATGAGTGTCTTTATCCATGTGATATAATGACGTATGACAGCCAATAAGCCAGTGCTGGCTCTAGTTAGCCATGCTTGACGTACAATATAATGCGCTACGCGGTCACCTACCCGCCCGTCACTTTGGCTGGCGTGAAAACTACTCTAGTTTTGACAGGAAAATTAAATACATTCTCCGATAAACTTGACACAACATCTTGATGGTTTGTGGCTCTGATAAACTTAACTCGCTTTCGGTTGGATTGATGAATGTTTAAGTTTACTTTTATGACATTTTCTCTCTCTCTCTCCCTCTCTCTCTTTTTCTCGTTATTATGCTTATTTTTAAGCTCATGCATTTTTCATAAGTACTTTATATTCTCATCTAAAGTTTTCTCGTGTTTTCGTGACTGTTCTTGCTGGCTGCAGCGATAAGTTGAAATGGCAAAACGTTAATTTCTACTTGTACGTACGTTTTATAACTAGAGTTTTTATTTTAAGTAAAATAACATTTTAATGTGTAGTCGTTATCGTGCATCAAGTTGAACCTACTTTAATGATGAATTTATCAACAGTGTATATTAATTAGCTGTATGTAAAAAACAAACAAAATGTCATATTAAAATTATCGACAGTAAAAATCGGCTAAATTGTTTATCATCAATAATAATTATTTTTACATTAAATATCTGAGTGGATATTCCAAACGTGTAGCAAGATACAGTGTACAAAACTACACTCATCAAATTAATGTTCTTGACTATACTTAATACAGTATATTGAATATGTTATAACTATTTATATTATTTAAAAATAAACACTTTACACATACACTGTGTTATTCAAAGAAATATTTTAAATATAATTTATTAGAATTCACAGTAAGACAATTTTGAAGGATCTGGTTACAAAATACTCAATAAATAATCAGCCTACTTTTTATGGGCAGTTAGTTTTTAACTCGATGTTGATAATTATAGATTACTAAGAAATATTGGTTAGTGTTTATTTTGTATGAACTTAATTGAATTAAATACACACTAAAACTAACGTTAGATGACGTATAAATGTATATATTAATGTTTCACTCAACTTATGAAATACAGCCAGAGAATAGGTTTTTAGAGAAAAGCTCTAAATTTAGACTTGTATTGTAATGAAATATCCCTCAAGAATATATTTAAATATAAAAGATATAAATTAGGAAACCCACACGTGCAAAAATACCATTTTAAAGAAATATATTATAAATATCAAAATTTTCTAATGGCCATGTATCTAACATGTACAGTACCGAGAAATTAAGTACAATTTTTATTTGTAATAAGTAGAAATGCGAATTTTTCCTGTATAAATACGGCTAGTATTACAAAACTTAGTCCTAGAGCATTAATTTATAACAAATAATAAATAAAGTTTGTTCACCGTAAGAATTATTTTCTGAAAGGCCTTTTTTCCTACCAGAAATCTATTATATAGTAAGATATTGGTAGGAATAAAGACCTTTCAGAAAGTAATTCCTATACCGTGAATGGAGTATATATATTTGTTTTCCCCAATCATCACACCAAAAGTAGGCCTACCTTAGACTTTTATTTGATAACGCTAACAATTTAGTCATAGGAACAAGCAGTTATGCCTGATAAATATCGCATTCATATAGTTTGGATATAGATATTAGTAGCAGAAAGTGCATTAATTGATTAAGCTGAAAATTCCTTCAAAAAGCCTTCTAACTAGACTATCATAATATTCCCTATCATCAGCTGAATTAAATGGTAGTTTCGCCTTGGTTTTGATATTATACAATAATGTTTCAATATACTCTGAATAGGGAAGCAGAGATTTGTGTGAATCGACCAAAATAGAGGCGATGTGAATCGTAATGACTGATTAGTGAGGACACTTTCTTTTCGTTAATATCTTGGAGGTGATAATAGGAAATGATGGAGTGTCATAGTAAATATAGGTTCCCGCTTAACACGCGAGAAGTTTCGTTTGGGCAAGACTAGCCCATAAGTATATCCACAATTAAAAGAATCAATACGTCAAGTAAAGGGTATTATTGGTTCTAAGAGAGTACTCTATATATATATATATATATATATATATAGTATTTAAAGATAAAATAACTTTTTAATTCGGATTCGGCTTCAATTACACTTGCTATACACCTTGCTCTAAACAGAGCCCTCCATAGTTTTTATGTTAACTGATTATATGAACATAATATACTGTATAAATTCCAAAAGAATTTTTTTAACAAACACTGCATTCTTCACCACCACGTTCTTGAAAACACTTACCTACCGTTACCACCACCCTTAAAACACTAATCGATAAACAACGTCTACCTAGAAAATACTCATCGATAAATACTACCCCCTAGAAATACTCATAGATAAACACTGCCCCTAAAAATACTCATCGATAAACCCTGCCCCCCTAGAAATACTCATCGATAAACACTGCCCCCCTAGAAATACTCATCGATAAACCCTGCCCCCCTAGAAATACTCATTGATTAATACAATTCCCTAGAAATACTCATTGACTAACACTCTCCCCTTTATAAATACTCATCGATAAACATTGTCCCCCTTGGAAATATTCATTGACCAACACTCCCCTCCCCCCCTGAAAATACTCATTGACCAACACGGCAGTCATAACAGGCAGTGGAAGGCCTAGCATGTAAAAAGTGCTGCATATGAAATGTTCCATTATCTAGTTAAACCTTTATTTAAGCTATTTGAATAAAAATATGTTATTACAAAACAAATGGAACTGTCTGAGAGGTAAACAAGTCTTATAGACTGTCAATTATTTTTATTTTTTATGTAGGCCTATAAGTTTGGCACAAGGGTATTTAATGATCCATATGATTTGCATGGATAAGGGAGTTTATACAAACTGTACTGACTTTTACTCTGGAGGAGATGGAAAAATCACATTAAACATCATGTGTGGAAAATCAACTCAATTGTATCCTGCCAGTATTCAAACTTTGACCTTACCATAAAAAAAGTCTTCCATGCATAACGTTCCAACTATTTAAAGGTGAAGGATAACATTTCTAGGAAAAAATATTTGAAATATTTACTAATACTTAAATAATTTTAGTTTGATTCAGTGTTTATTTGATTCCAAATTGTTTGAAATAACAAAAGTGAAATATAGTTGTACTAGTGAAATTGTTATCACAGTTGTCATATTCATCATAAAAAAATTAGTTTATGCCCTTAATAAACCCATCCACTATAATTAAAATAGAGTCATGCTCTTCTTATTAAAAAAAACAATAAAGTCATTAAAACCTCGTCCTAAATGGCGTTATATGATGAAAATGAAATTATTTACTTGTGTTGGAGATGAGTCTAGACTTGTAACGTAAATCACATTTCCAACAACATTAGTTTATATAATTCTTTATAGAAGGTGGCAATATAGCTCTGTATAGGTCTTACTAATGGTTTAAAATCTCTCATATGACCACCGGGATAAAATCATATTTCAAATATAAACGGTGCTTATCGCCATATCTTTAACCCCATTAAGTTAAGATGCATTTTAATTGCTCTAATGGTTTGAGATGAGTAAAGTAAAATATATAGCAGGTCTACCTACATTTAGGTGTAGAAAGGGAATGGGAAAACATTTAGATAAAAATCACCTTTAGAACATCTGGGCGGGATTTGAAACCCAACCTCACCAACAACGACAAACCAGACTAAACGAGCTTGACATTTAGCCTGCGTGATCATCTATGTGGGTCACTTAAGGTTAGACTACTTTGAATCAATTCAACTTTGTCTTACTCTCCACTCGGGTCAAACAAATTTTGATTACGCTACATTACCCACTTCAGTGGCAACGTGGTCTAATGCGCTAATCTCGTGTTGAACTAGACTACCAAAGACGAGGAGATCGAGGTTCAATCCCGGTCGGGTGCACTGAGGTTTTCCTGAACTGTTTTCCACTCTCCTTCCACGCAAATGTGGGTGCACATGCTCTTCATTAAGCCATCTAATCCCTAACCCATTAGTGTAATTAGTACATAGTTGTGTAAACCGAACAGGTAGTAAGACGTGGCGCTAAAAACATTACACTACAGTGGGGAAGCGACGAGGAAGGTATATAATGTACCCAAATTATTTTTATTTTTATTTATTTAGCACCGCGTCTTAATACCCGTTCGTGTTATACGTTTAAGTACCAATTACGCTAATAGATTAGGAATTGGGAAAGTTGAATTTAGAGGAAGTGAACCCGCATTTGTGTGGAGGGAGAGCGGAAAACCATTGAGGGGGAAAAAAAAACAGTTCAGCCAACCGAGATTCGAACCTCGATATCCCCGTTCTCGATGGTCTTGCTCAACAGGACTAGCTCGTTAGCTAATTACGCCACCGAAGCGGGTCACCCAAATTAAAGTGAATAGAAAGTGGGGAACTGTTTAGGAAAAAATCCTCTGTACACCCAGATGGAATTCGAACCCTGATCTACCCATCACTGGACAGCCAGATTTGATGAGCTTGACTTTTACTTTAGTCTGTGTCCATCGATGTGGGTTAATTCCCTTTACATCCATTACTGTTTCCAGCCTGTGGCCTGGGTCAATATTTTATTCAAGCCATATATTTCTCACTACCGGCTGACTATGACATTTAATCTTACTTAAGACTAGGACAGGCCAACATCCAGTCCCCCAGCCAGTAATTTATCAATGTGAGAGGGTAAAACCAATCAATCATGAAATTATAAGTTTTCGGCCATGCCGGGAATCGAACCTGGCACCCTTAGGTAAGTAGGCAGACACACTACCGACTTATCTATGGTGTTGGACCGATGTAAGTTACTGCTTACTAATATTATATGTTTAAAGCAACGTTATTTTTACTATTCATTTCTCTCCGTAACAAAACACACACTTCAGAGAATCTACCTTGTAAAATATGCTAATGTCAATCGGTCACCTCATTCTACCAAGGGACTGTAAAAAAGTGTAATTTGTTTCCGCAAGTGGACAACAACTTGGGTTCTTATGTAAATTTTATTTTCTAGTTTATTGGCTTTTATGAGAGAGTTAGTAATCTATTCATGTCTGGAGAAACCAAGCCCTTGCATATTTATAGCTAGGGAAAAACCATCAAGTTATTTGTTTGTTTCCGATAAGGGAATTCTTCTTCTCCTTCTTCTTCTTCAGTAAACGTATTACTGGTCATTAATTGCCTAGCAATTACACAAGCATTCGTCTACCCTCTGTTTACTCTGTAAGGGAGCAAACCTATCTTGCTTGGCTTCACGATGCAATCAGTCAAGAAAAGACCTTTCCGTGCGAACAAAATGTGCTGGTTATAGATGGAACTTCTAAATTTGGAACTAAATAATTCAGTCTGCCAGCTCTAAATTATATCTCACACATTTTGGTAAATCAATGTTTTTCCCACACAACAGACATAATATGTTATATTATGTTATATTATTGTAGAAAAGGTTTATTTTCTTAAAACTTTCAAGTTTGTATATTTTCTCAATGTGCCAATCCTCTTAAGAGGCAAAACGCTCTATTTTGTAGACATAAACCAGTATGGTTATGTTGCACATTTCCCTGGGGATTAAATACCCTCCTGGGTGAATGTTTTATTCAGGTGACCGAGGAAGTATCTCGGTAAAAGTATCAGATAGAACCATGATGAGAAATGGACATCGAGTGACGTCAGATGATGTAACTGATAAAAGTGATCCTACACAAGTTGAGGGGTTTGGCGTTTTATAGTCCAATTTGATAAAAAGAACTTTATCTGACAGCTAGAAAAGACCCACTTCAGTTGCCGGATGGTCTGAAGTGTCACTCTCGTGTTATGTTGACCTAATGATGATGGGAAGGGGTTTGAATCCTGGCCAGGTATACTCAGGATTTGTTTCCAAAATTGTTTCCCCCTCTCCTTTCACACAAATTCAGGTAGTCTATACTAATATTATAAAGAGGAAAGATTTGTTTTTTTGTTTTCTTGTTTGTAATGAATAAACTCAAAAACTACTAGACCGATTTTAAATATTCTTTCACCAATATAAAGCTACATTATCAGCGAGTAACATAGGCTATATTTTATTTTGAAAATTTAATTTATTCCACACAAAAATGTCGATAGTATATTATATAGTCGTTAGAAAAAAGTTGTTAAAGGGAAAGTTGGGTTGGTGAAGGGGGCGGGGGTACGGGTGAGGAAAGAAGAATGAGATGAAAATAGGAGGGAGGATAAAAAGAGGGAGGGGGCTATACAGTGATGGTAGGACTGTATTTTCAAAAAAAAAAAAGAAAAAAAAGTTTTGTTTTTATATTGACGTGATGGATGATTTGAAGCTTTGTTTTACAGGATTCTTTACAATATTTATTTACGGGGAAGGGGCTAGTTACCTATAAAATGCTTCCTTCCTCAATAAAGTAACTATTATCATATATGCGTACAGCCTGAACAGATAGTATGACGCAATGATAAAAAAGCTATATAACCATATGTTTATACAAAAAGGTATGTGATCCAAAGCTGTCGCTAATGGTATTTATATCAATACCAATAACATAATATGCTAATGACAAAGTAAATGGTTTTCATTGGAGACTGTAAAAATATATATTTGTATTGTCCTGGTTTGACAAAGTCCCTGGTCATCTCATGATATCAACCATGTGGGTGGGTATACGGGCTAAAGTTTCAGTTTTATCTGGTCTGGTTTCACCAGTTAAGCGTAGGTTGGGATCGAGTCCCGGACAGATACTATAAGGGTGTCTATTCTTTAATGATTTCTCTTTTTCTCAAAGAAAATTTGAGTCAATTTCGTATAAACAACATTTTCCTCATTCTTTAGTGTAAATATGTGGATAACCAGGACAAGTAGTAAGAAACGTTGTACATCACCATACATGTATCACCGTTCCTCTAAAATAATGGTCCAATGAAGTTCATGGTAAAACCACACTGTTTGTGCACGTAGTATAAAATTGGGAGAACCACGACCTGTTCAAAGGGTGGACTGTGATGAAAGTGCTCTGAATAGCGTCAATAATCTCATTGGCTTTAGAACGATTGTAAAATAAATTATTGTACAATTTTATCTTATTTTTTTCAAAATCACAAGTAGTTTTCAATTATCACCTCCTCTAAAGAGCCAAACTGCCAACGGATTTTGTAGTTAAATTATTTTAAATATCGACAACAGCGTTAGGTTACCTGCCTTAGAATTAAACGTTTCCTTTTTTTCTGTGCTCCAAATCTTAATACTTGACTGGGCTATTCACATAATAACACCGATAGTGTATGAGTCAGGAAGGTAGAATTTTATAGAAAATATACTCACACTCGTATGTAGAGATAGGTGTAAACAATTTAGTAAAAAAAAAATAATCAATATACACTCATTCGGGATTTGAACCCTTATCATCCCATCATCGGCAACCTGTACTAGGCCCAATCAGGTCAAATCACTTTACAATAGTCAAGTAAACATTTAAAAAAATTAAATAACACCTTTATATTACTCTCTAAGGTGACCGTAAAAATGGGAATTTCCTTCTGGGAAACCTAGAAAACACAGGGGAGAAAATAATTATGTAGCTTTGTTTGTAATATCCACCAACGTTCTACAAAGAACATTGTTCACGTATGGACAATTTAATTGAGAACATACTCATATGCATTGTTCATATGGACACTCTCACGACAAACATTAGATTAAAACGTATCTATTATACTTACAGTCTTGTACTGATAAAAATTGAAACTAATTTATATCTAAACTGTCTTTAAAATTAACCACTTTTAAATTATCTTACTGTGTGTATTGTAAATTGTTTCTATAATTTGATTTAAATTTGATTGAAAAGAATTCTCTGTTTGCTCTGCTTGCAGGTAAGCCTGAAGCAGTCAGTACATATTGTGTTCCAGACGCCATTTTGTTATCAGTGAGTTTCAACATAAACTTATTTCTAATTGTTATTTATTCACTTGTAATTTTAAAATATATACTTTTTTTGCTGGCAATATATCTATAAAATTATATTTGAAAAAAATACTCTAAGACACGGAAATCGAACTTGATACCTATGGCTTAATGCACCAATGCTTTACTATTGAGGTACCCAGGATTCGTCCCGTGTTCGGGATTACTATAGCTCATAATTTAAGCCAGTCACGATGGATTTGAGTTCATCTAAACGGCTGTCACCCGTTAACGATGAAGATTTCCATCATCTAAATTAAATTTTAATAATTTATCTTATACCACTTTCTTATATTTTATAGTTCCATTACTTAATACTTTCAAATGTTTACACATGCCTAATTTATTCTATGTCTGTTTTGATTTTTATCCTATATTATTTTCGTTAATTTATTACTCTAAATATTGTATATGTGGTTATATAAATGTTTTTATGATTAAGGTTATTACTTGACTTTATGGTATTCTCCAATGACAATTTTAAAATTCTACATGTTATCATATATTTTTAAGCTTATAAAAGCGTAGATGGTATGTTTCTCTATTATTATTATACTATAATTCACATTTTATCAAATGTCTCTCTTTTAACTTGCTTTATTATACAACCTACCACAAGTGTAATTTTAACTTTAAGGGCATCGAAGTCTTAACTACAATAATTGTAAATAGTTAGCAAGGAAAGTTAATAACTTGATGGTGGCTCACATATTAAACAGTAAATTAGGACAGTGGTTCAGACTTTTTAAAATTAATTGTTCTTAATATATTTTTTTGTTTTGACGGTAATGGTACAGGGACTGAGACAAGTCCAGCTCTGTCCATTACAGGCCTGATTCCTGTTAAATCTACTGGAAGAGAGGGAAGACTTATGTTGATTGAAAATACACTTTTATGATTATAATGGGAAATATTTTAAAATCAAACTGACCATTAGCGTTCCTAAAGTAAAATTATGGCTTTAATTGAGGGTTTATTTGCATACCGAAATCAATAAATCCACAGACCTCTGTTGCCCTACGGACCACAGTTTGAATTACAATACTATAGGTCATAAATTAAGTTTTAGTGGAAGGGGTCATGAGTTGAGGCAATTAATTTTTCGGTTTTTATATTAAAAAAAATTTCTGGTTAAGATAAATAAAATATTTATTCAGAATGTAAGCTAAGTTTAATTCTCTAGTAATTCCAGCAGATAGCTAATATTGGTCATGAGCATAGCGGAATTTTAACGGAAACTTTTTAATGAAAAATAAAGTCGTGTTCAAATTCCGCGACACCCATTATAAATAACCAAGACCTGTTGAGACAACTAGGCCTATATATAAAAATTAAACTGAACTTATCTTCTGAAGTAATATATTATTTATTTTTACCCTATAAAAAACAGTAAAAATTGGTACTTTGGGTCGATTTCCTAATCAGACTTAGCACGCCTCGAATGCGGCTCGATACTAAAATATAAGATGACACATACTTATACCTAGTTGGACCAGAATCTCAGTATGGTGTGGGGGGAATGTCTTTTCTTTAGTTGTTTCCCATTCTCTCTTTCTCTTTACGCAAATGTAGGTTCACTTCTTTTAAATTCTACCTTACTCATCCCTATTTCATTAGCTATTAAAATAAAGTATATACCCCTCAAAGCTCTAAATAAGTCGGTAGATTTTCTGACTAGTTTGTCTTATATGAGAGTCTCGGGTTAGATTTCCATTGGGAATAGAAAATATATCATTGGGATTTTAGTTTTGGTTCGTTATCCTAATAAATATTTTGATAGTTATGATTATGAATCTTTTTTTGTCCTAAATTAATCCTTGGAAAATTCTACCAATAATAATAAACATTAAAGCGTATTAACAAAAAACCAAAGGAAAGTCACATAGGATCATACCAATATGGTCTCTAGCGATAATAATCAGCTAGAAGGTCATCCTTTGGTTCTGTATTCATTGAGCTTCGCGAGATATAAAAAAAACTTTATTTAATACCGTTTCTCTACAGGAACATTTACATTCCTACGAGGGGGACCGTGGGGGAAGGATTCACGACATTTTCTCCCTGGAGTGAAAATATACGTGGTACGTGTCCAATGATCTCAACAGGAGGTTTAGAATTTAAGGTAGAGGCTTGAAAGTTTCACCCTTAAATCACACATTATGGTTGTCAGATTCTTTACTCATTGGGGGTTAGGTAATTAAATAAATGAAACCATAAAGTAAAATAGTTATAAAATTTGACTAAAAATATGCATTACTCAAAAGTTAATCAGATAAAGTATTAATCTATTGTTTTCATAAATCGTTTAAAACGGCCTTCAAACGTGCGGACATTAATGTTTCTATCAACTAGAAATATTTTATTAAATAATTGAATTATGTCTCTAAATTAAATACAAGGATTTTAAAAAGAGATTTTATCTTTATAAAACAAAATCCATGGATGGAGTTTTTGAAACAAAGAAATTTAAGGATATTTTAGATACGAGGGATGATAAGAAATAATCATTAAGATTCAATATTTGATAAAAAAAATCGCACTTGGAATTAAAACTGGTTTTATAGATATTATGCTGGACATTGATAACTTAACCCAACTTAAAAACATCCCACAGAGCCTATATTATTAATTTGCCACTTAACTGAATGTATTTGTGAATTATAACATAGTGAGTAAAAATCTTCATATACCGATCAAATTAAGTTTCAAAGATGTTTCGGAATAATCTAGAGCATCCCTTAAGCATCAATCAACTAGTTTTGAGATACATATAGGTTAAGAGATATTTAAATATTTTTTACGTAACTCAACAGTTCCCAAATAAGATACCTTTTAAGTGTGGTCACAGGCGCAAATAACTCCGTTTTCGTTAAACGTGCGTAAAACCTTCATTATTATCATTACTATTACTATTTTGCGCTGATTGATTAATTGTTTATTTGAAGTGTCCACGACTTAATATAATTTAAGTATGCAAGATCAAGAAAGTAGTTTTATTTTTGTAAAATTACCGGTAGATGCTGGGAAATGATTTGGTTAAACCAAAGTGAGAATCACACTTGTTAAATTCTCTCAAGAGAAACCATCCGAGATTTTGACCCTAATCCTGACTTTCGGGGTCAAGAGATTGGCGTGTCAGAGTAGCTCGCTGGCGATGAGCCAACCCTCCATATAAAAATTTAATTAGTATATAATATGTATAATTTGTTCCTTTTCAAACTCAATTCGTTTCCCTTCTACCACCAATAAGTGTCAAAACCAAGCTTGTGTCCCTGAGACATGCATATTTGTATAAATCTAGCTTACACCCCAACTGCCCCGAAACATGAACGTATATTGAGGAAAGTGAGAAGAGGAACGTATATTGAGGAAAGTAAGAGGAACGTTTCCGCCCACAAAGCTCAGGTCAGTATCAAGAGGACGGGGTGTGAAAGCACCAACCCCCCCCTGAGACCCCTGAGACCAGCTTACAAGTAAACTCGATGATTATCTTTCCCCTCTCCCCCTACAGGTTCTCCTCCACGGACCATCGACCAAATTAAGGAGTTGCTCGTTCTACGCACCATGGGTCACCAGAAAATGTTCCCTTTGACGTGCTTGCTAAACGTTTGATGTAAATGTCGTCGTCGTCCTCCCCTGGGGCAGACGGACGGGCAGTAAGAGAACGAAGACCGGGTCAGACGTCGGGACATGATTGGAGGGGAAGGGATGGGGAAACTGGACGATACAGAAACGATCGTGAGATATCAACAGCACAAACACTCTGGCTCTATCAGGGCCAGCAAACTCGTTATTGCAACTACGACAACTCTCCGGTTTGTGGGACTGCAAGTAATGAGAGGTTTCCGTACGGGTCGTTCATTTCATCGATATAATATAAGAAAAACGCCTGCATTGGTGGGCATGCGATTAAATTTCAGGCGTTTGAGAGGTCTGTGCTTGAATCTCAGCCTAGGAGAGGATTACTAAATGTGTTTTTTCTTACTCCCTTCACGCAAATGTAAAAACATTTTCAACCAATTACACCTTCCTTATCCCTTTCCCACTAGTGTAATTTTTTGTATTATTATTTAGCACCGCGTCTTACTACCCGTTCGGGTTATACGATTTAAGTACTAATTACGCTAATGGATTGGAAATTGGGAAGGTTGAATTAGAGGAAGTGAACCCGCATTTGCGTGGAGTGGGAGTGGAAAACCATTTAGGAAAAACCACCCCCAGTTCACCCGACCGAGATTCGAACCTCGATCTCCCCGTCCTCGGCGGTTGAGCTCAACACAAGCGCGTTAGCTAACCACGCCGCCGAGGCGGGTCTAGTGTAATTAAAAATGCGTATACCCCGGCGGGAAAGATGAGTTTGGTTCAGCACTGAACTCAGTACTCGAAGGTTTCAACCCCATTCGGGTGCTTTAGATAAAAAAAATTCTACCTATTATACTCACTTTACTTTTTCTATCCTATTTCCAGACGTATTTGCGTCATCATTTTCCGGCTTAGAGTTGGTATACTTTTCGTTTAGCGTAAACCCTAACGGGTAATAAGACGTGGTACTAAAAAGAAAGTTATATTGAAACAGATTTTATTCCTTAACAATATTATCTCTACACGTATTGCTTGCTATATTAGTGTATTATTGAAGGAAGCTAATACCTAAAATTTATCATTTTTCATTTTACACATTTACAATGTCGCAAGCCGGAATTTGAAGCTTTCTTTATAAACAATCAACACATAAATTATAAACTAGCTTAACTTAGGTCAGAACACGTTCTACTAAACTGCCAACATTAATTAAAACCATTAGAGACGAATTTCAACTGATAGAAAACTAAATTTCTAGGAACTCCATGTATTAAAAAACCTGCTCAGGTTATACACATATATGATAATAATTGCGCTAATGTGGTAGAGATGAAGAAGGAAGCAGTTTAGAGGGATCTACCTGCATTTGCGTGAAGCAGACTGAAAAACATTTTTTTGTAAAAACCACCCTCAGTGGACTCAACCGGAATTTGAACCCTATATACCCGTTATCATCAGGTCAATCTAAGACGAGAGTGACGCCTTAGACCATTCGGCTATTTAAGCAGGTCTTCGTGTATCCGAACTAGTTTCTTGACATACAGCTGTTCTCAGCCAATACACCAGAGGAATAGAGTCTGTAATATAAAATAAGACGACCACATTCTATTCTAGTTCATGATACTTTTAAAAATATTTACATGACCAAAATATTAATAAAAAATA
Organism: Timema cristinae; assembly: GCA_039000515.1. NCBI lineage: Eukaryota > Metazoa > Arthropoda > Insecta > Phasmatodea > Timematidae > Timema > Timema cristinae. Next base: position 24,585,120 of record JBCFYV010000024.1, read on the forward strand.
ATAGTTTTTAGTATATTTTGCAAAACTACACAACAAAGAAAGTTGTGTTGTTGACTGTACATATACATTAGCAAGATATAATGACTATATAGGTATTCCCTGATGTACATGTAGAAGTGAGTCACTTCACTTTATGTAAAAGCACTTCTAGATAATATAATATAACCAACGAGATCGTCAGATAACAATTCAAATGAAACTAATGGAAGTGTATATATATCTAACATTCTGCACAAATATCGTACTGAATAATTTAATAATAGTGTACAGTCTGGGGGAAAATAACAGAATCTTCAGATATTGAGCCTAGATGGTGACAAATGCGTCAAGCTAACACCATTTCTTATACATCCATGGTAGGTAAATTATTCCTTTGAAAACAGATGTACTACCACATTTCTATATTAATAAAACTGAAGAATTTGTGTGTCTTGTCATGAGCGTTGTGCCATATCTACCTCATACCGAGGTCTGAAATTTTAAAATTATTAGCACCTGTAGACAAACAGGTGCATCTCGAAGCTGGAATTTTAAACTTTTGATTTTTTTTTAACTACAAAGTAATAATAGATCATTTGATTTAGTATCAAGGATAAAAGTCCTTCAATTCCATCATTGTTGTTTTTGTAATGTTTAGGTTCCACACAAAGATTTTTTTTTTCTTTTTGAGGAAAAGAAAATTGTTACCCAGTATATCCATGCAATGCATTATGTAGTTACCTCAGACAACGTCTTGTTCTTCTGTTAGTAAGTAAATATGAGAGATGTATAAAAGAACATTATTGTTTAAACTTGTTTATTCCTATGATTACTAGATAATTTTATGCCCTCTTAAAGCATCGTTTTTACCAAACCTTGTCCTCTCTTCAGAAAAACTCTGAAAATAAAATGTTATACAATATACTTTACTTCTTGGTTTTAACATATTCCGTACTGCTTATTTAAGCATTTCTGTAGAGTAAAGGTTTTTAACAAGAGCGTCCCTGGGCAAAATACATTTTATGTAAATCTGAAAGCTTTAAATTTGTCATTACTAAGCATAATTTACATAAAATATAGGCCAAGAGTGTACAAAAGATTTTTGTTCAGAACTTTATAATGTACTTTTAAACATAATGATATTCCTACACACAATTCGAATACAAATCTAACCTAAAGAACGAAACTCTTTAACACTTCCTTGTCATTGGTGAATCCTCTACGTAAGTGAAAACAGTAGTATATTTAAGATAATTTCAATCACTTTTTGAAGAACCTAAATAAACTATATTATATAATATCATTAACTCACGTTTCTTATACCTGATAATATTTGTTCGCAAATATATATAATTCAATACATTATAAATAAAGAGAAAATAACAAAATGTAGTTAATGTAAATTATTAAATATATACTTAGACTTCAGTAATTTATGATTTCGCGTGAAGTCTGTTCCCTGTTGTTTTGATCTATTTTTTTGAATTTTCTAAATAGGAGCTACAGTAGCCCCATAGCTTCTTTGGTGCTGACTGACAGCTCACAGCTGACTTCTGACAGTCAACATATAGGTATATACCTACATTTTGACTCTCAGAAGCGACAGCTCGTAAACACATGTTTTTGCAGATCTTATGGTTTGGCGTATGGATACATAATTAGGTCTGGTAACTTTTCATACCGTCACCTGTCAGCTGTGAACTGTCAGTCAGCACCAAAGAAGCCATGAGGCTACTGTAGCAATATTTGTATTCAATGGTTTTTTTTTGTCAGGTTATCGGTATTTATGTGTTTCACGTATATTATTTCTTTATAAAGTTGACAGAATTCATAAGCTAAATCTATATCTAAATCTCTAGCCACGTGATGGCGGTGTGCTGAAACCCCTTGGGGCCCCCTAAAAAAAGTTTTAGGAAATTCTGAGTTTAGCTAAAGCACTCAAGTAACCAATGTACAACGTTAAAGCTTTGTACCTTATTGGAAAGTTTGAGAAAATCTCTGAAAAAAAGACGGCTCTCATTATATATACTAGATTTTAAAATGAAAGTTCTAGGTTACTATAAATGATGATAACACTAGATGATACTATAAATAAAACCAACCTCTTTGTAAAGAAATCTTACCTTCTTATTCTCTGGGGGATTACATTAATCGAATTCGGCATATTCGCATTTGAGTTCTGGATTGGGGCTAAAGTATAACATCAACAGTAAGGATATAGATGGCTTATAGCCAACTTTGATAACTACACTCCTGGTTCTGGATTTTATACATACCGATACAAAAAAAGAGTAAACTCATTTTGAAAAAAATTAATAGAGATGGTATAGGAAAGATAAACTTAATTTGGATACATATAACACATACATACATACATACATACATACATACATACATACATACATACATACATACATACATACATACATACATACATACATACATACATACATACATACATACATACATACATACAACATACATACATACATACATACATACATACACATACATACATACAATCATACATAACATACATACATCTACATACATACATACATACATACATACATACATACATACATACTTAACATTACATACACCTACATACATCCATACATACATAATTCATCTACATACTATATCTACATACAAATACATCCCATACATACATCCTATAATTAATACAATTAAAATACATACATACATACATACAATATTACATACATACTAATTCCAATACATACAAATTACATACATAATCACATACGTACTTAAGATTCCGATGGACACCTACTATATAAGAACGATAATGTTGTACAGCCTATTTCTCAGAAATTATGCATACTAACAACATGCGGTTTTTTGTATTATATTTAACTTCTAAATTAAAAATGAACTATATTAGTAAAATGTTACAAGTCAATATTTACTTTTTTACAATAAGACGTAATTTCAATTAAGTTAAAATTAAATAAAACTTGAAATACAACAATATAGTTTTTTACGTTATCATATTATTATAAAGAATAAGATAATGTTCTATCATACACGATGGTTATTTATAATACAATATTTTTTACAAGATTTGGTATTTTCAAATTAAATCATGTTTCAACTGTTGAAAAAGTTCACTAGTGTCTGTATTGTATGCACCTCTCTATCTCTTCCCCAACCCTTTTTGGCATAATCTATCTTACCATCTTTTTATAAGTCCCGCTACTCCCTCTTCCCTCATCCCATTTATATCCTGTTCAGGTAGAGCCCTTGACTCGACACTAATTGTTTGTTACCTCCAAACTTGTTATTGAAATTAAATGTTTCCTGTGATGTATTTGCATGATCTATGCTAAAAGTATTTTAATAGGGTAGGCTTAAATTTTGTTTGGCTTATAAATAATTTGATTAGATATAACCTATAGGTATAACAGCAGTTTTGTAAGAATATACGAAAATACTTTCTCTAAATGGTTTTATTCGTGTTTTATAGACGTACAACACCTTTTCGTACTTATAGCAGGCTTAGTTTTAAGATATTAAGATTCAGTGGTGGATCCAGATATTTACTTTAGGTAGGGCGGGTATGTGTGTCAAAGCAAACATTTCTCTCCCCTGAAAATATCACATTATTTTAGTTTAAGGCTTCATTTTAAAAAAAATGACACACAAACAAATGTATTTTATACAGGTTGTTAAAAAAGAAGGGCACAGAATCTATGGATCTTGTCGTAAACATTAATATGAGCAAAATAATTTTAACGATGTCATATAGCCTCTAGCTATGTTGTTGGTAAACTCCAATAATAATGATTATGATGATGATAATAATAATTATAAAAAAAATTAAAGTGTCTTAGAAGTTATAAGTCCACAAACAATAGAGGTTAAGGTAATTTTGTATTTTAGTAATAAAAAATAAATGGTATGGTGCACCACACAGACTTTCTCTCGCTTTTATCTAGAAATTGACATTTACTAAAAGTATACACATTGTTGTAGAAACACTACACCAAAAATCATAAATGAAATAATATACACTGTTACTTACTATATGGCATTAGGAACTAGTAACACTGTTACAGAAAAATTAAGAAAAGATAAACATCTTTGTCCACCAAAGTACATAAGAATCAAATTAATTTACAAAGGCCTGTATTAAAAAGTATATATATTTGTTTATATCTCAGAACTTATTGGTTTCACAAAGATATATTTCAAATAAAAGATTTTTATATTAAATAGTACTACAACTTTACAATGATAAGTGATTACGTATCTAATAAAGTTGCGGAAAAATGATGAACATTTGAAAATCTCCCCTATGTAAAATACCCTCAAAGTGATGTTCATGAGAAAATTAAACCCTCTTTGTATTTATAATGATGAACAGTGTTTAGATATAAAATTTAATCAAAATCGTTAGAGCGAGTTTCGAGAAAATAAATGTATTCTCTTTTTGTCTCTCAATAAACTAATCTTAAAACTAACCTTAAAACCAAAAAAACCCTCGGGGCAGGGAGTGGACCTTATGAAACCTCCAGATACAATTTTTTAGTGCAATCGGTAAAAGGGTTTCGGCTCTATCCCAAGCCAAGGTACAGTCAGACAAACTGCATTGCGAGAACCACTTTTTTGTTTTGTTTCAGAAGGTCATGAAAAGTTGACCTTTATCAAAATTTCCATTTCGAATTTTTGACGATCACAATATTCTTACACCGTGGTGTCAAGAGAAAGTAAATATTTGTTTACAAAGCTTAGATACCCGCAGTGGTGTTCTAGCCGTTGCTTGCCGTTGGTTTGATCAGCTTTTATGGGAAGGTCAATGTTCTAACCTCGTCTGCGTGAACTGAAGATGGTATTCCCATTAAATGTGTGTGTATATATACATATACTACATACATACATACATACTACATACATACATACATACATACATACATACATACATACATACATACATACATACATACATACATACATTTAACGGTTTTTTTACAAATTATATATCACTCTGGTTTTCCCATCTTCATTCCACGCAAATGTGGGTTCAATTCTTCTTAGTTACCTTCCTCATCTCTATCCAATCAAATTAAGCTGTTAATAAAATGTGTGCTTAATGAAACAATAAAACTGAAAACTTAGTTCTAGATGCTTTATAATCATATTATAGTAATAAATTAATGATTTTAAATGGAAACGTGGTTTACCGAGTTTTATCGTTGACTTTTGTTTTTCTATCTTCTGTACAAAAAAAAAATTGTGGTGTACTTATTTTAATTCTAACCTACTTATACCATGTATTTAAATAGTTGGCGCAAGTAGCGACTGTAAAAGCTATGTCACTTAAGAAACAAAATGAAATGGCTATATATTTTTTTAATCTAAGAAAGAAAATATTTTTTATATATTCTTACAGTAATAGATAAACTAATAAAAATGTCACAATTGACTATAAATAATGATTTCATAAGGTAACTAAAAGAAAATGTACTTTGAGAGGGATTCGAGCCCTTGTCCTTTGATTTTGGACGTCTTTCTATAAAACACCTAGATTTCGGCTCAAAATTTTGCATCACTCCTTTGAGCTTGGACAGCTTGTCTTTTGTTGTGTAGCAAGCAACAAAATTGAAAGGATTAGGGGATTCACTGTGGCATGTAAGGACACTCTGAAAGGGGTGAAGTATAGAAGGGGTGAGAGGAGTCTTTGTGGTGACCGCCATCGCTACCTCTAGTGAGGTGATAATACACTACTTGGAGGAGAGATTTGAAAAACCTCATGATGTTCATCCGAATCTTAATCCACCCTCACTAACTTTCTCCACACTTTCATATCCTTGCTTGCTTCCTTAGCTTCAACAACATCCATACACCAAATCATACACTCTCTTGTATTCCTAAAATTCTTAATGTTCCTCTTTTTTACACAACTTACAATTAGAAATTTAAATGAAAGAAGAATCCGTTCATAAAAAATACTAATGGTCACGTCGGTTTCAATAATGTGATAATTTTAACCAAGACGATATAAAAAGGTAACAGAAAAAAAAAGTAAACTGGCTGCTTTAAGATGGTTGGAAGAAGAGTTCCACTGTAACTGATTGTGATGAGAGTGGCAGAAATGTAGGGTGGTTAGATTTAAACCCGCATATAATACGGTATTAAGAGAAGTAACGCTTAGTTGGCAAAGTCCTTCACGACAAAAGAACCTATTAGATATAATACCATTGTCTTTGGATATATTAAAGTCGTGAGAAGGGCTTAAGAATAAGAGAATATTTAATATTAATTTGATCAGTAGCACCGTTAGAATTAGGAAACTTTAGGAAGTGATAAGTGATGAAGATCATTACACTCTTTGCCAGTTAGAAGATTCCATTTGGACATGAATAGTATTTAATATAAGTTTATATTGAATTTCTAGCAAAATATTTTTTTATTGATTTATTAATATGGAACTGTAACTTTTATAGGGCTACATACAAAATAACATGTAATATGTTTTAATAAATCACTTGTTTATTTATTAATAAGCCGTGTATTTGTTTAAATGAGGCACTATAGAAGAAAAAAAGCTCAAACTAATCTACTAATACTTTGAAAATATATAGCTATTATATTGCATAAACCCAATTTAGGGCCGGTCTTATGACTACCGGAAAATTATTGCTATCGGGAGGTTAAAAGTTAGCAACCAGATAAAGGTTATCAACCACGTTAATATTTTACGCATATTATGATCAGAATTTATCTGTGAAATAGCTATATCTGAATGTGCAAAGTGGCACTTGACCAAACACTTTTTAAATTAAGATTATTATTATTATTAGCACCGCGTCTTACTACCCATTCGGGTTATACGCACTTACGCTAATGTGTAATGGTAGGGTGATTGTGAGATGAAATGAAGGACCTACAGTTTAACGTGGAATCCGAACCACGGTGGAGGCCTGGCATTCCCCACATTCACAAGTTGTGATTAATACACGTCTTGTCAGAGGTGAAGGAAGAGTTTGGAAATCAGATAAATCTGTGCCGGGACCGAGGATTGAACCCCGGCCGCCAGCATAGAAGTCTGACACCTTACCCCTAGACCACCAGGTTACCTTTAAATTAAGAGAAAATGTCCCGCTCAAATTTCGCAAAGCCCATGAATGACATACAAAAGGTTTCGAGATTACTCTATGTATACAATTAAATTAAATTAAAATATTGAAGTAAAATTATATATTATTTGGTCAAAAAAATATTTGTCATAAAAATAAAAAAATAAAAAATTTACATTAATTCACGTTTACTTCCATCACACCTTCATAATTTTTTTCATTAGTTTGGTTGTATTCATATACACAATGTGTACCGTAAAATATGGGATCAACTTTATCGGGGGACTTGCAAAACAAAAACAATGAAAAAGTTTATGTTCCCCATTTGACCTTGTTTCTGAGTTAGATATAGTCATGTTTTCTTTTAAAAATACCAGGTGTTTGGAATAAGTAGGAATAACCGATATAACATACCTAGTCAACAGGTCAAGAGATATCAGGTATTGGAAACATACAGTTAAGTTTAACCCGCTTAGGTGGCCACTTGGTCTAACGCGATACTGTTGCATTAGGTTAAACTGTGATGACGGTGAGATAAAAGTTTAAATATCTGTCGGGTGTACTGAGGGTGGTTTTCCAAAATGGCTTTCCTCTAAATGTGGGTACACTTCCCATTGATATAACCTTCCTAATCCCTGAAACCATTAGCGTAATTAGTACATAAGCGTATAATCTGAATGGGTAGTAAGACACGGTACAAAAAAAAGTTAAATGCTGTAGCCTAGAAACAAGGGGCACATGTTTATATGAACGCTTTTAATGGGTTTTTTTTCTCCCGTCCACCACTGAGGAGAGTCCACATGTACTGTACATTGTATATTACTTAGCACCGCGTCTTACTACCCGTTGGGTTATACGCTTTAAGTACTAATTACTCTAATGGATTAGGAATTGGGAAGGTTGAATTAGAGGAAGTGAACCCTCATTTGCGTGGAGGGAGAGTGGAAAACCGTTTAGGAACACCACCCCCCCCCCCCCCAGTTCACCCGACTGAGATTCGAACCTCGATCTCCCCGTCCTCAGCAGTAGAGCTCAACACGACAAGCGCGTTAGACAACTACGCCACCGAGGCGGGTCTCTGTATATTGTAGTCGATGTATATTTCCCCTCTCAGTGATTGAGGCTGAATAATACCTCATTAAAACAGTGCCAGCGTTCACCTTGACTCCCGATCTCTTCCCCCCAACAACCAAGAAATGAGACATTTTCACGAACTACTCCAATTCTTAGTGTATGTATCTCGTGCTATAAAGGAGCAGGGGCTTCTACCGAGTGGTACATTATTGCGGCCTGAGGCTAAACCAGGCTTAATGTCTGGAGGCTTGTGTCAATTTCAGAGACAAGCATGAAGCAACAGGGAGGGGGGTTTTGGGTTGTCTGTTGCGAGGTGAGAGTGCCTTGTCTCCCTTGTGTGTCTGTATTCGCTTACTCAATATCGCTCAGTAGAGTGACGTGCCTAATAGAGACCAGAGAAAGAAAGAACAACTACGTCCACTTGTCACACGCTTGAACTCACAATTTATATACAATTTTTAAATAATATATTTATTTTATTTCGTTAATACAGCCACTATTTAGATGGTATGGAATGGAGTAAAAGTTAACGTCAGTATTTTTGTAGAGTTGGTAACAAAAATAAAAGTGTCGGCCTAGAATAAATAAAATATATCTTCAGTGGATACATAGGTTTAATTTGATACATTTATGAAGCTCAATAACGCCAGAATATATGTAATGGGCATCGTGGAAGTTGACTAGAAAATTTTTTTTGTACAATATAACATGATACCCGCCTCGGTGGCTTAGTTAGATAACGCCCTAGTTTCGTGCTGAGCTAGACTGCCGAGGACGGGAGATGGAGTTTCTAATTTCACTTGGGTGAACTGGGATGGATTTTCCTAAATGGTTTTCCACTCTCCCTCCACGCAAATGCGGGATCACCTCCTCCATATTCAACCCCTTCCAACTCCTAGCTCATTAATGTAATTAGTACTTAAGCGTATAACCCGAACCGGTAGTAAGACGTGGTGCTAAGTATTATTAATATTACATGGTTTTTGTATCAGTAAAAAAATGTTTCGCATCATTTAACATTACCTTGAGCTAACTAAACTCTAATTATATATTATTAAATAGACTCAATTTCGATGTTATATTAAGTTTTCTAAGCATTTCCTTGCTTGTCTACCCAGGCATACGCGTTACATTATAAGAATTATTATTTTGTCCAAAATGTTGCGTGCTTAAACTTAATTAGGGAACTTAATCTTATTATTTATTAGTGTTATATTAAACATAATATGTAACTTCTACTTCATAAGAATAATATTTTGTCACCCCATACGTCTTGTAGTATTGACTAACCCTAATTTTACATATAAGACTTACTTTTACTGTTGAAAATTTTATTCCTAGTGATTTACATTAATAGGTAGGCCTACTAAATTCTACAAAATTCGGCTAAGAACTTTGGACCTGACCTTGATGCAAAATGTGAAAATTACCTTTCTCATAGAAAATCTTACATAGTGTGTCCCCTTATAATGGAACAGAGTTGTATTTAAATATATTTATAACAGTAAGCGTGGTGAAGTATGTGACTCATTTGACCTTGTTTTGAGATGCGTTGCTTATTTACTTACGTAGAGTACTTCTGGTGGCATTAAATGTACGCCAAATATAAAATTATGTTATTCTAAGTTCTCATCTATAACTTATAATATAAAGAGGTTTGTTTAGGTGTGTGTATGTTTCGCAATAAATTCGAGAAACTCTTAACTGAGTTAGACAAGATTTTAACTCGTGTGTCCCTTATAGTCCCAGTATGGACATAGCCTATATTTTTTCCTGTTAAAACCCACCGTTTCTCAGATATTGTCTTAAACCACGAAATCAAAATTATTTCTTTCCTTAATATAATGTAATATTGAATATTACGTTAATTTGTTTTTGTCTAACTTGATCGTCAAATAAACTGCATAATACATTTTCAATCAATAATCCAAAGAGAAATAATATTTTAGTTTTGTTGGTTTTATCGTATTCATATTTCTGGATAAATCTCAATCAAACATGTAGAATTTGTGTATCTGTGTGCCTGTCTGTCATGAGCATTGCGTGATATCTATTACTCGCAGAGTAACCTCTGTGCACAAACATGTACACCTCAAAGATGGAGGTTTAAATCTTTCATTAGATTTGTTTTATGTATTATAGAATATGACTAGCAAACCCAATGGGAAGAGATTATTGAGAAGACCTACAAGCAGATGGGAGGATAACGTTAAAATTGACCTGAAATAAATAGGGGTGAAGAGGTGGACTGAATAGATCTAACTCAAAATGGGGTTAAGGTGTGATGAGTTGTAATAGATAGAACTAGCTCAAGATGGGGATAGGATGTAATGATGTGAACTGGATAGAACTAACTCAAGATGGGGGATAGTGTGTAATGAGGTGGACTAGATAGAACTAGCTCAAGATATGGATAAAGTGTGATGAAGTTAACTGAATAGAACTATCTTAAGTTAGGGATAGGGTATGTTAAGGTGGACTGGATCGAGATAGCTCAAGATAGGTATGTTACGTATATTTGCAAGTGCGGTAATGAACTTTCGAGTTCATAATGCCATAGGGTAAATATTAAAAACTGGTTCGAAGAACTAAAATGAAGACTATTTTTTGTTTGAAGCAACGCTCGGCTATATGATAAAATTAGGTAGGCCTACACAATTTTGTGAATGCTGAAAACTATATTTAAATACCTAATTATTGATTAATATTAGTATTTTATTGAAATCAGAAATTTAAAAAATATAGCATGGCACAAATAAATTTAAAGGTGAAATTTGCCAACTAACTGTTTTAAAATTATTCGTAGAACTCAACATATTTATATTTCCCCTCGTTCTCAGACCATCCGTACTAATCTGTCTTCTTGTTCCTGCCGTCAATTTGTTGCCATGGAAAATGGTAGAGGCAGTAGTTAATAAAAACGACCCTTCCTACCTAGATGCACACGTGAAGGGAAGTTGAATAAAACAAACACAGCCCAAAAATCTATTAAATATGCATCACTGAAATTGAAGCCGACAAGCTTAATTAACGTAGTAGGGTACGTGCAAGATATTTTATTTTAAGGGGGATGTACTAATTTTTGCCGCAAATACTGTGTGCAAATGCGTGAAGGAGATTTTTGCCACCCGTCTGATTAATGATATATTTATGTTATCCATACATGATAAAACTTTTCATAAATTAAAAGTTGGGTTGATATTGCTATAAAAATATCGGATTAAAGAAATGACAATAGGGTGCATATATTATATAAATAGGAAATTATAAAAATATATAATACATATAATTATTATAAGCCCTATTACAAAGAATAATACCTGCACCAGTGGTCACTCAGTCTAAGTAGATAGGACCACAATACACTGAATGTCGTTCTGCTTCAAAATAATGCTTCGCGTCGATAGAAATGACATAAGCTTAACTCAAACTAGTTGTAGAGCCCAGGTGAAAAATCTTCCAAGTCTTCTTTCTTTCATGTCCAAATGACAGTTTTTGTATTAAAGCCCGGATACAGTTCAGACGCTTTGTGATTTTTGTGCTAATCTTTAGCTCAAAAACTTTTTTAGAAAGACTTTAATCACTTTATTACATCGTCCTCTTCATAATTGAGTTCATACATTCACCGATTAACGTAAATTATACAAACGAGTAAATGTTTTACAAACCACACCAATAATTTTTTGTAGAAAATTTCACACAATGGTCACAATAAAAGTAAATTAAAAATGATCAAGACTAAAAAGGTCTGATTCCTTAGACACGCGTTTAATAATATATGATAGGGTAGAGAATCTTTGATGAGCTATAACTATCTCCGCACACCCATTTCACTTTCACCCGCCTCGGTGGCGTAGTTAGCTAACGCGCTAGTCGTGTTGAGCCCGACTGCTGAGGACGGGGAGATAGAGGTTCGAATCTCGGTCGGGTGAACTGGGGGTGGTTTTTCCTAAATGGTTTTCCACTCTCCCTCCACGCAAATGCGGGTTCACTTCCTTCAATTCAACCTTCCCAATTCCTAATCCATTAGCGTAATTAGTACTTAGGCGTATAACCCGAAGGGTAGTAAGACGTGGTGCTAAATAATAATAACATTTCACTTTCAGGAATGCGTCAAAGGAGTGTGAAACACCAAATAAAACCTCAACGTGGTGTATATTCCTTTTTTGTTTAAATGTAGCTCTCTGCAACGCCTGTAAAATAGTTCGATGGCAATTATATATGTCTAGTGTTACTCAACAATTCAAGTCATCATTACAAAGGTTTGACGTTATGCAGGGATAAGTGGGTGGATTTCTGTCAGCACTAAGAGGGACGTATGTCAAAGAGAGTTTTAGCAAGATATTGGATAGAATTCTCTTTTTAGATATTCCGACTAGTTAAAATATTAGTCTATGGCTCTGAAAAACTGCTTTGAATATTTTATTTTTTTAAATTCTGGATAAATTGCTATGAAGTCTCTTTATCTACTCTCTCTATTCTATTCTTCTTTGGATTAATCAATTGTGAATACTAATAACAACTAAAAATTGTCCAAAGGATACGTACGCTTTTGAACGTCAAATAAGAAAAAATTGTCAGATTAAAAATTAATTTTCCAATTAACTTTGTAAGTAAATGCTAAAGTGATCCTTGTACTTTAATTAAACAATATCCTAAATCTATACTGCAGTGTAATTAACGTTCGTACAGATTTTTAATCTTTATTGCTATCAATACGGATCTTTTAGATATTGATGACATGTCTTGACCACTTCCAGTACAACCACAGTAAACAAACACTGTATCATTAAATTACTTAATTTTAAATTAAAACAAAAAAAGATAATTGAAAATTGCTTCAATAGTCACGTGGTCCTAATCGTCAAGCTCGCAATACACTGGAATAGCGGTGACAAAGAGTCAAAGGCTCATATCTGTATGCATTGATAGTGAATTTCCACTTATGATTTAGTACAGGCATATTCGTACTTTTGACACTTCGACTTACGACACTTTTCAATTGCCACCATTCCCCAAACTTTTGACACTTTCTTCGCAGATACGACACATTAGTGATATGACGCTACCTCTCGCATCAGTGTCCAATGATATGAATGGAAACGCTTACAATGTTTATTTTAGTTACAAATGTGTTATTTACGACATTTAGGTCCGTATATTACGATTGTAGTGCAATATATAAACCGATGAGTGATAAAAATGCATTGCTCTGAGTTGTGACAACTTTTCAGTTACGATAGTGGCTAGGAACCTGTCGTAAGTGAGGTACTTGGTGTACTTGGGTTTTACCCTTCACTCTATACACTCTGATAGGAGTTTAATTGACATAACTACTCAACTCATCCTAGCCCAATGATGTCCAGTCAGAGCTCGTGGAGCTGTTTTAAGTGATCGAAATGATTATTAGAAAATGCAATTTCAAATCAAAATGTATGAGGGTAATTATCATTAAAAAAATTGTTTAAGCTACAACATAGACTTCTTTTACACTGGTTGGCTAAAGATGAATGACGAAGATATAAGTTACAGGAAATGTACCATCATTTTCATTTAGTGAGAGGGGAAACCATTTAGATAAAAAACCAACAACAGTACATCCAGCCGGGATTCCAACCCAGGCTCCCACCATCAGCAAGTCAAACTATATGAACTTTTATGTATTTCACGTGTACACCAATTCAAGTCTCAAGTAAACTTTTTGAAAATAAACATTCAAAAAGCTAACTTTTTTTTTCCATATATCTCTTTTTCTATCTTTATTGCAAACACACGCTGCTTAATATTGAGTTTGACGATGCCTAAAGAACGGAATGGTATGGGGTTACTCAGAACTCAATAAACATAGACCCAACCTCTCTTTGGCTACACCTAACTATTGAAAGGCTCCGAAAATAAACTATTTAACGATGTGTTTTTTGTTTGTATGTGTGGAGTGTCATGCGTGTCCTCGTGAGCATTCGTTAGTTCAACATTAAATGAGAGGCAGAATGGAAAGGCTCTCACTTTATGAGTTTCTGGTGCTATTATATATCATGATGTTAAATCCTCATATCAAGTAGATACTTAAGGCCGTATACAAGAACGAGAATGAGTAAAAAAAAATTAAGGATGAGTGAGGAGTGAAGTGGTGTTGATTCGCTTGTTAATGTCTCGTCTGCACGGACGTACCGTATTAGGTTGCAAACCAACGCAGCTAATATCTCATTCACCCTTCACTTTACTCTTTCTCGTTTCTACATACGACCCTTATTCTTCATTTACATCTTACTGCCCTTTCATGCTAATATTTACATTAAATAAGTACGGATCATAAGAAATACAATTTAGAGAATGTGAGACCGCATTTACGGGATATAGACTCAAAAATCACATAGGAAAAACACATCAGTACACCCGGATGGGATTCTAACCCAGACCTACCCGTGACCATACAACCCTATGAAACTAGAGGCCTTGTCTGTGTGATTACTAGTGTGAGTAAATTAATACAAATTAAATTACGAAACTAAAGCTTGTTTGTTCAATAAGCTATGAAAGAAAATATTTAAATTCTTTGCGTTACTAGATTTTCACAACCACTCTATCTACATTTCAATTTTCATGAGGTGGGCCTTTTCCGACAGCTAGATAAGATGCTAGATCTACTTATTCATACGTGAATTAATTTGATCTACAGCTGTAATTTTTGATAGATATTTTCAATACCTGTTTAATAACACTACTATCAGGGCCGGATTAATACCTTCTCAGGCTCTAAGCACTTAAAATGTCATGGTAACCCCCTAGACTCCTACAATTTTAAATTCCTTTCTTTCCCTACTCACCCATTCCAATATATATTAAAACAGGAAAAATTATGTTCATAAGATATTTGAGAGAACAAATACAATAATATAAAATGTATGATTTAAATAGGATGTTTCTCAATTTACTAGTGGTGAGATCCTGGGTAGGTCGTTTAACAATAAATAGCAGTAATAACTATATTAAAATTAGTTTATTATATCTTGGGCATCTAAAAATGCAAATTTTCAACACCTTTTTATTTATTTATAAAAATTGTAATAAGGGAAATCTACAAATGCAAAACATTTTGAAAACGATTCATTCATCTGAGATTCAAGTTGGTCAATAATTGTGTAAAAAGTGGTGTTATGAAATTTATCTCTGTCATTCAGAAATACTTCTAAGGCATCTACATTATTGGGTACCTTCTTTCTGATAGATTTACGAGTTTGAGTTGCATAGTAATCAACAACTGATATATTTATTTTGCAATTGATTCAAATATTTTAAAGTTATCTCTTGAATTGCGCAGTTGGTCAGTTAATGACCTTTACAGAGCCACATGTGTTTATAAGTTCACATCCTCATTTTGTAAAACTTTACTTGTTCCATGAAAAGTTTGCAAAATCTCATCCCAAAGGCTCAACATTAAAACAAATTCTAGCTCTTTAACCTTATTCGCAATATTATTTGCTTCTCTTTTATAGTCTCCCTCTAGTGATTGGTCTTCAGCTGAACGTTCTAAACATTACAAAATTTTAAAGAAATATTTTATAATTGTTATTAATTACATATAATATGTCTCTCGTCTGTCAGAGAGGATATAACCACACTTGCAGTTCCAATAAAAGCTTTTAGAATTTTCCGCCGACTGGTTGAGGCTGAAAATTTTAGAGAGAGCATTAGCACTGTTTAGAAGAAATTAACTGCCACTTGACAACAATCAACAGCACTTCGACCTGCCAATTTTCCGGAATGGGCTGCACAGAGCACATATATAGCAAACTTATTTTCTTATAAAATTCTTTTCTGCATCACCAAATAATGCCTTGACACATTAGCAGCGTTGTCGTAGAATTGACCCTTACATTTTGAAAAGTTTAGTTTGAAAACTTTACGTAAGTACTGAAACAACTAGTTTGCCATTTCCTCACAATTAGGTTTTTAAGTTCTAAAAAAAGTTAAAAAGCGTTAAATAGGCTTCCTATCATATAGGCATCGAAGTACAAAATTAACATCGCTGTATAATTAAATATGTATTTTTTGTAATTTATGTGGGGGCCCCTGTTTGTGGACCCTAGTTTAGCTGCCCCATTTAAATTGATCACTGGAAAACACACCACTCTAATGCCCCGCTTTGCTCTTGATGCCCTAAGCAGGTGCTTATATTGTTTAATCCAGCCCAGCAATATGATATATTAAAATTATATCAATGTTGGCCGTAAATAGTGTGTATTTTTTTAAACGGCCCTCTATAGAATAACCACTATGATAACATTGAAACAGAAAAAATATTTTTTTACTAAAGCTTTGTAAAGTTAGGTAGAATTTAAAATAAAGCATTAAGGTTTAATGTTAAATGAGTATCGTGGCACTTGTAACGGTAACTAAGTGGTCTGAAATGTTAAACCCTTAATAAACTTGTTCTGAGATGTCGGATAGATCAGGGTTCGAATACCTGGTGGATCAAAAGAGCTGGTTTTCCATCAATTATTTTTTGTGGGTGTTTTACCCATTTATCTTTGTGCCGATGTGAGTATATTTTCTCAAAGATACTTTTTACCATTTTTCACTACTTAAATCAAGTTTTTGATAACCATTGCGTAAAAATATAGGGGTGTTTGAAGTTTAGAGAAATCTTTGACTTCATTCCGAAAATATATGCGCTTTGACTTCGCAAGGGAAAAAAATTATTTGACAATTAAACAGCTTTGCAAATAAAAGTATTGACATCTAAATAATTACCACTTTGTCCAAACTTTATGGTTATTTAATAATGTTTTGTCAAGGCTACATCAATATGTATTTAACTTTGCGGAACAGAGCCCACGTACCTTTGTGTACATACATTTCATGGAGGCTCTTTCTATCTCCCAATGAGCTAAGAGGATGATGAATAGTAAATATTTTAGGATAAAACCAATTAAGATCGTAAATAAATTGAAGTATAATTAACCTAACCCTGGTGGCCATGGGAATTATTCCCCTTTCGAGAAAAAATCTCCCAGTATTAGCCGAGAATTGAACTAGGGGACTCAATGTAAGCAAACATGGATACACTTTACCGCGAGGTCGGTTTGGTGATGTACATACATTATAAACTAATGTTTATCAGGAAAAATATTAAGTAATTAACTTTAAATTGTTGTGATATCTTGATTTATCAGCTTACGACAAAAATGTTAAGCAATTTAGCTTGAATATTTTTTTATTTTTTTGTCTAAATTCATAATTTATGAATAAAATGCACAATATATATTTTTTTCCCATATAAAACTTGTTTTATATATATTTGAACTTAAATTTGGCGTCACTTTGAATGAATAAAGTGTTTTCCACACACTTCTACAAACATGGTTGCTTAATAAAATAACCAAATACATTAAATTATGATAGTAATTGCCAACAAAAGCACAGATTTAACCTAAAACTTTATTAGTTCATTTCAAAATCATATCTTTTCTATTTTATCGGGGAAGGATTTGTTTTGGTTCGAAGTATTCTCTTTAAAAAGTACCCCAGGATTAGCATTTAGATGAGATGTGGTATATATTGTGGTTCCTGTAAACTGTTATAGGCCTTCGATTTTTCCAATAATAGCATGCGTAGTAGTCGCTCTGTTGTTTTATTTCATTTTGGCCCATCGTCTGTATCAACGATTTCAAATATTCTGTTGAAAGGAAAAGTGCTGGAATATTATTTTAAAAACGTTGATACATATGTTTCGCTTAAATAATACAAACTTGATAAAAGCTTGAGGCAATAAGCTATGTGAATAAATATAGCCTTTATTATTAAAATTTGGGGTTATTTTTACCAATCCCTCCTGAAACATTATTTAAATAACAATTAATTTCTTACATACTGTATTACTACCGGTTTGGGTTAAATGCCTAAGTACTAATTATGCTAGTGTGTCAATGATGAAGAAGATGGAATTTAGATGAAGTGCATCCTTATTTGCGTGAAGAGATAGTGAAAAACAATTTAGTAAAAAATTACCCTCACTACACCCAACGAGGATTCGAACCCCGATATTCCCGTCATTGGCAGGCCAATATATTGTGAGCAGTGACGCCTTGGACTATGTGGCCACTGAATCAGGTAACAATTATATAGTCTATTGATCGAAATAGTATTATAATGTTTGTACATTCCATTTACCTTGTAAGGTAGCAATATTTTCTTGCTTGATTTCATTAAGGTGTAGTTTATTATTATTTATATTATTATTTAATTCCATTAAATTTATAAAAATATATTAATTATTATTATTATTATATAACCCGCGTCTTACTACCCATTAGGGTTTACGCACTTACGCTAATGTGTAGTGGTAGGGTGGTTGTGAGATGAGATGGAGGACCTACAGTTTAACGTTGGATCCGAACCACGGTGGAGGCCTGGCATTCCCCACATTCACAAGATGTCTTGTCAGAGTTGAAGGAAGGGTTTGGTAATCAGATAGATTTGTCCCGTGACCGAGGATTGAACCCCGGACCCAGCACAGAATTCCGACACCTTACCCCTAGACCGCCAGGTCACCTGTAGTTTATTAAAGAAGGCCATAATGTTATCGATCAAGGTAAGATTAATATCTTTTGGGAAAATCGAGGTGTACAGTATGTCCAATTTTCATAAGAAAAAAAGCTTTAATATGTTAGAAATATGAGAGATAAAAACTCTAGTAGATCAACTTTATATCCATTCATACGCCAATTCATTTGATCTGCAAATGTCACTTTGATATTATGAATCCCTATAAAATAACATAAATAATATTTAAAAAATGTTACCAGTGATGACCCAAACAAAAACATGTTAGTATTTTATAAAAGGCTCTTTCTATTAAAATAAAGCTGTAGTTCGAGAGACGGGTATTTATGGTACTTTTTTTTCTATATAAATTATTGATTATGTACAAATATAACATCTATTAGAACATTAATTTGCTATTAATGTATTAAAGACGTATGGGGTCTTACAGTACAGAGTTTCCTCCAAATAAGTTGAAAATTATATTTTTCCCGTCTATGGCCAACCTCTGACCCATTTAAAAAAAAAGAGAATTACACTTTTCAAACATTTATATTTATGTAGATTTTTATAAATATAATATTTGTAAGTATAGGTCACTGTTAGAATTTGAATGCCAGACACATTTCAATAGGCGGCCACTGGTACGGACAAGACTGAAGGGAACTATTTTTAATAAATGGTTTTCCTTCATCCTTCCGCACGTACCAGTGCGTGTTTACCTTCATACAACATTTTAAAAAACCTTTGTATGCTTAAGACCTGGTCTATAGCTTACGTCAGGAATTCAAAAGTTCGTTGCCGCACTTATAAAAGTTTGCTACCTTGAGCTAGTTTTATCCAGTCCACCTCATAACATCCTATCCCATCATGAGCTAGTCATATCCAGTACACCTCATTACATCCTTTCCCTATCTTGAGCTAGTTTTATCCAGTCCCCCTCACTACAACCTATCCCTATCTTGAATTTTCTATCCAGTCCACCTCATTACATACTAATCTATATCTTGAGCTAGTTCTATCCAGTCCACCTCATTACACCCTATCCTTATCATGAGCTAGTAATATCCAAAAAGTGAAAAAATGTGTTTTCTTTTATTTAGCAAGTGTATAGGTACTTTTCAATTAAAGTTTTAATTTTCAAGTTACTAATAGTATAATTGTTTCGTCCCCACCCTGTATCATATCAGTGCTTTTTACTACCTGTTCAGTTTATAGATATATGATAATTACTCTAATGGGGTAGCTATTAGAACGGAAGTATTTTAGAAATAATCTACTAACAGTTGCATAGAGGAGGGTGGGAAACCATGTATAAAAAACGCCTTGAGTAGACGTGACTGGGATTCGAGCTCCGTTTTCCCCGTCAACAGCAGGTCAGTCGAGCGAGAGAGGGACGCATTAGACTGTAGGTTGTTAAAGGTAGTGTAGGTTGGGTTCCTTTCATCTACGTTCACAATCATTCATTCATGATGGAAGGAGTGGAATTGTACATTCGTGGGATTATAACGAGGTGAGGGGGGAACGAGTAATCCCTTTTTCTAGCAAGGGCTACTGAGTGACAAGGAAAAAACTTGAGAAACAAAAAGTTTAAGAAATACATTTCTTTTAAATGAACCTTTTGTGTTTGTTTTTATAGTGATAATTACATCGGTCCTGTCTAAATTATTGTCTTGACAAGCTGTATATTCCGCACTAATAAGGTAAAGATGAGGAAGATACAATTTAGAGAAAATGTACTAGCAGTTTCATGGAAGTAAACTGGGAAAAAGTTTTTTTTTAATCACCCTCTATATACCAGGTGGGGGTTCAAACCCTAACCTACCCCGTTACCGTTAAAACATAAAATACAAGCTTTACGTTTAGTTAGCGTGCCCACCTATACTATTATTATTATTATTATTATTATTATTATTATTATTATAATTATTATTATTATTATTATTATTATTATTATAATTATTATTATATTAGCACCGCGTCTTACTACCCGTTCGGTTTATACGCACTTACGCTAATGTGTAATGGTAGGGTGATTGTGAGATGAAATGAAGGACCTACAGTTTAATGTGGAATCCGAACCACGGTGGCAGCCTGTCACCTATACTATTGACATGAAATGTTGATTTTATGAATAGTTGTCTATACCTCCCATAAAAAATACTATTTTATATTAATTAACTCTTAAAAAATATAAACATTTTTATGGCTAAAATATACAATATTTTAATACATAATTATTAGAATAATGTTATAAATATTGATGATTAGTGTTGCGCGAAACTTTGAAAGGTCAAAGATTAAAGTAAAGTCTCCTCCGCTTTGACTTCGACAATAACCTTCCCAAGAAGAAAAATTTGATACAATATAATATTAAAATTGTGAACATATTTTAAATACTTTGCTATATATAACGTATTTTAACATAAGGTAATTTTTATAACTTTTTCTAAACCTTCTTTTAACGCCCACAACAAAACAACATATAACGAAAGCATAATAAAGTCATAGTTTATCATCAAAAAAATAATATTGTGATCTTTTTTTTTTTTCATTTACAGCTTTCTCTTTCCCTAGATTCATTTACGGGCTAATTTAATAATTAAATATAGTTTTAAGTGACAAAAACCAAAACTTTACCTTCTACTTCTGCTTTGCTTCGCATATTTCTAGTGGCGATAATTGACTTGATTTTTAGAGAAATTAAGTAAAAATACATAAATTAAATATATAATTAAATGTAAAATAATAGTTAGTATACGTGACAAGCTTTAAATTATATACTAATTAAATACATTGATTTATGTTTAGGTATTCTAGTAACATGTATTATCATGTATTTGGCAAACACACAACCATTCTTTCAAATTTAAGCATTTCAGCACTGATAGATGGGGGGGAGGGAGGGGGGAGGGTAAGGCGGGTGACAAGGCTACTTTAACCGTTGTTGACGGTAATTCTTGTTTTTCTTTAGTAGAAAGGATCGTGGAGTTTTAATAGTTTTCTTTTAGTTTTTGTTAACGACTTATTAGTCATTGTGATTTTATATAATTATACATCAAAGCGTCCCAAAAGTCAGGAGTGTGAGTTCACCATTTCAAGATGATGTAGAAGGAAAAGGTAAAATAAAATATATTTTCATATAAGTTAATGTACTTAATCAGTGGCGCACCCAGCCATTTACTTTGGGGGAGGCATTCAATCAAGATTGTAGCAAGAATGACATTTCGATGGAGAAAGCGTGTTTAAGGTTGCACAGCCTCCTAAGCCCTGAAGGCCGAGAATATTTATGAATCTTAAATGCTTTTATAATCATTTTGAGTAGTTTTATAGTAATTAAGTAATTTAACTAATACAAATGGTATCTAAGCTATTATTTGTATGTTGTTTTTCAATTGTTAATTTTGTGTGTAACAGTAAACCTTTTGAATATTAGTCTTAAGTCTGAAACCTGGTCTTAAAAGGCAGCATATACATTGACACATCTTCAATGTTAGCTATACTTAATATTATTTAAATTTCAATCAACATTATTTGTGGTGTTGGGGAACGAGGGAGAAAGGTGTCAAATACCCTGTTTGACCCTCTCCCCCTTGGCTGCAACACTGCTTACAGAAAAAGCCATGTGTAATATCTTAGCAATAAACCAACGATGTAGCGATAGATTATTATTAGCCGATGTATCACTTCATTTTACTCTTACTATGATTGTTTGCTTTGAGTATTGCTAACTCTGTGCTTTTAATTACACTAGTCTAATGAATAGTATCTGTCTCTCTTATGCATTCAGAAATGCGCCCATACCACTCTTAGCCCCGACTTGAATATTAACTTAAATTTCTAACCATGTAGATATCATTACAATTTGAGGATCGCTTATGTGGTCTAGTGGTCATAGGTTCTGGTTACGGACACAGAGGTCCCGGGTTTGATTTCAGGCGCGTCCAGATTATCTAGGAAGCAGTGGGTCTGGAAAGGGTTAGATTCAGCCTAGGGTGGATAAATAAGGAGCTACTCGAATAAAGTAGTAGTGGCCCCGGTATAGAAAGCCGAGCTTAATGGCTGGAGTCATCGTAATGCTGACCACATGACACCCCCTATCCGCAAGAATTGGCACTAATTCACCAAACAGATTGGTAGCCACTCGGTAGATATAGCCTGAATGCGGGCTGACACCATGGAGTTACTTTCATTACATTCTGAGTGGATGGTAATCATCGTTATAGTTAAATATAAAAAAAGATAATATGGGAGTAGGGGGGTCCCTTAACATTTCCTTACGGTTAAGGGGAAATAATAAATGTTCGAGAACCACTGCTCTCTAGGGATACATCTTCTCAAATATTTCTTGGGGAATAATCCCTTGACGTTCTTGGACAACGGTGGTTGAGGGTCTTCGGACCCCAAATCTTCGTTGCAACCTTTAGAGTATAGCATACCTATTAATTTTTTTCAGAATACCCCACCGGTTAAAAACCCTTCACCGAGTCGTATTCGCAAGAGGAAATAATTTTCTAAATATGGTCGCTAGATGGAAAAAGACGCTAACTGGAAAGTAACTATATATATCTATGTGTAATATCCTAAATTTGATAAACACTATCATTTTTGTTTTAAAAAAACGTGTTTTATTTATAAATATTTTTGTTTTAGTGAATTCATTGAGCCAAATAGCAACGTTATGACTATGTATTATTATTATTATTATTATTATTATTATTAATATTATTATTATTATTATTAGCACCGCGTCTTACTACCCGTTCGGGTTATACGAACTTACGCTAATGTGTAATGGTAGGGTGATTGTGAGATGAAATGAAGGACCTACAGTTTAACGTGGGATCCGAACCACGGTGGCGGCCTGGCATTCCCCACATTCACAAGATGTCTTGTCAGAAGTGAAGGATGGGTTTTGTAATCAGATAAATCTGTGCCGGGACCGAGGATTGAACCCCGGACCCCAGCACAGAAGTCTGTCACCTTACCCCTAGACCACCAGGTCACCGTTATGATTATGAAGTTTGATCCAGTCATGTCACCACAACCTAGTACATCTAGTCTTCGTGAACCAGCGTGACATAAATCACTACATACATATCCTTCACTACTAAAACTCTTAGTTTGCTAGGGTCTATGAAACCATCCTTCCCCCACCCCCCGCTTCCCCCAAATGGTCAGGCAACTGACGAAACAATTGGAATTTAGAATTAAACATATCTGAACGAATCTGGAATCCAGGATGACCTTAAAATTCACTTCTTTTGAGTGTTGAATTTGAAAAAAATAAAATTGTATATATTCCGTACTTCCTTCTCTGGATAAAAGTTCCTTTCCTTCCCCCCAAAATTGCTTCATGGATCCACCTCTACATTCCAACCGACCAAAATAAACACCGTTAAAAACCGGAATTGATTATCAGTTCCCCCAACACCGGCAAGTTTGTTCCCCAACTATTAAAAATTCTAATTTTTAAGATCCGTTTGATAGTATCAAATTTGTTCCAGAATGCTCTAAAAAAATAATGGTTTGTTCAAATTTGATTCATAAGTGAAATGTTTACGTTTAACTTTATTTAAGAGTCCCCTTATGACCCGTCTACAAACAACATAATCGCTTGTCAGACTCGGAACTATACACTCGCAAGCTTACTCGTAATTACGTTCCTTTTAAATTCAAAATATAATATATTTTAATTTCAAACCGCAATTGAAGCTATTATAATCCCCCAATTTCCTCATGCCCCATTTTGAATTTCCAAATTATTTACACGTAGTATTTTGAAGTAACCCATGATGTACAACTATCCCGTATTTTGGCCTTCTATCTATTCGAAAAGTGGAAAATTAGTGATGAGTGAGTAGGTGAGTGAAGGCTTTTGATTTTTATATGGATAAGATATATCCCCCAACTACAATTTCACAAAGTATCTTTTAGAAATTTGAAATGATAAAACCTTTTTGGTTATATGGAGTGGTCCCTTTAACTTCCTGCCTAGTTTAAGTTTTTACCAGCATTGTAAGTATCTGTTTATATCAGTTTTTAAATGTTTTACACAACTACTTCCAGTTCACCAACCCTGAATTTGACATTTCTTAGGGTAAGAATGGGTTTATTATGCGGAATGGTAACCCCCTACTTTCATACAAAATTTTCAACCTTTCTTTAGACTTTTTTTTAAATATACATACACCCCCTAGCGTCCAACTAATCCCCAGATTTACATTTTGAAATTTACGTATTTTTTCTAAGTATCTTATTATGTACAACTATGCCAAATTTCAGCCTTCTAGCTATACGGAAATTGGGAGTATTTGAGTGGTTTTTTTTTTAGTTTGAACCCCCCGTCCCCCAATTTTCCTAACGTTGAACTTAAAATTTCACAATTTAAGACGGGTTTTATTAACTGCCTGCCAAAATTAAATATTCAATTTTCTCTTAAAATATTTTTTTTTATATTAATAAACTCCCCAATATCCCACCCCCTCAATTCCCGGATTCCCATTTTGAAATTGACTTAGTTTCTCTAAGTACTCTCTGATGTATAACTATGCCGAATTTCAGCCTTCTAGCTATTCAGGAAGTAGGAGAATGATTGATGAGTGAGTAGGTGAGTGAGGGCTTTCGCATTTCTATATAGAGATAAAAAAAATAGCAAAGCTAGGCGTACTTTATATATTCCTGGTGCGAATAACACCAACTATGCAGTATTATAGACGAGTAAAAACACATTTCTTAATTTGAATAAATGGATATAAGAAAGTATCGATATTTTATTAATTTTGAGCCAAATTTATTCACCCACTCAAAGTACGCTAACTATCCCTATCCTGAGCTAGTTCCATCCATTTCACCTCACTACATCCTATCACTTTCAGGACCATTCTGATGTGATCCTCCCACCTGCATCTGGGTCTTCCCAATGTTCGGGAGAAGGGGGAACCACTTGAGAATAAACATCCTTAGTACGCTCGGTTGAGATTCGAGCCTCAACCTCTCCATTACCAGCAAAATATACAAGATGAACCTGGCGTTTATTCCGTGTGCTGGTAATTAGTAAATCTATAAATCATTTATAAAGACAGTTTTTATTAGTGTATATCTCTATTATTCAGTTAACAAATTAATATAGTTAGGCCTACTGTATTATATGTTTATCTATTAAAATGCTTATTTATTTAATCTTGGCTAAACGAATCATCTCTACGGTAATAGTATTCAGAATTATATGTGGAAAATTACTTGAGTATACCCAGCTGGGATTTGATTCCAGGCCCTATTCCACCAACACACTTTGCAACTTTTCACTTTTCACTTTTCACTTTTCATTACATATTTTGTTCCACCAAAACTTAACTTTGCAAATCAAATTTTGAAAAGTGTAAAGTGAAAAGTGCAAAGACTTTGCACTTCTAAGCTTGTTTCTGTTCCACCATAGTCTTGGTTTGCAAGCTAAAGTAAATATATTTGGCAAAGTTTTGACTTCTTTTGCAAAGGATGAATTCACTTTACATTTTATAATTTTGTTCATTTTAAGGTATAAATAAGGATTTCCTTATGTTAATGTGTTGTCTGAATGACTTTGAATGGAAATATCATAGTGGATAATTTTAGAAGTGCTAACATTAATCTTGAAAATTAAATAAAATAACATAACCTAAAAGGCTCTTTATACAGGATACTTGTATGAGTTACTACAAATACAGTTTCGTCATAGATTGATTTCATGTTATTTTTTCGTTTTGAAATTTAGTGTATTTATTTAAGAATTCTTTGTTTATTTTAACAGATTATTGATATATAATTTGCGTGATCAAAACCCTCTTTAAATTATGATCAGGCGAATGTTGTTTCACTCTAGTGATGAGTCTGATAGTGATGTTCCTGTAAAAAAGATTTACAAACAAAGAGTAAATTTTGACATTGATAATAATTTTCAATTTAAAGAGTGCTTTAGAATAAACACTGAACAAGCAGAATTTGTTCTGCATGAAATCGGCCATCGTCTACAAAGAGTAACAAAAAGGAGTAAATGTTTATCACCTAAACAACAATTACTTATATGTCTACACTGGCTTGGTAATGGAGGACAGATGCATGGTGTGGCTTCAATGCATGGGGTAGCAAAATCAACTGTATGTCGGACCGTTAAATTAGTAGTTGACACCATAATTGAGGTCATGTTTCATAAGACCATACGTTGGCCAGAATGCACAACAAATATTGCAAAAGATTTTTTCATGAAAGGTGGATTTCCATCTGTATGTGGAACTGTTGATGGCACACTAATAAAAATAGATGCTCCCCAAATTCATGAGGAAGTTTATGTTGACAGACATGGTGATCATTCACTAAATGTAATGGTCATTACAGGTCCAGATCACCAAATTTATAGCATTAATGCAAACTGGCCTGGAAGCGTTCATGACGCAAGAGTGCTTAGGAATACTGCTGTTCACACCAGTTTTGAAAATGGGTTGCGACCGTTTCCAGGTGCAGTTATACTAGGCGACAGTGGCTACGGTCTTAAGAAATGGTTGATTCCACCACTCAACCGAAACCCTGATGCACCTATTGAGCAGCGCTTTAACAGATGCCACAAAAAGACTAGAAGGCTAGTCGAAAATAGTATTGGTATATGGAAGGAACGTTTCCCATGTCTGAACTACTTACGACTATCTCCTGTACGGGCAGCTAAAATTGTTCTAGCTACAGCAACACTTCACAATATTGCTTGTGAAGCAAGTCCAAATGCAGAACTTTCAACTGAGCATGAAGTAGTTGAGGTTGAAGACAATATTGCCAATTGCATTGAGCATAATGCTGAGGAGATCCCAATTGGAGCTCAAGAGCGTCTAAATTCACTTCTTAATTATTTTGGAGCTCATTAATATTTTTTTCTATATTGAAATTATGTTAAATTCCCAGATCTCTCTGTAAAATTCTATAATAATTATTGTTACAAAAAGTAGTTCAATAAAAATATATTTTTATTTCACATTAAACATTTTACATTCTTCAAATTACCTTTGTAAAATTTTAAAATTACTGAGTTTATAAAAATCAATAAAATAAAAAACTTGCCAATTAACAGTTTTATTTAATTATTCAGTCTTAATCAAGCATTTCACAAACAAAATCTGTAGACACATCAATGGTAAATAATTTCTCCTGTATAATTTCATCTGTAATGTTGGAAGGAGGCAGACCTAGCTTTTTCTCTAGCTCAAGACATTTCAATTTTTTGTAATACAGTTCAGTTTCAAGTAGCTTAATTTTTAGAGCCTCTCTCTTAGCCGAAACTGATAATTTTTCCTCTTTTTTTTCACTGAGGCTTATAAACTTTCTTTTTCTATTATAATTGTCAGAAGGACTATTTAAAGAGCATTGGGGATCTGAATTACCAGGTTCTAGAACAAGTTCTGTTATTTTAATTTCTTCTGATTGGCTCTCTGGTAGGCCTAGCCCATCTAACACTACAACATTGCTCTTCAATATTTCAAATATTGCTTGATCTACTTCATCAAACACTTTGTCCTTTCCTCCTCCAGAACCTGTTTTTTTTGCATTGTCTCGTTTTGCCTGAAAAAAATAAATCTAAATTAGTGGCCAAACAATATAAATATTCGGTGGCAAGGTCTACATAGTATGTAGTCCCATACAATATGTATAAGAGTAAGGGCCTATAAAGTTCTGAGCTTACTTAATTATGTTCTTCCTGTTATGTGCATGACTAATATTGCATCCTAATATAGAATAGGAGGTAAAACAAAGATTGAACTTACCAATGCTCTGCATTTCCAGGTCCCCAAAGTTGATCTCTTGCAAACATCCATTTCTTGTCAGCCCCTGCAAGTTGTAGGGACTGAGCTTTTACCAGCACTTCGGACCATTCCTTTTCCTTTTCTTTCTGTGTTAAAGTACTAGAAAAACTTCCAAATAATAAGTCTTTTTTTAGTTTTATTATTTCCAGTACAGCAAGTTTTTTTTGTATACTCTCCTGTCTCTTGCTCATTTTCAAAAGTAGTTATTGTTACTAGTATAACAAAATAATTACAGTATGTAGATCAATAATTAATGCTACTAACCTCAATGATCAACACTAAAACAAAACAACCTACAAATGCAAAGACTTTGCAAACTGCTAATGAAAAGTGCAAAGAGGTTTATTTCTTTAGTGGAACAGATTTACTTTTCACTTTTCAAATAAATGCAAAGTGCAAAGAGAAAAGTGAAAAGTTGCAAAGTGTGTTGGTGGAATAGGGCCTGTAGTGGTAGGTAATCTGTTTATACTCAGTTTTCAGCTGTCAGTCACAAGTAACTCATGTATAGTCTGCCCTTTCCCAATACCCTTCGTCAACCAGCAGTCCCTTACTGCCTCACACAACTACAGTAGCTCCATGGCTTCTTTGGTGCTGACTGACAGCTCACAGCTGACTTCTAACAGTCAACATTTAGGTATATACCTAAATTTTGACTGTCAGAAGTGACAGCTGCTAAACACATGTTTTTGCAGATCATATGATTTGGCGTAGGGATACATAATTTGGTCTGGTAGCTTTTTAAAGCCGTCAGCTGTTAGTCAGCACCAAAGAAGCCATGGGGCTACTGTAAGTAGGAAAGATATGGAATGTTTTCTAGTAATTACTAAACTAGAGGGGAAAACTTGGTAGTTTTGTAAAAAAAAAACTCAAGTACAGATTTAAAATATGTGATAGTAATTTGAGCTCAAGAGAAATATAGGTCTAAGCTCATTTGGCACGTTGGTGGCCAATGCAAGTATATTTCAGTAATTTTTTGATGGAAGGGTTTATAGTAGGGTTCATTTTATCATTTTTACCCGTTGAGAAATAAATTCGGCCCATGAAGAATTTATCACGTGCACGATTCGCCTTAAGTGATTTTCTTTCAGGACTAGATAAAAATCATTGAAACTAACGTATGTAATATTTTTTTAGTAATATTGCGTTTCTTATTTGGACGTAGTGGGTTTGATTCTATTATATTCTTTGTTTGCGTATGAACAAATGGTAACGAGTGTTTTTCTCTAAAGAATTTTTAACTTTTCTCTGTAGGAGATGATGAACTTTGCAAGTGGGGTGTTAAAGTTTACTCTGCTGGCAGTATTTTCCGTCAAGTTGGCTGGAAAGAGAGAACTCTTAGGAGGATCCTTTAACACCCACCAAACTTTTTTTTTGTTTCTTTCCCTTCTTGGAAATGTTAATAACAAATTTTAAAGGAAATATTATCCTCAAGTTTAATTAATCAAAACGCTCAAGTTCAAATAATGGTTTTATTAATTCTTAAGCAAACGTAATTTATAAAATAATATTTTCATTTTATAAAGTACGGAGACATAAAATGAATATTGCTTAGTGTAAATATTAATTTAAAAAATATATACAGGGCCCACCTAATATCAATATAAGCCACTAAGATAAGGTTAGTCTAACTTTCTGCGTTATTATTATTAGCACCGCGTCTTACTACCCGTTCGGGTTATACGCACTTACGCTAATGTGTAATGGTAGGGTGATTGTGAGATGAAATGGAGGACCTACAGTTTTAACGTGGGATCCGAACCACGGTGGAGGACTGGCATTCCTCAAATTCACAAGTTGTGATTAATACACGTCTTGTCAGAGGTGAAGAAGAGTTTGGTAATCAGATAAATCTATGCCGGGACTGGGGATTGAACCCGAGACCTCCCGCACAGAAGTTATACACCTTACCCCTAGACCACCCGGTCACCAACTTTCAGTGTTAATTTTATGTCTAGTTATTAATTATTATTAATTAATTATTAAATAATCATTCTATGATGAGTCAATGCTAGTAGTTTATTATTTCTTCTTATTTTTCCCTACGGCTTGATGCTCTTTTGGAGTATAGGCATACATTCATTACGCTAATGGTATATGTATGAGGAAAGTAGAATTTTATAAAAAATATTCTCGGGGAGGCAGTGAGAAACCATTTATAAAAAAAAAAAACACTGACGGTATACCTGACCAAGATTTGAACTCTACTGCATACAATCCACTCCAACACGAAAGTGATGCGTTAGATCAATGGGCACAGATGTAGGACAATGTTACTTTATTTTATATAATTTATAATTATGATGACCAAGTATTTTTTTTAGAAAAGGCAGGTCATAGAAATACATTATAAGGGCGACTACATTTTTAGTATGTATTGTATATGTTGATTTTGTATGGATATGCTAAAAAAAACTAAAAAATAAGAATAAATAGAGTTGCCGGAGGAAAATA
Source organism: Timema cristinae (assembly GCA_039000515.1). NCBI lineage: Eukaryota > Metazoa > Arthropoda > Insecta > Phasmatodea > Timematidae > Timema > Timema cristinae. Next base: position 24,616,096 of record JBCFYV010000024.1, read on the forward strand.
ATAGAGTTAGATAGAAAAAATAAAGTTGAAACACATAAATATATTTACTAAAATCCCCTTTTCATTGCTAAATTCAAGGTAATACTGAGTTACATCAAGTAAAATAATACTTAAAAAACATTAGTTGCATTGTCAATTTCAAGTAAAGTGTAAAAAAAACTGTTCAAACAGAATCATAAATAAATTTTAAATTTAATTAGACATTCATAATTTATTATAAATAAAATAGTTGATCATCACTTAAATACAATACTTCAGTACAAAATTTCAAATAAAATATAGCATTGAAACTAAAACAACTCTAGTAACAAGTAATAGGTAATATCAAATAAATATCTTTGAAAGACATATATAACAAAAATTTAAAGCGTAGATACCTTCTTCTTGTTTCATGATGATTTATATACATTTTATATTAGATAGAAACTTTTATTAATTGGTCATGTAAATAACTTTTTGTAAATAGAACTCGTAGATAAAATTTCTCAAAAAATAAAACTTAAGGGTAATGTTCTTTGTGGTAGCTAACTACAAAGAGAACTACTTTTAGTAGTACTTGGTTAAAAAGCAGTACCTATTAGTGAACTACCACCTATCCTGTAGGAAAATCAGACATCAAAGAACTAATACTGTCGTGCAAGAACCAGTACGTATAGTTTTCTTAGTTATTGCTAACATTATTATATGTTTATCTTAATGATATTTTTATTCTGCCAGTTAGAAATGTGAAAAACTAAATATCGGTGAATTAGATGTTTGGGACTGTATATTTAGTTTTAATTCACACATTATTACTTAGGCCCATTTTACTGAACTTTACCTATTTTCAAAGATATTACACACAATTACATATTTTGCGTGTTTTTTTTTTAAATCGTTGTATTATTTGTATGTTTTTCTTGGGAAAAAACGTTTAAATAATGTTTCATTAATTATCAGGCAACTTTAATTTTCATACAGGAATGAATCTAGTAAAGGGATGGCAATGAGCAAAGTCCAAGTCAGGCATGGTGGCTTGTCAGAGAGGAACACATTTCTGTAGCGTAACTTTGTGTCTAACATTTCTCATATTTATTTATTTAGAGTCTTATTAGGTTTTTTTTAGAGTTTATACTATACAACTCGTTAGATAATAACTGTACGTGTGTATGTTATATAAACGTGTTTTTCTATAACCGTAACTTCCTTCAGAAATTTGCAGCCATAAATTTAATTTTTGTTTCAAAAATAAATGTGTGTATTAATAACTTGGGGAAAGGGTTTATTCAATGTTACATAATATTTTCACATTATTACATATTCTACTAACATTATAATTTTATGTATTGCACATATTTTGGAGGTTAGTTCTATATAAAATCCTGGCTCTAGTAATAAACTTTTCAAAAATAAGAAATATTTTAATGTATTGTTTCTACAAATGTATATCTATTATCAGAAGTAATGAGTGTAAACATAATTATATTTTCAATTATATGCAAGTATTCCGATTACAAGCCGTGTCGGTCTCGTCTAATCTTATTCTTATAGCCTATGGCATAAAATACACTTTGAATAAACATCTAAGAATTGTTTTTATTTAATCTAAATTATTTTATATTATGAATTATATAAGTACTCATGTTGTCTATTCAAGTAATTGTATAACTATAACATTGTAAAAGAAGTTTTTGTTATCTATAGTGAATTTAGTAACAGCTCTTTAGATCGAAACTCGTGACTGTCTATTGAATGCGCAAATGGTCTCGTGGATGCTTTTATTTATTTTTAGATTCTTTATAAAAAATCTTCAGCAATCGGAAAAGCATTGTGAAGTTTGGATAAAAAAAAACTTTCAAAGTACCCACCCATACCACCTTCGCGCCACCCCTAAAAAAAATCCAATACAAAACAACCCTAGACTTTCATTCAATCGTCCCCTATACACAGGAGGGGAATAAATATATATACTTCTGATTGTATATATATACTTATGAATATGTATATATAGGCCCTACATATGTGTACATATGAAAACCTCTCTGAATAAACAAACAGCATTACTCAGAGTGCGCTAGGAAATAAAATATTGTAGTGAGCCAAGCATGGTTGTTTCAGTCATCCATTCGGCTTTACGGCAGAGCCTTCCTTCTGTGCGATGCTGTCTTGGCTGGAACATCCCGTGAAAAGTGAGGGGCTTTATAACCTACCCTTACCTGTCTCTTATCTACCATTGTATCTCAGCGCTCGTCTCCTTCCGCAGTCACTTCGTGAACTATGACGCTGGCAGAGAAGGAACTTTCATAAAATACAAACCCGTTTCTTTTCTCTATGGTCATTGGTAACATGTTTTATATTATGGTACAGTTCACAAAAATTAACTATTTATATAGTATTGTTATTTCAAAAAAGGACTATAAAAGTATCAAATTTAGTCAAAAATTCATGTAAATATTTGTCACCACAAAATAATTGGCTTGTACAACAAACATTTTTCATAAATTGTGATTCATTTACAATATTTTACGGTCATGGTATTTTTTTCCCAAATGGAGAGAGACATTTAAATCCTTTTTTTTTTATCGTAGTGGTGTAACTTAAAAAGCGATGGAAGGGGATTGAATGCTAAGTTCAGTGTGTTTGGCAGCTTTAATAACAAAATACCTTTTGGACGAAATAAATAAAATATGTATCCAGTTTATACAGTAAAACCACCTTAAACAGAATTAGAAGGGTCAAGGATATTTTCCCGCTAATGACAGGTTTCCATTTATTGAAGGTTGTATATAAATTAAAACAGGGACATGCACGCAACTCAGATAAAATAAAATACCGTACTCATTATTTATTCACACTATAATTGTGTCCTTATTGAGTAAAATTTCCAGAAGGGGTAAACAATTGAATTTAAATACAGGTAGTGAGAGGTGTACCGTTAAAAACTGAATTTCAAAAAGTGATTGACAAGTCATTAGTGCGGAAACTGGGAGGAAAAGAGATAACAGTCAAGAAGAGGCAATACTGTACCAAATTATGTAAGCAAGGTAACAAAACAACTAAGAAGAAGAAAGTAAATAAACGAGACTTCACATTTCAACTCCTCTTAAAATAGGTAACGAAAGAGTTAGAGAAAACAAAAACAAGTTTTTCTAAACCTAAAGTCGCTGTACCGGAATATATTTCCGTCCAAAACAAATTTATATTTAATAAAGGGTCCGTCTAAGGCAGATTTCACTGAATATTCAATTTAATTTACCATACATAGTACCAGTAATCGAAACAGTACTCTAATATATGTCAGACATGAAGGCATTTTTTGAGAAACGTTTTAAATAAAAATAAAAACTCTTAATAAAATTTCCTGACATATATTTATTTAATTCTGATATTAATATGTGTAGTAAATTAAACCATACGTTTCTACTGGAGAAAGGTTTAATCTATTCTGGCCCAAAATGTTTCTTTCTATAAAAACTACAAAAATACTGACTATATCTCGCGGTACATTTCATTCCACCTTATTGTTAACTTTTAAACATCAAACATTATACTAAATAGTTATTATTCTTCAATCTTTCGGGCCTCCTTAGAAGTAAGAGAAACAAACTCTCCCAAAGGATCAGGCAAATAGCCAAAGGATTGGAGTCCTTAGGTAATGAGCCTCTAACCTCCCAAACGTGAACTATATTTTATTAAAATAAAACTATAACTTATTAATATTTTTAATAGAAACTAAATACATAATATTATTCAGTCATGAATTATTATAATATTATAAATTAACTATTTGTATCTGTTCTGCATGGAGTCATACTTAGTCCGGGATAAATAGTTCCAACTACACTCAGTTATTTCCTTGGCCTATGATCTAGAGAATCCTACAGCATGGACCTGTAAGAAGTTTTATTACCATATTGTTAAATTATTATTATTATCATTATTATTATTATTATTATTATTATTATTATTATTATTATTATTATTATTATTAGCACCGCGTCTTACTACCCGTTCGGGTTATACGCACTTACGCTAATGTGTAATGGTAGGGTGATTGTGAGATGAAATGAAGGACCTACAGTTTAACGTGGAATCCGAACCACGGTGGAGGATCTGGCATTCCCCACATTCACAAGATGTCTTGTCAGAGGGGAAGGAAGGGTTTGGTAATCAGATAAATCTGTACCGGGACCGAGGATTGAATCCCCGGCCGCCAGCACAGAAGTCTGACACCTTACCCCTAAACCACCAGGTCACCCCATATTGTTAAAGAAATGGGTGAATGGTTTGGGCATTCCTTCTTCCACCTCTTTTTATCTCTCCATAAATCTATTACTAAATGCCCTTATAAGGAGGAACCAAAAGTTTAAAGACCAATTCTCGAAGGAATACAAAATAGAATATTTAGTAGATCTACTCTGACGTATTAATAGCTCACGTGATCTGAAATGCAGATGTCACTTTTGATAGTTATTGTCAATGTCTATAAAATAACATTAATAATATGGTAGTTAAATGTAAATCAATGTTGACCTGTTTACCAGGTTTGGGGTCCCGGGTTAATTTACAGGCTGCTACTATGGGTATTTTTCTTGTAATGGGAATTAGCCCAACATTCACCATTTATAATGTACTTAAATTAATCATTTTAAAAGTATCCTGACCTGAGCTATTTTATTAAAACTGTATCTGTTTTCAACATTCTACTTATTTATTTATAAACAATTTTTATACATTTAAAATATTTTTTGTGTATCTTGATGTTTTAATGTTTTAGCATCATAATTGTAGAAGTGTAGTAAAAAAATGTTGGTATAAGTATACAAAATATGAAAAGTGAGGCAAAGTTGGTCGATTTGGACCTACCTAGCCTAAAGTTTCCTTTATTATGCTAATGTAAACTGCTTAATACAAATTAATCTTACTTATAATTATCTTACCTCATTTGGGTTAAGAACGTATATTTTTTCCTAATAATCCATTATAAAATATTGAGCTATAATATATAAAAACTAACGCAGCTTTGTCTACAAGCTATCTCGCTAAAATGGGTTCGAATATTTTTTTGTTGGACACATTTCACAGTCCAGTCTAATAATGTATGTTCGGCCTTGACGTCACGTTTTCTACAGGAGGGGGGGGGAATATAGATGATATCTTAAGGCAATTAAGATAAAGTTAGAGGAAAATTTAATTATTACCGGTTTCTGAGCTTGATACCTGAAAAATGACTAATTTACCACCAGCCTACGACTCTCCCAAGTCACACAGTTTGCAACTGAATATTAAAGCACTAACGGATATTTTTATATATATATATATATAAATATATATTCTTTATTGCACCACTTCTTACTACCCGTTTGGGTTACACGCCTATGTACTAAGTAATCCAATGTGTTAGGAATGAGGTAGTTTGCATTTAGAGGAAGTGTACCCGCATTTTTCTTAGAGGGAGAATGTAAAACAATTCAGGAAAAACACATTTAGTAAACTTTATCGGAATCAAAACCCCGACCTCTCTGTCATCGGTAGTTTAGTTTATTGCGAGAGTGATGCCTTAGACCATGCAGCCACTGAATCGGGTTTATATTTACGAATATTTTAAGTGTGAAAAACTTCCTATTTTAACATTCGCAAAACTTTTTATATTAATCCAGTTAATTTAAGAAACATGTATTAATTTAATGCTCTTATAAGATATTTCAAACTTTTAAAGACTTTTTTTTATCACCGTGTCTTATTACCTGTTCAGGTTATACGGATATATTATAATTTATAAAAAGGGTTAGCGATGAAGAAGGTAGCATCTCCATGGAAAAATAGTTAGAAACCATCTGATAAACACCCTCAGTAAACGCGACTGGAATTCGAACCCTGACCTCCCCGTCATCAGTAGGCCAGTTTAACACGAGAGTGACGCCTTACGCCGTTCAGCCACTGAAGCGGGTAAATGTTTGCTCATCCCAAGAATAAAAAATACATTTTTCATTTTAAAATATAAATTGTGTTATTCTTGGTTTCCCAGTGCTCAGCTATACAATGTTTTGATAAGTTAATTGAACAGAATATAACTTGTAAAACAAACCTTGAGTTAGAATCTTGGTATTATTTCTTCTTTTAAAGAAATTTCATAACTGAACTTTGTAGTAATATTAATACATCATATTACGAGCGTTCTATAGCCTTAAAGCTCTTTCTAAAGGTTGACAAAATGTCTTCTCTTTATTGTTTTCAATTATGTAATGAATTTCTTAATATGAAAATATTAACTTTGAGAAGAATGGAATTCATAATAAAATACTTTCACTAGTCAAATTATTTTTATTTTCTGCATAATATACAATCCCTGAATTTAGTGAAGTTGTATGCATGAATTTTCTAAAAATATAATATATGTATTCATATAATAAGAGATGAAAAAATAAATTATAAATAAATAGCTCTATCATTGTCCATTTTTTTATCTATAAAATAGTATCTATGCGCTAGATTTTAAAATTTAAAAACATTAGAGTCATGATTTAAAACATTGTCAAATCGGTTATTTTAATAAACTGCTAGTGAATTTTTTTTTATTTCATAGCAATAAATGAATTCGTTCCGACACCAACTTTGTTTCTATCAGTATATTTGGTGATGGAATGCGTAAAAATTAACGACTTAAAATATTTGTATCTTTTATTCTAATTATTGTCAAACATCAAGAAAAGTCCTATGTCTGACGGCAAGTTAGGCTTCTACATCTATTTTCACGGATTTATACGTTAAATCATGTAATCTGCATACGTCAATTTTATTATTACTTATAAAATAACACTAATAATAGATAAACATGTTTTCATGGTCGGCCACAAATAAATTTGTTTGAAGTATCTAAAAGAACGTTATAATGAAAATTAGATTGTATCTAATCAATAAAAATTGTTGAGGATACTTAATATTAGCTTATGATAAACTGTACCAGAATTTTACCAAACAGAGGATGTGATATCTTAGATTAGTAACCAAATAACTTATATAGGTATTTATTGACGATGATTAATAAATCAAATGTAATTTTCCAATGCTTATGTTTGTATTTTTAATCCCTCTTTATTCTATTTTTATTTTTATTTCTTACTTTTTTTTTTTCGAAAACGTCTTAGTCGAAGGAAGACCTATCGTGAGGCCGGTGATAAATGTGGTAAAGAGCGGTGGGACATCTAGGAAGCATGTGTATCGTATAATATGTTGTCGAATGTTTGGCTCGTTTGTCATTCTGTCGAACAGGGGAGGCCTTGTGTGCTCTTCCTGTCGCGCTTTCCCCCCCCCCCCCCATGAATGAGGTGCTTCATCATGTATGGACATATATTCATATCGGATGCGCATAAATTGGAGACGCCCCTTTCACTAACTCCCCCTCCAAACCCTTTGGCGTGCTAGCTAACTAACTGCTAGAGCGTGTAAATAACTTAATAATATTATATAACTAGCTTCGAACCCTTGGAGCTGGATTCACTTTGTTGACGATGGCTTTTTAAGTACAGATAACTTTATCACTCTATCTTTCTCACCCGCTTTTTTAATTCCTCCATATTTCTCTTCCCCTCCCCACTTTATCTATCTCTCCCTCTCCTTTCTCCTCTATACCGCTTACCTCTCTCGTACGTTCTCTTTATCACTGTTTTAATCAATCTTTCTCACCCTTTTTCATATCTTTTTATTTACCACTTTCTCTCTTTGACTCTCTTTTTCCTTTATTTTCCTCTTTTTATCACGGTATTATTCCAACTTTCTTCCCTCTTTTATCTATTCATATCTTCCTCTCGTTGCTTCTCGCTAGTCTCCTCTCTTTTCCTCTCTCTATATTTGTTTTACATTAATATTTCTCATCCTATCTTTCTATACATCCATATTTTCCTCTCTCTCCCTCTCTATCTCTCTCCATCCACCTCTGTTCTCACGGTGTTATCAGATTAGACCTCGTGTACAGTACCTAGTTAGAAAACATTCCTGGAGCGGCTAGAGAAGAGATTCAAAGCCCAACACTGAGAAGGAATTTGCAATGATGAAACGAAATGACTGCAGGCTACGACGTATATCCTGTACTTTATGTTCGAGGCTGCTGTGGCAGTATAATATTCGAAACCCTTACTTTACAATTTGAAGCCTCAATTGAATCATTGTTACAACTACTTGAATATAAAACTCCCCGTGGGGTAGAAACATTCGTTAATATATTCTCTGGCGTTTTCAACATCTCCATTGACCAAGGGGGAAGTTGACCATAAAGAAAGTGTGCCTGAATTTGAGATCGGAGGTCAGTGTTCAATCCCAGTAAGATGTTTTGAGGATCTTCCATATTTTCTTTATGAAAATGCATTATGTGTCTTTCATTATCATCCTCAACTTTTATCTCCACCGTTAATAATTGAGTGTTAAAACATATCATGGCGGAGAGGATGATTTACGGTGCTTTAATATCCAAACTGATACGATTTCCTTAACTCCTAAATAAAACTGCTTCGGTGGTCTAATGGTCTAAGGCATCATATCGAGGTTAGAATCCCGGTCGAGTGTACGGAGGCTCGTTTTCCCTAAATGGTTTTTACCACTCTTCCTCCAAGAAAATTCGGGTAAACTTATTATAGATTCAAATCTTTCTCATCCCTAAACTCATTAGCGTAATTATCACATATGCTCGTAGCCTGAACAGGTAGTAAGACTTGGTGCTAATAAAAACCTCTTACATAAGTTTATTTTCCGTATTTAGTTGTTAGAGGTCTGGGAAACTTGGAAGCATAAAAGTCAAAATCAAATGTCAAATCTTCTTCTCTTTGACTTCGACACCCACAATGACTTTCACATCTTTGAAACAGTTCTAAGGAAAATGAAAACTTCGATATATTAAGAACATTCTTAAAATATCTCACTAAATATGACACTATACAACAATTAATGTTTTTTAGAGCAGCCATTAAAAAGTATCTTAAAATCAAATTGTGTTGTGTAAGTATAGATACATTCAGATACGTGAGTATAGAATACTATAGTGCTTGGTTTTGTTTTCTAAACCTTTTTATTTATCTTGATACACTTAATGGATAGATTAAAATTTAAAAATAGTGTTAGGTGATAACAACCAAAAACCTTACCTTCATCTTCGGTTTCGGCTTTGCTTCCCATGTTTCAAGAACTTCATCTTTAAAACGTGAACTTTGCAGACGTCCACTAATTTTTTGTGTTAGTATCGCAAAAGTAATAAATTATAGTCCAATTTTCATGGGAAGAACCTTTTAGATAATATAAGCTATTTATTTGCTTCTAACACTATTGACATTTTACTATATTATTAATGTTATATTCGTTATTGATTATTTTAGCACCGCGTCTTACTACCCGTTCAGGTTATAAGCATGCACTAATAATGCTATAATGCCAATGTGTTACGGATGTGGAAGATTGAATTTGGAGGAATTGAATCCGCATTTACTCAGAGAGAGATAGAGTGGGAAACCATTTAGGAAATAAAACCTAAGTACACCCGACTGGGATCGAACCCTGATCTCCCTGTCACTGGCAGTCCAGTTTATCACGAGAGTGATGCCTTAGACCATGTGGCCACTGAAGCAGGTTTAAGTTTAATAATATAGACCAAAATTGGCAGCTGCAGACAACATGAGCTGACCTATTTTACGTGAAAGTAGATCTAGTAAATAGCCACTGAGGTTAGAATTTACACATACACACGTGGGTTGGAGTAAATCTTATCCAATATTACTTCCTGATAACATGGAGGCGTGTATTCGAATCTCTTGTTTGTGAATTGAGAGAGATTTTTCCTAAATGGTTTCCCTCTCCCCCTCATGCAATTACGGATACACTTCCTCTCAATTCTACCTTCCTAAAAACTACCTCAGTAGTATATTTAAATGTGAATAGCACGGGTAGTAATAAAAAATATTAAAAGATCATAAATACTTACTCTCTATGGCATTAGTAACTCCAAATTTCATTATTGCAATAACAAAAGTGCTCCCTCTATTCCTATTTGGAGATAGTTCTATCCAATCCACCTCATTACAACCTATTACTTTCAGGTATGTTGCTTCCCATCTGTACCTAGGTCTTCCAATGTTCTCTTCCCATTGAGCCTGCCCCAATCGATACCCTGAAGACGTTTCTAGATTCTCCAATTCGCCTGCATAGAATTATTTAATTAAAACTAACAAGATAAAATTTGATAGTGAAAAATATATATTTAACAGTTATCTTCCTCCGGTGAAAATTTTATACAATTTAGATTTTTAATATATCTACTTCTATAGCTACCATTTTATAGTAGTTTTTGATTTGATGAAAACAACTTAATATAAATTTTAACATGGACACCCTTATAAATGTGTGAATTAATACTAATAAAACAATCAATTAACTTTGTAGTTTTGATCTCGTTCCAAAGTGCAGACTGTTGGGGTTAAAAACCTTTATACTTTCACATTAATAAAGAAGTTATATTTATAACGTTATTTCAGATTGTTACTACCTACGCTTGGAAGGATTTGGTATAATGCCAAGTTCATTTAGTCAAGTTTGCCGTTGAAGTAAAGGGTAGGGATTCGAATCTTCGCCTGGTGTACCGAGGGTGATTTTATCTTAATATAAAAATAATAATAATAATAATAATAATATAAAAATAATATTTAGCATTATATTATTATTATTTAGCACCGCGTCTTACTACCCGTTCGGGTTATACGCACTTACGCTAATGTGTAGTGGTAGGGTGATTGTGAGATGAAATAAAGGACCTACAGTTTAACGTGGAATCCGAACCACGGTGGAGGCCTGGCATTCCCCACATTCACAAGATAACTTGTCAGGGTGAAGGAAGGGTTTGGAAATCAGATAAATCTGTGACGGGACCGAGGATTGAACCCCGGCCGCAGCATAGAAGTCTGACACCTTACCCTTAGACCACCAGGTCACCAATATTTAGCACCGCGTCTTACTAACCGTTCGGGTTTTACGCTGATTTTATCTTAATGTATTTCCACTCTCACTCTACGAAAATTCTGATTTTTTTTTTAAATCTACTTAACTCATTCTTAATTAATTGGAGTAATTGATATATATGTATAATTACAGAATCAGGTTTAATACCTTCAAAAAATAATATTAGGCTACTATCCTAGCTTATGCACGGCAGTTTTTGGCATTTACTATTGAAAAATAAAATACAAATTGCATTCTTTGGCTGGATTTATTAGCCTATTCCTCGAGAATTTGAACAATAAAAATAAGGTTAAGACTACACCTATTTCTCTCATAGAAACCTGATAAAAAGAACATACATAAAATTCTCGCGGGAAAATTGATATTTTTAATAGGTATAAAATAGTTTAAAGAGGCTTGAAGTAATCATAATACGTTGACTAAATATATTCTTAATGTAAAACTAGCATCAATATAACAACATAAAGTGACTAAAAACTACCCAAATTTAATCTGTCAAAAATTGCACATGAGTCCAGAAATAAAAGGCTCTGCGTTACTTTCACCGCTTGGTGGAAATGTTAGTTTAGTTTTATATAAAGTCCGTAGCATCCTTTGCTTGGGGATATTATAAAAATATCCATCTAAAGTGCAGCAAGGGGTAATTTAACCCTGGCCCTGGCAAGTATTAAAGAGTCATCTCTCTAATTATTCACCTTTCTTTCCCCTTTATCTTATGTTGCTTTTCATACTATTTCCTTACGAGTCTAACCGTGACATTACTGTCACCCTGTCGATCAAGGTAATCTTGGGGTAAATTGCTCGCCTTAGGCCCCGATGTTGGTGGGTTCAAACCCAGACGATGGATCTTTCTTGAGCGATAAAAGTCCGTATTTCAGCTTCTCTTGGAGGGGAAGTAAAGCTGTTGGTGTTACTTTGGGGGGTGAGTGTGGCATGTAAAAGAACCCTGGAAGGTATTTGAAAATACCTTTACCGGCAAATTTGGAAGGCCCTTTCACTCTCACCCATAGAAATTCTCTTGTGCTGATATAATAAATTGGTTGAGAAAGTGAACCTTAAATACCTTAAATAAATAATGGTTTTATTTAGCACCGCGTCTTACCACGTTCGGGTTATATGCTAAGTACTAATTACGCTTACTGGATTAGGAATTGGGAAGGTTGAATTTAGAGGAAGTGAACCCACATTTGCATGGAGGGAGAGTGAAAAACTATTTAAGAAAAACCACCCTTTTTCACCCAACTGAGGTTTGAGCCTCGATCTCCCCGTCCTCGGCATTATGGCTCTACACGACTAGCGCGTTAGCTAACTACGCCACCGAGGCGAGTAAATAAATAATTAATTAAGTACTGTCACGATAAAACCCCGTGTTCCAACAAGTGTCGATAATCTCTCATTTTGATTGCGGCTGTGATATATTCTCATCCCAGAAGCCCATTTCCCGAACAAACTAAATGTATCCACTAGGGGTGCGGATTTGCATGTTTATATCCGCAACGTGGCGCAGCTTGGCGCTTGCTTGGACTTTCAAATCAGGTGACGCCTCGTTCTGTCACCAGATGTACTGACTAAGTGAGTCGGTGAAACCATACAGCATAAGCTTCAAGGCAGGGATATTGGGGTTAGAAACCTGGTCGGTGTATTGAGGGTGGTTTATCCTGAATTATTTTAATCTCTCGCAACGCAAATACAGCTACACTTAATCTAAATTCAAACTTATTTATATATAACCCTCTAGCGTTATTAATATATATATATTATATATATATATAAATGCATATAATCAAAACTGGAGTTAGGGCTATATCTACATAGTCCGTAAGCTCCGTATCCGTATAGACCTAAATTCCCTAATGATACTTAGAAACGCTAACTGCGTCTACACATTCCGTATCCGTAGTCACATGACTATGCCAACCAATAAGAAAGTCGGAAACAACGTCCAATTAAACTCTTCGAAAGAAATTTTTCTACAGTTGGTGCAAGCAGATGATACCCAACTGAACGATTATTAACAAAAGTAACTACACGACATATTTTGATAAAACGTCTAGGATATAATACCTTTGAAAGAATGTTAAGTACAACCACACATAATTTTAAAACATGAGCTATTTTGTATAATTGTTATAAAAGGGTGACCTGGTGGTCTAGGGGTAAGGTGTCGGACTTCTATTCTGGGGTCCGTGGTTCAATCCTCGGTCCCGGCATAGATTTATCAGATTACCAAACCCTTCCTTCACCTCTGACCAGACGTGTATTAATCACAACTTGTGAAGGTGTGGAATGACAGGCCTCCATCGTGGTTCGGATCCCACGTTAAACTGTAGGTCCTTCATTTCATTTCACAATCACCCTACCATTAAACATTAGCGTAAGTGCGTATAACCCGAACGGGTAGTAAGACGCTGTGCTAATAATAATAATGTTATGAAAATGCCATTAATGCTTTCATTTCGATGCGCACGAACCCTTACTTTTCTATGATTGGTAGTACTTAGCAGTCCGTATCGACTAGTCCTTATAAAGATTTAAGTTGCGTCAACTTCTACATATTGGTAAGGACCAAGAAATTAAAGATAAGAACTCTGTAGACAGTACAAACCGTTAGTGTTGAGTCGCTCTCTTACGAATTATTACGCACCTTACGGATACTAAATCTGTAGTTCTAAAAAAATAAATAAATAGATTGTTTGTGATCCGATCCAAGAGATCCCTCCCATCGTTCCTGTTGAAATGTTGATGTACGCTCCGAGTCTGCACAGTAATATCGCTGTGGAGTGTTAGGGAGTTCTGGGAGAGTGCCAGATACTTTACCAACAAGTGGGTGACTACCACAAGCCTCCCTTAAGCTCTCCGAACACCACGAAGAATGTCGGGGAGAGCTTTCTCGCTGTTATTTAACGGAAGTTTGTCCCTGATTCTTCCAGTTCCAACGACCCGGCGCGGCGGTCCCGTAGGAACAGAGAGATTGGTTGCATCTTCTCGTTTCGAACAGTTTAGTTTGTAAAGAGCTTCAAATATATTTCATCGAAATATTGCATTATTATTTTGCGGTGTTGAGAGTTGTTACCTCTAGTTTGAAAGTTATCAACATTTGGCGATAAGTATTTTACAACCCTTATAAATTACATATTATGTCTGGGGTAACAAATACAGAAATAATTCCTTAATGTATAAAATTAATATATGAAAATATATCAAATTATGTAACCATCTTTTAATTGTCAAGAAAATGAAGACCGCCTCAATTTACTTAATCAACAAACATTTGGAAATAATTAACTTTAATTCCCCATGTCTTATTACACATCAGTCTAAATTATTAGGGACGAGGAATATATACATTTAGGAGAAATGTACCCGCATTTGTGTAGAGGGATAGAGGAAAACAACTTACCCATCTTACACCCAACTGGGATTCGAGGCACGTACTTCCTGTCGCCGGTAATTCAGTCCAGCACAAGATTGAGGTATTAGACCATGCAACCACCGTTGGTGGGCTATGAACATATTACTTTCAATAGCTACGCTTAGAAAACAAAAGTTATTTCATGAATCTCTAAACGCCGTTTAGAACACAGATCCGACAAGTGACAGTTACAAAAAAAAAATATGTATATATATATATATTGGTTCATCACGTCTAACTACCCGTAAGAGCTATTCGAATATTTACTCCTAGGGGTTTGTGATGAAGAAGCTAGAATTTTGAGAAAATGTAACCGTATTTGGTGTAGGGATAGGGGGAAAACATTTAATAATATCCACCCGCTTCAGTGGCTGAACGGTACAAGGCATTACTCTTGGATTAGACTGGCCTAATGATGATGGGGAGTCTCAGTCGTGTCTACTAAGCCTGGTTTTTCCTAAGTGGTTTCCCACTCTCCTTCCACGCAAATTCGGGTAAATTACCCCTAACATGATTCTTTCCTCATCCCTACCTCGTCAGAGTAATTACTATATAAGTGTATAATCTGAACACATAAAGATAGCTAGCGGCGATAAATTAAAAATAAGAATATTAACTCAGTACACTCGACCCGTATTTGAACCCCGGACCTCTTCAACACTTGCAAACCAGACTAGATGATGTTGCCAATTTAACCCCTGTTACTATCAATTCGGATACAAAAATTAATGGTATAATGCGTTTTTGTTTATTTATTTTATTTGGCACAGAAGCTACAGTCCAATCTTCATAGGAAGTAACATTTTTTGATTATTTTTTTCTGCTAATATTGATAATACACATCTTGACGTGATACCATAAACTTTCGTAAGGCTCACTTTTGCTATGTCAAACCGTTGTATAGGTTACCAGAGAATCTTAATTAAAATGTGGACCGGCCGTTTGTACTTCACAAGTTTGTAAGATTTGTTTTATGAAACGCTGAAAGTAGTACTTTAGTTATCTCATGGCCCCTAAATGGGTTCAAGACTAGTGAAACTTAGGGAAAGACTCGAACTAAAGGAAATGCACTCGAATTAGTAAGATTTATTATTATTATTATTATTATTATTATTATTATTATTATTATTATTATTATTATCATTATTATTATTATTTAGCACCACGTCTTACTACCCGTTCGGGTTATACACTTTAAGTACTAATTACACTAATAGATAAGGAAATGGGTAGGTTGAATTAGAGGAAGTTAACCCGCATTTGCGTGGAGGGAGAGTGGAAACCCATTTAGGAAAAACCACCCCCAGTTCACCTGACCGAGATTCTAACCTCGATCTCCCTGTTCTCAGCAGTCGAGCTCAACACGGCTAGCGCGTTAGCCAACTACGTCACCGAGGCGGGTAATTTGTAAGAAAAAGAGGAATACTCACTAGCATAACCTATCCTACTGTTGTAGGAGATATTGAGGTTAATATTAAACTATAACTTTAGAGACAGTAACTCTACAGTAAAATGGAGCAATGTGTGAGTGCGTGTAACTGTAAGCACATGTGTGTGTCATATGTGCCTATAATATTTTTGTATATTCTAACAGCTTCAATGTGTTTGTCCCCAGTATTTTCCAATAGCCTACACCTGCCGATTCAAAAGGTTTGTTTATTATGATATGCCCAAACAATTATTATTATTATTATTATTATTATTATTATTATTATTATTATTATTAACTAACCATACATATAAAACAAATTGAGTTATAGTTTATTTTCAACCAGCTGGTGTACCCGTTCTTCGCATGAGGAATCTATAAAACATCTTTGTTATTTTTAGTACATAAAATAAACAACAGGGAATTGTAACCAAATATTAAATTATGTTTGAATATGATTAATTTATTTGATTAAATTGTGATACAAAACGTGAAAGTAGGCTGATTAATAAACAATTTCAAAATATATATGTGATTTGAACATGTTTTAAAAGCTGACATTACTTTTAAAGATTAAGTTACAACTTCTTTATACACGATACTTTTAACTCCTGCCTGATGGTGCTAATAAAAATAAAAGAATAGTGTCACACCATAAATAATTGGTTGTTAAAGGGTTGTAATTAAATACAATGTAAAGTGTTTTAGCATTTTTTTTACCTCATATACACTGTTTAATCCTCGTTTAGCATAGTATTATTCTCTCTAACTTAGTAATTTTGGCCTTTCTCACTCATATGTAAATTGATTCAGCAGTTATTTGCATCAAAGATCATTCACAATTAAAATTGATTCACACACCTCATATACATTTTTATCCCCCTGTGGCATACCAAATATTTCTAATTTAGGACCTCTTCTCTTTAATGTGTTTATTGATGACATTGGTAAATATTTGAACTTATCTAATTATTTACTCTTTGCTGATGATGAAAAATTATTTAAAATTATCAAATTAATTGCAGATTGTATAGATTTACAAAATGATGTAAATGGTATTCTAAAGAAAAATTGTCGCTGTTTATGACAGAATTCGAAACCTCTTAGGGCTCCAAACTCTCTTCTCGCGTGGACTTTATTGTGATGCCCTTTTTGTTTAAATATTTTCAATAGCAAAATTTATTGAAAATTTTCCCTTGATAAAGTAGGCGTTCATATCCCTTCTTGGGCTTCTCGTAATCCATTTTTTTTTTCTCAATAGCTCTTATAAGGTGACCCTTAAGGTCGTTGTATCCATAGAACCAATTCCAGATTTGTCGAATTCGACTTCTATCATAAAAGTAAAGCTAAACTCAGAGAGTTATTTAAGGAAATCCCATATCAATAATGTATCATATAGAGGTTCTGCCTATGATATTTAAATTTACAATATTCTTATCTATTTTTTGCATATTGTTACTGATTTTAACCACTATTTAGTTATATTGATTATTATTGCTATTTTTTATTCTTATCATTATTAATTACTATTTTTGTCGTAACTATTCAACGTATATAAAATTAATTAGCTATTATTGTTTATCTTATTTTCTCGTGTAAAAATATATATATATGTGTAAGGTAATTGTGTACTTTTTCAGTGATGACCGTCATAGGTCTTAAGACTGTTGGCCAGTAGGCCTACTATAATAAAGGAAATTGAAATGGAATTGAAATTATTATTATTATCATCACTATTTATTGTATGATATTATTGACCAGGAAGGGCATGACAGCTAGTTCGGACGCCTGTATGTAGACTATTCGCCAACCTGGTGGCACAGTGCTGTCTAGGGTAGGCCTACACCATAAGAGGTCTACACGTCGTAGGATGTGATGATAGTGATATGGAGGTGTGGGAAATATTGGGAGTCCTAAAACTAACTTAATACCTAATTTACCAAACCCTGATGACCGTTGGGATAATTCCTCTTAAGAGAAAAATACCCAAGTTACCAGCTGGGAAACGAGCCCGGGTCCGTAGCGAGGTGCACTGACCACTACACTACGTGGTCGGATATATAAGCCATAGTGTAATCGGTCACGGCAAGACTGATAACATTCAAGGTAAACAGAGTTTACATTATAAAGAACACTGTAGACTTTTTTTTTTTAAGTTTGAATTAAATTTAGTTATGATTGATTTTGGGAAAGTGTAAAGATATATAATTATGTGAAATTATTTACTTTACAATATTGTATTTAAAAATGTGTTGTTTGCTCTAAACTTCTGTTGATTATTCTCCAGTGAATGTAACAACTTGTTGTAGACTTGAAGAGGCCTTGCATGTAACGACACTAGTAAACCCGCGTGTAACATAGCATCAGGCGGTGGCTGTTTGTCCTCTGTGATGATCAAGCCTAAAGCAAGCTAATGTATGCCGCGCAGTGTTGACCCGTGGTGTTACGGATAATCTATCTTGTTCCTGTCAGGACAAACTTCTTGTTGACACACACCACTGACAAACTCCGTCCGTTTATTGGCAACCCTCCTTCGACACACTAATATGTCTTCTTAGTGGAAGATGGGGAGTTCATCGTTAATTAGCTTGACGAAATAAATTAAGTTAAAACAAAACATGCGTTTATGCTATGATTAATTGAGTAATCGACATTGATGTTGATAAAAAAAAATTCTAATGATTTCACTTTCCGCAAACTTACGATGATATCAAACATTTTGCTTTATAATCCTTAAAGACACACCATCTTTATTAGAATACCTTCATCTTGAAACATGTTTATTTTAGTCCTAGTAGTAGAATAGTTGTGGTAAATAACGTTGGGTCACTTGCCTGAGTGGCCGCTTGGTCTAAGGCGTCACTCTCACAACAAACTAAACAGGTAGATCCGGTTTTGAATTCAAATCGGGTGTACTGAGGGTGGTTTTTCCTAAATGGTTTTTCACTCTCCCTCCACGCAAAATACGGTTAACTTCCTCTAAATTCAGCCTAACTCATCCCGAACACATTAGCGTAATTAGTAGATATGCGTATAACCTGAACAGGTAGTAAGATGGGGTGCTAGGAAAAAAAACCTTTTGGGTTCCTTTTTTTTATCAAAATAAATAAAATCTTGTTTGAGTGGACATATTTATTTTAATTTTCTATGCATTTTAATCTCAACAGTTGTTAAATATATGTCATGATCTACGCAGAATTTGACTAGTTTTTTCCTCTCATTTAAAAACTATAGATAATTTAAAGCTATAACTGTAAAAATTGTAAGAGTACAGAACTTATCTCATATTTCGTTCCATTCCACCATAAAGAACGAATCAAACACCCTACTTCAACTTAGAGATGCAAATGTTCGTGCACAATTTTTAAAAATTCAGACCTCTGTGTTATCTATCGTGAATTGCTCATAACAAACAAACAAACTCTTCAGTTTATTAATCCAAGAGCTAGAAAGATTCATGCTAATATAAAATGCATTCGCTTTTCCCCGTACTGTCAATTTAAAACAATTATCTTAAAAATATATCCTCGTTTCACCTAGTAGAAATAGAACCATGGATCTGAAAGTCAAAATCATTAGTGGTGTAAGATACTCCACCATCATTACTAGTTCTGTATTGTTTACTCCAGTTATGTAATGTTTACTATTAATAATGTAGCCTATTATATTATTGTGTGATGGTAAGGAGCTGAATGTACCCAGAATAGGGGTAGTATTGGGGTAAGGGGAAGGGTGTATCTAGAATAGAGATGGTTGTATCAAGGTAAGAGGGAGGGTGTATCTAAAATAGAGATGGTTGTATCAAGGTAAGAAGAAGGGTGTATCTAGAATAGAGTTGGTTGTATCAAGGTAAGAGGGAGGGTGTATCTAGAATAGAGATGGTTGTATCAAGGTAAGAGGAAGGGTGTATCTAGAATAGAGATGGTTGTATCAAGGTAAGAGGGAGGTGTATCTAGAATAGAGATGGTTGTATCAAGATAAGGAGGAGGGTGTATCTAGAATAGAGATGGTTGTATCAAGGTAAGAGGGAGGGTGTATCTAGAATAGAGATGGTTGTATCAAGATAAGAAGGAGGATGTATCTAGAATAGAGATGGTTTTATTTATATCAGATTATGAGTGTATTGGTAAAAGAGTTAGGTGTACTCACCCCCTTTTCAGCCGTATTAGGGGTTTGAATTTAAATTCCTAATCAAAACAGGGAACAGTTTTTTTTTAATTAAAATTCCACATTTTATTGGATTTTCATAAGACATTTTTAGCTAATATTCTGAAAATATATTTTTGTACTGATACCCATAATACAAGGAAGTTTACTGCCAAATTAAAAAACCACTACACTACCTAATTGGTATATAAAATAATGTATTATTATTACTATTAGCACCACGTCTTACTACCCGTTCAGGTTGTCCACACTTACGCTAATGTGTAATGGTAGGGTGATTGTGAGATGGAATGGAGGACCTACAGTTTAACGTGAGATCCGAACCACGGTGGAGGCCTGGCATTCCACACAGTCACAAGTTGTGATTAATATACGTCTTGTCAGAGGTGAAGGAAGGGTTTGGTAATCAGATAAATCTGTACTGGGAACGAGGATTGAAACCCAGACTCCCAGCACAGAAGTCTGACACCTTACCCCTAGAACACCAAGTCACCAAAAATAGTGATCTACCGCTATATTAGTGTATAACCACATAATTTTTTTGTATTATTATATTTCATGTGCACTTTCTAAACACAAGGTTTGTTATCGAAACATGGCTTAAAAACTAATTAAAACTAATTATACAGTCCAATACTCAAAGTAAGATCCTTATATGACAGCTAGAAAATGTTTTCTGTATAATTTCACGTATTTATACATCAAGTCATTTTATCTGCAGCCGTCTCTATTACTGGATAGTTTCAATACCTATAGGTTAGCATTAATAATATAGTGAAATGTTATCATCGCTGATTGCAGAAATAAATTGTTTGTACTACCTTAAAGGGTTTTCCTAATAAAATGGTAATGTATCTACAAGTAGGATAGCATGATAAACCCTTATGTGTGTGTGTATATATATATACACAAAATGGACAAAAGTTTACATACACGGCAACCAAACTAAATACTACATCTCTCCCGGTCAAATATTCCATAATTTATATGAAATATATATATATATTTCATATAAATTATGGAATATTTGACCGGGAGAGATGTAGTATTTAGTTTGGTTGCCGTGTATGTAAACTTTTGTCCATTTTGTGTATATATATATACACACACACATAAGGGTTTATCATGCTATCCTACTTGTAGATACATTACCATTTTATTAGGAAAACCCTTTAAGGTAGTACAAACAATTTATTATATTATTATTTAAATATATATTATTATATTATATAATATATTATATTATATATTATATATATATTATATTATATATTATATAATATATTATTATATAATATATATATATTATTAATATATATATATATTAATTATATATTATATATATTATATTATATATTATATATATTATAAATATATATTATTTATTATATTATTATTTAAATATATATATATATTTCATATAAATTATGGAATATTTGACCGGGAGAGATGTAGTATTTAGTTTGGTTGCCGTGTATGTAAACTTTTGTCCATTTTGTTGGAACAGAACGTTGCCCAGGGTACAGCATAGGGTGTTGTCTACACGTCGTACCCACAATGAGATGACATGAGGATAGTGATTATGAAGATTAGGGAGTCAGTGGAAATCCTAAACCTAACTTAAATTTAATTAACCGAACCATGATGACCATAATAACGATTCCTCCCCTTTCAGGAAAAAATACCTATTGTACCACCGGGAATCGAACCCGATACTTCTAGATCAGTAGCTAGGGAGATCGGGGTTCTAATTCTGGGTGGATATACTGAGGATGGTTCTTCCTAAATTGTTTTCCACTCTCCCTACACGTAAATACGAGTACACTTCCTCTAAATTCAACCTTCTTCATCCCTAACTCTTCAGCGTAGTTAATGCATATGCGTACAACCTAAAAAGGTAGTAATACGCGGTGCTATTTAAAAAAAAGGTAGCTAGGGGCGCTGACCACTAGACCAAGAGGCTGGTAACTTAATGTTAAATATCCTCGCTATTCCAATGTAGACTATTTGCCGCTCTGGTGGCGCAGAAAGTTGGCCAGGGTACACCATAGGAGGTTGTTTACACGTCGTGTCGTACCTGCAATGAGAGGATCTGAGGATAGTTGTCATGAAGCAGGGGAGCTAACTTAAACCTAATTATTCAAACCAGGGTGACTGTTGGGATCATTCTTCTTAAGGGAAAAATATCCTAGGCACCAGCCGGGAATCGAACCCGGAACCCCTAGGAAGGTGCACTGACCACTACACCAAGGGGCCGGTTATACATATTGTTATTGTGCACTATGATACTCAAAAATGTCTAAAACCAATTTCCCGTTTGAAACGTCTCATTGACTCCCACCCAGGTAAAAGTGATTTACTTTCTTTTATTAATTGGACACGTGAGGTTGTTTGAATGCACATTGATGAGGTGCATTTTGTGTATATTTATCAATCCTTTACCACAAGGTAACTTCGCGATACATCTCTTTCATATCTTATACTTAACGTAAAATGACCCAGCAATAGGTTGGGCTGACAATGACGGGGATATCAGGGCAATAATTCTGGATGGTCGGACTGACACGGTGTTTTCATACATTGTTTTACACTGTCCCTCCATGCAAGGGTGGGTACATATCTTCTAAAATCAAGATTACTCATCCCTAACATATTATTATAATTAGTGCATTTTACTTTTTAACACATTAGTATAATTAGTACATTAGTACACAGTATAAAAGTATATATATATATAGGTCTATATACAGTATATATGTATATACACACATACCTAATGTTTGTTTTTTGGAAACATGTAGAAGTATATAAGTCATTACATGTGCCACAATATGTCGCTGCACTTACAATCTTTTTTTTAATGCCACAAAATATAAATTAACATGCCATTTCCAAAAAAATTAATTTACCATTTTAAAACTTTTTTTTTCCTCGTGAATTATTTGTATTCTAAAATCGTTTATTTTTCTGTGGCTGTGCATTATTTGTATTCAGTGATTACATTTATGTTAATTCAATTCTAAGTCCATTGTTTTGCAACAATTTTGAAATAAACATTGCACAGTACACCCAATAATTGATTACTGTAATATCAATCAAAGCATATACGTGCATTTTATTTTAATCATTTTGTTATCCGTCTGAAATTGCTATTTTACTGTTAAATGTGCTTAGTTAAATCGGTTGGTGTCCCTAACGGTGGTTATATACGCAAAGGTGTCAGAATAATAGTGTCTGGTTCTATTGTACAAATGACTTCACCTAATGATATATCAAAATTGTCTTATTATTGGTGTATTTATTTGGTACCCGCCTCGGTGACGTAGTTAGCTAACGCGATAGTTTCGTGTTGAGCTAGACTGATGAAGACGAGGAGATCAAGGTTCGAATCTCGTTCGGTTGACCTGGGGGTGGTTTTCCCTGATTGTTTTTCATTCTCCCTCCACATAAATGTGGGTTCACTTCCTCTTATTCAACCTTCCCAATTCCTAACCCATTAGAGTAATTAGTAGTTAGGCGTATAACCATAATGGGTAGTAAGACACGGTGCTATATTATTATTATTATTATTATTATTATTATTTTGTTCAAATAAACTCTCATTCCTTTCTAAATCACAAAAAAAAATTAGTTTTAAAAGTCTTGTAATTCTTGTAACCTCTAGACTAATAAATTGACCTGCGACGTGTCTCATGTATAATATTAATTTAGGGTGGCTAACGTGAGAATTAACTAAATTAATTTTATTTTTAATAAATAAATTAAAAAATGTCTTTATATATCATGGTTTGTATGAATACTACTTCAGGGTTTTTCGCTGTCAGTGTCTCCTAATTTGACCCTTCAACGACTTAAACCCTAGGTATGTTGCGCTTCAAACCCTGGAAAAAAGACACGTACATTTTGCCATGGCTGAAAACTGGCTTGTACAGATAAAAATACCAACCCTTTCCAAGTTTTGACTTTGTGACTTATTAAGAGTCATTGAGAACGCTAGTTAACTTGGAAATGCAGTCATCTCAAAATCCATAAACACAGGTCACTGTATTATAATCTGCAATTTCTCTTTGGATTTGAGATTAGAATTTAAATTCTAGTTTCTCCTTGATTTTGAAATGTAAATAATGTGTCGATGACTTAAAATGATCACGTAAATCACGTTTCTATTTATTTATAGTTCTTATTTTCTATCAGTTTTCAAGTGTGAAAATGTTGTGAACCTCTAGAGTGGTTCCTCTACAATTTCACCAAATGTTCGCTTTCTAGCTGATTGAGAATTCTCTGGACAGATATGCATACATAATATATACAGACACCATTAGACTTTTATTAATACAGGTATATGATATGGGTTATTAAATAAAAGTACGATTGTTTGTTTTTATACTCTAAAAGCTACTACTAAAACCTCAACTAACTATATTTTACACTAGATAGCTGTTGCCCGCGGCTTTGCTCTCGTGGAAGTTGATTATATACAAATACGAAAATATACATATGAATTTACAGATTAATTTAAAATATTACGTTACGTTGATGACCATAACTTGACCTCAGATCAAAAATAATGCAAGTCCGATACAAACTTTCACCCCCTTTTTCATCCCTTATTAAATAAAATTTCCAAAATTCCTGAAACAGGTATTTATTTGATTTACTTCAATAACCGAAATACAAAATTTTGTTTATGTTACTTTCAAAATGACGGACTTTCACACATATTATCATACATATTATCATCCCCTATTTTGACCCCTTTGGGTGGAATTTTATAAAATCCTTTATTAGTGGAAGCCTACATAACAAAATGAATATACAGTCCGAATTTCATGCTTGTAGCCTTGATAGTTTGCGCTCGGCGATGATGAATCAGTCAGTCAGTCAGTCAGTCAGTCAGTCAGGACATGTTATTTTATAAGTATAGATAACTGATAGTAATATAATAGCTTTCAATACAGGCATAATAACGTCATCAACAAGTAAGATAAACGTCATGTGCTTATAAATAGAATTTAATAATAATAATGATAATAATAACATAGTCTTGTATAGCACAATTATCACACGACCCACGAAATAATTTATTTTAAATAGTGTTTAGAGCTTCTTTACTTTAATCAATAATTTAGGCAATATTAATGCGTTAAGCTTTTAATGGTAAAATTTAAAAAAGTATCTCAGCTTTAATAATTTTTGTTTTTATCAGTATTATTATTCATGAAGGCCTACTAACAAAATCTATTATTTTCCAACATCAAGGCTACATGATACAAGTTTGTTGGTATAAGAATATTTAGTATTAAATATATAAATAAAAAAGAGAGCCCAGAAAATGCTATTAGGCTTATCATATTGTATTTTTACTCTCAATATCCCAACAGATTTTTTTTTTCAATTCTCCTTCCAAAACAATCTCAAGAGATATAGTTTCATACTCATAAAGAAGTTCAACAAAATTACATTGTCAAATCTCCTTAGTTCCGTTCGAGTGCGGGTATATTGTTGCAATCAGCTTACTCGGATATTTCAAAACGAAGATAGCTGTTCTTCGTTTGTTCCGATATCGCGACGCCCGATATGATACACTTATTGAGTGGTCGTTCTTTAATGTTATCCTTCTTATCTGTAATATGTTTGATTAATCGTTGCTTTAAATCTAGTTCAACAATCCAAGTACTAAACAATGCGACAATACGTAGAAACAGATATGTAATTTTATATGTAATGGAAACCGTTTGTTATTTGAAAGTTTTAACTGAATACAATCGGCCTGATTTGTCAGGAATACAACTTTTAAACAATTATAGGTTTTTTTATGTACTCTTCTTTATAGAATACAAATTTTAAATAATTACAAATTTGTTTATCCAATATTCCTCAATAAGTTCAACTTTTAAACGTATTATACACTTGTATATCTATTCTTCGGTAATAAATTTAACTCTTGAATTATTTTAGAATTTGTTTATCTAATCTTCCTTAATAAATACAGCTTTTTAATCATTATAAATGACCTGGCAGTCTAGGGGTAAGGTGTAAGACTTCGGTGCTGGGGATCCGGGGTTCAATCCTCGGTCTCGGTACAGATTTATCTGATTGCCAAACCCTTCCTTCAGCTCTGATAAGTCGTGTATTAATCACAACTTGTGAGTGTGGGGAATGCCAGGCCTCCACCGTGGTTCGGATTCCACGTTAAACTGTAGGTCCTCCATATCATCTCCAATCACCCTACCATTACACATGAGCGTAAGTGCGTATAAACCGAACGGGTAGTAAGACACCGTGATGATAATAATAATGTTTATCCACTTTTCCGCAATAAATGCAACAATTAAACAATCAATTAAAGATGTTTTAATCCGACACCTTTGCTCAGTTGGCAGCGTGTCTGCCATTTATCATGGGGTTAAATGTGGGTTTACCCTTACAAATTGATAAATTGACGGTTGGGGAATGGATGTTGTTCCTGTCCTAGTCTTAGGTTAGATTATTAGGCATATTAAGCTAAGACAGGCCTAGCCCACCGGTAGTGTAAAATATATGGCTTGAATAAAAAACATCCAGGCCACAGGCTGGAAATGGTAATGGATGTAAAAGAAAGTAATTATAGATTTGTTTGTCTAAACTTCCAGGAGAAATTCAACAAGTATACGTTTGTTTATCTATTCTTCTTCAAACGTAACTTTTAAAAAGTTATTGTAGAATCTTATGGCACTAGTATATTGCGACACACATATCGATTATCACCGGGGCTTGGAATTTGATATGTTATTTTTAATTTTTTGTACATCACAGACACTAAGGTGTACATAAATTCTGTTTATGATATCCAGATTGGGGAAAAATTTTCTATAGGTTATTATGTGGTCATTTTATGTATTCGATATTTAATAATATTTTCTTAGTTTGTTTTATTTATGAATTATTTTTAGGGATTCATGTTGTGTGATTATCTTTTTCTAAAATATGTATTTATATTTTATAAATGCATAAATGTTTTCACCACACAGTTTTCAGAATGATAAGATATTGTGGGTAGTGAACTATGTATCCTCCATACTTGTATGGTTGTAAAATACACATTTAAAGCAGATATGTATAAATCAATATTATATTTGGTAGAATATAAAGGTTTTTAACGAACATATATTATTTAGTTTCCATTTGTAAAATACGTGTTTGATTTAGTTGTGTACAGTCATTACAATTTTTGTTAATATTTTTATCTAATTTTTTGTAAACTTTGCAGTAGATTTTTAGTAATGCTAAGTAATTTCATAGGTCATTTTAAAGGTCTATTTTTAAAATATTTTAGGTCAAGTCCGAATCCCGATTGTTAGATGTTTTGTGTATATATATTATCTTTCTGTGTCATTTATGAAAAAATATAAGCTATAATTTATTGACACTTTAATGTCATGAGTAGTTTTACTGAAAAGTATATATTTATCACCATAATAGTACTACAATCGGCTAGATATTTTATACATAATACTTACTGTCTATACCTGTACTGTACCGTGTACATAGAGTATTACTTACTACGAGCTGTCATTGCTCTAATTGAACTTGGCCATTGTTGCGAATCCTGACCATTTACATGGGAGTAGTTCTCTTAATATATTTTAACACTAATTTTCTTTTACTCTTTCCGTATTAATGCGTATACAACTTCTCTATAATGCCTTCTTCATTTTTCCATACTAATCCGCTATATGTCCATTATAATTCTTGCCTCTTAAATTAAGCCTAAATATTTTAAAATAATTAATTAAAAATAAAATATCCTCAAAGCACTGCAACTCCCAGCGTATAAAGCACATCCACAAATGATCAAAGCTTAAAAATTCCTGCTTGGTAATCTACACTCGTTTTACTTTCACGTAGAGATAAAGAGTCTCTTTTTTTAAAAAAAAATACAGTGCATCCTAATACCAGATCAACAAGTACTTTCAATGGGAGAAGGTATTGCGATTTCACCGTAAATAAAGTATAAGCGTTTGAATGGAATTTTAAAACCATTTAATCAGTGCTCAAAGTGTACTTTTTTATTTTTGTAATTGCTTCCCATCTGCTGATGTAAATTTTCCATTAGCATGGGTAAATATCCCCGGTAACACGGTAACACGTTTTTATTCCCTTGTGGTCTGTATTTTAGCTTTGCCCTCCCATGTTTTTGAGCATGTTTTACACGTATGGGTGTGTGCGATAGTAAATGAAAGAACCACCACACACACACACACACACACACACTGGGATGTGGTTCTTTTAATTCGGTTTAGTTGAACATTATTCCGCCAAAACGTGTAGAAGTTTTCTTTCCTTTTTTTATTTTATTACAGAGATGAAACCTTAGTAAAAGATCGTACAATATATTTAATGGGCATCGGTGAACTCGTAGGTGCGTGCTTTTTAACCTAACCTGTGAGAGATAGATGGTTTGAAATAGTCCACATTTTATGTTAGGCGAGATGGCTTTCTTGGTACTTTATAAAAGGATAAATGGTCATCGTTGTTGTAGAGTGCATTGTAATCTTATAACAGCCACGTAGAATGCTAACTGTTGCTATTTTCAGCGTCCTGAATGTGTTGCTTGAAACGTTAGGAACGTCTTTTACTTTTGGCATTCAACAATATAAGTATATTATAAATAAAACAAAAAACCTATCCAAACTTTATTTCTTTCCTGGCGAAAGCTAAATTCAGTAATACAGATACCACCTTTAAAATAATGGAACTCTCAACATTATATATAACACCTTTTTCCAATAGCAAATTACCTGTATAAAATTGGACTTTTGGACTCACATAAGGTCAAATAAAAATTGAAAGTTAATAAAATCATATTCTATAATTTTTGATTAACCCTGTTAGCTGGAATTTCCAATCTATCCTTTTTTTTATGTTATTATATTAAAAGCTGTTTTTTTATTAAGGTGAGTAAAGCAATTTATTAGAAAGTTTGACATCAAAGGAAACCATTTTGACTGAGAAAGAAACTACTTCTGCAGTGAGAAAAAAAAATTCAGGGAGGAAGTTAAATGTGACGCTGGTGTTGCATTATATTTACTTTCTCTCGACCCCTCATAGAGAAAAGTATTATGATCGTGAAAAAATCAAACACAATGTTTTGATAAATGTAGACGTTTTATGACCCCGTGAAACCGATAAAGTGGTTTTCGCTATTCCGTCTGTCTGCCTGTACGAATGTGTGTCTGTATTTCTTTCTAGAGCCCGAAACCATTTTACCGATTGGGATAAAACTTTGTATCTAGGGTGTTCATAAGGTTCCACCGAGTGCATTTTGGAATTATATATCTAGTTCTAAAATGAAAGATAGTTTACTGAAGGATAAAAAGATTAAAAAAAAGAATGTATGTTCTCCTGTTCCGCTTTGACGATCTTGATTAAACTTTGTATCCAAACATTGTTTAACGTCACAAACAAAATGACATCTTTAGTTTTCCCATGAAAATAATTTTAATGGTACTTATCACTTTAAGGTGAAAATTTCCTATTTTTATCATATCTCATATTTAGATACGAAATAACTTTTCATTGTCAAGTTGAAGGACTATTAAAAATAAGAAAATATTATATTTGAAGTGATCTTTGGTGGAGTATTTCTGCAACAATGTATGTCATTTCATTTCACATTCCTTACGAATTTTTAGTAAATTTTTATATTTTATTATAAAAGATAGAGAAATTCTGGGCGGTGCACTATAACATATAATTAATTTTCTAATGATCATAAACTTTAATTTAATTAAAATTTTAACTTATCAAATATTAAATTGTGAAGCATGTTTAAGTCTTTGTTGCTCAGCGGTATTTGTTGATGGTTAACGGTGATCCTCTGACTCATTGTATAGTAATGATTATAATGAGCTGAAGGCTTCGACTTCCTAAACCTTAGAGTTAGATATTATTAATTCATAAACTTATTTATCTTCTAGATATTTAATTCGTGAAGCGATTCCGTTCAAAAATGATTCCTGAATTTCTACAGAACTAATTTTCATAAAAAAAAAGTCAAAGCTAATACACTTGAGAACATGCTCAACAATTTAAAATTTTAAGAATATTTAAAGAATAGTCCGCAAATTCAAAAACGAACATTTATTTTAATAAAAGATACTTAAGTTCTACCAAACTTATTTTTATTTACTTTTTTGTAATAAAAAGATTTAATCTAATGATTAACATATCAAAGGATACAAATTTTAAATAGCAAGGACTCAAATTATATATGAGTTACGATAGTCTTAAAGTATGGACGTCACTAATACAGGGTTTATGATGTCATAAGAAAGAATGGTTGAGGTGTATTACCCGCATTTGAGTGACGGGAGAGTGGAAAAAACATTCGTAAAACCACCCTTAGTACACATGACCGAGATTTGAGCCTTTAACTCCCCGTCATCGGCAGTTTAGTCTATTGCGAGAGTAGCGCGTTAGACCATGCGGCCTCCGAATCGGGTCTTAGTTATATTATTTTTGATTTTAAAAAAATACTAAAAGGTGTTTCATTCAATATTATTTTTGAAAAATAAATACGATAAAATTATTCCAAAGCTTTAATTTTATCTTCAATAGAATTTAATGGCTTACAGTTTAAAAGTTTATTTATTAAAGTTAATTATGTTTTAGAATAAAAGAGTTGAGTAATTTATTAATGAGAATCTTGTCGTTTCTTCAACAAAGGTTCAATTTGTAGTCTAATAGAGAACCAACAACAGTTCCTGAATAGCCATCATGAGCATAGCGGCATTAGATGAGAAATTTATTAAATGAAGAGAATAAGTGTTCATTAAATTCCAGGGCATCTTTGACAGATATTCAAGAACTGTTGAGGTCACCATTTGAAGAAAATTAAATTATATTTGTACTGGAGCAATATTTTATTTATTTTGGCCAAAAAAAAAAGAAGAAGTTTTGTCATAAAAACTGCAATAACACTGGCTTTTTCTCGCATCACCTTCTATCTCAGTAGGTTTTAATCTCTAGTTTTAAATTGACCATTTTAAATCCCATTATTAACTAAAAGACAACTCAATTTACCTTTCGTGTACAGTTTTTAATGTTAACACTCAATCAATCTGGAGACATGCGAGGAAAAGTTTTGACTCTGGTCGGAAAATGCAGTATAGAAAAGGTCGTAGTGTGGTTTATGAGTTGTAGACCATTGCGTTCTTCCTAGCCCAATGTTATCAGTAATCTCCCCACCTCCCCTATCCCTCTCCCTTCCATCCCAACCTTCCGTTTTACGTTCACCTGGGGCGGTTAAAACTGAGAGGTTGTTAAGCTTCCTGAGCAAAGTTTGGGTTTATAACTTTGTTCTTGCGTTTGGTTGACTTGATTTATATCGTACGCGTTTCGAGACTTAGAGCTTATTTCTATTTAAAAACAACTTTTTTATACGCATTCAGAAAATAAGCCCGTAGTTTTTCATTAGCTTATTATGTTGACGTTTATTAGAAATGGGAACGAAATGATGTGCATTTTCATAAGTTGGGCAACGAAAACCCTTAGAGTAAATACGCGTGGAATAATTTGTTTTTAGGTCAAAATATTATTTTTGCTACACAAATATTACTAGATACAAATATTATATTAATAAAAACAGACCCGTACATTTGGTCACGTTTATAAAAACAATAGTATCGTCTTCCTCGGTTTACCAATAACGGGAAGAGTGTCTGTTTGAATCCATGCCGTGGTGCTGATTAATTTTTACTCTTCCTAAACTTAAATTCGGGTACATTTCATATGATACTCTACCTTTCTCATTCATACACTATTAGTTTAAATATGACGGATATGCCTGATAGTAAGACACAAAAGCGTAGAGAATACATTTAAAAAGCTATACAAAACTATTTGGAAACTTGATTTATTCCCTGTGCCAATCATATTTTGACGCGAAATTCTAGTTGAACGGTCTATGGCGTCAGGTCTCCAATAAAGTGGTTTGTCAGTGAATAAGCGTTTAAATCTTGTCTGGATGTATGGTGGGTGGTTTCCACGTATAATTTATCACTATGTTTTTCCCCATTCTATCTACACGATAATGGTTGGGTTTTTTTAGCAACGCGTCTTACTAACCGTTTGGGTTACACGCTTGTTTCTAATTACGCTAATGGTTATATTATAATAAAATATACCCACATTTGTGTGAAGAGAGAATGGAAAACCATTTAGGAAAAAAACTCAATTCACTCGACTGAGATTTGAACCTAGATCTCCCCTTCATTAGCAGTCTAGTTTACTGTGAAAGTAGCGCGTTGGATCACGCGGCCACCGAAGTGTGTTCGC
Source organism: Timema cristinae (assembly GCA_039000515.1). Taxonomy (NCBI): domain Eukaryota; kingdom Metazoa; phylum Arthropoda; class Insecta; order Phasmatodea; family Timematidae; genus Timema; species Timema cristinae. The sequence continues at coordinate 24,648,399 of JBCFYV010000024.1, forward strand.
TAATTTTAATGTACTCTCCTAGTCCCTAGCTATGAGATTCTACACTCTAAGGTTAATGCACTCTCCTAGTCCCTAGCTATGAGATTCTACACTCTAAGGTTAATGCACTCTCCTAGTCCCTAGCTATGAGATTCTACACTCTAAGGTTAATGCACTCTCCTAGTCCCTAGCTATGAGATTCTACACTCTAAGGTTAATGCACTCTCCTAGTCCCTAGCTATGAGATTCTACACTCTAAGGTTAATGCACTCTCCAATCCCTAGCTATGAGATTCTACACTCTAAGGTTAATGCACTCCCCTAGTCCCTAGCTATGAGATTCTACACTCTAAGATTAATGCACTCTCCTAAACCCTACCCGTGAGATTCTACACTCTAAGGTTAATGCACTCTCCTAGTCCCTAGCTATGAGATTCTACACTCTAAGGTTAATGCACTCTCCTAGTCCCTAGCTATGAGATTCTACACTCTAAGGTTAATGCACTCTCCAATCCCTAGCTATGAGATTCTACACTCTAAGGTTAATGCACTCTCCAATCCCTAGCTATGAGATTCTACACTCTAAGGTTAATGCACTCCCCTAGTCCCTAGCTATGAGATTCTACACTCTAAGATTAATGCACTCTCCTAGTCCCTAGCTATGAGATTCTACACTCTAAGGTTAATGCACTCTCCAATCCCTAGCTATGAGATTCTACACTCTAAGGTTAATGCACTCTCCTAGTCCCTAGCTATGAGATTCTACACTCTAAGGTTAATGCACTCTCCAATCCCTAGCTATGAGATTCTACACTCTAAGGTTAATGCACTCTCCTAGTCCCTAGCTATGAGATTCTACACTCTAAGGTTAATGCACTCTCCTAGTCCCTAGCTATGAGATTCTACACTCTAAGATTAATGCACTCTCCTAATTCCTACCCGTGAGATTATGTCACTAGCAGCCTCGGCAACAAAATTTGACTGTGTAAAAAAACGTCGTAATAAAGTGCCCATATTTCTAATGTGTTCGATCACCAACACTCTTCATATCAAATGAGTGTCCCCGCAAAGGCTCGAAGGCGGAACTCTTCACTGGCAGCGAGAGGGATCCCCCACCTGGTTGTCTCAGGGTCACGGTCCCTCGTGGAGGAACTCCTCTTCAGTAATGTTGCGAACCAACACACCAGCCATGGAACCCTTACCGCGGCACGTGTGGAGCGAAATGTCACCGATCCCACAGGAGCTGGAAGGGGAAGATTTGTTGCGCCTTCGGGATTTTACAAAAAAAAAAGTGAGAGAGAGAGAAAATAAAATGTAGGCCAGGTCTCTCACTCCAGGTACGGTGGCCTACCGTATCTTAAGAAAGATACAAAAGCAAAGAAAAAAAACAAGTAAAAAAAAAAGACACCTTAAATGTCACTCCCAAATTGGATTTGTTTCTCCATTATGTGCGGTGTAGAGGTACGTGTGTGGGTGCTAGGAGACTGTTATTGTCTCGCGTGTGCTACAACTTGCAGGGATTGTCTGCCGCGTATCGTATCCGGGAGTTTTGTTCAGTTTAGTGTTACTGTCAATCTTCATGACTCGGAGGCCAATGGAGAACTGACTGCGATTTGGGTACTGCGGCTCTTGCTTGGGATGTGAATCACCTCATTTACACTCCGGGGATAGCCTCTATTTTGTTATCATTCATTTCCCCAATGCGAGTTCTGAAGAATAAGAAGGGGGAGGGGAAATAAAAATCGTTCATTGTAAAAGGTATCTTGTCGGTGATGTTACTATCGCGATCTTGTTTACAACCCTTTTCGAAAACACAGGAAGCTGAGTTGAAAATTAAATTTCCTTCAGATTCCCTTTCAGATGTAAAAGTGTCCCTAGGATTTCTTCACGTTTGTAAAGAAGATACTAAGGACTGTAACATTTTCAACTTTCATTTCATTATTTTACTGTTTGGTTATTTCTCAAAATGTCTACCATAAAACTAAAACGCAGCACAGGTGACTAACGAACAATTTTTTTTTTAGAAACAACTGCTGCCTTTGAAAAAAAAAATATAGATATTTTATTTCGAGTTAAAACATATTAATCTTATAAATTTAATTTAAATCAAGAACTATAAATAAACTTATTCAAACTTGATTGTCTGGGATAACTAAACAATATTTATCCCTCCTACCTTTGTTATCTTTCAGAAAAAGTTTTGAAATACAGACTAAATACTAACTATTAAATACTAAATATGGAGATAATAAGAAATGTCTAGCATTTATATATTAATTTAGAACCAAAACCTAGATATGATCTTGCAGTTTCTGAAAAATTTGTTGAGTTGGTGTTTTTTAAATTATATTCTGGAAAGAATTAGTGAAATTTAACTAAAATATTTTGTGTATGTGTACACTATTTTTTTTAATACTAGTCAGGCTATCCAAATATTTTATACTAATAGGTAAGGAAATGGGACTGTAGAACTTAAAGAAATTGTACCAAAGTTTACGTAAAGGGATAGTGGGAAAAAATAATTATAAAAAACTACCCTTTATATACACTTTCGGAGTTTTAAACTTTACATTTATGTCGGTAGAAAATCAGACAAGGTTTACATCTTTGACGACGTACTTACAGATGCGGGTTAGTCAATATCGTGTTAGCCATTGTTGAACAACTGCTGTTGTTTGGTTTAAATAAAATACCCTCAATGGATTTGTGAGTTTATATTTACCATACACTAATATATTATATAATTATTTATAAAAAAATTCATTTTAAGTCAGTCAAAAAATTTGGGTTCTAGAGAACGTAGAAAACGTAGTGTCGTGTAGTGTTGTCAGGTTAAGTAGAGCCTGTTAAAACTTTGCCTATGGTATGGTAACTCCTACTAGATCCTTTTTTCAACAATCATACATATGCAATGCTATAAATACTTCACATCAGAAATGTATTTCCGTTGATACCTGATCAATGAGTCTTACTGAGTGATGAGAACAATTCACTCTGCTCACCCTCACAATACTCCACGGGATACCACTGACAGAGATACGGCACTGAAAAAAAACACGTTGTTGTTTCCTAAAATCAAAATCCACACACAAAGTATCGTTCATATATTTAAATAGATTGATTCAATATCTTATTTGTTTTAAAGGAAAAACTATAAATATTAACTTTACTTCACGGCAGCAACTGACGCCTGAGCCTTGCAAGGGACCTAAATATCTTTTATCTGTACCGTGCCACTGAAAATGACAACAAAGTTTGTGGAATGTCCAACTAAAATATCTCAACTCCCGTTCCCGTGGAAGTTCATAAACTCTCGTCTTCTGAATGGACTAAGAAAATAGTTCCCAGTACATAGGCGCACCGAACGTTCAGTTATAGTTCTTCTGTACAGCGGGAAACGCACATCTCAACGCAAGGGGTAGTTATGCGAGTAGGCCTGTTGTATTGATGCCCTACAATATTCAAACAATGTTCGCACAATGGCATTGCTCCGAAATCAAAGTTGCGCAGTGGGGATCAATAACTAGCCAAGGTTCGGTTCGTGGCTTTGAGCAACATTCCGTTGTTAGGGGTAAGGGGAGGGTAGATGGGGGGAAGAAGGAGCGGGTGCATAAGGAGAGAGAGAGAGGCGGGAACGCTACGAACACTGTTACAATTTTCATCAACCTCTAAAGATAAAAAAGAGAAGAGGAAAGACACATAATAAAACTTCATTTATTCCATTTGAGTTTTTGGTATTCAGTTTTTTATTTGAGAGACCTCCGTTATTTGAACGGTTTATATGTTTCAAAAAAATATATAAAAATATCAACTTATCCAATGAAAAGTATTTGTTCAAATATCCGGTTATACAACCATAAATAAAATGTTATTGTAGTTTATGGATACGTTTAATGAGGCAGGGAATAAGTATGGGGGGTTAAAAGTAAATTCCCCAACATTCTTCTTTGAGATAAGATAGTTAAGTATTTTCGCGAGAAAAATGCACTTTGTTAGATTTCAAATTCGTGTATCACCCATTCAGGTCGGATGAACATGCAAGTGATGATCCAGCTCCGCTTTGAAACTACTTATTTTATAACATATAAATCGAGTATTATCTGAAATGTATTAAAGTATCACTATTGGTTAATATAGGATCTTGACCCTTATTACATTTTGACCCAAATCAAAAAATATTTCCATCACTTAGAAAAGTGTGCAAGAATAAAACTAGTAAATATCTTCCATTAAAATTGCTCGACGAGTTTTGAGGTAGCTTGTTCCGTCTGTAAATTGTGTCTGTGATTAACATAGTTTTGTAATATATAAAAACGTTTTAATTACGTTAACCTGTGGTTGGTTTTCGTTGTATATTAAACTTATCCTTATCAACTCTAAAAGACACCTTTACACATAGAGTATAATTTGAATTTCAAATCCATTGCATGAACACGATTACACTTTTTTTCGGCAATTACACCATCCATCTTAGTGTAAGAAAATAAATTATATATATGGTAATGCGTTTAAATACTATATTAGATTTTATCTCTAATTAAAATATAACTTAAATCATTTTTATTCATAGTAATAAAACAAAAATCTTTTCTACAAATAGATAAGAGTGCGCTCATAAATTACTCATCTTCTTTGTTAAAAACAATAATTTTTATTTTCACCACGTCTTAATACCTTTTCATGCAAAAAAAAACAAACAATAACTGCTAATGTTTTTCTTTCAATGTATCAACGCAACGCCACGTGCACAAATGTGGCAGTCTCATATTGTCTGTCTTTAGGCTGGCGAGCAGGTAGGTGTTCGAATCCCGGTGGGTTTTACTGAAGAATTTTTTGTTTTACTTTCTCTCGACATCTCGAAGAGAAAGTGTTAGGATCGTCAATAAAATCGAACTGGAGATTTTGATAAATGTCAACGGTTCATGACCTCATGAAACAAAATGTTGTTTTCGCATTGCCATCTGTCTCTCTGTAACTCGGACTAGAGCCGAAACTATTTTACCTATTGGGCTCTGGGGTTTTCATGAGGTCTCCCCGAGGAGTTTTTGGAATTAGATATCTAACCCTAAAATTAAGAGTAACTTACTGAAGGGCTAAAAGAGAGAATATCGATTTTCTCAAAATTTGTTTTAACAATTTTGATTAATTTTTATATCTAGACACTGTTTATCATAATAAACAAGTTGTAAATTCTCATTTTCTCATTAAAATGACTTTGAGGGTATTTTACATCAAATAAATTGTTACATTTTCGTAATTTCTCCGCAAATATTTGAGATACGAAATAATTTATCATTGTAAAATCGTAGTACTATTAAAGTTAAAAATCCTTTATTTGATATATATTTTTATAAAACCAATAATTTCTGAGCTATAAGCAAATATAGGCCTAAAGACTTATTTATTCAGGTATTTGTAAATTAATTTTATTGTTATGCTCTTTGGTGGACAAAGATGTTTCTCTTTTCTCAATTTCTCTGTAACAGTGTTTCTAGTTCCTAACGCCATGGACTAAGTAACAGTGTATATTATTTAATTTATCAATTTTGGTGTTAATATTTCTACAACAATTTGTGTACCTATTATTTCGTTTTACAAACCTTCCAAGTTTTTATGAACTGTCTATTTTAAGACAAAAGAGAGAGAACTTATGTGCGGTACACCGTACCATTTATTTTCTAAATGTTTTCCCACTCTACCTCCACTCAAATGCTGGTCCACTTACTTTAAATTTATCTTTGTTGTCCCTACGTTGTTAGCGTAAATACGTGGCTATTCCAAGCGGGCAGTAAGTCACGGTGTAATAAAAACCCACATTAACTCATCATAGTCGTGAAATTATAATATGTAACCTCTCTCAGTCCATCCTTCAAGTTCGTGACTTTCAAGTGACTTACATTACCGGGCAGGAATCATTTTATCATTTCCTCCCTCCTACTCTTCCAAAACAATTGTTATACCTTTTGATTTCTCTCTTTCTTGCGACAGTCTTTACATATCGCGAGGAGTTTATGGTAAAAATAGTAAGAATAAGGTAGGATGGACAGTGTATGCCGATTACAAAAGTAACTAAAAATCTTATATGATCTGCAGCTATCAATTTTGATAGATAAAATAAAATAATACTAGTATTATTTTAAAATGTAATCAATCTTGACCGCAATAATATATGCCTGTATTTCCTAAGAGTTTATTTCTGGCCTATCCTTACTGTAGCAGAGATTTACGAATTTTAAATAATAAATATGGTGTTTAATTATGAAGACTTTATTTGCACTTTAGTGTATGCTTGTGAGCTAGTTGTAAGGAGTTGTGAAGTGACTGAAAGAATTTACTATTTAGGGTTTATAAACACCTGGAAAATAGGAGAAACCTGGTAAAGTCAGGAAATTTAACTTGATAGCGAGAAGTTAAGGGAGATTTTGAAAAAGTTTTTGTAATATAAACACGTAGTAGAGCAAACTCAGTGTAGCCCATTAGTTCTGAGTCCAATTTTCCAAATAGCACCGACATTATTGGCTTTATTATTTCTTATATTGATATATTTTAGCAAGAAATTTTTTATGGTTTTATTTATAAAATAACTACTAGAAATAATCATTTTTTTTTAATTCTGGAAAATGTCATGAAATTTCTAAAATTGCAAAGTACTATTTTCGCGTGAACACCACCTTTGCAACTTATATTTTAACATAATGGTAATAGTACTCACTTTACTGTAAGTTTATATATGTATAATACTAGATAGCTGTTGCCCGCGGCTTTGCTCGCGTCGAAGTTGATTATATACAAATACGAAAATATACATATGTATTTACAGATTAATTTAAAATATTACGTTACGTTGATGACCATAACTTGACCTCAGATCAAAAATAATGCAAGTCCGATACAAACTTTCACCCCTTTTTCATCCCTTATTAAATAAAATTCCCGAAACACGTATTTATTTGTTTTACGTCAATAACCGAAATACAAAATTTTGTTTATATAACTTTCAAAATGACGGACTTTCATACATATTATCATCCCCTATTTTGACCCCTTTGGGGTGGAATTTTCTAAAATCCTTTCTTAGTGGGTGCCTACATAACAAAATGAATATACAGTCCGAATTTCATGCTTGTAGCCTTGATAGTTTGCGCTCGGCGATGATGAATCAGTCAGTCAGTCAGTCAGTCAGGACATGTTATTTTATAAGTATAGATGACAGTCAATTGGTTGTCGTTTCCTTTGTCATGGCTTAACAAACATTTGCTCGCGTGATAAAATAATGTGCTTCTTATACACAGAATGACGTCAAATGTCCAAACAACTCCGTTTGCTCAAAAATAGTTTCAAAGGGTAAGCTGTAATCACAAAACGATGTTGATTTTAAACTTTATTTGTTTCTGATTCTAAAATCTGGCAACTATATTGAACTTCTCTGGGATGTTCTCATTCTATTCACAAAATAAATCATGATTCAGTTCAATTTTCATAAGAAGAGCCTTATCTGACAACTATAAAACTTACCAAGGAAAGAGAAGAGACTATGAGGATATTCCAATGACAACATTCCCCCTATATAATTATTTAAAGTAGGGGTATAGCTGTTGTTACTCGAATTATCTTCATACTACAGGTCTTAAATCTAGTTTCATGTTTTCATACGTCAAGTAATGTGATCTGAAGCTGTCACTTTTGATGATAGATATTATCAATAATTTATAAAATAATAATAATAATAATCAAATAGTAAAATGTTTTCAATATTGACTCCTATAAAATTCGTGTATTTTTTAAAAGGGTCTGTATATTAAATTTGGGCTGTACAGCATTTACAAGAATAAAATTGTAAAAATAAAGTGACTGCATTCATAATTGTTTTTGATATATTTTCCACGGCAGTTAGAAGTTATGACTGTTTATTTAAGCAATATTTCACTAAACTTTGAACATAGTCTTCAGACGACCAGACCACATGCGTTCCATAAGGTAACGATTGTCTTGTCCAGTAATAAGCTCCATGCAAGATTTATATCAACTCGCTACTAGGTAATAACTCTATATGCCCTACTTTAGCGTTATAACGCCAAACTACAAGCCATGCGTTTAAGTCTCCCGTGGCAATTGACAACAGGATGGTATGGTAGAAGGAGGCTGAGTGTTGTCTGAGTGATAGTGTATAGTTCTAGTGTCTAAATTTGCCTCCAAAGAAAAATGCGAGGTAATTTTTTTCAATAAATGACGTCAGAACGTAAGTGTAACTTTAGTGGCTATTTTGGGCTGGACAGTTAAATCCCATCAACACCAAACTGGCACTCAAAAAACACTCATCCTCGTTATTATAAGGAGATTGACTATTTTAACACCACATGCTACTATCTGTTCAGGTTATATGAATATATGACAACTACTCTAGTGGGTAGAAATGAGAAAGGAAGCATTTTAGACGTAATCTCTCCGTATTTACGTGGAAGGTGAGTGGGGAAAAAAAATCAGGGAAAACCACCCTCAGTAGATCCAACCGAGATTCGAACCCCAATCTTTCCGTCATCAGCAGACCAATCTAACACGAGAGTGACCCTTAGGCCGTTAATTTATTGAAGTTGGTGTAGATTGAATTATATACACGGGCCTAGTTCTTTCAGAGATGTGGGCTTAAATAATGTAGTAGTATAAACAAAAAATGTGTCGTGTTACTAATAAAGTAAGCTGTTGACGTTATAAATTGAGTGTTTAAATCAACTCTCCCAGTTGAAGTTGGATTCTAAACCGTGTGCTGAAGAATAGGTAGCTATGTACAAAACTAGGGTCTACTTAATTGAACTATTGACAAGGCTGGTTACAATGCTATGATGCCTGATTGGGCCTAGAGCGTGTTGGGTGAGGGAAAGATTCAAGATATGACTGATTAGTCTAGAAATATAACTCCATACAAACAACAACACAGTTTTATTTATCCCTAGAATTATTTCCACTGATATCAAACATTTATATCCTTTTCGAGAGCAATTTTGAAAATATATTAAACTTGAGTAAAATTTTTATTGTTGAGTGATTGTTTTTATATAATCTTATTAAAGTGTTATTTCCCTTTAAATACAGCTACCATACGTTAATAGTAGAGATATAATTATCTTCGCAGTTCTAGAAGCCAGATTAGGAGATGCTTCCCTTGAAAAAAAGTCACTAATGGTTAAAGCTAGTTCATTTCACATTTATAACAACCTGATAAAGTATTTCTTCCCTTGAAAAAAAGTCACTAATGGTTAAAGCTAGTTCCTTTCCCATCTATAATAACCTGATGAAGCATTGCTTACCTTGAAACATGGTCATTAATGGCTATGATCTTATTATCATCACCTTTTTAGAAGTGTGATGAGGAGTTGCTTCTCTTGGCTTGGATACTCCCCCCCTTCTCCTTTTGCTTCGTCCTAATTCTGACATTGAATGAGGTACTCTACATCCACTCTTACCCACTTTCTACTCGCTTACTGCATTTTAAATTTAAAAAAATACTTAATTAAGGTAACTTCTCTTTTTTGTTCTAACACACTTTGACCACATGAACAAAACAATCTAATCGGCATTACTGAGTTGTAAATCGATTTGTCCTCGAGATGTTTATCATTTGTATTTTTTATTTTACATAACTGACTTCAAATAAAAAAAAGAGGTCTGATAATGTATTCAAAATAAACCAAATTTTTTCAAATTGACTCTCTGACAGCAATTTTATATTAAAATAACACCCAGAAGCTGTTATTTAGATGCCCGCTACGCAGGTTGTTTTTTTTAGTACCGCATCTGACTACCCTTTCGGGTTATACGCTTACGTACTAATTACGCTGATGGTTTTAGGCTTTAGGAAGCTTACGTTTGCATGGAGAGAAAGTTTAAAGTAATTTTTGTACAAAATCGTCAGTACACCCGACTGAGATTCGAACCTCAATCTCCCCTATCAGTAGTCTGGTCTACTGCGAGGGTAGCGCCTCGGACCATGAGGCCACCGAAGCGGGTCATGATAATATGGTTCAATGAAGTTTAACACTAATATATTGTGATAGTTTGAACGTCAAAGCAACAAAACAATTATAATATATTATATAGTTAATAATAGGAGTGTAAAGCACGGGTGGATTGATAGCATGGTGTGGACTCAGGAAAAGAACTATGAGCATATTCTAACATGAATAAATGTGTCCTAATCTAACTCAGGGCTGCCTCGCACCTGGGAAATATGCAGTCTCTTCTTAGACAGCTTCCAACTCTATCACTTCGAATTAATTCATTAAAATAGTAATTATTAAAAACATTGAAACTAATTAAATGTTACGATACGATTGTACATACTTGCGCATACATTCTTATTATTATAGTTTGTAAAAACAAACAAATATTAGTCATCAATAAGTTACCTTTAAATTAATTTCCCTCAAAAAAAAAAAAGTATACAGTGTTATGTGAAACTCTCCTCAGATACCATTTTGAACAAAATCCTTAGTAATTTTCGAACATTTTCAAATTTAAAAAAATAATAAATCACCCAATTATAATCAACTCAATTTTTCTGGAAGACAACTAACTATGCAGTGTTATTTATAATTTAAAGTCTCCAGATACCCATTTTTAACAAAATAATATTAGCCACTGTCAAAATATTTCTTATTCCCGAAAATTATCATCAATAGATTATTATTACATCAAGCTAGCAAGAGATAAAATTACGATTTAGCCTCAAGTTATGACCATATAATATGTACCTAGGTATCAAGTTTTAATGAAATCCATCAAATCCTTTAGGCTCCACTTCCAGTTACAGACAGACAGAAATAATTGTATTACAGATTTTTTTAAAGGTTTTTTAGTCATGTGTTTTCTAACTAACCTAACCTATAGAATGGTGTACCAATAAATGTATCTGTGTAAAGTGTACAATCTGTAACTTAGTTATACAGGTGGATACTATTTCATCAGACACAAGACAAATCTCATAGATTAAATTTAATAATCAAGTATTCGTTTAGGATATCAATAGTTTTGAAGGTGGATTATCTTCTAATAATATTTGGTGAGTGAAACTTCTCCATTACATGTAGAAACAGTTCTCTTTAGCTTGAGAAGTTTATTAAATTGTTCTACGCTCAAAGCACGCACGTGTGTTGATGTTTGTTATGTGTGTGTGCATGTTAATGTGTGTGTGTGTGTGTGTGTGTGTACGCGCGCATGCGTGGTAAAAAAAAAAGCTCCGGCACCCGTAATATCGCCGGCATTGCAGGTGGTGAGAAGTTCCATCTGGCGCCTTCCGTAGTTTGCGGAAACTTTTGTCCCCGTTTCTCTCTCTCTCTCTGAACACGTGCATTATTTCTCTGTCCTCTTAATCCAGCCGGCAGGATCCCACCTAAGTAGTCGCACTCTTAAACATTAAGAAGGGTTCGGGTTTTAAAATGGGAACATTTTTTTGTAAGCCCTTGTATCGTTGAAAAAACAATGAGCTACCTATTAAAGTTATACTTTTCTTGAATGGAAAGATGATTAACGGTAACATGTAGCTGAATTGGGTAAATTATAAAAACACTTCTGTTGAGACCATATTGGAAAAATTAATAAATCGTGAAACATTATTTCATAACAATAGGAAAATGGATAGGTATTTATAACTTTTTTCTACCGTTTTTAAGCCTTCTACCCGTTTGGGTTAGAGGCTTTTTAACCGCTATTGTGGTCGAGACAAAGACGAAGGAATTGAAACGAGATTAACTCGCCTTTGCGTGGAGGTGAAATGGGAAACCACTTAGGAAAAACCTTCAATACAACCAGCCAGGATTCTAACTCCGATTTATACCAGCGTTACACCAGATAGGGTTGCCAAACATCTCGTATTATACGGGATGTCCCGTATTTCACCTGATTATTTTGCGTCCCATATTGAACTCATACGGGACAGTGTAATGCCCCGTATTTGAAGTACACCATATAAATAAGTGCCAACTACCAAGTTTACGAAAGAACATTTGATATTATTTTGTTTTGGGGTTTGACAGATTTCACTCATGCCTATAGTCGGATTCAGGAAGATATGTTTTTCAAGGTAATTTCAGTGTTTCCTATCGGTACATAACATAGGATAATGATCAAGCAGACCTCTGTTCTCACCCTATGATAAGCTGAGCTATGAATGTAGGCATGACTCTGCACGACTTTGGCTGTGATGAATCAGGTACATGTAGACCTAAAGAAACTTCGTCATCAACTAATTCTCAGTCAAAAATAAATAAAACTAATGTGCGATTCAGCAGGTAAGAGTAAGAAGAGGTTGACTAAATATAAAAGTTCCTGGGAAAAAATTATAGTTGGGTATGCAGCGTTAAAAACAATTGCTACAAAGTGTTCTGTAACATTGGCCGGCGAGAATTTTCAGTAGGCCATGGTGGTGAATTGGATTTGAAACAGCATGCAAGAACTGACTCTCATAAACGGGGTATATTTTATGCAGAATCTAGTAGGAATTTGATTTATTTTTTTGTGAATACAGTAAACACTACTGAAATAAATAAAGTTTCTGCAGCAGAGGTCAGAGTTGCCTATCACACTGTTCGGCATTCTATTAGTTATAAAGTATGAACTGTGATAATAAACTTATGCCACAAATTTTCAGTGATTCAGAAATAGCCAAAAGTTTTCATCTGGACGTACAAAATGTGAGTCAATTGTTTTGAATGTGTTTGTGAATTAAAAATTATTTGAAAGAAAGTGTGTTCTATTCTTTAGCCACAGATTCTTCCAATAAAGGGGAAAAAAATGTTTCCGATGTGATGCAATCACGGGTTGCATTTTAAATACTTTAAAAACTAATGATTTGGAAACTAGAAATATTTCATCCTACGCAGCTGACAATGACCAATGCTAACTATGGTAAAAGACATTCAGTGTTTACCAAACTTAGAAGCCACGGTAATAAAATAGTAAAATCTAATTGTTCAGTTCATATAATTCACAATTGTTACAAACATGTTTGTGATCAGTTTAATGTCGACATTGAAAATATAGTTTTATAGAATTACAGTCATTTCTCAATATCAGATAAATGGAGGGCCGAATTAATTGAAATATATGAGTTCACTAATACACAGTGGCTGGAATTATTGCGGCATGTCCCTACAAGATTATTGTCTTTGACTCCCGCAACTGATAGACTTTTAAAAGTGTGACCAGCAATAACATAGTATTTTAAATCCATTGAAGAGTGCTTAAAAGTGCTACAAAAAGTATTTAGTGAAGAGGATGGCAATATGTATAGCACCACCGTTCAAATTAACTTGTCATTATTCCATAATGTTGGTACTGCTTTTGATCAGAATGTTGCTGCAATGGAATCCGCTAATTTAAGTTTAACTGAGATAACATGCTTGTGTCATTCCTACAAAAATAATTCAAAGAAAAGAAGACCATTTTTTTGGGTTTCAAGCACGTCAATTGATTAGCAAACTAATGACACAGAAACCAAATAAAATATCTTAAGTTTTGATTAACTTTTACAGTACTGCTTTACGATACTTTGAAAATAGTTAATATTTTTCTTAGGAAATATATTTAGTAAGCTGGAACCATTAATTTTGTTGAATTCAATCCAATTTAGTGACTTAGCATCAATTGTCCAATTAATTGATTTAATGTATGAGTTGAGTATGGTTTCTATGTATGAAGAGTTTTGTCTTTCAATGGATACAATTAAAGTTATAATTGCTCAAGCTGATATGAAAGGAAAAAACGTTAGTGAGAGATGGGTTGCATTTTTTGACAAAGTAAATCCCTCCAAAGTACCAAATTTGCATCGTGTGATTTCATTTGTGATTAGCATTCCAGCATCCAATGCTTCTGTGGAGCATATATTTTCCTTGATGAGTAACAAGCGGACACAATGAAGAAACAGATGCTCTTTAGAACTGATATGCAGTGAATTACAAGTGACTGTAAACTAGAGTTATTATTGTCAGGAGTTTTAAAACAACGTTAAAAATGTCACAGGATTCTTGAAAGACATATCATCGAGTAAAAAGTATAACTTTCTGCAAAAGAAGTAACAAGAACCTGTTATTTGTGGTGAGGGGTGGATCATTGACAAAAATTATTCAACAAGATTTGATAGGAAAGAAAGACTATTCCTTTCTTTCATGTATGTAACTTCCAATATATATAGTGATGGTATGTATGTAGTTTAGAGTTATTAAAAATTTAATTAAAATTCTAATTGAATTTTTATTTTCTTACTTGTTATATTTTTATTTAGGGAGTGTCACTTTTCATTTCAAAAGTGCCAACCCCTCTGGCATGTAAAAGTTCCAATTTTTCATATGTAATCTTCAACGCCTTAAAAGAACATCTTTTCTCCTTTTTTAAGATGATTTTTTTTTTTTAGTTTTTAGGGGGCACTTATAGGGGATGCCCCTTAGCCCATTCCTGGGGGCTTCACCATCCATAACCTCTGCTACGACGTCTACACAGCATATTGTGAGAAAAATTTTAGGTTTCTAAATTGCCCTGTATTTCAATAAATAACATTTGGCAACCCTAACACCAGATTAAATTAACCTGATATTTAGGGCTAATTTCATAGGCAGACTTAGTACACCCCAAATGCGATGTTATACTAAATACAGTATAACACCTACCTAGTCCTAGCCACTGATTATTGTTTTTGCAACTGACCTTGAGGTTTGATATTGGAGATCAACCTTCATCTGACCTCTGATCAAGCCACTTATTATTGTTTGTGCAACTGGCCTTGAGGTTTGATATTGGAGATCAACCTTCATCTGACCTCTGATCAAGCCACTGATTATTGTTTGTGCAACTGGGCTCGAGGTTTGATATTGGAGATCAACCTTCATCTGACCTCTGATCAAGCCACTGATTATTGTTTGTGCAACTGGCCTTGAGGTTTGATATCGGAGATCAACCTTCATCTGACCTCTGATCAAGCCACTGATTATTGTTTGTGCAACTGGCCTTGAGGTTTGATATCGGAGATCAACCTTCATCTGACCTCTGATCAAGCCACTGATTATTGTTTGTGCAACTGTCCTTGAGGTTTGATATCGGAGATCAACCTTCATCTGACCTCTGATCAAGCCACTGATTATTGTTTGTGCAACTGGCCTTGGGGTTTGATATTGACGATCAACTTTCATATGATCTATGATAAAACCACTGATTATTGTTTCTGTAATCGGCTCTTAATTTTTAAAGTTATTTGAGAGTTGAAATAAAAATCTTAGTAAATCTTTTCTTAACCGCTGTAGGTAACATTGTTTCATTTATATTGTTACTGTGAAGTTCGTTTGTCGTATTCGTAGTGCGGTAGATATCGCGCAATACTCGTGACAGACAGAAAAATTCTTTATTTTATTTTTATATATGTAGTTAAATAATTTCACTGGCCTTTAAAAATGTTCATACTGTAATTATAGTATCTGAATTAACACATACTTCAATACGCGTTTATTAGTTTAATTATTATGTTCGAGAATATTTTCAAAATATATAAACGTATACTTTGATGTGATCTTTTTGCTGCCATTGATCAAATCGCATTATTACCGCCTACCCTCCTTTTTTTTTAAAGGAGTAGGAATAAGATAAAGTAAAAGGAATAAATAAAGTAAAATTTGACTTTAAAAAAACTGGAAACAAGAAGGTAAAATGTATTTTGTAACTAAACTAGGGATTAGTTAAGATTCTTGTGGTGATACTGTGTTATTTGACTTATTTAAAACGACAAAACGTTTATAATTAGAGTTAGCAACTCAATTAGAAGTTGTTTTTCCTGCGCTTAGTGACTCCGATGGCAGAGTTTATGTACAGTCCGATTCAGATAATAAGGAAAGATTTCTACGTTTATAAGAGTTACAAAAACAATATTTTCAAATAGCTATACGTAAATTCATACGATCTGCAACTGTCACTTTTCATTGATAGTAAAAATGTCTATAAATAATAGTAACTTGTAATAAAGTAAAATTTTACCAATGCAAAACGCAGAAGCTAATATATATATATATATATATATATATATATATATATATATATATATATATAGAGAGAGAGAGAGAGAGAGAGAGAGAGAGAGAGAGAGTATGAAGAATATGGTAGGACGTAACTGTTATAAATAATATTTGTAAGCCCTATTATATATATATAGTAAGTAAGGACCTTTTATAAATACATGTATCTACATAAACATATAAATATATATGTATACACCTACACACTATAAATGATTTTCCTGTCATATTCTACAATCCAATTATATAGTAAGGGCATGACACGTATGTTTGACTGTTCAGGTCTAATATTTATGTTAATCTAATTTCATCAAAATTTACGATATTCCAATTGAATTGAATTTCACATAAATTATATATATTATAAAATAAAATCTTCCTTTATTTTGTCATTTATAATTCCTGATTATAGTTTTAAAATACCGAAACATGTTGAGTTAAAATTCAACAGCTGGTTTTCAACCATCTTTTATTTCAAGGAATTACATTTCAATGTAAGATTTCGAGATCAAATTTCAAGTCTTATTATTTTTAATTAATATCCAATTATAAAGTTTTATTTTCTGCTGTAGTTAGATAATGGTCGGAGTATTGAGTTTTAAATGCTTACATTATTTGTATTTTCCCTTAATTATTTTAGAGATTTATGATTACACTTTATACTAGTAATCTCAATACAGTAGTATATATAATGTTACAGAGTGGATACAATATATTTTAACAGGTTTGTCTAACCCTAACAGGTAGTAAGAGCTGGTGTTAAAGAGGTGTTTAATATAAAAATTTTAGTGATGGAATCGATAATAAAGCTATTATATTTGATGATTATAGTTTTAGCCTCATTTAAATATCATATTCTTTATATGTATAAATGATACTGGGATACTTGAATCAAATCAGATATTTTTGGCTTAGTACGTCAATGTTTTAACCACTGAGATATCTAGGAATTGTTCCGTGTACAGGGTCATTCTTCACTAATATATTTAGGCATTTGTACAATTATAATACAGCACATTTGACAGCATAATAAAGAGTTAAAAGAGTCAAAGATGGCTGCGTTATCTGATTGCTCGTGATCTTAATTGGTCACTCATTTGTAGCTGACGATTTCCACACGTCCATTACAGATTCTGCCTTAAAATATGAGTGACGACTGACCCTAGCCATGGGATGACTCCTGGATAGCTTAGTGGCTTGACCATTGGCATACCAAGACAAAGGTATTGGGTTCAATTGCCGTGTCCAGGGGACATTTTTCAATTTATAAATAACTATTTTAGAAACAATTAATATAAATTAATATAATAAATTAATCGGTATGTTTTTATACAGTTGGTATAATTGGCTTATTAAATAGATACCAAAGTAATACATTATGTGTAAAATAATCCGCAGTACATCCGGATAGGCTTAGAGCTTCAAACTTTCCATCTGAGATGGCCTTGTACAGTACATACAAGTATGTTACTTTCGATAGCACATTTACTGGTAAAGATAATAAATCTAAAAGTATGGGAAGTGAGCCAGAAGGAAATAATAGTATTTGCGAAAAATAAATGCACTAGGTAATAATTAATGGCTGACCTTGGTGGTCTTGGAGTAAAGTGCTCCCTCAGAACCCGATGTTCGTGGGTTCAAACCCATCCGGTGTCGCTAGATTGTTCTTTAGCTATAAAAACTACTAACACAACTTCCTTCGTCGGGGAAGTAAAGCCGTCGGTCTCATGTCGATTATGTCATGTAAAAGAGCTCTGGAAGGAATGTTAAAATAGCTTTCCCACCAAAATTCGTAGGCCCTTTCGCTTTAGATCCTAGAAACTAACGCGTGTTGATATAATCAGGTGATACAGAGACGTAAAATACCTCAAATAAATATATAGTAACTAATATTTACCCAATTCATTTACAGTAATAGAGTTATGCCATATAAAAAAAACATTTGTAAGTTGTGGTCATCTATGCCATCTCGAAATAATTAAACTGAGACTATATAAACATTATGATCCTACCTGCTGTTCGTTACTGATGTGAAGAGTGGTCTTTCATTCTTTAATAAGAGAAAATATTGAGAGTTTTTGAGAACAAAGTACTGAGAAATAATATTTTATAATTTTAGAAAACATTCTAAATTATAAATAAGTAAGGAGCAGTAATGATTATGGTATAATTGTACCGAAACATGTCGGCCAGAGTTCAATCGGCTTTCTTTTAAACGCTGATTACCTGCCCAAGGAGTAATGGGACTGAACAAGATTAAGACTTTGATTATTTATTTATGATAATATTTTAGCCTAAAGGGGATGAACAAATAGGAGATTGGAGAAAGTTGCTCAATGAAAGAACTTGGTGGTTTGTATGTATCCCCTAAAATATTAAGGATAATCAAGGCACGCAAGCTGAGGTGAGGGGTCGTGTGATAACAAGCTTGTACACAACGTTTTAGTTGCAAATCTGAAGAAACTAGATAGCTTGTTAGGACATGACGTAGATGGGAGGATAATGTAGAAATGTATTTGAAAGAGGTTGGGTGTCAAGTCAGAGATTGAATGAAGTTGTCTCAGAATAGTGTTTAATAGAACGCTTACGTTCTGGCATCCACGAACTAAGTTCGTTCCTTAAGGCGATATACAAGTTAGTTAGTAAGTTAGTTAGTTAGTTATTTACTTTATCAGAGGACTTAAAAAATATCCAAACACATTCTTAGAAGAAAATGTTAAATTGTATAGTTTATCTTACTAATATTATAAATGCGAAAGTTTGTGTGTTTGGATGTTTGTTACTCAATCACACAAAACTGCTGAACGGATTCGAATGAAACTTTGTACGTTGGTAGAATATGTCCTGGAATAACATATAGGACTATTCCCAACCTTTGATTTTAATAATATTAAATATATGATTATAATGTGATTGAAACGATGTTATTTAAGAATTTGTGATTTGATATTTTGTAATTAAAGTAAATAGTAATTAGTGTGACAAAGTTTCATACTAATAAATAATAAATATTATGTGATTTTAGCTATGTAGTTAGAAAAATATATCATTTCATTTATTTATTTATCTTACTAATTATGAAGTTAAAAATTGAAAAAAAATTAATAATTGATAACTTAAATAATATATATTTCTTTTATTACGAAATATTTAAAAGTTAAAATTAAAATACGGAAAATTATTTACAACTAGAACTGAGAAAAACGCATTGATATTTGATAAAATAAAGTTTGACTTATGACCAAAACAGTTGAGTTAAGAATTAAAAGATTTATCAATTACTGCGGGCGAAGTCGCAACGGGTAAAAGCTAGTATGTATATATAAGTGTCATTGTTTTCAAGTAGTGAACTAATTTAGGAGTACACGAGTAGGGTTTACATGGCAAACCACTACAATTTATTAAAAGAGGTTTTATTCAGTTAAATTAAGTAACTAATATTTGTGTGTGTATATATGTATATATATATCATAAAATTTAAAATTTTCTTCAAGAATTGTATGGCATATATAACATCATACGATATATATTGTGCCATAAAATTTAAAATTTTCTTCAAATAATGTGTTTGGATATTTTTACTTTCTCGTTATTTTACAGGTAGAGAAAGTATTGTGATCGCCAAAATAATGAACTCAAGATTTTGAGGAATGTTGACGTTTCATGACCCCCCGAATAAAAAAACGTGGTTTTTCGTCTGTCTGTCTGTCTGTCTGTCTGTACCTCGGAATAGAGCCTAAACAATCTTACTGATCGGGCTAAAACTTGGTATCTAGGGTTTTCATAGGGTTGCCCCTAAAGGTTTTTGGAATTGGATATCTAATCCTAAAATTAAGGGTAGTTTACTGAAGGTCAAATAGAGAAAAATTATAGTTTCTCAAAATCAGCTTTAACGATTGTGATTAAATTTAATTTCTAAGGATTTATAAGTATTTAAAAAAAGCTACTCTCAATATTTTGGCAAAATGACTTTAAGGGTCCCTATTTGATGCATAAATTCTTTTTTTTTTTATCATATCTCCGTACTCTTTGAGGAATGAAATTACTTATCATTGCAAATATGAAGATCTATTTATAATACAATTCTTTTATTTGAAACATATTTTTATAAAACCAATAAATTTAGAGCTATATATATGACCGTAAAAAAATCTAACCCGAGTTGTTGATGGATGTCGACGTCTCATGACCCCCCCCCCCCCCCCCCCCCCCCAGAACCCTAAAAGGTGGTCTTTGAAATTCCGTCTGTCTGTGCGTCTCTTTAACCCTAAAATTAAGAGTATCTAAATTAAAAGCGAAAAGCGAAAAAATTGATTTACTCTAAATCGGTTTTAACGATTTTGATTAAAATGCGTATCTAGGCGTTGATTAAGACTATAAATAAAATGGCTATTTTCATTTCCCTATGAAAATTACTTTTAGGTTCTTTACAGAAGAGTAAATTTCTGTATCTCCGCAACTATTTAAGATAATAAATAAATTATCATTGCAAATTTTAGTACTATTAAAAATAAAAACTTTTATTCGAAAAATATTTTTATAAAACCAATAGTTTCTGAGATATTGGCAAGTATATTAATACAATGTTATGAGCTTTATTTGTAAAGCGATACTACTTATGTTTTAACGAAATAATTCTCTATTGCCATAGAGTAATTAAATATAAACAAGCCTCTCAAAAAGTTCATATTCTTTTTCCTTTAACCTTTTAAAGGAAATTTTTGTACAACAATGATCTATCTCCTTCATTTTTGACTCATTAGTAAGTATTTACATTTTTTTATTGGTCAAAATTTATAGATGAGGAATTTAATAGCAATGCGACGACATAAAGATATGCAACACCAAATAAAATGTTGAAAATGTTAATTTTAATACGAAGTGTTGACCCTTGTCGACCCAATATCGATATTTTTTATTGGTCCAAACATACAAATGAGGACATTAATTCTTCAAAAATAAAATTATAAAATTTAAAATTGGGACTAAAAAAAAGTCTAACATGAGTATAGTGCAACTTATGCTTGCGTTTGCTAGTGTATATTATTTTGTTTCACATATATTACGAGTTTTGAATAAATATCTCCATTTTTAAGCAATAGAGCGAGAAAGTCCGTGCGGAGTTCCATACCATTTATTTAAATCAGCTGAGACACTTAACTTAATATATATATATATATATATATATATATATATATATATATATATATATATATATATATATATAAATAAATGCCTTAAAATCTAAGCATATATGTTTCTAAATGGGAAGAGTTAAATGAGGTGTGAGTCTAACTGGTGTTTTGGTGGCCCAATCCAACCCCTGCGTCCAAACTCCCATATTTTGGTTCCCTGGTTCAACGACCAACTAATGATCCTTGAGTTCCCGGCATCAGCTAGAAAGTGTGAATATTGCTGAAAGTGCGTCTGGCTGCTGTATAAAGGCAAGTCTTGTAATATGTAGTGACGGGGCTGATGTGTTTGTCGAGCATGCACCAGCTGGGACGGGCAGTTTATTCCTATATTGGGAGGGCGATATTTCACTCGCGTCTGCGCCGTCGCCCGAGTTTGTGGCGCTATGCTACACGACATGCGATTCTGTACGAAGATTAAACTATCTTCCCAGGCGTAAACATAAGTTGGAATGATATGTTGGTATTTTTTTTTTCCCCCCTTGGCCATTAGATTTCCTAAAAATATAGTTTTTGTATGTGTACACTGAACTTTTTTAGAATGAACATCTTAAACAACTTTTTTTCCTACCAAATTCTTACTAAAGTTTTAATAAATTATAGGATTTTAATATAAAAAGAAACATTTCCTACAAACATCAGTGTATAATGTGCATTGCCTAAACCTTTTATATATGGCTTATTTTAACCTAATTATAGAATAAACAAAACATCAATCCTACATTAATTTACACCTAATTCGACCAATTCCATGGATGAGTATTTATAGTTGTCTACCACAAGTCTAGAGGACCTTGTTTAAATTCTGGTTTGTACTTACAAAGAAGCTTTTTAATATTTGTGTACTGGTTTTTCCTGCTAGTTAATTACTTAATATATAGTGGTTTGGATTGGATGTGTAATAGTAATATTAGCTTTAATAACCCCAGTTAAATTAATTTGCAAGTCTTGGGTTAGTACTATAAATATATGTCTAGATTATTATTATAATTATTAGCACCGCGTCTTAATAATTAATTAGTACTTAAAACGTATAAACTGAACGGGTAGTAAGACGCGGTGCTGTGAAATCTTAGATTATTCGGTAGTTTACCTGTTTATTTAATATAAAGTCTCAGTATCAATATTTATTAAGGAGAAAAATGTATAGTTGTGAATTTTAATTTTCTAGACATATACTCGGTCCCGCACAGATTTATCTGATTACCAAACCCTTCCTTCACCTCTGACAAGACATCTTGTGAATGTGTGGAATGCCAGGTCGCCACCGTGGTTCGGATTCCACGTTAAACTGTAGGTCCTTCATTTCATCTCACAATCACCCTACCATTACACGTCAGCGTAAATGCGTATAACACGAACAGTTAGTACCAAATAATAATAATAATAATAACAATAATAACTCTATTTTTCTGTCCCACACGATGGATGATATACCAATATATAATCCATTGAAATTAATTTTCGATGCAGATAAAATAATATGATTAAAAACGAAGCCTGGGCATGGCAATCGAAGCCGGGACCTTTGGCTTAGCACGTCAATGCTCTATCGTTAAACCACCCAGGCTCATGCATATCACGCATGGCTTAAGACGGAATCTGTGATGGACGTGTGAGTTTGTCAGCTGTATAGTAGCTTTTAGAAACACAACATAGTCGAAACGAAAGTTATATAAAAAAAATTAATCTATTTTATATTTCTGAAGGTGACCTGGCGGTCTAGGGGTAAGGTGTCGGACTTCTGTGCTGGGGTCCAGGGTTCAATCCTCGGTCCCAGCACAAATTTATCTGATTACCAAACCCTTCCTTCACCTCTGACAATACATCTTGTGAATGTGGGGAATGCCAGACCTCCACCGTGGTTTGGATTCCACGTTAAACTGTAGGTCCTCCATTTCATCTCACAATCACCCTACCATTACACATTAGCGTAAGTGCGTATAACCCGAACGGGTAGTAAGACGTGGTGCTAATAATAAATAATAATAATAATAATAATAATAATAATATATTTATGAAGTCCTTTTTTGTTTATTAGAATCGAATATAAATTCCCAAGTTATGGTTTAGAAGCTGAATTGAGCAACATTTAAATGTTTAAACCTTGTCTTATTTCGTATGATAGATACATTCCTATCGATATTCACTGCTTATGTGTATAGACAACTTTGTGGGTCTCTGTTAAACCTTTTGAATTAACGAGCAAACTTTGTTGGCAAAAGTTCAAAAGATAAACAATTTCAGACATGTTCAAACCTCACACAGTAACATAAAACTTTAAGTGGCACTTAACAAAGTTGTCATGCCTCTTTATATAACAATACATTATTAACGTTGACTAAATTTAGCACACGAATAGCTATCCCGCTCAACATTAGTTTTACATACTTATCCCATTCCTGAGGCAAATATTTCTTTGAGACAAGCACATTTTAAAACTTATCAAGCAGGCATTGTATTATATGTTCAAAAAGTACAGTGAAGTAAAATATTAAAAGGTTTTTTTCATTGGCATTTGTATGGTAATACTGTTAAGTTTAGAATATGCTGTTTTAGCTTTATTTTGGAAGTAGCATATTTTTATTATTTATTCTTCATATTACTTTTATTTTAGGATAATTTTTTAACCTTATACGTTTGTAAAGGTACTTTGGAGCTGTCACTATAAGTTTCACTTAGTTAATTCGTACTTATGGTAGTGATTATGTTTAGTATTTTAATGCATTGCAATGTTAAAACTTATTAATTATGTTTATGTTGTGTAATATATAGTATTTATATTATATTATAATCATGAATCTTTTTTTGCAACGCATTTTATTAACTATTTGGGCTATACACATTTAATTATTTTATTTGAGTAAGAATAAGGAAGGTAAAATTTAGAGAAAAGTACCTACACTTGCTTGGAGTGAGAACGGGAAACGAATTACGAAAAATCACCCTCAGTACATCCAAATGAAAATAGAACACCAATATCCCTGTAATCGGCAATACAGCCTTTTTTTTTCTAAAGTAAAGCAAGTGTCGCTTTAGATCTAATGGTTAGCGTTACGGTTGTTCCACACTTAAAATATTTGCAAATCAAATTTATTTAATACAATTAAGAATATTTAACGGTGTTTACAAACTTAACTTTGACTTATTATTAGAAACAATAATAAACAATCTACCCACTTTTGTGGCCGCATGATCTAAGGCGTCATTCTCACAATATACTAACTGCTGATGATGGGGAGACCGGGGTTCGAATGCCTATCGGGTGTATGGAGAGTGGTTTTCCACTCCCCATCCACGCAAATGCGGGTACATTTTATCATCCCTAACACATCAGCGTAATTAGTATATAGGTGTATATGCATAAAAGATAGTAAGACGCGGTGTAAAAGAAAAAGTCAATTTGTTTAGTTTAGTCAGACCTGTTTTGTGTTTTTATGCTTTTTAGTATACTTACCTTATAAGAAGTCATGGCTGTAGCTCTACACTCTATTTAATTTAATAGTCATACCTATCATTATATTTAGATGTGGTTAAATAACTATTTAAAATAAAGCTTGGGAGCATTTGTTCTGGTGATTTCTGTATTTAGTTGATTATTTTGTAGTGAACTGTAGAATATAAATTATATAATATTAGAAACTAATTTATTCACTGTCTAATTTTCATAAGAATATTATTAACTTACAGCTAGAAAAGTTATTATATCTACTTTTATGTATTCATATATCAGGTCGGGTCATCTTCAGCTGTGACTGTGACTGTGTTTTGGATAAATATTATCATACCTTTAAACAACACAAAATAATTTGTTTTATCTAATTTGGCAGCAAAAAAAAAAGGATGTTTATATTTTCTAAAAGGCCTTTCCTGTGAAAATTGGTTTATATTACAGTTATTTGTTCCTGCGGTTTAGTCATTCTTCTTTATATAAACAATTTCCGAACGATTAGAGCAAAAAATATATCAAAATAAAATTAAACTCCCTTCCTTTTTATTTTAATCTTGCACATCAACAAGAGCCATTTCTTGGGTCACCTCCATGTTTCGGTATAAAAATGTTCCCCGTGATTAATAATGTGTAACTGTTGGTTTACTCGTCCTCTAATCTGGGGAGAATAGATTCGCCCCCATTTCTCTATGTTTTATGTTACTTTGTGTCATTAATTCTCCGGCGCCGACCGGGGTAAGAGGATTTATTTGCCAAGTTTTGTGCAAGCTCGCCTGTTGACCAACAAGAAAGTCTTAAGAAAGTCCACTCAAGCATCGCTAGATAAGACAGTTGGGGTCCATTGTTTGGAAGTGTCATTGAGTGGAGAGGAACTTCAACCATCACTCCAGTAGCCACGGATAACACTATCATTGAATTCCGATAAGTTTTCTTAAGTTGGTGTCACGTTTGAATTGAAAACTTTTTTTTATAAATGCCAGTACTTACAAAATTAATTATTTTATCTTATTAAACGCTCTTTTTCAATAAAAAACATCAAAAGCTCATAAAGATCTAGATCAAAAGCACACCTAGACTTTGTATCAAAAGCACATAGGGTAAAAACAACTGCATGACGTAGCAACTGGAAATCTGTATTGTAAACAACCCGCTTACTCTTTACAATAACTACAATAAAATAATAAATTACATATTAGGTTAGGCAGGTTAGGTCAGGTCATTTAGGATACAGACACAATACAACTCATATTTAAATAACGATGTGTAGAACCAACAAGTGGTGTTGCCATATGGGTCTCAGACACAACAAACAATGCTGCGCTTTTGATCCACCTACTTTTTGCGCTCCTGATATATTTCAAAGCAGGAACGCAAATTCGCCATGTGATATTTCATTACATATTTTTCGAATATAAATCTTTTTCTTTTTACTGTTTGTTTGCGATGCATCTTAATAATCATCTGTGCTAATTATTCTTTAATTACATAAGGTAGTGATTAGATACGTAGAATTTACCTAATAATATGTGCCCGAGTGTTCGTAGAGGTTGAGTTGTAAACTATTTAGTAAAACACAGCCTTTATGCACATTGACAGGATTCAAACACCGATCTTCCCATAGCCAACAAACCGTACTAGGTGATCTTGATATTTAATCCGTGTGTACAGTAATTAGGATTTCAATTTTAATTAATTGTTTGGCACTAAAACTGATAACTTTGTGCATTAAATATTTAAATAATCGTTTTCGAGAAAAGAATAGTATTTAGGATTCAAAATTGCATATATATATATATATATAATATTTGTATATAGATATATAAATATATATTATATATTTATATATTATATATATTTTTGTATATTATATATATATATATATATAGATAGATAGATAGATAGATAGATAGATAGATAGATTGTCTTGACCAATACCGGCGAATAAATTTGAATATTCCTTTCAAGGTTTCACTTTAGGTAACGAAAGTAATATATGACTAGAATTCTAAATATTTGTGTATAGAAAATATGAATTGGCTGGAAAATAAATGAAATTAGCATTTATCTTCTTCTCAAATATGGGTAATTTCCAAATTAAATATTTATCCTGGGGATTTTGTGATAATTTGGTTTTTCTATTAAGATATACATAAACATTAGTTAGACTATAATCTTAAATATATTTTATATTGTCTGTTGTTTTGTATAATAGAGTATAGTTTGTAGGTCAGCGCTGAAGTTAGGCCTAGTTACACTACAGTAGGTTTAATACATGGTAATAGGTTTTGTATAATAGAGTATAGTTTGTAGGTCAGCGCTGAAGTTAGGCCTAGTTACACTACAGTAGGTTTAAAACATGGTAATAGGTTTTGTATAATAGAGTATAGTTTGTAGGTCAGCGCTGAAGTTAGGCCTAGTTACACTACAGTAGGTTTAATACATGGTAATAGGTTTTGTATAATAGAGTATAGTTTGTAGGTCAGCGCTGAAGTTAGGCCTAGTTACACTACAGTAGGTTTAATACATGGTAATAGGTTTTGTATAATAGAGTATAGTTTGTAAGTCAGCGCTGAAGTTAGGCCTAGTTACACTACAGTAGGTTTAAAACATGGTAATAGGTTTTGTATAATAGAGTATAGTTTGTAGGTCAGCGCTGAAGTTAGGCCTAGTTACACTACAGTAGGTTTAATACATGGTAATAGGTTTTGTAAAATAGAGTATAGTTTGTAGGTCAGCGCTGAAGTTAGGCCTAGTTACACTACAGTAGGTTTAATACATGGTAATAGGTTTTGTATAATAGAGTATAGTTTGTAAGTCAGCGCTGAAGTTAGGCCTAGTTACACTACAGTAGGTTTAATACATGGTAATAGGTTTTGTATAATAGAGTATAGTTTGTAGGTCAGCGCTGAAGTTAGGCCTAGTTACACTACAGTAGGTTTAATACATGGTAATAGGTATCTGACCACTATAAAATATTAAAACGACTTTCATATTGTCATACGTTAAATCACATTACCTGCAGATGTTATTGTTGACAGATTGAATCAATACTAATAAGTTTTTTTAAGTATGACATATTACAACATGTCGAGCTATCCACATAGTTACACTAATGGGGTAGGCATGAATAAGGTATATTTCAGAGGAAACATACCCTCATTTGCTTGTAGGAAGAATGTAAAAGTCATATTCCCTTTACTAACAGTTCAGGATATGGCGTAATGACGTCTTAGATCACTCTACCACTGATGTGGGGCCCCATAAAATAATACTAATAAAAGTAAATATATTAATCATCCAGTAAAAAAAGAAATCTGAAGCTACCTTCCTTCCATTATATCACTATATTATAGGTAATCTATAAATTTCTGTTACAGGAAAAAAAAAATTATTCTAAATATAACTATTGAAAAACTTTTTGATATTTGGTAGTCCTGTGATTAGTTTGTTTGTGTGTATTCTGCTTCACATTATTCACATATTTAGAATAATGAAGTAAAATAATAAGGTAAAATTTGAGGGGGAAATATACTTGTATTTGAGTTAAGGCAGAGTGAAAAAAATTTATAATAAACTGCCCTGTTTTTTTTTATCACCACCTCTTACTACATGTTTGGTTGGACGCATCTTATATATATAAGTATCACGTCTTATTACCCGTTCGTATTTATGATTATGTAATAATTACTCGAATAGTGTTAGGGATTAAGAAGGCTATATTTAGAGGAAGTTTACCTACAGTTGCATGGAGGGAGTGAGGAAAACCCTTTTAGAAAAACCAGCCTTGGTAAATCCGACCGAGATTTGAACCTTGATCCCTCCGTCATAGGTAGTCTTGTCTACTATTGGGGTAGTGCATAAAACCATGCTACAACCGAATCGGGTCATTATAAGTACTCTAATTAAGTAGGTGTGTGGAAGAAAGTATTTAAAAGGTAATCTACCTACACTTGCGTGGGAGACGAATGGTAAACCCTTTCGGAAAAAATCGCCCTTGGTAGTCCCGACCAGGATTCTAACCCCAATATACCTATCTTCAGCATGCCAGTCTAACACGAGAGTGACACCTTAGACCATTCGGTCACTAAAGCGGGTACCCTGAGTACTCCCGACCATTTCTTCAGCCTCGACCTCCTCGTCACCTGCAGATCCAACAATACGAGATTGATGCATTATTACTCGTGTCCATCAATGCAAGTCTTATGATTGTTACATAGTTACCTAATAATTAGTCATTAATTTCACTTAAGGATAAATTTCCTGCTCCGATATAAGATTATATTTCATGTTTACAATCACCAACTTTCCACTTAGTAGACAGAATGTATACATCAATAAAACATAAAGAGTAAATTTGAAGAGAATTTTCAAATTTTCGTTGAAAATGGGTACAATCTAGAGATGTAATATTCATGTTCTTCTCCACGTGAAAGGTTAAACAGGTTCATTCAAACTTGTAACTGTGGACAAAGGATGATCGCTAGTGTGTGCTACGGAAAGGTCACAAACTTTATAGATTGTATGTGTGTTGTGGGCCTTGAAAAAAAAAATGAGCCTTCCTATCGCAGTTTCATTCTTTCTTTCACGTAAAGGTGGTCTTGATTTATGTGTGTTTTTTGAAAGGTTGGAAAGAAATGGGGGGGGGGGGGTAGTATTAGCTATATTGTGGGAAATATCGACCTTGTGCACTGTATGGTTGACATGTGAAAATACAGAAATAATGGACCCCGTGGGTATAAGCTACTGTTGTACTTTTTCATGTTCCTATATCATGGCTGAAATCTTCGAGGGTTTGTTGTGTCCAGGAACAGTTGTATATTGAATTTATTACCTGGGTTACACTGATTATATGTACAGTAAATGACTATGTTAACAATAATAATATTTAGCACCGCGTCTTACTACCCGTTCGGGTTATACGCTTTAAGTACTAATTACATTAATGGATTTAGGAATTGGGAAGGTTGAATTAGAGGAAGTGAACCCGCATTTGCTAGGAGGGAGAGTGGAAAACCATTTAGGAACACACACACACACACCCCCAGTTCACCCGACCGAGATTCGAACCTTGATCTCCCCGTCCTCAGTAGTCGAGCTCAACACGTATGTTAACAATAGAAACGTCTAAATATATGCACATTTTTGTATAACATGTAGATTATAAAATGTTAGAAACAACAGTCTTGTAAATTAAAACTGAGCCTCGCTTTGTTTTTGTTTTTTTTTGTTTTTTTTAGCACCTCAACTTACAACCCATTCATGCTGTACTCTTTGTACTAATTACTCATATGAGCCAGGGATGAGAAAGGATGAAGTTATAAGAAGTGTATCCGCATTTATTTGAAGAGATAGTGGGAAACCATTTAGCAAAAACCACCCTCAATATACTCAACTGGGATCGAACCACGATCTCCCCATCAATGGCAATCTAGTCCATTGGGAGAGTGGAGCCTTATACCATGCGGCCACTGAAGTGGGTTTGTTTTAATTACTTTTTTATGTAAACATTCCCACAAATGAATTAAATACACCAAAAATTATTTTCAATTTAAAATCATTTGCAACTGATTACTTTTTGTATTGCTATTTTTCCGTTATTATTTTAATTTGTCAAAGCTAAGTAAATAATCAAAAGAAAAAATATGAGAATAGTCACGAGACTTACTTAATAATAAGCTATTTTATTTTTTTCATTTAACTTATTCATAATGTGGGTTGACTAACGGCGCTCCTTAGTAACAAGTTTTCATGTATTAATATAATTAATATGATATATTAATGGTGAGTTCAACATTTAATTTAAAACGTATTATTCCATATCTAACCTTAATAATACTTTTTTTAATTTTCTCTTTGAATAATATCTCAAACACTCCAACTTTGTCAATAATGACTACCAAGCCTCTAGTGATATGTCATATGTGTGAATGAATAATAATAGCTTATTTAATAGTCTTTCAAATCTATTTAAATAGTTCTAGTGTATTGTAAATAAACTATGATAAGGTATTTAGCCCACACTGGTGGACACGTGGTCTAGGTCAAGTCCTTCTGGTTTGGTTGAGAGCTTGGTTATAATCCTGGCTGTATTTACTAAGGGGTTTTATTCTCAAATTTGTTTCACTCTCTCTCCCTTCAATAATGTTGTTAGTGGCAATTGGGTGGCCTGGCGGTAAGGAGTAAGGTGTTAGACTTCTGTGCGGGGGGTCCGGGGTTCAATCCCCAGTCCCGGCACAGATTTATCTGATTACCAAATCCTTCCTTCACCTCTGACAAGATGTGTATTAATCACAACTTGTGAATGTGGGGAATGCCAGACCTCCATCGTGGTTCGGATTCCACGTTAAACTGTAGGTCCTCCATTTCATCTCACGATCACCCTACCATTTTCACATTAGCGTAAGTGCGTACAACCCGATCGGGTAGTAAGACGCGGTGCTAATAATAATAATTTTAGCGGCAAGAGAAAGTTTACCACAGTAATAATATTAATATTACTAAACATCACCCCTAACGATGAACACATGGATTAAAGGTCAGGCTCTTTTAGCCGGTTTTTTCTCGTGAGGTCTCGTGTTCAGGCCTTGTATTTTGAAGTTGTGTTTTTTCTCAAGCGGTTCTTCCCTTTCATTACACAGAATACAGGTACATATCAATTAATTTCCCCTTTCTCATTGGCGTAAATAATAAGTGTATCACCCAAACGGATATTAAAAAGCTGTAGAAATAATAATTTAAAAAAGTAACATAAACATGAACAAGATTAGCAAAGATATTTAATTATTTCAGAAACGTACAATCCGTAAGGTGGTGCTAAAAAATTATATAAATAGGCTATATTTCAGTATGATTTCTAGAATTGGTGAAATAATTATTATTTGTATGTTGGAGCAAGCTTGGTTTATTAAAACTAGTCGATGCTTTGATGTCACGTGATTTGTAGGGTGCCTTATTTTTACCCGTCCGGGCTACACGTACTTAATTAAACTTCTAACCTACTTCAGTGGCCGAATGACTCGTGTCAGACTGGCCTGCTGATGATAGGGGTATAGTGTTCAAACCCTGATCGGGTCTACTGAGGGTGTATTTTCCTAAATAGTTTCCCCCTTTCCTTCAACGCAAATGTGGATATATTACCTCTAAAATCCTTCATTACTCATCCCTACCCCATTAGAGTAATTATCATATTTGCGTAGAGCCTGAACAAATAGGACGCGGTGATTTAAAAAAAATACACTAATGGGATATAGTTACCAAAAGACGGTGACCGTTCGGTAGGTATAGTTCAATTTCAGACTGATGCCACTGAGTGTTTTTTATAAGTATGGATGAGAAAAGTAATAATATTTAATATTTAGCACCGCGTCTTACTACCCGTTCGGGTTATACGCTTTAAGTACTAATTACGCTAATGGATTAGGAATTGGGAAGGTTGAATTTAGAGGAAGTGAACTCACATTTGCGTGGAGGGATAGTGGAAAACCATTTAGGAAAACCACCCCCAGTTCACCCGACCGAGATTCGAACCTCGATCTCCCCGTCCTCAGTAGTCGAGCTCAACACGACAAGCGCGTTAGCCAACTACGCCACCGAGGAGGGTATGAGAAAAGTAGAATTTAGAATAAATGTACCTGAATTTGTGGGGGTTTGGGTGGAGTGTGAAACAATCTAGGAAAAGCCACCTCCAGTACACCCGATCGAGATTCGAGCCCTGACCTTCCATCTCAGACAAACCGGACCATACGAGACTGACAATTAGGCCGTGATGTGGGTGAAGGGTGTATTGGAGGTTTTATACAGGGTGTTTATCTCGCTCTCGACCTCTGAGTTTCCTTTACAACTCTCAAACTAATGGATGTAATTGGTGCATGAGAAGCACTCAGTGGGCTGAGAGCTAGTGAAACATCCTGTAGGACACAAGCCTCTTTTCACAGCCCGTCTGGTCAGACGAGTCTCAAAGTCAGTCGTTTGGTAGGCCCGCTGTTGGTCGGAGGGAGGTATCGCTTTATCTCGATGCGCATTTGTCATCACAGCGGCGCCAAGAGGGCCGAGGGTCTGTTGGAGGTGGGGGCGGGGGGGGGGGGGGGGGAGAGGCTCGCACCTGTTGAACGCGGCG
Source organism: Timema cristinae (assembly GCA_039000515.1). NCBI lineage: Eukaryota > Metazoa > Arthropoda > Insecta > Phasmatodea > Timematidae > Timema > Timema cristinae. The sequence goes on from JBCFYV010000024.1 coordinate 24,681,185, forward strand.
CGACGCCTAACATCCAGTGGAACACGTGTCGTCAGTACGTGACTACGCGAGGGTTGAGTGAGAAGCCTACGGAGGAAATCACAACTACCGTCTATTCAATATATTAGTGGTGGTAACTGACAGCAAATTTACCAGATCTACTATCGTGAATTCATACGCCAAATCATATGATCTGCAAGACCAGATACTGAGCAGCTGTCACCTTTTTTTTTTTTGCGGTCAAAATTTTGATGAAAATATATATTATTTTTCTAGTATATTTAAAATTATTAAATGTTTGTTATAAAAACAATCGTTTGGATGATTTTGGAATAAGCGTTTGTAGTTAAATTAAAAACTATTTTAATACGAAATCTCTGACACCTTAGCTCGGTCTGTAACGTGTCTGTCTACTGAGCTAAGCGTACCGGGTTTGATTCCTGGCACGGCCGTAAAATGTATCATTGGTGAAATGTGTATTCACCCTTTCACAGTGATAAAATAACCACCGGGGGATTCTTTGTATGTTCTAGAGTTAAGTTAATTTATATGCCATGTGCTGATATAATCAACATGTTTAGAAAGTGCACGTTAAATACCTCAAATAAACATACACAAAATGGGGGGTGAGGGGGTGTGGGGGAATACGAGTGCTTGTGTCAAAGATGGTGCACTGTCTAATTTAAACTGGCAGTTGATGACGTGTTAAGCAACTGGTATTTATGCGCTTGTGTTTACAAAAATTAAACTTTCTATTTTGACACTGAAGTTGTACATAGTTTTTCTATAAGTTATTAAAAACCATACTAAAATGTTATACATTTCTGTGGCCAGTTAAAAAAAATATAAATCTGTGAATAGAATAACTTTTAATTAATTATTCATCACAGCTACGTAACAACAAATGTTATTTTTATTTAGATATTTTATTCTTTGAATTGCTCATGGAAAAGCTAATTATTATACGATAATCTTCAGGGAAGTATTATTAGAATCTTTTCATAACATTTTTGAATGATAAATTGATAGTATGGTATTAAAAGAAAATAATAATCATTTCTACAATGTAACTTTAGCCAATGTTTGCAATAAAAATCGTATATACGCTGTGAGTTACCACTACTCCTAAGCTGAATAGACTGTACTGCTCAATTTTCATGAAAATGGCATATACTAAAATACCATTTGTTTCTTAGCACCGCGTCTTAGTACCCGTTAAGATTATACACCAACACATGTTTGTTGCGAATGACATTGATAACAATATACGACATTATTAGTGTTATTCTACAGGTATTGATAATATTTACCAAAAGTGACACCTGAAGATCATATTAACTCGAGTATTAACATGTGAAAGTAGATATAGTAACATTTCTAACTGTCAAATAGGGCTCTACATATTAAAATTGTATTGTTTAGGGGCTTGATAACCCAGACATGGTATTATTTTTAGTGATACGTCCAACACTAGGCTCAGATTTATAGTTTGACTTAGCACGCCTCAAGTGCGGCGCTACACTAAATACAGGACTACACCTACCTAAACTCGAATAGAATGGACCAGTTTCGCACATTAAACTGACCCGTTCCTTTCTGGTCTAGGTAGTTGTTGTCTTGTATTTAGTGTAGCGCCGCACTTGAGGAGTACTAAGGGCCAGTTTCATAGTCAAATTTAGTACGCCTCAAGTGCGGCGCTACACTAAGTACATGACGACACCTACCTAAACCAGAATGGAATGGGCCAGTTTCCAATGCGAGAATGGCCCATTCCATTCGAGTTTAGGTAGGTGTCGTCATGTACTTAGTGTAGCGCCGCACTTGAGGCGTACTAAATTTGACTATGAAACTGGGCCTGAAACTGGCCCAGTCCATTCTGGTCTAGGTAGGTGTTGTCTTGTATTTAGTGTAGCGCCGCACTTGAGGAGTACTAAGTCTGACTATAAAACAGACCTTTTTCTTTTCTCTATCTCTTTGCCCCACGTCTTACCCCCTATATCAAAATTGACAGCTGCAAAAAGCATGACTTGATGTATGAATATATTAAAATTGATTTAGTAGCTATCAGATATTAATGCCATAGAGTAAGTGAGTAGTTTATTTAAAATTACCCCCTAGATTTGTTTATGAAAAGTATAGATGGAAATAGTTTTACATGAATTAGTTTATCAGTTTAAGCTGAGTCGTAATTTGTATATTTTATGTGACTCAGTTAACAGTAGATGACATTGTCCTATTAAAGATATTTCCCATCACACTGTTGCTAAGATAATATAAAACAATCTTTCTAAAGTAGGTGACCTGGTGATCTAGGGGTAAGGTGTCAGACTTCTGTGCTGGCGGCCGGGGTTCAATCCTCGGTCCCAGCATAGATTTATCTGATTTTCAAACCCTTCCTTCATCTCTGACAAGACATCTTGTGAATGTGGGGAATGCCAGGCCTCCACCGTGGTTCGGACTCCACGTTAAACTGTAGGTCCTTCATTTCATCTCACAATCACCCTACCATTACACATTAGCGTAGGTGCGTATAACCCGAACGGGTAGTAAGACGCGGTGCTAATAATAATAATAATAATAATAATAATAATAATAATCTTTCTAAAACATATCGAAAACTTTTACCGTTTCCGGAATGTACGACTTAGCCCACCAATGCTCTACAATTGAGCTATTTAGGTTTGTTTCATGCCCTGTATCAAACATCGCTAATTATTTTTTGAGTATAAGTCTTGAGGAACGTGTAGAAATAATCAGTTACTTGAAGCTATCAGAAACGCAACCAAGGTTAAAGTAATACTAACATTATTACATCCAACCAGGATTCTATCTCCGACTTTCCCACATCTCTATTTACCAATAAAATAAAATGGGCAAAGTTCCAAAATTAAGAATCTTAGCTCACAGACAGATGGTGAATAAAATCAATTACATCAGAATTATTTCAGCTGCTTTCCTTGGACTCTATCCACAACATTTCTTTACCAAATGACACTAAGCTACATAAACACCAAAATATTGTTTTTAACTTGTCGTACATATTAAGTATAAAGAAAGTAGTGTAATAGTGGAAAAACATATATTAAGATTTTTTTTAATGTACTTTTGATTGCCACAGATTCTTTTTTTTTTTCAGTTTGCTTGTATAAATTTGTGCACAATTCTATAAAATCTAAACAGTTTATTCATTTTTTTCTGAATATGATATTTAAACATAAACCATTCTTTATTAGTACGTGATGAATATGTAGGCCTAAACATCAAATTTCTGATCTTCTTCGATGGTCGAATGGTCTAAGACCTTACTCTCACAATAGATTGGCCTGCTGATGACGGGTAGATCGTGGCTCTAATCCTGGTAGATGTATAGTGAGGGTGGTTTTTCCATAAGTAAGACCTTACTCTCACAATAGACTGGCCTGCTGATGACGGGTAGATCGTGGCTCTAATCCTGGTAGATGTTTGATGAGGGTGGTTTTTCCATAAGTGTTTTTCCCCTCTCCTTCCATGTAAATATGAATATATTTCCTCTAAGTTCAACCTTCATCAACCCTAGTATATTAGCGTAATTAGTATGTACGTGTATAACCCTAACGGGTAGTAAGACGTGGTGCTAAAAAAACTCATCAAATTTAAGGTTTATTTCCTTGAAACAAAACAAAAAATACATTGATTTTATTCAAAAGAGATCAAAAAACATTCCGTGAAATTAACTTATTTATGGAGGGCATAGTACAAATAATATAAACCTGTATAGGTAAAATTCAGCCAACTTAAACACCAGAGGGGGGGGGGGGGGGAATATGTTTGCTAATTTATGAAAACATGCAATGCTTTAGACCTTTTTCTTAATATTTTATATATACTTATTAAAGAAGCTAAAGTTAATCTACTAACAATAAAAACATATTGATATAAATTAGATGTTTTGTTGAATACATATTTGGCCATTATTTAATGTTTTACAATAGGTGATGACATTTTTATGTGGAACGAAAGAATAAAGGTCTATTAGGTTGAAATGCCCATTCTAATACAAGACCTAATGAAACATTTAGGCTTGGTGTCCCGTCTTTTATCTGTCTTTTTTTACCCTAAAAAATGCTACATTTGATTAATGGGAACGTCCACGTGTGCAAGACTAAACTAATTGCGGCGCATTGATGACGCCACGTCAACAATCCCCCATACATCTTCCTGGTCTTCAGTCAACGACACATCAGTTCGGTGGAAGTGTTCCAATATCTGTCCTCTCGGTATTGGACTGTGGTATTGGCACTCGTCTCGTCTGGCCTCGAGACACAATTAGCTGTTGGAGTCTTGGAGCGGGGGGCCAGATTGGGGCTCAGGTTCAGGTAGACATTGTGAGATGGAGACAACTTGGACCAGGGGTTGAAATAAACATTGTGATATTGGGACAACTTGGACCTGGGGTTAAGGTAGACACTGTGAGATGGAGATCACTTGGACCTGAGGTTCAGTAGACATTGTGAGATGGTATCACTTGGACTTGAGGTTAAGGTAGACACTGTGAGATGGAGATCACTTGGACCTGAGGTTAAGGTAGACACTTTGAGATGGAGATCACTTGGACCTGAGGTTCAGGTAGACACTGTTAGATGGAGATCACTTGGACCTGAGGTTCAGGTAGACATTGTGAGATGGAGATCACTTGGATTGAGGTTCAGGTAGACATTGTGAGATGGAGATCACTTGAACTTGAGGTTAAGGTAGACACTGTGAAATGGATATCACTTGGACCTGAGGTTAAGGTAGACACTGTGAGATGGAGATCACTTGAACCTGAGGTTAAGGTAGACACTGTGAGATGTGGACTACTTGGACCTGAGGTTAAGGTAGACACTGTTAGATGGAGATCACTTGGACCTGAGGTTCAGGTAGACACTGTGAGATGGAGATCACTTGGATTGAGGTTCAGGTAGACATTGTGAGATAGAGATCACTTGAACCTGAGGTTAGGTAGACACTGTGAGATGGAGATCACTTGGACCTGAGGTTCAGGTAGACATTGTGAGATGGAGATCACTTGGGTTGAAGTTCAGGTAGACATTGTGAGATAGAGATCACTTGAACCTGAGGTTAAGGTAGACACTGTGAGATGGAGATCACTTGGACCTGAGGTTCAGGTAGACATTGTTAGATGGAGATCACTTGGACCTGAGGTTCAGGTAGACATTGTGAGATGGAGATCACTTGAACCTGAGGTTAAGGTAGACACTGTGAGATGGAGATCACTTGGACCTGAGGTTCAGGTAGACATTGTTAGATGGAGATCACTTGGACCTGAGGTTCAGGTAGACATTGTGAGATGGAGATCACTTGGATTGAGGTTCAGGTAGACATTGTGAGATGGAGATCACTTGAACCTGAGGTTAAGGTAGACACTGTGAGATGGAGATCACTTGGACCTGAGGTTCAGGTAGACATTGTTAGATGGAGATCAATTGGACCTGAGGTTCAGGTAGACATTGTGAGATGGAGATCACTTGAACCTGAGGTTAAGGTAGACACTGTGAGATGGAGAGCACTTGGACCTGAGGTTTTGATAGTCACTGTGAGATGGGAACAACTTTAATATAGGGTTCTGATAGTCACTGTGAGATGGGGACAACTTTAATATAGAGTTCAGGTAGGCACTGTGAGCTATGATCAAAGTAGCCTAATATACCAATTAGCCATCTTAACCAACATTTGGGCAGTCTTCAAGCCACTAGCACACTATGTTTAAGGTAAACTAAACCAGTTAGTCCAAACAGTTTATTACTGACATTTGGTTTAAATATAACAGAGAGATCAGTGTTAAAATCCCGGTCGCGTGTAGTGAGGGTTTTCCCTAAATGGTTTACCACTCTCCCTCCAAGCAAATGCAGATGCACTTCCTCTAAATTCAACCTTTCTTATCATCAAATAATTAGTGTAATTAGTGCATATGCGAATAAACTGAACCGGTACTAATACGTGGTCGTAAAAAAAAAGTTCAAATAACTAGATCTAAAAGTTGTATGGTGTTTTTGGTTTTGTTTTTCAATTGTAATACTTAGTTATAGTATAATGGAAATATAAATGTTCACATAGACATGCTCGCTATCTTGGCAAGGGCGGCCCTAGCAACTTTTTCAGGTGGTGCGAGATTTTATTTTGCCCCTTCCCCCTTTCCCCCATATGCATTTTTTACATTTTTATATATTAATAACTCAGACTTCCGAAAGATTGGTATAGTAGTAGTATCGATGAGAAATAATTACAGTAAATAAGAACAATATTCATTTGAAAAGGTTTATTTAAACTACTGTGGCGCAGACAACACTCAAATCACTCATATATTAAATTTACATCGTAAATTAATTCAAAAGTGAAAACGAAATTTAAAAAATTAGCTCAAAAGCCTAGATTAATACCTTCCTTGCTTTTGCGCTTGCAAATTTTTTAATTAAATCAGAATAATTCAAGTCCTGGGCAATACTATTTTCTATAAACAAAATTACAAGATCTGACCGTCTATCCTGACACATGGTTGAACTTAAATAAGTTTTGATAAGTTTAAATTTACTGAAACTTCGTTCTACTTTAGCGACAGTGACAGGTATGGTTAGCAAAATTCGAAGTGCCGTCCTCACGTTCGAGAATATATCCTGTAAACCATTTTGTTTAATAAGTTGAAGAACTTTTATTGGTTCTGCTGATTCAACAATGGATTAAAGCTTAAAAGTTCCTCAACCAATTCACTAACAGCTATGACACATTTTCCCCATCGGTATTTATGTACTTTAGGCAAGTTATAAATGTACATATTGGTCGCAACCCGTTAACATTTCTACAACGTTGAGTGCAAAATTCACGCTTTATGTGTATACCTTTGAAACGCAGCGATAGTACACATTCCTACGTATGTCGGGTGAACAAAAAAAAAAGCGCGAAATCGAAGCATAAAGTTAACTTATCTTTGATTAAGATTCAATTTTTTTTTTTTTTTTTTTTTACTTGACTCGTAGGTGATTCTCTTTGCTTGCCTTTGTTTTCTTTCAATAAACAGTTATTTACCTCCATAAATAATAATAGAAAGTAATACTTTAATAAAAAAAATATTAAGATATTACAACTATTATCACATTTTAATAATTTGGAAGTTTTTGAAGAGCTTCATTTTGTTCTTTGTGTGAAATTGATTGCATAATTAAAATGAAAGAAATACTACAAATAAGTTATAATATTACCAACATTACTAACATGATAAAAAAATAATAATCTAATTTTGTTAAAGAATTATTTAAAAAGCAGTTTTGTCGTTGTTGTTTTTTTTAATCCTTACCTTTCATTATTAATAAAATCTGCAACTTTCAAGGGATCCTTAGCTCGATTCCATTTTCGTTTCCTTGAAAACTAAACTATTTTTTATGTGAGACCTTTTTCATGTCTACATAGTACAATTGCTGGTGCTATGGTAAGTTACCTTTGAGTCACGTGCTTGTATAGCGATGTGTTTATAAATTATACGTTGTATGTATTATTAACTTATTGCTATATTATGATATATTTAAGTGAGGTTGCGCTACATACGTCCCACGAGCCGTTCAGGTAATATATATATTTGTATATATTGCACTAATGGATTAGGAATAAGGATAGTACCTGTTAGTTGAAAGTTTCTTGACTTTTCGTGGAGGGAAAGTAAGGAATCATTAAAAAAAACTCAGTAGACCCAGCTGGGATTAGAATACCAACGTCCCTATCCCCATCAAATTACATTAAATCTTTTGTGAAAGTTAAATAAATACTTTTGTAATGTTGTTGTTAAATGTTTGAAATATTTGAACTCGTTCGTCTAAGTTAATAACTAGGTTTAACTTGGAAAAGATATTTTAAAAAGATCAACAAATTAATGTTTCATGCAAAAAGGGGCTTATTTTTGGAGTAACATCTGTGCCACTGCTCAGATAATCTAACGAAACTGGTGAACAGCTGTTTCACAAAAAAAGACAGTTTATTTTGTTCGACATTGAATGAACGTCTATAAAGTTGGCCGCCAACTCGGTAGTAAAGAATAATGTTGATTTTTGTCTAAAATACATCATGCTGAAGCTGAACAAAGCATGCAAATAAGTTTTAAAATACAACTACAATGTTTATTTGTTTGTTTTTTTTAATTAATATTTGTAGAATGCTAAAAAAAAAATATTGTTGCTTCGTTTGGCGTGTCGTAATAATAAATTAGTTTTTGTATGTATTTATGGCATTAGGAACTCAGAAAGTGAATTGCCGCACTTAAAAAATAGCGCTACCTATCCCTATCTTTAGCTAGTTATATCCAGTCCACCTCATCACACCTATCTCTTTCAGGTGTATTCTAATATTATCTTCCAATCTGCGTTTATATCTTCCATTTAAGTTTTCCAGTTAATACTTCGAACATGGTTCTAGTTTCTTCCTAACCTAAAATTGTATTTGTGTGCTATTTATTCATGTTTACCCTGTCATCACCATACCTTCCTAACACACTCTCTGAATTCTTTCTTTGGGTATCCACCCATCCAGTCATATTCCTAAAATGATAATTCTTTGACCCAGTTCTTATGCATGCAATACTTCATCGTGTTCATTCCAAAACTCCATTCTCACAATCTCGTCTTTACCCTCCACCGGAGCATAACCAGTAACCAACATAATTCTACGAATGCCTGTTTTCATATCTACTCATAGAAGTGTAGATGACACCAACGCATAACTTCTAGCAAACAACTTAACTGTTGCGCTTACGATTAAACCTACTCCATAACTTCCCCTTACCTATTCATCCACACATGACCTCAGTGCCCGGCTACCTTTGTCATCAAAATATATTTCCCCTTTCACTTGGTTTCACAAACGCACAGAATATCAATTTTTCTTACAAACGTTTCCTCTAACAGTTCATTCTTTTTACCACACACTCTTCTCACATCACACGTTCCATCAGTCCATGTTCTCGCCAACTTGTCAATGGATGGATCCTTCAGTTTTAACCTCAGCTGCCCATCAGAGGTTAATATTGTACATATTATTTTATTAATCAGTCTACTAACCTTGGTCGTACCCGCACCCATGGTAGTATTCGCTGTTTACGGTAAGGATTCTGTGCCGTTATTTAGATAGTTTTAAAATTGAATATTTCCCGTGTGTCATAACGACACCTTTAGAAGATACCATTAATAAATGCCACCTAGGAGACATTGGCAAACGGCCACTATATTTATCATGCAGCAGTCAAAATTGCCAGATTATCTCTAAAGTAACATATTATATCGATCATATCCGTTGCCGTATTAATATATGAATGTACTTTATTTTTAACATTCTGTCTTAGTACCTTCTCAGCTTATACGTATATGTACAGTAGCCCCGTGGCTTCTTTGGTGATGACTGACCGCTCACAGCTGACTTCTGACAGTCAACACTTAGGTATATACCTAAATTTTTACTTTCAAAAGTGACAGCTACTAGACACATGTTTTTACAGATCATTTGGTTCGGCGTAGGATACGTAGTTTGGTCTAGTAACTTTTTAAAGCTATCAGAAGTCAACTGTGAGCTGTCAGTCAGCACCAAAGAAGCCATGTGGCTACTGTACAACCAACACAAATGTGTTAGGGATGAAGAAGTTTGGTTTAGAGGGTGTATACCCACATTTGTGTTGATAAGGAGTGTAAAACCATTCAGGGAAAACCACTCGACTGGGATTCAATCCCCGATCTCCCTGTCATCGGCAATCTCGTCATTTCAAGAGTGACTGACGCCTTAGACCATGCGGCCAGTGAATCATGTTATATTAAAGTAAATCTAGTGTATGTTTTCTCTGCCAGACAAGTGCCAAATAACAGTAGGCTGACTGCGGCATGTTCACTCGAGTTAACATCACGGTTGATGTCGCCCTAAGTTCATAATTGTCGAACTTTAGTTTCAGAATTGTCTTGTTGTGCGTAACAGAGCATCTGTTTCGAATAATGAACTGCGTCGGAATATTCTGTGTGTGTGTTGTCTGCTGGTTTTAGTTAGTTGACAGGTGTTTTGAGATTAAGGAGCTAACACTTAACTCTATGAATATATCATGAAGAGGGTAGTGATTAATGAAGATCGCCTCTTTAGTTTTTTCCAAGGAGGTTACGTCCCGTATTCGTTAACGTAACACGAGGAGACTTTAAGATCAATTTATAATTTGGGGTGTGGGTGAAGGAGTATAGTAAATTCACAGTATTTTGGACCTTTTAGAATAAAAACATAAAATTAAATTATTATGGCTCGTCCATAAACATTCGTAATCTGTCGGACGCGAAATCACAAAACACGTTTTATCTCTTTATTTCTATTTATTTATCACCTTGTCTTACTACCCGTTCGGGTTATACGCTTAAGTACTAATTACGATAATGGGTTATGAATTGAGCAGGTTGAATTCAAAGGAAGTGAATTCGCATTTGCGTCGAAGGAGAGTGTAAAACCATTTAGGAAAAACCACCCCCAGTTCACCAGACTGAGATTCAAACCTATATCTCCCCTTTCTTGGCAGTGTAGCTTAACTCGACTAGTGCGTCAGCTAATTACGCCACCAAGGCGGGTTATTAAGGTATAATTTGGGAGAAATGCACCTAGATTTGCCTAAATGGAGAGTCCGTAACGATTTAGGATAAATCAACCTTGAGTATACCTGATCAGAATTTGAGCCTTGATATTTCCGTGACCGGAAGTCTAGTTTATTTTGAGATTTATACCATGTGAACACAGTTACAGATAGTATTGTGGTCCTCCTAAATTTGTTTATAATTGAATAAATGCAAACGAACGTAAGTAGATTCCGATTTAAATAAGAAGAAACTTATTGGACTGTTAAAAAATGTACCAAAACAAGTTTAATATACTGTATTTATATGAAGTAATGTGAACTGCTGATACCACTTTTGATAGATCACTGTATACATACCTAAAAATTATTTAAAAAAAAGTAAAATGATATAATAAATTATGACCTGGATAGCACAGTGGTAGCCAACGGTCCCGGGTTTGATTCTAATGCCCAGGTGTAATTTTTGAAAATTTACGAATAGGATCAATTGTTCTATTTTACTGGTGACGGTTAAGTCGAGGTTTGAATCCCCGCTGGATGTACTGAGGGTATTTTTATTTCTAAAAAGTTTCCCACTCTCCCTTCGTGCATTTTGGTTACATTCCCTATATTCTACCTTCTTTATCTCTATACCACTAGCGTAATTAAAATGTGTGCAGCCCGGGCGTAGCACTACGTGGTGGAAAACAAATTATAATATTGGTTCAATGCGTGAGGTTCAGAGAAATGGCCTAGCGAAGGGATTACACATCTTTGCACGATGTGGATGCGGTTGCTTATCGTTAAAAACTTCCCCCTCCTCTTTGCATACCCTTCTATTAGCTTATATTAGCTCTGATAGTCAGTACTAACATTATAGTGTAAAACTACATACAAAATAAACTCGCACAACGCTGTGAATCTTATTACTTAAAATAAAATAAAATTGCACTTATGAAATGCCAAGATCCTTAAAATACAGGTTTTTTAATTTTTATCTACACACTCATATTTAGAATTAATTTTTCTTATTTAATATTTAGGTTGAGTTTAGTAGGTAATAAATACATATAGTTGATGCAACTCTTCTTCCCACTTTTACGTTTGTCTGACATTTAGGGCTTATACTTTATACCTACTTATGGGGAGAAAAACAAAATGGCGTTGAAACTACCAGCTGTGTATCAGCTTATTAGGAACTTAAGAGATTTTGTTCAAAGGGGCCTTTGACAAAATGGTGTTACTAGTCATAAGTCGAAGTATCGCAACCGTGTATCTATGAATCCACGTGAGTCAAATCCGTAAGTCAAGAACTTACTGTATTGTACGTGGTTGTCCTCAGAGTGTACCGCTAACTTTATAATATCACGAAGTCACGTCTTGAATTCAGTGCTACAAGCATCTGTGCCATCAACTCCTAGACCAAAGTGAACCCTTGAGTTCAGCTCAGATGTTGTATACGCTCTTAAGAGAGTTCAACAATGTCATTCTATTATCACTTAATAGTTTTATAAAATACTTATACTGATCATAATATATTCAAATTTTGAAATTTTTTATATAAATTGTAGTTGTAATCTAACATTCTTATTAGATCATTTTAAAAAAAAAAATTAAACGCAATAGTTGCATTATTTTACAAAAATAATTTTCAGACAAATTTTTTTTTAGTAAATAAAATACCGTTCTCTTCGTTTCATAGTTATCATTGTTATTTTTTTATAAACAATAAAATCTTACACAATTTTTTAAATAATAATTCCTTCATTTTAAATTAAAATTAAAATATAATTAAAACCACCCAAATCATGAGTAACTTTGCCCACTATGTTTCTTCTCAAATGTGTACTCGTGATCTTACATTTATTCTCGACATATATTTTATTTGGCGCAGTAAATTATTATCACTTCACGTTGATATTTCGGTATTAATACAATATAATAATGCTCTTAACGTATTTTAAAAGATTATCATACAGGGTCACACCCGCATCGATGACCACGTGATCTAAGGTGTCACTCTTGGCACACTCTTGTGTTTTAGACTCAAATAAAGATTTAAAACTATTGAAAGATAACAAATTAGACGGCAAAACTAAGTCATTTAACTGGGCATATTTGCGCTAGTACACCAAAGTAACAACGAATTATCAACGAAATAAGGCACGAAATGATTAAATAAGAAAGCCCAAAACCCTTCCCGCAAATATTGAACTCCTTGTTGAGTTCCTCCGACAGATATACACTGTCCCCTAGTGACAAGACCATGAAGTCCCTAAATAGGAAGGGATTTGGAAGTATTTCTAAGTCGGGTCCCAGGCTCTAATAACCCTATATGAATGTTTGACTTAATTAAAACACATTATTTTCAAAACTCAATATTTGTAGACGTGTTATTACCTCATATTTAACCCATACTCACATCAAAATATTCTCTTTAAAAAAAGCTTGCGTTATTGTGCAATCTGAGACCTCAGTTATCACTGTCCTTTTTTTTTAAAAAAAATCTAAAATTGCTTGAACGCAATTTTGTCATCTTCGCACGCTAGGACCCCATTATTCAAATTGATAGACGTTAAATTACCCTACATCATAGTTTAAAATGCGAACAATTCGTTACATAATAAAAATAGATGCCAATTTTGTCGTCCTTCTTCAACGTCATTAGGTTTCGACAGGTTTTTTTTTTTATGAAGTCTCGTTTAAGAAATGACTTCAGAGCTTGATTGCCGTGCGTGTCGCTTGAAACTTTTTTTGTTTGTTCTAAGGACGCCGTTTGTTTTTGTTTAATGTTGGGTGGATCTTCTCATCAAAGAAAAAGAGAATATTTGTTGATGTAGAGAGCCACTTAGATAATTCATACATTATCAAGAGCTATAAAGAACATCCTGATGATTTATTATGATAGCCAGGATTCATTTAGGTCCCTCGATGGTCCACACCAGGTTTAGCCCCGCCTTCCCCCTTTCTTGGGGAAATGAATGGAAGCCATACATGAAATGTAAAGGACCTAATAGGCCAATATGATAAAAACGTGAGCGAATAATTATTTAATTTTAACAAATTTAAAATACATACGAGAAACAATACGATGCAGACGTACCCATGCAGTTTTGATGACCGATTCTTAATTTATTTAAGTTATGTAAACTTACTTCTGATTCTATTACTTACGATTTTGTACCATTTTTTTTTAAAAAAATCTTACAAATTTATAAGATTTATGAAAGAAGCGCTCAATAAGTCAGTTCCATGAGCCTAATTGATTGCTTATTTCTACAACTTGAGCTGGTGGGCTCACAGAACGAATGGGAGGGACATGGGTTGCACATGCTTGATCTACATTGAGCGGTATGAATTTTGAGGTGATTTACTAACCAGATGATTGGGGTTTGAACCTGATATATCTCTGTACTGTACAATAAAACCTTGATAGTATGAACCTCGATAATCCGTACTATGGTTACGTTGTTGTATCTTTCACTTATTACTTACATCAGCAGATCCTAAAGTTGAGCGGTGAGTGGTAGTACAGGGGCATTGGATCACTACAACCTACAGTAGCCCCATGGCTTCTTTGGTGCTGACTGACAGCTCACAGCTGACAGCTAATAGCTTTGACAAGCTACCCGACCAAATTATATATCCTTACGCCAAACCATATGATCTATAAAAACATGTGTTAACAGCTGTCACTTCTGATGGTCAAATTTTAGGTATATACCTAAATGTTGACTGTCAGAAGTCAGCTGTGAGCTGTCACTCAGCACCGAAGAAGCCATGGGGCTACCGTATGTTCAATCGTTCCATGTATGACCATACTGTGAAATCTTAAACTGTGTTGTGTATTTTTTTTAGTAACTCCTTTAATCGTACAGTTTATGTTTTATTTATTTTACTGTGTGTCGGTATAGCATATGTGATTAATTGTGATTATGGCACTCAGTAAATTTGCCACGGGGAAATTTTGTAATTAACATGATGTTTAATCCAATCCTACAAACACTTAACATTTATCTGCTGAATGTACAACATTTGATTATTTTTTTAATATCGTTCGTTAATCCAAATTATCTCTCACCAGATTATAGAAGTTTTACCATACCAGAATAGTAATCTGTTTGTCAGACACTGGCCGAATAGTTTGGGGTTAAAATCCCCAACTGTGGATAATTTTACTTTTTATACTTATTTGTTCTTCAGAAATGTTTTGATGTATCTCACTGTCCTTTTCATGTATCCTCAGGTTATGTAGCTTAAGTTATTCGTATTGAGTGCTGACTTTAATGCATACTAATAAACATATAAGCTAGTTAAACTACCCTAAACTTTTAAGCAGATGTTTTTTCTATACATTTTAAAGTACAAAATCATTATGATAATTTGGCGTGAAATAGTATTAAATCAACTAGTTTTGTTATCAAAAATAAAAATAGACACAACTTTAGGGCATCGATTTGTTGACCAGCGTATGTTACTGGGGGTGGATGTACTGTACGTAATCTAGAGTGATGTTAAAATATTTTTAGTCATTTCTTAAACTCATTTTTTACTAAAGATTGATATTTATCCATTGATATTAAAATATATTTTTCATAGATATAAAGTTTGTAAGAATATCCTCATACAACCTACTATAGATAGAACCTTAATGAGGTTAATCATAGCAGATGTATATAATATCGCAACAGTGGGCACATGGACAAAGGTTTTTGTCTCATCTAGTCTGGTGACGACATCAAGTTTCAAATCCCGGTTGGTACGCAGGAACTAAACGTCAAGTTCGTCTAGTTAGTTTATCTCATGAATGGGAAGCTGGAATTGGAATCCCTAATGAATGTACTTTGAATTTTCCCCTTAAATGGTTTCTAGCTCTCCCTCCACGCAAACATGGATATATTTCCTATATATTCTACCTTCAGCACTCTTATTCTCTTAGTAAAAAATAAGCGGATAGCCCAGACGAGTAGTATTTTTTTTTTAATTTGAGTTATTTGTGCAATTTTTGTACCGACTGATTATATCAACACATAATAATTTCTATGAGTGAGAGCGAAAGGGCATATCAATTTGGCCGAAAAGGGTATTTTCACATACCCCCCGAAGTTCTTTTATATACCACAATCGAAATGGGAACGGTGGCTTTACTTCCCCTTTGAAGGAAGTTGTTATATGGATTTTTATCGCTCAAGTAAAATTCGTTGACCCCGGAAGATTTGACCCCATGAACATCGGGTTTTGAGGCGAGGACTTGATTTCAAGACCATCGAGGTTGACAGACGATTAGTTATTATTATTAGCACGCGTCTTACTACCCGTTCGGGTTATACGCACTTACGCTAATGTGTAATGGTAGGGTGATTGTGAGATGAAATGAAGGACCTACAGTTTAACGTGGAATCCGAACCACGGTGGCTGCCTGGACAGACGATTAGTAAGAAACAGTGCAAATGTAATACCGTATATATTTTCAATTTTTCTAACGAGGTGTTAATCGACTTAAAAACTTTCCTCTATCTATAATTTGACAGATATCCCATTGTTTATTATCAAAATGATATAAAATATATAATTCTACTTTTATTTGTAGTATTAAACGGACAATTTCTTTTTTTATTTAATTCCACACGACTTACTAACCATCAAAGCACATGTCACAAAGCACCCAACCTTATTGCTTGAAAATTGACAATTTGTGTGAAAGGATAAACTAACGAATCAGATGCCGGTATAAATTATTTTAGTGTCTTTACTCAAACTAAGTGCTACTATACCTACAGCCACGAGGTACGAGAGCAACTCTGCTAATGTTTTGTCAACATGGCGCATTGACTAAAATATGTATAATTCCCGCCATGTGGGAGGAGGGGGGGGGGATGACATTCAACGGACCACTTGTGCTGTCCCTAAGACGTGGAGAAGAATAGCGTGTTTGTTTGTTTGTTCACTGTTCGCGTCGCGACGCATGAGGAGGTGGCGTGTACAAAGTTCTACTCAAGGATACGCACGTGCGTGAAATATTTATACGCATCTAATTGGATGCAGCGCGTGACGACCATCATTCAACCGACCCACGCAATATTATGCCAAGTACGGTTGAAAGTGACGACCATGTTTGGTTCATATGTGCTCCGTATCTAAATACCTGTCTTGGATATTTACATAATATAAAACGAATGGTTTAATGATGAAGGTAGAATTAATATAAAATGTACCCTCATTTGTGTGGAGGAAAATTGAGAAAACATTCAGTGATAACCACTCACAGTAGCTATATTCGGTCGAAATTTAAACTCCAAACTCCACATCACCATTCAACTGGACCATATGGTGTTGACGTTTGGTACACGTGTTCACCCTAACATAAAAAAAAAAATTTATTGAAATAATTTTGTCTTTTTACCTCGACTTCTAAAATTGAGTGTTTAGTTGGGATGGGAAGGAACGCAAGATAAGTTCTTTATCTTTATAGCATTTAGAGCAAAAAAAAAAACACTTTTGGCAAAAATATATTATGTGTTTCTTCTATAGATATTTTTTGAATGAAGTGATGTAAATTCCTGGTCAATTGCCTGTGAATATATATATATATAACAAGAACATGTTGATATATAATTGTAAATAGATATATATATAATAATTTAACTGTATTTACTGCAGCAATAGTTTATTTATTTGGGACCAAAAAATATTATTTTATAAAGACATTAAAAATATTAAACTTAAACTCACGTTCTATTCCATTCCATCTTAAGTGCTCTATCTTTATATTGTAGTTAATTGGTTTCGCTCACCGCGTGTAATTTAATATGGGAATGTCGGGACGGGAGAAGAGGTGTACTTTTTGCAGTTTTTATGCCAAAAGATTTTTTAGCTCAAATAATTCTCATGTAGAAACATAAGAGTTTAATTTTATACACAGGGTGACCTCAACAGATCTTGAATATCTGTTAAGAGTGTCCTAGAATTTAATGGCAACTTTCTCTCTGCTCTTAAAAAGTTGTTCATCTAATGGTTCTATGTTTTTGACAGATATTCAACACCTTTTGAAGTCGCCGTAAGAAGAAAATTAAACTCTTATATTTCTACTATAGTAATATTTTATTAATTTTAGCCAAAAAAGTTTTGCTATTAAAAATGCAAAAACACTTCCCTTAACTCGCGTCCTTTACATCCTAGCATTAAGGAAACAAAATTACATCTTGAGATTATTAAAATCAAAGGAAATCAATGTAAAAATAATAACTGATACTCTCCCACATAACATATAGAGAAATTAGTAATCCTATGTTCTACCATGTTACCTAGAATAATATAAATATAATGTATAAGCTCCACTAAAAAAGAAATAACTACTAATAAGTTATTAGTAATAATAAAAAGTCATGAAACTAATCTATTGAAATCTTACTTTATCCAGTAAATAGTAAATTTGATGAAGACAGTGCAGCTGTATTACAATTACTTAATAAAAACCATAATAAATTACACTTGGTATAGATTTTTAAGGTACCAAAATAGTTTGATAGTATACTTATACATAACACTGCTTGAACTATTTTTTCATCAAATTACCCAGCTTACCAACATTTTTTTTTTAATTTCGGAATTACATTTTATAATTTTTCTTTAAATCAAGTTTAATTCAATAATATTATTCATGACGTTTCATAAAAAAATTCTTGAGGATGGTTTTAACGTCCATATTTTCTAAATTTGCCACATTATCGCACTCCTCCCCATTTGTGTGCCAAATTTCATCAAGTTTGTATCTGTGAACTTTAAAGATACTTATAAAAGTATAGTAAGACGTTTTTATTAGATTGGTGTGTGTAACTCTTCATATCATAAGTATAATACATATAATTTCATTCCATGATATTGAAAAATATTTCTCACCAACTACCAAAACTTCCATTCACTTTAAATAATGTTACGTTGTCATGATTTTAATTGAGAAATAATATCTGTTTATAGTGAAAATCTTGGACATTTTAATAATACATTACCCCACTTAAGTGGTCAAATGGTCTAAGATAGTGGTTTTCAATCTTTTTTTTTGTTCACGGCACACTATTATTTGTCATGATTCTTCACGGCACACTGAATATGCAAGTTGGTAATACTACGGGAAGACTTGGACATACGCATGCGCAGAGAGACTTCTCTCAGTTGAACAGGAAATGTGTATCCTCTATTTGACCACGAGTTGAGCTTTTATATAAGAAACGATAAGTTCTCATTAATTCAACTCTTTGATTGTAACCCATTAAATTCCCAGGAAAATATATACTGTATATTAAAGCTCTCAAACATTTATCTATAATTTTTTTTTTTAAATTTAAAATTGAATAAAACTACTTTTAAGCTTTTTAATCAGCAATAAGTTAAAGTTGAGAATGTCATAGTACACCCTTTGAGAGCCACTGGTCTAAGGCGTCACTCTCTTGTTATACTGGCCTGCTGATTATGGCTCGAATCCCGGTTTTGTCTACTGAGGGTCGTCTATCCTAAATGGTTTTCCACTTTACTTCCACATAAGTGCGGACGTATTTCCTATAAAATGCTTCCATCCACATCTCTAGCCCATTTGAATAATAATAATAATAATAATAATAATAATAATGTGTGTGTATAGCATGAATAGATAGTGAGACGATTATTAAAAAAAATACATTCAAACAATGGCGAGCCATTTAAATGTCCTAGTCTGGTGAAACATTCAATACAGGGATAGTTTTGGTATAGTCCACAAATGCAAGCCACAAAAAATTTACTCCCTCTATGACCCCTAACTCTATTATTGCCTAGAGACTCCTGTTTTTTTTAAATAGTAAAGTTCAAGGTAAATTACCTTCTCTGCAAAGAGGAGTTCACAAGTGGCATTAGAAAAAATATATGAATATTATAAAGATGTTCTGAGATAAAAAGTTGTTTGTATTTATAGAGATGTGAAATGGAACATTTTTCGTTTTGTAAAATGTTCTTATCCCTCCCATAATTTTTTCAACTATTTAAACCAAGTTTTAAAGTTAAGGTATCAGTTTAATTTATTTCATGGAAGATTAAACCAAATAAATTATGATAGGAATAATAATTTTTAAAATCATATATCGGTGGTTATATTTCTCTCATCATACTCAAATATAGACTCCAGCACTTGGTGATTTAATTTGTTACTAACGACGGTTTGGCTGTGAACCAGATATGTTATTACTTCACTAATTTTTATCAAAGCCTTTTTGAAAACATCCCCTTGTTCTATAATTTAATGATCTGAAATTTTTAGCAGAAAATATTAATGTCAATAATTAGAGTATTACCCTGTTTCTTTGTGTTTCAGGCGAAGCTGGAAACTAAAGCCCTGAAGGCGAAGAGGCCCGGCTTCACGGATGACCGCTATAATGAGACTTCCTACTACATAGAGAACGGTGAGCACATTGTTATACACACGACACACACAAACACACATGCTGGGCTATCTGTAGACATAGCCCGGTGTTTGTGTGTGTTTTACAAGTAATAACACAACTTATGTGCCATTATAGCCATGTCAAGTTTGGAGCTTGCAGGTATAGACCCATTTCTAAATAAATAGCCTTATTTGATAGTTAAAAATGGGGTCGAGACTATGAAGCTAATTCAAACGAAAAAAAATTACCTCTGATTTAAATAATTATGAATGTGATAAATGCTAACTAAACTTACTAAATCGTTTAGGACTGTCTGTTATAGGAAGACTCTCTTTAGCCGAGTGGTCAATAGATAGTTTGTCAATAGATGGTTGGTGAATCCGAATTAACTTTATAGTCTCAGTTCTAAATATACTTTCACGTATTCAAACATATGATCCACAGCTGTTACTTTTGATAAATATTATCAATATCTATAAAAAAGCACTAATAATATGATGAAATATTAACAATCTAATCTGCAAAAAAAAAAATTGAACGGGGTGGGGTATTAAGTGTTTTACACATTTAATAACACTATTGCTTTACAAATTTAACTACTAGATTCTTCAAATTAAACTTAGAATAACAACAAAAGATTGACAATTTTCTGCATATCCTTGATTTATTAAAAGATGTTCAAACAATATCCTTAAGATGGCCACCATTACATGCAATAGTTGAATTGTTTCAATTGTTGAATTGTTTAAGTTCCTGAATTGTCTTGTTTTAGTCGCGTAAATATTACTTTAATATGCCCCAAAAGAAAAAGTTCGGAGCTTCTAGATCTGGTGAGCGTGGTGGCCAGAAGAGGTCCCAAATAGTTAAACAAGATACCCAGGAAACATTTCACTTAGCACCTCCATTGATGTTCGAGCTTTTTGATCTATGATCTGCAACGTAAGGGCGTGGATATCAACAAAATGTGGCTCCATAAAGTTGGGGCAATAACGGCCTACACAGCCCGAACATCAATTGAGGTGTTCGCAAAATGTTTCCTGGGCACGTCGTTTCCCGATTTGAGGACCTCTCCTGGCCACCACGTTCACCAGATTTAACAGCTCCAGACTTTATCTGTGGGGCATGTTAAAGAGACATGTTTACGTGATTCGCCCAAGAAAAATTCAAGAAATTAAAGAAAACATTGTAGCGGAAGTTGAAACGATTCACCAAAAGACATTGCGCAAAGTCATGTCAAGATTCGTACGAGCACATTCAAAATGTATTGCATAAACTGGTGGCCAATTTCAGGACATCGCTTTATTTTTAAATGACTGATTCAAGGATATGTAGAAATTTGTCCATCTTTAGTTGTTATTTTAAGTTTAATTTGACGCATTTGGTAGCTAAAATAATAAAGATATAGTGTTATGAAATGTGTAAACACATTTGTCCCATCCTGTGGTTCTAAAAGAAACTTCTTATAAAAATTTGATAGTATACTACAGTGGTCTCGTAACTTTGGCTTCAACCTTAATGTAATCTTAATAATAATTGAAGATAAGACAGTAAAAATAAAACAATGATCATAAATTGATTAACAGCTACAGGAACATATAATTTACGTTAGTTCAATGAATGAATATACTATGGCTAGATTTCCTAAGTAAAAAAGAAAAAAAGTGGGTGAGGTCTCTAAAATCCAACCCTCGAGCTGTATAATTGTACACAAAAAAAATACAAAACGTCTGAACTTTCACTAGGATGTGTACATACTTTGTGTTTGGATAAGCAAGAAAATTGATTTAGGTGATTTTTTGCCTGGGTATGACGACTATGTGTATTTAAAATGACAACACGCCGTGAAATAAAAAACATAGCCACCGTTTATACAATCAAGTTTAACGGGACAGTATATGAAACAAACCAGGGGCGATCTTAAACCCAGCAGTATTACGATTTAAAACAATTTAAAACGTGAAATTAGATAGCAAAATAAATTTAAATGTACTATGTATGTATTCATAGTTAAAAAAACTATGAATACATTTTATTTTTTTAATATTTTAATCACACTCATTTAAAAAAAAAGTGAGGTGTTCCTTAATTAATGGGTCTCTTGATGCGTGTTCGTCATTTTGTGTTACTTGCCATTTTTAAACTTTTTCCTTAAATCCATCACTCAAACTGCTGTTGACACAGTTTAAAGCATTATTTTTATGCTGCATTGGGCTACTGGTTACTAAGAGGCTGAGATTCGAATCTCGGCTGGATGGACAGGAGGAATTTTCCCGCATGGATTACTAAACACATCCTCTAAAGTTTCTTCACTATCCCTTCTCCTTAGACTTAATCATTGTTCACTAAACGTTAGGTGTTCTTTTTAAGAATGGTTATTTTATATACTTACTTAAATAAACCTCTACTTCATGAATATCCCAAGTGGGAACGAAAGTTCTTAACTGTAGATAATCGCCACCATAATAAGTGGTGTGACGTTATTAGTGTTTTATAACACATATAGATGGTATGTTATACCTTAAGTGATTAAAACTCCTGACTTGGACTTATCAAGTCAAACTTCAACCATGATCGGATGTTTTAGGAATGGGTATTTCTCGGTGTGATATTTAATAATATTTTGGAAAATGTTGTTTGAGTTCCATAAAGATCCCCCCATTTTTAAATCTTTGAAAACAAGTAATGGCACAGACCAAAGGTCGTCAAACATTCAACTTATATTCTTATCAAAGATCTTCAGAACATCCATTGTTTCTCCACACTAATTTTTGTTTTTTGTCTATCTCATATTAATCCTATTCAATATCTGTGTCCCTACCTTTTTTGATGCAAATATATAATAAATAAAATTTACCAATTTCTTATAACATTAATGCTTATGACCGATCAATGTGAAAACACTTATAAAATTCCAAAGTTTGTAAGCCCTTATAAACAATAATAAGTTGTTTAGAAGCTATTTGGTTCAAAAAGGAATGGAGGTATCCAGAGTGGAAGAAGTTACATAATGATGAACTATATACACTGTGCTTATCATAAAACATTGTTAGAGTAATCTAGTCTCTCATATGACACAGCGTAAGACATGCAGCGTTAAATAGAAGAATCTAGAACCGTTCCCTGAGTATTCCCAATGGGAAGAGACCATTGAGAAGACCAGACGCAGATGGGAGGATAGCATTAGAGTGGATCTGAAAGATATAGGGTGTAATGAGGTGGACTGGATAGAACTAGCTCAATATAGGGATAGGTGGCGTACTTTTGTAAGTGCGGCAATGAACTTTCATTTCCCAATGTCATAGAGTAAGTAATTAATAATATAGTGTACTATTATCTTTGTTCACAGCAAACATATGTGTATATATGTATATATTAGTATTTTTATAGATGGGTTGAATCCTATATTTTTCTAATCCAAAATCTAATAAGAATACTGAATTTTATTTGGAATCTCGAATCCAAATTCGAATCCTCGAATTTTTAAAATGTAACAATTTAAAAGTGAAAATATTTAAAATTGAATTTAAAAAAGTTGTTTAAGGTCCTTTTTTTTTTTTTTTTTAAAAAAGGACAAAATCGTGTTAATAAACATTGTGTATTGATACAATTGTTTTTTTCTCTCACCAAAATACCTATTTTATTCCTTTTAACATTACCATTATTGTTTCAAATAGCCATTTCAACTAAAGGACTTCATAATTTGTATTCGAAATTTTTTTTTTAGCTTCTTACGAATCTGGACATTTATCGACAACTGTGGGATTTGAGGATTCGAATGTCCCATCTCTAGTATTTTCTAAAAGTCTTTTCCTACCAAAACCCTAATATACTTGTAATACATAGTATTTCGACAGTATCTAAACTTTTGATAAACTCACACTCAGCTTATGTGGAATCTAACTAAAAGCGTCCATTGAACGTTTCCTGACTCGACTTTGTCAGCAACAAGTCTCAATTTCACTGGCGCAATTTAAATTCAAGAGCTCAGGGTAGGTTATCACTCTGTTTGTTATATCCTTTAGAGAGAAAAAAAAATTAGATAGAGAGGGGGGGTGAGGTGTAAGGGTAGTTGTATTCCATTATCAGTATCGCCGCCAGCTCAAATAAGATGAGTATGTGGATGGGGAAAGTAATCAGAGAGGGCTTGTTTCCTGTACTTCTCAAATCCCTGGAGCAAGGCGGGTGGCCTCGATGTTTTTACCCTCTTCCATTTTCAAAATGTCCTTCAATCAGTGTCTCACTCTTGTCGCGTTCTACATCTGAATCTATTCTCTTATTTTACTCTTTACCTCTCTCTCTCTTCACCTTATGTTTCTTTCTTGCCTTCGTTTCGTCTCTTTGTCTATGTGTTTCACGCGGTTAACATGTAGAAAGAGGGAAGTATGTCCGGAAGACCAGAAAGAGGATATAAGACAGCTACATCCCTGATCAAGCTAACAAACAAACGGCTTAAAATCTTTGTTTACTTAGAGATTTCGAAGCTATTTTGTGAAATGGACGAACCTATGCAGTTTAAGCATTACCACACTTAGACACCAATATATGAAATTGAAAGAGAGGGAATAAAATTAGTGGTTCCCCCTGGGAGGCCTCTAGTGTATCTGCTTATAACACATCCCCTCTTCCTCTGACGAGTTTACACAGTCATTATACCATTAGCGCCTTGAAAACATTGACTTGCTTTTTAATTTTACCTTTTTCTTGTTTCCTATTCTAAAGTCTGTTCAGCTTAGGAATTGTTTTCTAAAACGGCCTTTTTTCCTACCAGAAATATATTATATAGTAGGATATTGGTAGGAAAAAAGACCTTTTATAGAGTAATTCCTTCCGTGAATGGAGTTAGGTAGACTTAATGCTTCCATGAACTTTTTTAATCTACATGATGGCAGGAAGACTCCAACAGGACATTTTCGTGACTAATATAAATAGCCTAAGTTGTAGATGATTTATAAAAAAATATTTCAATATAAAAATAATAATTTTGTGACATTGTAAGACGATTTTTAGAACAATTTTAAAATGTGTGGGTTTTTCGAGGTTATACCCTAAAAACTCGCTTAGTAAAACGTTAATTCTTTAATATGTGAAGTCCTATCTTTACTGACATGACGTAACAGCTGTGCAACGTCCTTAATAATCAATATTAAGTATTTTATTATTTATTTATCTAAGAAAACTCGAATAGGTGGTCGAGAGGTCTAAAAAAAATTTTTACTGTTGATTTTTTTTAAATATGTTTTTGATGTAGTCCGACACCTCACTTCAGTTGGTAGTACGTCTGTCTACTGAACTAAGGGTCCCGGTTTGATTCCTGGCATGATTGAGAAATTTATCTTAAGTATAATGTTAGTTTTCCCTTTTACAACGATGAATTAACATCCGGGGGCTGGTTTCTGTGTATATTCTAGAGATAAGTAAGTTTCTAAGTTTGTGTTGATATTATTAATCGGTTTAGAAAGTTCCCTTTAAATTCGTCAAATGATAATTTACAGTAGTGCTTTCTAATTCTCTACTCACGTTAATTAGAGTGCATTTTATCTAGGCTATCGTCTTAGTTTCTGTCAATTACAGTTCAATATCCTAATGAAGAACTTTATCTGGCAGCTAATTAGAGTTACTAGATCTACTTTCACGTATCAATAAGTCAATGCTTGTAAAAAGGAGATTTTTTTTAGAGTTTATTTTTTTCTTAAAGGCTCTTTCTATGAAAATTGGGGTGTATTTTAATAAAAAATTTCCTCTAAAGATTGAACATACAGCCTAAAAATTTACATTCAAAATTAAAACCGTTTAAAATGTGAGCTTAACTTATTTTGAGGGAAATATTTCTGACTTGTGAAACATTGTTTTACCCTCCTAATGATAATCTATTATTTAAATACCTTCTCTTTATTCTCGCTAGTAAATCTTTAATATTCCTCCCACATGTGAGGAGCGCGTGTGCACAACCTGCGTTTCTTTTGTCCATCCGCCCCCCACCCCTTCTGTCACCAAAACCTCCAGTACCGCTATTCTGTCCCTCTCACCCGCGCGCGCGCTTTATAGCTTCATCTCTCTCTAACGCACCGTAATTAATTACACAAGCCGAGGAAACAATCTCAAGCGTGTGAGCCTTGCAAATAAATTGAGATTTAATTATCCCCTTTGTCTCTCGTTTGTAACCGGGACGCATGCGAGTATTTGCTTGTGTTTTGTTTGAAGGCGTTTGTTTGTCTTCTTGAGTCAGCCTCTTTGTTCTTTGAGAGTTATCAATAACATGGCCGCTGGAGAGGTGGGGGGTCGGGTGTTGCAGGATTCTTTGTAGCTCCTAGTTGCTCTTTCCATTTTAGAGATCATAACGGAATCTTTAATCTGGGTTTAGATGAAGCGTAGGTGTGAGAAGCGCAGGTCATGTAGTAAGACGCAAACCTGGGGTCGCAACCCTAAAGGGGTCACAGATTTTATTTATAGGTGAGCAGGTTGACTCGGTGGTAGAATATTGACGCGTAAATCCAAAGATTCCGGGTTTGATTCCCGTGTCCAGGTTGTCATTTTCCTATTAATTGGATTTGGTTCTGTTATCACGACTGTTTCTGTGCAAAGCCATCACGTAACATTTTGTGATACACATCACTGAGGGTGGTTTTTCTTAAATTGGTTTCTACTAATATTAATTAAACTAATTGTGGAAGAGAAGACAAATTTTTAGGAGAAAAACTTCTCACTACACACCTTTGGGATTTTAACCCCAATCTCCCAGTCATTGGCAATCCAGTCAAATGCGTGAGTGACGTTTTTCACCATGCTACCTCCAAAATGGATGTATGTAAACTGAATCCATAAATTTCTTCTGCATGACTGTGAGTTACCAAAAATATTTATTGTGTAATTTTTTTTTACATCTGGTTTTACTGCCCGTTTAGGTTATATTGCTAGGTACTAATTACTTTAATGTGTTAGGGACTAGAAAGGTTGAATTTTTTTATTGTAGTGTACCGTATTTGACTGAAGGGAGAGTATGAAACCATATAGGGAGAGCCGCCCTCAGTACAGAATAAACAAATACATTGATAAAATCTCGATTGTTAACGATCCACCCGTCATCGGCGGTCTAGTCTATTGCTAGAGTGACACCTTAGACCATGCAGCCACCAACGTGAGTAATTGTGTAATTAAAATATTGTCTAAAAATATTAGAACTACGTCCGTTTTTGTAACTAATTTGTAAGAAATTGTTTGGATTGTATCACACTAATATTGGTAATTACTATTAAAAACTTAAAACAATATTTGCGAGAATATGTTTTTTCTGCCCATGGGTGCGTACGGTAACAGAAGTTAGTCTTGCTGAAGGTTCTATAATTAATGAAAGGATGTAGAAAGCAGAGCCGCAAGATATTTTTTTGTTAAGGAAACGTAATTAATTAAATTTACCACTATAGCTAAAAATATGCTTTGTAATGTTAAACCGTTTAACAAAATATGTATAAGATTCATCAGTATAATGGTTTTAAAACACAACAATAGAGATAAAAGAGCACATATACCAGAATATATAATGCTCTATTAACTCGTGAATATGTCGATTATTTAAACTGTTGATTTTTTTTTTAGTAAAATAAGGTAGCTTATTAAAATTTATTTCGATGATAATCTCTTTTAAAATAAAAAGTAACA
Source organism: Timema cristinae (assembly GCA_039000515.1). Classification (NCBI taxonomy): domain Eukaryota; kingdom Metazoa; phylum Arthropoda; class Insecta; order Phasmatodea; family Timematidae; genus Timema; species Timema cristinae. Next base: position 24,708,827 of record JBCFYV010000024.1, read on the forward strand.
CTTTGGCTTAATCAATAAATTCTGATTACTAATGGAAATATTAAGAATAGTGTCATAATCTATCAAAAAACAATCTAATATATATATATATATATATATATGCATTCGGAGGAAGCCAACTCTGTTAAGTAGTATACGCTAAGCTTGTCTAGTCTGATTCTATGATGACGAGGTGGTTGTGGTTCGAATTCCTTCCAAGTGTACTGGGAGTGGCATATCTGAAATAATTCCCCACCCTCCCCTCCATTTGCATATGCGAGCTTATTTCCTCAAAATGATGCCTTTCATATCCCTACCCAATTATTGTAATTAAATGTGTATATCCTGGACTGGTATTAAGATTCGGCGCAAAAAATTTTGTTTGGTCTATTAAGTATTTATTAAATTTGTAATATATACAAGTAAATCAATGAATGATTTTATGGGTTTTTTCCGCCATGTTTTACAGGGTCTTACATAAGTATACTATTTATACTACCAGTTTGGGTTATACCCTCATGCACTAATTACGCTAATGGATTAAGGATGAAAAAGGTTGAATTTAGAGGAAGTTTACCCGCATTCGCGTGGAGAGAGTGAGAAACCATTTAGGAAAAACCATGCTCAGTACACCCGAACGGGGTCGAACTATGATCTCCCCGTCATCATAAATAAATTATATTGAGAATAAGACCAATTTGAAGAAATATTTTGTCCAATAGCTAATGAGCTTTAATTTATGAATGGACGCTAGCTTTCTTCAACATAGATAAGACGGTCAAAGCTGAAGAGGATATCGATACAACAATACTATTCAGACACTTTTGTACCATTTCTAACCTCTCTTTTTTTTTTTTATCAGAGAATTATTTTAACCCATGTATTGAAAGCTTATTATATTTAAACCAACATTTGTTGGGACTTTGCACATTATTTTAATTGTTTTAAAAGCTAGAAAGTTTTACTAGTCAAATTTCAATAAACATTTTAGAATTGTTTATTTAACAATAAAAAAATTGTAAACAATGTTAGCCTAGGTTTATTTATTTTTTTAATTATGGGCTGTTAATCCAGCGTTCACAATAGTGTGTTAACAATAACAAATGTTTTAAAATAATTCCCAAATGGTGTGTGCCTCCTTTATTTGTATACAACTACTAACGTGTTTAAAAGCTTTGCATGTCGATAAATGATTATCTTCTTCGACATCATGAATCAGTTTGTATGTTAGGTATTATTTAGGCCTATATTTTAAAATCCATCATAAAATTGTTTGTTATGGCTTTCATGACGAATATAAAGCACACTGTGGAAAATAAACGTCAATAGACCTAAACAAAAAAATCATATTTCATAAATTAGTAGTGCTAACATCTTATCTCAGTCAGTATTGAGTCTCTTTACTGATTGAAGGGTCCCGGGTTCGATTAATTGTATGGTAAAAATGTGTCATTGGGGAAAACTGTTGGAGCTTCCTTTTGCATCGGCGTGGTGATCAGGAGACTGGGTGTTGTGCCTGTTCTAGAATGAAGTCAGACGGTTAAAGCTCATTCGGTTCAGAAAGTGAACGTTAAAAGTCCCTTTGACTCGCGTAAGTCCACTCGTAGGAGTGCGCGCACATCATAAAATGTTGCAATGTCAACATACAAAGCGGATCGGAAGTCTACGCGAGTCATCTCGTTTGAACAGTTGAATAACTCTTTACTTTTAGTGCAAGTAATAATAAAACAATGGCGTCAACGCAATGGACGGAGAAGGAGACTCCGAGATTCGTGGATGTTTGTGAAAATATACATGACCTAAGGACGATGTCTTTAATAACTTTATTTTGATTCAATCATCAATAAAATAAAAACTTGCAGGGCTGTCTTCTCTGAAGGCGAGGACTGGCTGATCTAGGATGATTCTATCCTCTGAACCGAACGTTTGTATACAATCCAATTTTCATAGAAAGTTATTATTTATTATTATTATTATTATTATTATTATTATTATTATTATTATTATTATTATTATTATTATTATTATTATTATTAGCACCGCGTCTTACTACCCGTTTGGGTTATACGCCCTTACGTTAATGTGTGATGGTAAGGTGATTGTAAGATTAAATGGAGGACCTACAGTTTAACGTGGGATCCGAACCACGGTGGAGGCCTGGCATTCCACACATTCACAAGATGTGATTAATACAAGTCTTTTTAGAGGTGAAGGAAGGGTTTGGCTATAAGATAAATCTGTTCCGGGACCGGGGATTGAGCCCCGAACCTCCAGAACAGAAGTCTGACACCTTAACCCTTGACCACCAGGTCATTTTCATAGAAAGTTGATAGAAAAGGTTATTTTTACTACCGCGTCTTACTACCTGTACGGGTTACATATTTATTTACTACAAATGATAATGGTTTTAAGGGTTAGGAAGGTTATATGTAAAAGAAGTATACTTTAATTTGCGTGGAGGGAGAGTGGAAAACTAATTTAGAAAAATTACCCTCAGTACACCCGATCAAGATTCCAACCTCGATCGCCCCGTCATCGGCAGTATAGTCTAACATGAGAATAGCGCGTTAGACCACGCTGCCACCAAAATGGGTCTAGAAAAGTTACTAGATTTACTTTCACGTACTCATACGCCAAGTAATATGATATACAGCTGTAATTTTTAATAGATATTATCAATACATATATAACTGTAATAACAACAGTAATAATAACGGTAATATGTTATCAATGTTGACCGTAAGAAAGTACGTTTTATTTTTTAAATGTTTCTTCCTACAAAAATCTAACTGATATCTTCAGATATTTATTCCCAAGTGATTATTTGTTTTGTGCTTTTGCTTAAGTTTTGTTTTGGGTAAATAATCTGTCAAGAGTGAATGTTTAATGTTCCACCCACATCAGACTCTTAGCAAACAGAAACCTAAGTCCCATTTCTTCCATTTTGAACAAAAATCTTTTTTGTTACCAACACTGTAAAAATACTGTCCTCAACTGATGTGAGTGGACTCACGCGAATCAACTCGCACCTTATCAACGTACATAAATGCATCCAATAAAAAAAAAATCCTCTGTTTACGGTACACAAAAGTGACATTTACTAAAAACTGTAAATGTGTCTTAACCTTTGGTGATAAAAATATACATTTTCTGTGATTACAACCCCCTAACTTTCCATCAACTGCAAAAAAAGGGCAACCTGAGTCCAACACCTTAAACCATGTGTTCACCAGTTCACGTATAAGTGTGTATATATATATATATATATATATATATATATAATGATAATATTTAGCACCGCGTCTTACTACCCGTTCGGGCTATACGCTTTTAGTACTAATTACGCTAATGGATTAGGAATTAGGAAGGTTGAATTAGAGGAAGTGAACCCGCATTTGCGTGGAGGTAGAGTGGAAAACCATTTAGGAAACACCACCCTCATTTCACCCGACCGAGATTCGAACCTCGATCTCCCCGTCCTCAGCAGTCGAGCTCAACACAAGCCCGTTAGCCAACTACACCACAGAGGCGGGTTTCACGTATATAGGTAGACATATGTTTTTCTGACTGAGCTATGGAGTGAGACAATAATAAATAACCGTATGTGTCCAGCAAACTGTTTTAAAAATAGAATGTCAAGTGCTCCTCGTCCATTGGTTGCTAGTGTTGTGTCCGGTAGATGGAGAGAAATGTCTTCTTCCTCCTCTGCGTTGGTACAAGATACAGAGGCGGGGGGGGGGGGGGGGGTTCTTGGGGACTGGGACCGGCCGTAAAGAATCCTGTCTCACTCCGGAGTCCATGAATTGTTCCGCGTGTATTTATTGCATGACTTGATCGAGTTACGCGCCTTACATTATCCATGGAGGCGTTGTATTTGAGTCTTGTCGCGGCCTAACCCAATTGCAGTAGTCCTGGCGGCTCGTAAAGGGGCGGTGCGCAGTATAAATACGTGATGTTATAGGGTGTAAAGGGGGAGGGGGGGCCTCTGCAGTGGACAAGGACCCCCACCCCTCATCCTCCAACACCCATCACCATGGTTCACTCTGTATAGTTTCTTCTCGGCCACCAAAGTTAGCCATCTTGGTTTATTTCACGATATTTTATAAGAATATTCTTATGCATGGATTTTTACCGATTGAAGAAATTTTGAAACCAGATTCAACTAGGTAGAAGCGCAACTAGGACATATTTTGGAGGGTGGGAGAGGGGTATGATATCAACTACCCGCCTCGGGGGCGTAGTTGGCTAACGCGCTAGTCGTGTTGAGCTCGACTGCTGAGGACGGGGAGATCAAGGTTCGAATCTCAGTCAGGTGAGCTGGAGGTGGTTTTTCCTAAATGGTTTTCCACTCTCCCTCCACGCAAGTGCGGGTTCACTTCCTATAATTCAACCTTCCCAATTCCTGGTCCATTAGCGTAATTAGTACTTAAAGCGTATAAACCGAACGGGTAGTAAGACACGGTGCTAAATAATAATAATATCAACTACCAGAACCAAGAAGGACTATAGAAATGTTTAAACAGTGATTGTCTACAGAAACTAATCGAAGAAGACTTTCATTTCCCAAACACATACACCATATTCAATATAAAACAGTCCACCTCACAGAGGGGGGGGGGGCTTAACCCCCCCCCCCCCCCATTCGTTTCTATTTTATTCTCTCATCCGATTCATATAAATAATACTCGCATATGTGTTCACATGGTCTAACGCGTCACTTTAATGTTGGATTGGATTGTCTGTGAAGGGGAGATCGGGGCTTAAATCCTGGTCGGTTGAGGTGAGGATAGTAATTGTCCTAAATTGTTTCTCTCGTTTCCTCCACGTAACTGTGGGTGTGATTACCCAAAAATTATGTTTTATTATTTCTAGTCCTTTAGCGTTAGCGAAGAAAAATAAATATAAATAGGATTTGATGTGCCATAGATAAAAATGTTATTTTAATATTATAATAAATACAAGCTTACATTTCAAATCATATTAATTCCTACCTACATCAGTTGGCACGTATTTATAATGGAAATTTCATTTAGTCTTGTTGCTGGTAGCGAGAATGCAAGGTTTTGACTCCAACTGGATTCCATTAGCGTTTTATATATATTATATACTTGTTTTGTGTATCGGTAAATGATTATCTTCGTCGTCATCATATCTCAGTTTGTAAGTTATGTATAATTTATATTTTAAAATCCATCATAAAATAGTTTTTTTTATCATGACTTTCAGGACGAATATAAAGTACGCTGTGAAAAATAATCGTTACTATCCAAAAACAAACATGATATTTTTTTACGTCGGAGCTCTCATTTATGATATTCTGGCGGATAAAAAGGGCACACATGGCTTTCGCATATTTTTAAAAGAAAAAACTTAATATTCTGGCTTAATGGTAAGTGTTATATAAAACATGTTTAGAACATTAAATGTAGAAAACGCTATGTCTAATATGATTTGTTTGAAACATTATCTGATGACATTAATGCTTTCAAAGATAAGTGTGGAAAATAAGTTTTCGGCCACCATTTTCCAAGATGGTGGTTGTGGCACTACTTTATTTTTCGGGGACTTTGGTATGTCAGTTGGGTGGCATAATATTATATAATTATATACCAAGTCCCTTGAGTGTAATGAGTGTTTTACTTAATTTTCATAGTGTATTTATGTATGTATGTATGTAGTATGTATGTATGTATGTATGTATGTATGTATGTATGTATGTATGTATGTAAATGTAAATGTAATGTAAATGTAATGTTATATGTTATTGTTATTGTTATTGTTATTGTTATTTATTGTTATTGTTATTGTTATTGTTATTGTTATTGTTATTGTTATTGTTATTGTTATTGTTATTGTTATTGTTAATGTTAATGTTAATGTTAATGTTAATGTTAATGTTAATGTTAATGTATGTATGTTATTGTTATTGTTATTGTTATTGTTATTGTTATTGTTATGTTAATGTTATGTTAATGTATGTAAGGTTAAGGTTAAGGTTAAGGTTAAGGTTAAGGTTAAGGTTAAGGTTAAGGTTAAGGTTAAGGTTATGTTATTGTTATTGTTATTGTTATGTTATTGTTATGTTAATGTTAATGTTAATGTTAATGTTAATGTTAATGTTAATGTTATGTATGTATGTATGTATGTATGTATGTATGTATGTATGTTATGTATGTATGTATGTATGTATGTATGTATGTATGTATGTATGTATGTATGTATGTATGTATGTATGTATGTATGTAATAATTTGATAAGCTATATTCCCATTGTTCTTATGTGTTCACAGTAACTCATGTATACAATACTATTGTTTGTCTATATGACCATGGAAACCCTGATTTGTGTGGTTTCCATGGTGATGCAAGCAAATCGTAATGGTACAAATAGTCCACATCACACACAGCAGAAACATGTAACATTTTCTAGGAAAATCTGGTTTTAGTTGGATGCTACTATTTTTGATAATATCCTGGAGCCTTTAATTCTAAAATTAGTTATCGTTTGTAAAAATAGGCTAAGCCGTTTTCTCGTAATTTCTTTGATCTAAGATGGGCTTATTAAATTATATATGAGATATGTGTGTAACCTAAACGTATAGTGAGATGCAGTGAGAAAACGCGTTCTCTAGTGCTCCACCCTTTGTGACTCTGCTCCCTCGCGTCGTAGTATGGTATAATGTACTTATCACTACAGGGTGGCCAAAAGGTCTGAACACATTGGCAATCACACAGACACACAAATATAGGCAAATATACGTGTTTATAGCGTGTTGGTTTTTGTTTTTTAATTTTATTTAGCACTGCGCATTATTAACCGTTCGGGTTATATGCCTATGTACTAATTACTCTCATGAGTTAAGAGGAAATAAATCCGCATTATTGTAATTAGTACATAAGTGTATACCCCTAACGGGTAGTAAGATATGGTGCTAAAATAACCAATCAGAAAATATCAAAGCTGATGATCCGTAATGATCATGGCAGATATTCAAGAAGAAATATTTGATTTATTTTTGGTTATATCGTAATAAAAACTTTGAAAATACTGTTTGTATGATTCTTTCTATATCACCTTAAGCCTTCGATATTATTAAAAACTTTATTATAAAATGTGTTTTAAAACACTTTTTTTTCCCCCCAAGAATCGTGTTTGTGTTGTTTGATCTGGAGAGAGTCACTAATCCGACACGGTGAAAGTGAAGTTGTTGGTGCGTGTGGAGACAAAGAGACTCGAACCTAGGTCTGAGCCAGCGCGACTCGAGTGTTATCGAGTGGAGCATGACTCGAGACAATGTCACGGTGGTTGCTGACTCATCAGGGGACACCAGAAACGAGCGGTGGAGTACCAAACAATCGATATACACGAGTCTGCTACACTCAAGAGGCTGCTATCGGCGCCGCAAGTTGAGGTCTCTGAGGTCTTACCTTTGTTACGCAAGACCATATTGGCGATGAAGTAGTAAGACAATGGAGAAAATCAGATATATTTTAAAGGAAAAAAAGTATAATTTTAGAGAGCTAAATCACTTACGTCATATTATCATCAAGAGCATTTTTCCTCTCGCCTGCATTGTCTAGTCGGGCCACCGAAGGGTTTATTCCACCGAATACGTCACGGTTTGTTGTGGTGCGACACGTTGACGCGTGGTCACATACAGCAGAATTTTGGTTTGAATAAAACTTTATAAAATGCAAACATATTTGTTTTGCATCAGAAATGATAGCATTTTATTATATTATTACTGTACTATATTGTACGCTTGAAATTTGTGTAATAGATTTTACGCTTTAAATATATGAATCAATGCAAAGTAGAACACATAATTTAGTCATTCTATTTTCACTATACAGCTTTGTTTCTATCCCTATTTCTTACTATACGCCTATTTAATAATAACCCTAATATGTTAGGGATAAGTAAGGTTGAATTTAGGGTAAATGTATAGGCATTTGCGTGTAGGGAGAGTGAAAAATCATTTAGTAAAACCACCCTCTGTACACCCGACTGGGATCTAACCCGATCTCCCCATCTTCGGCAGTCTAGTATATTGAGAGAAAAGTGCCTTAGACCATGTGGCCACCTAAGTGGGTTTATATATATTATTTTTTCAATAAATGATAAATTCATAAATGCTCCCGTAACTTTGCCACCAATTGTCATAAATACATTATGCTATGAATAAGAATAAGTTAAGTATAGCATGTTGTAAGTGTTGTTTAGCGAGTCTTTTTTACTTATGGCCAATAATACGATACAACAAATATTATTGAAGTTGCTTCTATGAAGTTGTATTGAAAAAAATTATGATGTTCAGGAAAATGAATTAGCAATTATCAATAAGATAACTCTAATATCTAAATGTATAACAATTTGTTATCAAGTAAAATGCTCGAGTAAAATGAATAGCATTGGTTTTCAACCAAATGGATAATTGTATCATATGAGTGTTCAGTTGACAAAATCAAAATTATATATTAAGATATGAGAGTATGTTTCTAAAATTACTATCTTGACACTTGGACTATATTATATATTCAAACGTAAGCTTAAGTAAACTTTATTATTAATTAAATAATTAATATTGGAAAAGATAAGTTTGTATTGGAAGAAAATTTATTCTTTCATATCTAAAATTTCGAATATTGTCATTATTGAATGTATTTAGCTGCTAAACTTGCATTAATATAGACGAAGACGACTATTTTTAATGTCATTGTATCATCTTTAGAGCTTGAAGTGAAAAAAAAAAATTAATGCAAAAATGTGTACATCCAGTGGAGGTAAAACTGGGGGTAGGTGGTTATTGCTCCCTGAAAATAATTTGTCCCCTTCTGGAATAAGTTTTACCCCTACGCCAGATAAATTCCATATCATTTTATATATTCGAATATGAAGCTGATAGATGGGCTTAAATCAAACCCCAAGTGATTTATAGATGCATTTAATTTTCAAAAACCTGCTTGGTTGGCCGCATGGCCTAAAGTGATAAGCGTATTACCCGAACAGATAGTAAGATGTGGTGCTAAAAAAAAATAGAAAATTAGCTGGGGGAGGCTGTTCTAAAGAGCTTTTAGAGATATTTGTTAGAAAAAATCAGGCTACGAGCACTCTAAATAGCTTAAGAAAGCATTCAATTTTCAAATATTTATTGATGGACGAACACTTCAAATATCTTCTAGAGGTATATAATTTTCAAAAAATTTCCAGCACCTCCAAATAGCTTCTAAGAATATGCCATTTTCAAAATATTGCTGGATGAATACCACCTCAAATAGCTCCTAGAGGCATCTAATTTTAGAAAAAAAAATCAGGTAAGGATCAATGGAAATAGTTTCCAGCAGTATTCAAACTTTTTAAAAAATTATGGGGGAAGACGTCTTCAAATAGCTTTTAGGAAATATAAATTGTAAAACAAATATCGCTGTGGTCAATTTAAAATATCTTTGAGAGGCATTCAGATTTTTTAAATTTCTGAAGGACTAATTCAAATAGATTATAGGTGAATACAAATTTCAAAAAAGTTTAAAGGGAGGATAACTTTACATAGATTTTTTTTTTGAAATTATAATTTCCGAAAATTAGAATTAGGGCCACTCCAAATTAGTGACTGCAAAATCGGGAATGGGCTGTAGGGGTATCATTGCCCCTCCTCGAATAAATTTGCTACTCTTCTAGATCATTTAATCCCTAATCATATATTTTATACATGTATATAATGATTTTAAATATATTTTATTATATATTTATTATTAGTTAATTAATATTACAAAATTTAGCAATTACTATAGTGATGAAAAATATATCTAGATTTAATTTAATTTAATTTATCATATTAAGTGAATTTACATGAGCCCTCATTCTTGAATATGATGCTGAAGGACTTGAATCAAACTGTATATAAATGTGCTAGCTAGAGACCACTCTAGAAGCATCCTTTTTTTTGTGTAAGACTATTCTAGATAGATAAAAAAATTAATTCGAGTAGAGAACCACTCCAAATAGTTTTATTTGGAGGGGGTAAAGGTATGGTGAGGGGGTGGGAGTGAAAGTCAAGTACCTAAAAAAAATTGTATCTACTTAGCCCCCTCCCTTACACAAATAAGGTTTCAACGCCATTTCAATTGAAATAAGGGCTATAGTGGAAGTTGTAAACATGAAATATGTAGTCTGACAGTATTAGTGAAAAAAATATGTTAAATTTATAATTATATTCAAACAGACAGTAATAATTATAGTTTCTGTATAATTGACTACCTTATGTGAAGCAAACACAGTTTTAAAAAACAACAGGTCTATACTATTTAACTTACTATTTCTTATAACCGTTTTGTAAAACTGTGCTCATGAAACCACTCAGGCTCGATTCTCACTCAATCAGTCCGATACCTCGCATATACAGCTTCAGAGCCTAATCGATTTTCCACCCGTATTTTACTAGTGTTAATTATTATTATATTATTATTATTATTATTATTATTATTATTATTATTATTATTATTATATTATTATTATTATTAGCACCGCGTCTTACTACCGTTCGGGTTATACGCACTTACGCTAATGTGTAATGGTATGGTGATTGTGAGATGAAATGAAGGACCTACAGTTTAACGTGGAATCCGAACCACGGTGGAGGCCTGGCATTCCTCACACTTACAAGATGTCTTGTCAGAGGTGAAGGAAGGGTTTGGAAATCAGATAAATCTTTGCCGGGATACTAGTGTTAATCTCCGTTCTAAACTTACTTCAGCGCATTCTATCGTTCTGCATGATATATTCAGAAGGTTCCGTATCCTTGACGTGTAGGCAGAATATGTATTCATCGCGTGGGTTGTATTTAGTCAATAACCCTCGCCTAGTCGTGGTGTTCAATGTAGGAGAAACAGATAACAAGATAGGTGAGGATGTTAGATATGTCTTAGGGGATCTCTATTGTCAAGGGCTTCATTCCTGTACACATATCCGTTCCGGTGGGCACGTGGACAAAGGCGTCAGTCTCGTTTATTGTATATTTTTGGGGAAGACAAGTTCAAGGTTCGAATACAGATGGGGTGCACTAAATTGTTTTATGCCTAAATCAATTTCTACGAATAACAGAGTGTTTGGATTAATTGTATAAAAGCCGTATTTATAATCTCATCTCGGAATGTTAACCAATATTCCAGTATACAAATAACAAACTTTCAGGTCAAATGTATAAAGAACCGTATTTATAATGTAATCTTGGGGGTTAACCAATCTACCAGTATATGAATAACCGCTTTCAGGTCGAATGAGGGAAGGGTCATGCTTAAAATTTAGTCTCAATGGGGGATTTATACGGCTCTAAATCTCCACCAGTGGACATAGGTAATAATAATTAATAATAATATAATAATAATAATAATAATATAATAATAATAATAATAGCCTTCATTTATCTGGCGAAGTTAAGGCGTTAGCCATTAGCCTTCTCTTCTACATAACCAGTGTTGAGTACAACATACACTATTACATTTATTGAAATACAATTTAATAAAGAAATATTCAAATAAGTAGAAAAACATTCGCACACACTCATTTAAGCCGAAGTAGTTTCAAGAACTCAGTTTAGCTTATTAGACAAAATAAATCGATTAACCGCGTACTTGAAAGGGAGTCTAGATGTTAGATGACGAGTAGAGTTATCTAGTTTGTTAGTTTATACCAAGCCTGTGATGCCAGGACAGTGAAAGAACAAGCATATGTTTGAGATATATGTATGGGAATAGACATCTGTAGAGTGGATTCTGATCTATTGGCTCGGCTGTGTTTATCCTTCAGAAATAGTAACCGTGTAGAGAGGTATTGAGGCTGAGCTGTTGATAGTATTTTGTGAACCAATACTAATAAATGTAGCCTTCGCCTTTGATTTATTCTTAACCATTCCAGTTTATTAAAATACTTAGAAATATGGTCATGCTGTTTTAAGCTAAATATGTATCGAACACATGTGTTTTGTATTTGTTGTAGTCGTTCTGCTAGATCGTCTCTTAAGTCATTGTATACTACGTCACAGTAGTAAAGTGTGGCATTATTAAGCTCTGGACAAGGATAATTCGTGACTGGTAAAGAGTGGTACGGACATGGAATCTATCACTTTAGTTTTCCAATCCTCTTTACACGCTTAACGCGTTTGTTTTAGTTATCGAATATTAAATATACAAATAAAATATTAAATACAATAATATCACTTTATTCTTATGAAATACTAGATAGCTGTGCCCGCGGCTTTGCTCGCGTGGAAGTTGATTATATACAAATACGAAAATATACATATGTATTTACAGATTAATTTAAAATATTACGTTACGTTGATGACCATAACTTGACCTCAGATCAAAAATAATGCAAGTCCGATACAAACTTTCACCCCCTTTTTCATCCCTTATTAAATAAAATTTCCAAAATTCCTGAAACACGTATTTATTTGTTTTACGTCAATAACCGAAAAACAAAATTTTATTTATGTAACTTTCAAAATGACGGACTTTCATACATATTATCATACATATTATCATCCCCTATTTTGACCCCTTTGGGGTGGAATTTTCTAAAATCCTTTCTTAGTGGGTGCCTACATAACAAAATGAATATACAGTCCGAATTTCATGCTTGTAGCCTTGATAGTTTGCGCTCGGCGATGATGAATCAGTCAGTCAGTCAGTCAATCAATCAGGACATGTTATTTTATAAGTATAGATTAGACACCTTGAAACAATTATTAAGACATCTTGACAGCAATATGTTATTTGGAGACATGGTAACCACTTCACTAGTAGGTGCAACGGTAGGTTAAACCATGGAAAAACCCATTTACAATTCAATGTAAGTAGTAAGGAACCTTTTCCACGATTTAAAATTTATATAAAACAATGTTCATTATATTTGTACGTAAATAAGACATGTGAAGAGAAACTGTAATTTTGTTAGATAAGTTTCATAGGAAAAACCTTACTTGACAACAACTAGTAAGGTTTCTAGACCTACTTTTACGTATTCTTACGTCAAATCATATAAAATAAATCTTTCATTTTTAATATTTATCATCAATACCTATAAAAAATGTTGACCATCAAAAAATTTTATACTATCTAAAATGTCCCTCAAGAATAATAAATTATTACTATTATTTTTGGAATAACTATTACTAGTATTTTCAATCCAGCATTATTATTATTATTATTATTAATCTTTATTGTAATGTCGTATATAAAGAAAATATTGCTATCATAACAATTTTGAAAATTTAAATTAATATATGTCTGATATTTTATGTACTCTCCATCTTCCCACTGATCATAAAAGGTTTTATTTTTCAATTATGTCTGTTTGTATGCATGTTTGTACCTAGGACTCCAGCTGAAACATTTCAACGGATTTCACTCAAACTGGATATTTATTTGTCATTTAAATATCCCTCAAGGCGAAATTATTATTTTAACAATTATAACTCTAGAATTAAGGATAGTATACTGATGAGTGCTTATACATTTTTGAAATTTGAAATGTTTTGAAAATAGCTCTAACAATGTTGTACAAATTGGATATTTAGGAAGGATTTTACATTTAATTAATTGTTTTTCATTGATAAATTCACTATAGAATAATTTACTGGCAACCTATTTTTAAAATGTTTCAAATTATAATATACTATATGAGAAAATTTATAAAATAGTGTAAGTACAATTTACTTAAATATTAAAGATAACATGAAACGTCGAAAATATCACACTCAACTTGAATGAAGAGTAAAATTAGACCAGTAGAAATAAAAAAATAAAGCCTGTAGTAATTTTTTTACTCTACGCATATGTAAACCATTTTTAAGATAAACAAAAATACTGAATTAATTTTCAGATATATAAACAAAGCTTTAAAATAATTATGAATTCAAAAAATATCAAAACATTATGCATTATTTATAAGTGATTTTATTTTCATTCTAATTCTAATCGCAAAGTAAATATACTACAGCAACATACATTGACAGTTTTACAATCCCCACCCGAGCCCCAACGGGCTTTTGTGGGTGAGTATTGCGTGGGTATAATTAAAGAGAATACAAAATTAAAGTAGTCCTCATCGAACAAATACGAATAACAAGTGTGGAGGGAATTATATATAAGACATACTTCATAGCACACAATAGGACAGATCAGCTTTAAAATAATTAACATACTCGTACATATGGTATAGCTATATATATATAATATTACCAGTAAAATACCCCTGAAATTCAGGGGGTACGGGCAAGAGTGATTAAAAATAAAAGAACCCGTACTCCCTATTCGCTTGTAGGGGAAAATGAACTAACTAGCAAACACAGATCAAATAAGACTAGTCAAATTTATCCCAATCTCATATCTGGAGAGCTAACTATAGTATTATTGTTTGTGTCTATTTTTTGTTGAGTTTTGACTTTCTTAACAAGTATGGCGAAAATTACATGTGTTTATTATGGTATATTACCTTGCAGTTGACACATTTAAAGAATTTAATTCAGTGTTAATATGATTCTAAATGTATATTTTTGCAAAGTGAGTTTGTAGCATGATATTTTGTAGTTTTTATATATAAAATCTAGATGTATTGTGTACACAGGTCTTCGAAAGGTGTACCCCTACTACTTCACATTCACAACGTTCACCAAGGGTCGCTGGGTAGGCGAGAAGATATTGGACGTGTTTGCAAGGGAGTTCCGTGCACACCCCGCCGAGGAGTATGTGAGTACTCTCCCTTAATCCCCTGTCACCAGTCTACACGCACCCCACTGAGGAGTATGTGAGTACTCTTCCTTAATCCCCTGTCACCAGTCTACACGCACCCCACTGAGGAGTATGTGAGTACTCTCCCTTAATCCCCTGTCACCAGTCTACACGCACCCCGCCGAGGAGTATGTGAGTACTCTCCCTTAATCCTCTGTCACCAGTCTACACGCACCCCGCCGAGGAGTATGTGAGTACTCTTCCTTAATCCCCTGTCACCAGTCTACACGCACCCCGCCGAGGAGTATGTGAGTACTCTTCCTTAATCCCCTGTCACCAGTCTACACGCACCCCGCCGAGGAGTATGTGAGTACTCTTCCTTAATCCCCTGTCACCAGTCTACACGCACCCCGCCGAGGAGTATGTGAGTACTCTCCCTTAATCCCCTGTCACCAGTCTACACGCACCCCGCCGAGGAGTATGTGAGTACTCTTCCTTAATCCCCTGTCACCAGTCTACACGCACCCCGCCGAGGAGTATGTGAGTACTCTCCCTTAATCCCCTGTCACCAGTCTACACGCACCCCGCCGAGGAGTATGTGAGTACTCTTCCTTAATCCCCTGTCACCAGTCTACACGCACCCCGCCGAGGAGTATGTGAGTACTCTTCCTTAATCCCCTGTCACCAGTCTACACGCACCCCGCCGAGGAGTATGTGAGTACTCTCCCTTAATCCCCTGTCACCAGTCTACACGCACCCCGCCGAGGAGTATGTGAGTACTCTTCCTTAATCCCCTGTCACCAGTCTACACGCACCCCGCCGAGGAGTATGTGAGTACTCTTCCTTAATCCCCTGTCACCAGTCTACACGCACCCCGCCGAGGAGTATGTGAGTACTCTCCCTTAATCCCCTGTCACCAGTCTACACGCACCCCGCCGAGGAGTATGTGAGTACTCTCCCTTAATCCCCTGTCACCAGTCTACACGCACACCGCACTACAATCATTCTCTTAAAACCATTAATGTGGACACGTTCGCCGGAAAATTAGAGAAAATCTGAGTATTGTTACATGACAAGCTTTAAACCAGATATTTTAAACTTATCTAGGCTTGCGGCACCTTTGAAGTAATTTTTGTAAGCGTTTTGTTTTCCACACTTGTTATTCAAAGTAGAATATATTATCAGAGTAGCATACTAAATAATTAAAAATATTTTAATTTTGTGATTATTTAGGATAAAAAACACGTTTACTTAAGTATTTTTATACTGAGTTAATTGAAAGATATAAATGACCCAAATAACTAAATAAAATACATTAATACAGTTATGGAATAACAGCTCTGGAAATCATAGCAATGACAATGTGAGATCACTAAAAATGAATATGTAGTCATCATTAGGTAAACAATTATTATTAATGTGAAATTTTTAATTGGTGCTTAGAGCACAAAAGTGTGATATCCGGTCTAATGGGTGACAAATATTTTTAATAGTATTGCGTTTTATTAGATCTGATTATTTCTATTAATGGATCAAAAGGGGCAAAACTTGACAAAGGTCTCAGGTTCAATTCGAGTGTGCAGGTTATTATTTTTCACTTGATTGAATTTGATTCAGGTATCAGGACTGATCCTAGTTCCTGTGGACATAAAAATAAACTTTTTTTGGGCGTACGATTTAAACTACCTATTCACAGGTTTCCCACGTAACTAGAAAATGGGAAAAATACAAGGAATTTCACAAACAAAAAAACTTGAATATTTTGCATTTTTGGACATTAAACTGCAATCTTTAAATAGTAGGCCTTTGCATAGAAGAAAAAACAAACTGAAGTAATTACCTTGTTAAATCACTTATCTTCACCCACACCCGCAAACCTTTTCTTTCTCCTTGGAATGTTGGTAGCGTGACAACTGTATATATTTCACCAACAAGGTCAAATTCTTTTGTTCTTAACACCAATGGCATGACATCACAATAGTCAATTTTAAACGAAAAGTGAAATTTCATTCTTCTGTACGACTCTCTAAATAAAGTGTCTGGAAAAATGGGGATTCCGTCTGGAAAACCTGGAGAGTACAAGGAATTTTGTTTTAACGATGTCTTTATTGGTTGGAACATGGACTAAGGCCGTTTGGTCTAGCTTACTGGTGACGGGGGAATTATGGGTTCAAAACCTGGCTGTATGCGTTATGATATTTTTCATCCCAAATAGTTTCCATCTCTCCCTCTACGTAAATGCAGGTACATTTAATCTAAATCAGTGGTATTCAACCTGATATATTCGAAGACCTCTTAAGTGGTACTTAAAATGTTTTAATATTTATATATAAATAATTATGTATACATATTATTTGATGATTAATACTGAATAATCAGAGCCATATTTAAGATTAGCCACAGGAGACCCAGACGTACAGTAAGGACATGTGATCTAGGAGCACCGTTTTTTTCTTCCTCTTTATCTGTCTCATTCATTCTTTTTCTTTCTCTATTTCTCTCGTTTATTTATTTATTTATCTCCATTCTTTTTCAATTATCTCTTTTTCTTGGTATTTTCCTTTCTTTCTCTTTTTCTCTATTTCTTTTCTTTCTCTCTTTCTTTTTTCTTTTACCACGCTTTCTTTAACTCTCTCTCTCTCTCTCTCTCCTATATATAGATTAAATAATATTTATAGTTTGTATTTTGCAGCAACAACTAAGGGGTACACAGTTGATGATAAATTATATCTGAGGGTACGCGAAAAAAAAAAGTTGGATATCACTGGTGGCTATTATACGGTTTTATCCCCCCTTCCCCTTGCCCTAGTAGTGTAAATATGCGAATAGTCCGGCCTGGTAGTAAGACGCGTATAACATTGAGACTTATGCAGGAATAGGATATTTATCAATTATATTTACCTAAAAATCAAAGGATTCTCATTTATATTTATTTATTTATATCAGCCCCATCACTGTTCCCGTCTTTTAAATTGTAAGTTGGTTTATCCTGGTTTGCCGGCGGCCGGGATTCGAACACCAATCGGTTACACTAAGAGTAACTTTTCCTAAATCATGTCCACTCTCCCTCCGCGAAAATTTGGCTACGTTTCCTCTAAGACTCAACCTTCCTCGTTCCTACTACATTGACGTAATTAACATATGAAGGTAGCAAGTAAAAAAAAAAAGTATAGCAACACACACGACACGCATTTTCTAGGACGACGACCTTTATATCTCAAGACTCGTAAAGATCCCAGCAAATACGTTTTTATTAAATTAATTTAAATATTTCGGTGATCTTTTAAAGCATAATATAAAGGACATTAGAAAGCTATCATGATTGTCTAACAGATGGCAGCACTAACTCAATTAGGGCTAAAATTGGACATTACTCCTTTTTACTCTGTAACCTTCATATTATATGAGTATAACCATTGAGACCTGATTAAAAAACTATTTTTTTTTCTACAAGCTGCTATACGCACATCTGTTGATTTGATTATATATTTTAAACTTTTAGTCAAGCAGCTGTACTTTTATTTTAGCACCGCATTTTACTACCCGTTCGGGTCATACGCTTATGTAGTTTGTCAGCGTTGATAAAGTGTACTTTAATTCCGAGAACATGATCAACTTAACGATCAACGTAACATAACATAAATGTTCTGCCGGTTTCTTTAAATGGATGCCATTTACAATGACGTGACTTTCAATCAACGTAAGAGTTGTTAAGGACAAAACTTTCACGTTGCGTCAAAGTCAAGTGCAACGCGTGTTTTTGCTGGCCATTCATGTTGCTATTATTATTATTAGCACCGCGTCTTACTACCCGTTCGGGCTATACGCATTTACGCTAATGTGTAATGGTAGGGTGATTGTGAGATGAATTGGAGGACCTACAGTTTAACGTGGAATCCGAACCACGGTGGAAGACTGGCATTCCCCACATTCACAAGTTGTGATTAATACACGTCTTGTCAGAGGTGAAGGAAGGGTTTGTTAATCAGAATGTTGCTATTAACGTCAACACGGCTACTTACAACTTTTTTTGTTTAAGGTAAGGAGACGTCTTCATCGGTATAGTTGTTCTCATTTCGTGGCCTTTTCTTAAACTTATTTTTTTATACACAGTACAGTTTCTATCGCAATTACTGGAAGCATTTATCATACTTAGCTGAATTAAGATCCAATTTAGTTTCCAGTTTGTTTTCAAAAATTCCTAACTTATCAGTTTTGGTTGTTTGATGTTGGTTCGAGTTCTTACGTTGTCAAATTGCGTGAAATTTAGTCACACGCTATGTTTATTTACGTTACGTGAATGTTAAGTTGATTGTGATCGCTGAATAGATACACTAAACAAAATCTACCTTCACTAAATACGTTTTGTGTTCTTTAGGAGCGTTGCATCAAGGCTGGCACGCTCACAGTGAACTACGAGAAGGTGGACGTGGACTACAAACTGAAACATAACGACCTCTTGGCAAACGTCGTGCACAGGTAAGGTCTACGTGCCCTGTTCTACTGAATTACTTAAAATATAGTTCAGCCTAAAATAATATCTACTGTCTCCTCGATAAGCTACGTCACTTGATGTTACCTCAATCTGACACGGGTTTTTTTTTGTCTCGTCAATACACACCGCAATGCACGTTGATGAGGTGATTGGCTGAAATAATTGATCAAATTTAAAAAAATCGATCACTCCAACGATATATCATATTTATAAACTTTCTTAGTGATCGTCTCAAATATTATTAATACTCCATGATTTGGTTTTAGCGTATTTTATAAGCAAGGTGTTTTTGTATTTTTATTATTAAAATAATTGCAACATAAAACAACTTTTTTTGTGTGAAGTTATAAAATTTAAAAAATGTTGTCCTAATTAAAACCTATAATTTTTTAAATATTTATAATAGTATTTAGTTCCGGCCAAAAATCTCAAATCTTATCAAGTAATCTTTGAATCATTCATATATATATTAACTTATTTGTAGATTATGGCTATAAAAACATAAATTCCTCCATTGACTCACACCAGTGGTCACACAGTCTAAGGTGTCAATAATACAATAGAGTGTAGTGCAGGTGACGTTGAGGTTCTAACCTCATCCTTGTGCACTAGCTGTTGGTTACGCAACCCCTCATCAAGTTAATTTTGGGCACTTCCCCAAAATAAACTTCCTTACATTAGATTCAGTCATTAATAGCCATGATGTTGGACATACTATATAAAAAAATCTTTCAGCGTTGAAACTTAATAATGAATCTTTTATTATTATTTCAAAATAAAGATAGACTTCCCTTTATTCCAAGAGAACTTCCAAGATAATTTTTAAAGCAATACATTTAGTAATTTCTAAATATAAACTGAGATAGCGATAAGCCTTCTAAAAAATGTGCCTGCATGGATATAGTTTTGCACAATAAAGTAGATAATTTTTAATAATATAACTGTAAAATTATATTGGTAAAAATGTAAACAACTGTGTTTTTAATTTGTCCATTTATTTTCGCTGATGACTAAAGACAAACTTAGTTACCACATACAATTCTAAGACTTTTGAAAAACCCTGAAAATGTTGGAACTATAAAAGAAATAAGATTTATATTAGGTTCTTACGATTGTACTATTGTATGATGAATATTAAATATATTGTATTGATACTTTGTCATGTTTATGATAATTGTTAAGTTTCCACATGGATAAATAGATAAAACATCGCAAATCCCTAGACCTAAACGATAACTCTATGCATAAATATATATTTTAAACAGGACAAGGCGGTTAAGGATATGTAGTGTATGGGATGTATCCATAGTTTTTAAATATCTTAAGGGCTCCAAAACATTAAAGACAATTAGCTAACCCACTGACATAGCATTAATCTATGTCTTAATACCAGCTTAGTTCTAGCTTTTATATTTTATAAAATGATAATCCTTGAAGTAAATGCTTTTAATTAAAAAAAAAAGTTCTAACCAGTTTATTATAACTCAAGAAATTGTTGTCCTCCTTCAGTTGACCTTCTACTCTTTTTATTTTCAAAAATGTATATATAGGCGTGTGTCGATATTCTACCCGCCCTCTGTACAAAGGTGAATATATACATATATCTGTGTTGACCTTCTATCATTCCTATTTCCCAATTTTTTTTTTTTTTACACATGCTAATATCTACTTCTTTGAGTCAAACAACCCACTTAGGATTGGGCATCCACTCATTGCTTCAGCTGATTAGTGCTGTCCACACAATCTGGTAGAAATCCTATGTACTAGGGATTTTAGGAAGTGTGATAGTACCACTTTACCTTACACGCTGAATTTCTATGAGCAGGCTGAAAGGTTCTACCAATTATGTCGGAAAAGGATGTTCACACACCTTCCAGAATTCTTTTACATGCCACAATCGACATATGACAGAAGACTTTACTTCCCTTCCAAAGGAAGTTGTACTAAGGATTTTTATCGTTCAATAAAATTCCGTTGACCTTGGCTAGGTTCGAACTTACTATTATCGGGCTTTGAGATGAGGACTTACTCCAAGAGCACCGAGGTCAGCACACACACATACACACACACACACACACATATATATATATATATATATATATATATTAATATATATATAATATATATATAATAATACATAAATTCATATTCGGAAAGATGAAGGGTAGAAGTTCGGGACACGCCTATGAATGATTTCATACATTTTCATTTATCTGGAGCTTATTTAGGACATATTTTATTTTGGGAAGTTCTCATTTAGAAGATAGCTTAGGCAGGCTTAATTCTTAATACTACTCGTACATGTTCATTGTTTTGGTTTAACTTTATAATATAGCCTACAATATAATCACAATTATTTGGTAAATGTACAACTCGTACGTTAGAGACTGGTTCGAATATTGTGTTCTGCCTGTCAGTGTTTTGTTAACGTTGCCTTTGTGTTTGTCCAAGCTCCGAGAAACTTTCTGCCCAATCGAGAGATCCGCCACTTGGTATCTAATTTTAAAACAAATATCCATGCAGCGTTCGTATTAATAAATTCCCTAAACCCCACAAATGTAAAACTGAATTCCAATGCATGTTGTCAAGGATCAACCCTTGGTATGTCGGCTCAGATAAGGAATGAGAACCACACCAAATCTTCCCGATATTCACCACTATTTATTAATTCGTTCAAAACTAAATAAATATCAGGATTATTATACTTAAAACTATAGTATTACTAATACTACATTAACATGTTTGTATTTGTCAATGTGCGTTGTATTAATAATAAATTATTGTATAATTTAAATTAAGCAAAATTGAGTAAATCTTTTATATAAAATTAGTACTCTACAACATTCACAATATAACTTGTTTTAATAACCAGGGTAGTTTTTCTTATTTTTCTTCGAAGCCATGAATATAAATTAATTATTTAAAACTACGTCCTTTTGATTATTTCTGTACCGTAACTATGGTTGGTTGTCATTCGGCTTTGAAGATGAAGCTTGCAATCGACAGAACGTTAGTATTTACTTATATAAATGTTTGAAGGGGATCAGTGTTTTAAATATTACTTCTTAAAATTATATTATAATTAGAGCTTGAACGCTCATTATTAAGTAATAGATACAAAATTATGAACGCCATAAGTCCATTCATTAAATACGATTATAAATATGTTACAATTTCGTCTTGTGAAAATATTTCCCTTTCCTTATGGTGAGTTTCTGCTTTTTAATAATGATAAATTTAGTTATAGCCTAACTAACACCTAACTTAGTTGTGTTGCATTTGTGAATAACTTATTGTTTGTAAAATGTGATTAATAATAAAATAATAATATATATAATAATAATATAATAATAGCTTCGATGCAATAATGTTCTTCAAGTGTCACGTTTTGTCATACATTAATGAAATACACAAATCTCGGCGAAATATTGACATTTATATTGATAAGAATTCGACATTAAAACTATTTAAGTCTTAAAATGGTTTGACCAGAATTTATGAACATTTCTTGTAGGTGTTAAAAAAAACTGTGTACTATGTACTTATCCCATATTTGACACTGTATTCAACTATTTGTATGCTCTAAAATGTTTTAAAAAATAACTCAACTTATCGACAAAACCAAATAAATAATAAACCTGTATATTTCAAATTTGCAAACATTTTAAAACCCATTTTGAATTATTTTACTTTTATAATAGTACTAAGTGACACATGGAGTTATATTTATATTAGGTTGTCCCTAATAACATGTATTTAAAGTTAAATATCATCATATAGTCTAGCTTTAAAGAACCATTGTGTTTTAGAGAATCTATCATTTCACAAACTAAACATTAATAGATGTAAAATGTGTGTGAAATGACTAAACATACTACCTGTACACTAATTATGTTATATAACGTCACTCTTTCTTTCATTAAACTACATTTCAAATCTAGGGAGAAAGAACGAACCTATTTCAATTTAAATTAGAAAATTAAAAACCATTTCGTACCAAATAATATACACAAATGATAACGGAGTTAATTCTATAGCCTATGTCATATGAAATAAAATATTCATTTCTGCAAACTTAGATTCTAAATTAACTATATAAAACATTTCATTGTAGGGATACATGTGTACCTTATCTTATTATATTTAATTACGTTATAAGCTTCGCTTTTCCTCAAGGAAAAAACTAGATTTAATTTTTTTGCTGTTTAAGTTGTTTTTTTAATGTGTTCAAGTCAGAAGAAAATTTGTAACTTTCTTTCTTTCTTTTTTGATAAATCAAAGGGAATTAGTCCAATACGTTAATATAAATAATAGAAGGGCCTATCTATTATAAAAAAATTACAAGAACTTAGCAACACTTAGTTTGTTTCTGTTTTTAAGAAAAGAAATTGTGATTCCCTCACTTCTACATGCTATTTATTTAGGTTCTGTTTAAATCAGATATTGGGAAAATAAAATAAAAGTACCGGTAGTCAATGTTTGAATTTTCATTGGACTGGGAATAGATGTATTCACGTTAAGCCATCAAGGAAGTAGATTGGAAAGGGAAATAAGGACGCTTGTTGAAGATATCCTTAGAGCCATCTTGATCTGCACTCAACCATATATTATAGTCAAATACATACCAGGATACTATAAAAAGTACAGTGCATTTATTTTTCCAAATATTGTGTTCATCAATTTAAGGTTTATTTTCACTACTACCTAGACCTGTAGATGACTTAAATAGTTAATTAGACAAAGAAAATATAATCACATTAAAGATTTGATTCGGAGTAGACCTGATCAGTGGGTGCGCAGACTAAAAGTCAAGTTCATCTAGTCTATTTTGTCGATGCCGGCGAGGTTGATGCTCAAATACCGTATGGTATTGAGGACGTAATTTTAAAAATAAAAGTCCACGCAAATGTGGGTGTATTTATTCCTAGCTCTACCTTCCTTGTCCCTTTAGTGTAATTTAAAGTTCGGGTAGCTTGGATGAATTGTAAGACGATGTGTAAAATAAAAAGTTGAAATCATTTTGATAAAATTTAAGTGTAATATAATAATTATGTAGAATATTTTGGTTAATTTTTTTAAATCAATAACACTTCAGACTAACGCCAATTGTATATTTTCATTGGAATATTATACATGCCCATTTTAATTAGTTTTTTATAAATAAGAACAAAGTGGATTTATATAGTGATGCTTGGGTACGCCTAAAGTAAAACCATTTCTCCATTTGGCACGTACACGAATCTTTTCTTCTAACACTTTGGAGTTATTTAAATAAATAAAGTAATGTTTTTTCCCTATTAACTTAATCTAACTTCACTATGAAACATTCTTCTTGTTTTCATTCATGATTAGTCTTAGCCAGGTGAAAAATCTTGAAAGTCAACTTTTTTGCCTGTCTAAATCTCAAACTTTGTATTAAATCTTATGCTACGTTCAGGTGTTTTGTTATTTTAGTTAAAATCTACAGCTAAAAATCATTTTTAGAGCTCTCGGCCACTTAATAGTAGTATGTCGGAAACCCCGTCTTAATAGCATCCTTCAATTCATCTACCAACGTAAATTATATACGTACTTTGCGGCTTTGTTATTAGAGTTTGATCAACTTTGATATGATAAATCTTTAAATAAACACTTTTATTTATTAGGTTTTAATATGTTTGTTAGAACTTGAGAAAAGGCTATTTTCTGAAATTGCGACTTCCTCTGAATATTTTTTAAGTTTGTAACTTTCGGTTACATCTTTGGTGTTTAAGTGTTATTTTTATTATTATCAGGCCCTATTATTTAAAAAAAAAAAGTTGAATCCTGTTATGGTTAGAACGCCAGGAGTCATTATGGAAGGAATTGCTTCAAGTTTCAAATATATAGATGAGAGATACACTTGTGTTATAAAACTGACTTTAAATTTGGCATGTGAAATACTAGATTTTTTTTATCACCAGGTCTTATTAACTGTTCAGCTTGGATGCATATTACTCTAATGGGGCAGGGATGAGGAAAGAAACATTTTAGAGGTAATATACCCACGTTTGCGTGAAAGAAAGTGGAAGGAAAAAACACCCTTATTATATCCGAATGGGATTCGAACCCTGATCTCACCATCATCAGCAGGTCAGTCTAACACGATAATAACGCCTTTAACCATTCAATCACTGGAGCAGGTGTAAGGCTAATTATACAAATGATTGTATGCCTTTTGTAGGAATTCACTAGTTTTATTAAAGTGGGGTGACCTGGTGGTCTAGGGGTAAGGTGTCAGACTTCTATGCTGGCGGCCGAGTTCAATCCTCGGTCCCGGCAAAGATTTATCTGATTACCAAACCCTTCCTTCACCTCTGACATACATCTTGTGAATGTGGGGAATGCCGGGCCTCCACCGTGGTTCGGATTCCACGTTAAACTGTAGGTCCTTCATTTCATCTCACAATCACCCTACCATTATACAGTAGCGTAAATGCGTATAACCCGAACGGGTAGTAAGACGCGGTGCTAATAATAATAATAATAATAATAATAGCTGCATTTGTCAATTAGTGAGTGAGTTTATATGACTTACAAACTGAGTCGAATGCTGAAGAAACTTGAAACTCTGATGATGACATTTTCCACATCTACACCATTCTATTTTAGCTATATCCAGTCGATAAATATCAATTCATTGTATATTAGTTTAGCTACAAGACTTTCTAAATTACACCTATAGTTTCAACCAGCTATCCACATCAATGTAATATTTATAATAATTGTAGACGTATTTTCAGAAATACGCTCTTTTAGATTCAGTTTGACCAACCAAGTTATTTAATGTGCTACCGTAAGCTTATTAATTTACAAACTCTAACGCCACACTATATTACTTACGAGATTAATAATATATGATTTTCAATAATAAACGTTATTGAACATTCGAATGTTTTCAGTATAGTTATCACTTTACTTCAAAAAGGGTGCAGATATCCCCCAACATTGTTCGCGCCACCATTCTTCTATTCTACATTAGTGAGTGGATATTTACAAGTAGCCTGTGCTGGGGCTGGGGTTTAATCCTCGGTCCCGTCACAGATTTATCTGATTACCAAACCCTTCCTTCACCTCTGACAAGACTCTTGTGAATGTGTTGAATGCCAGGCCTCCACCTGGTTCAGATCCCACGTTAAACTGTAGGTCCTCCATTTCATCTCACAATCACCCTACCATTACACAATTAGCGTGTGTATAACCCGAACAGGTAGTAAGACGTGGAGCTGATAGTAATAATAATAATAATAATAATAATAATAAAATACAAGTAGCCCATGTTTCATAGTCAGACCCGCCTCGGTGGCTGTAGTTGGCTAACGCGCTTGTCGTGTTGACTCGACTGCTGAGGACGGGGAGATCGAGGTTGAATCTCGGTCGGGTGAACTGGGTGGATTTTCCTAAATGGTTTTCCACTCATCTCCACGAAATGCGGGTTCACTTCCTCTAATTAAACCTTCCAATTTCCAATCCATTAGCGTAATTAGTACTTAAAGCGTATAACCCGAACGTGTAGCAAGACGTGGTGCTAATATAATAATGATGATGATATATCTTAGATGATGTCTTAGATGACATTTCTACCAAAACAAACTACCAGTAATAACGTTGCTAGATCTCATCGGTGGTGGGAAAGGCATCAGTTCGTATGATCTAGTTTCCGGAGATAAGGAGGTCGGGGGTTTGAATCCCGGCAGGTGTAGTGATATACATTCTCCTGAATGTTTTCACACTCTCTAAATTGTACCTTCCTCGTCCCTACCCCATCATCATAGATATTATAATATCCCGGACGGGTAGTAAGACAACCATGCATAGGAGAGTCTTTTTTACAAATGTAAGTAAAATTGATTCATCTACATAGCTCAATTTACTACACGCCATAATTGTTTAGAAAATGCCTAATGATTTGGGGGCTTGTATTAATAATGTAGACATTGATAAATGATTGTGTTCGTTGTGAATTAATTTTCTCTAATAAGTGGCGTCATTGCATTTTACCATTATTTAGCATAATTTAGCAAAATCCAAAATCTTAGCTCAGTTAGTAGCGTGAATCTCTACTGAACTGGGGATCCCGGGTCCAATTCTCGGCATGGCTGAAAAATTTATCATTGGTGAAATGTGACGTTCCTCTTTCACAGTGATTAATTAACGGCCGTAGACTGGATTTTATGTATATCCTAGTCTTAAGTTAGATTATAAAGTATATGAAGCTACGACAGGCCTATCCAGCCGGTAAAGGAAAATATATGGGTTGAATAAAAATCTGATCAAGGTGTAGCTTACTAAACTATATGCGGGAAATATTAATTTGTTAAACTTTCTGCATCATTCTTTTGTATTTAAGACTGGATTGAATGGAACACGATTCAAAATCCGTATTTTTGCAAATTTAATAACAAAATACTTTTTTTAGTTAAAATAAATAATATTATTTTCTTAGTCATTATTTCAATTTTCTACACACAATAAGCTTAGTTGTTATAAATAATTGTCCATAAGCTAAGTGCATTTGAACAAAATCTTCAAACTTACTAAACTATTCGAAATATATTTGTAAATTTGAATCACTGATTTGACTGGTTGAATACACGTTCAAAATCGTAGGTTTTCATTTAATAACAAAATACATACCAATAAATTAGTATTCGTATATTTTAATCCCACACAAATAAGAGCGGTCTTAATAATTAATAATAATGATAACAGGAACATTTGAATTAATATAAAACGTTATAGTCACATACGATTATGTCCACGACAAATATTAATGAACTGCTAAAATTGTTGTGTGTATCATTAACGCTATATTATCATTTTGACGCTAAGGATTTTTTGTTATAAAAACTTTAAACATACAAACTTCTACTGGCGTTTCCTTTCATACTTCCTCATTAATTCTAGTCAGGTTATACCTCCCCCTGTAAAAATGCTACGAGCCGTTAGTTGCCTCGTTGTTTAGATCACGACCATAAAGCCATCGTCACTAACGTCCCATCACCTGAGTGATGCCATGTATAGACAGAATATCACGCACGCTGTATTTACTAATAGAGCTATGGATTGGCGCTCATAAGTTAGACGTGCTTACATAATAATATTCAACATGTACTTTATTGGCCTAGGTGCAGTGAATCATTTTATTATTGGGAACATTCAACCAGGATTATACTTATTTAGGTATTTATTCAAAAATTTCGGTGTTTGCTACATAATAATATTTTGAACACGTCGTTCTTACATAAACTAAATAACCGACAATTAATTGAGATTACTTGCGAATGTTTAATGTTTTCACAAGTAGATACTTATGTATAATACTATAATAATAATAACAAAACCCTGTTTTATAAAGTGAATTAATTAATTATTATATTGTGTTCGTTCTGGTCAAAATAACTA
Source organism: Timema cristinae (assembly GCA_039000515.1). NCBI lineage: Eukaryota > Metazoa > Arthropoda > Insecta > Phasmatodea > Timematidae > Timema > Timema cristinae. The sequence continues at coordinate 24,737,453 of JBCFYV010000024.1, forward strand.
GTTTAATATTCTTGTGATTCTATATATTATGGCCAATACTAATTATTTTTAGTGTGCAGAACAATAATTATTGTAAAATAAAATGGTTTACTGTTTATAAAAATATGAAATTACAGATTCACAATACTAACGAAGGAGTTTATAATAGAGAGAGAAGTTTAATCTACTAGCTTGTTTATCTCATCTATTTAATATAAACTGTGCTTTTATTGACTTTTTGGAATATGATAATAATATAAATAAAATAATAAATCAACATTAAAAGTAAAAGTTGAGAGTGTTAAAATACAGATTAGGAAGGCTTAAAAAATTTGGACTCTACATTTTAAATCTACTTAAGACGTGCGTTAATCCTGTATTGTATTTATTAAGACATGAAATCTTAACTTAAAAGACTTTGGGATAGTTTATTTTATTCTAGAATCGTTGATATTTACAAAGTGTCATATATAATTTTCCATTTTTTTAAACTTCATTTTATGTGTGTTTTTAATCATACAAACATACATACATTTTAAATTAAATGATGTTATTTGATAAAAATGCGTCCACAAGTTTTGTCAAACTAAAAGTCGTCTTGAGTAAACCTTACTTCCTGTTACATTATTTCTTGCTCGCATAATCCAGGTCTATCTTGACTTTAGCTGACAATTTAAAATGCTATTATCCCACTTCTTCGTTCACTTTGTGAATCACTGCATCTTGTGAACGTGTGTTAGATGGAAACACAATAGATACCAAATTATCAACGACACACCACCACCCTTTCTTTAGATTTGTTGTCTGTTAAATAGAAAGGTTCACTTAAGACTGTTAGAATTAAAGCTTAAATATTTTTATCTTTTCATTTATTTATTTTTGTTTGAAAAACATTTGTGTTCTAGATCAACAAAATATTGTTAAGATATAAATATTTTGGGGACTTTCTTTAACGTTTTCATTGTTGTATTAAAAAAAATATTATAAAGTTGTAACTATTGCAGTTTTATTGATCTATTAGTAAAGTCTTAATAAATCTAAGTATATATTTTAGATTTTGTTTTTGTTTTATAACACTCAGTGTTAAGGAAAGTATCCAACAATGTTTATTAATTTTAGAACAAACATGTATCATCCAAAGAGACAAAATGGTTTCCCACAAAAAATATAAAGGCCTATTATTTGATTAAAGTTTTCTTTGACAACTTTAAAATCTGATTCGATCAATATAACCAAGTCATTTTTAGGTATGGTTTCATTATTCTATAACGTAAAGCCGATTTTTTTTTTTTTTTTTTTTTTTTACAAAAGCCATCTGAAAGGCCTCTTTTCCTACTAGAATCCTACTTTATATAATAGGATGCTAGTAGGAAAGAAGACCTTTCAGAAGACTTTTCGTAAGAAAATCTATCTCTACTTGATTTAGTGGTGCAACGATTGTGTTGACAAATACTCGTTTTCTGTGCGTGTTGGTCTTGAGCAACATATACGTGACACGATTTATTGTACAGGATGGTTTATGCTATATCTTTATTGTGCCTTATAGGAAATAGAAGACAGTTCTTTGAGTTTTAAACATAGATAACTTAGTCTGATTGACGCTTACTTGTTATGAATGTACGATTGTAAAATTAACTAACATATACTTGATCAAAACCTATATTATTTCAAATGTGGGATAAATAACACAAAATGTAGAGGTTTTCAGCTGTTTAGAAACAAAATAATACTATTTGAAAATAGAATTTATTCATATTCTCATTCTTTAGGAATAGTTAGGTAAATATTTATAGTAAATAATATCTAAGAATATAATCAGTCACAATTTAACCATAAGTAAGCAACGCAGCCATCGTATAGTGCAGATATTTTATGCAATCGTACGTGCCGCGTAAACACAGTATCTGGGTCAATGGTTCTCAACCAGTTACCGTGAAAACGTTGGTCCGGTTATATTTACTTTTAACAGGCTTAGTAGCAAATATTATTGTCTTGATTAATATTAACCCAGTGTTTTTAATGCTTTTAGAGAAAATTTAAAATAAAAAATAATATCTTTGTTTTAATTAGAAAGTCTACTAAACTTTTTTTTTTTTCAAAATGCCTGGATATAAGCACTTAAGTTACCAAGGACGATGCCACATATAGAGTATGTATTTAAAGGTGCCTCTCTGGTATAAAGGTTAGAGAACCACTTGTTCAGATAAATCTTGTGTCTAATCGATTTCACCAAAACAGTGTACAAAATTATATACTATAAATCATGTCACGTGTACCGGACTTTATGGCTAAGCATCATAATCGATGTTGGCTACATAGTCACACGTATCGGGGGCGCAACCAAGATATATGTTTAAGGGTTGGGGGTGAGGTACCAGGTATAAACCACCAGAGGAAATGCACAGATAGTTTTTTGAACATTGACTGCCTCTATAAGCAATTTGTAAAAGGTTTTTCTGGCAAAACACAAACACCATATTCAAAATGAACCAAACCACAAAACTACATCATAGCACGATTATCTTTTTGAGGGGGATAAAGGGCTTGTACCACTAGCCCCCTTCACTTCTATTTTGCTCATCCTATTCAGATAAATAGGATTTGTGATATTATAAATCAATTATTGTTTTCATTTATACACACAATCTTATTTTAAAAATTATTTTACTGTATTTAACAAAATAGCAGGCACTAAGAAGGACCACTTCAAACAATAATTATAAGAGTATGACACTTTGACATTTCATAATTGCTGGCTAAAAGTGTTAAAAACCGCTTTACTGAGTGATATAAAATTGAAATTTTAGCAAACATATAAATACCTCCCCACCCCCAATATAACCTAGGAAAGGGCTGGGGTAGGGTCTCAAAATGTTCAAATAAATAAAACTTATTGGTGTGGTGTAGAATTGAAATGTTGTTGAAATAACCCAAAACAGGTCGTGGCCATTCTGTTTTAAAGGAGTTACAGACTTTCAATTCATATAAATCTGAGGGAATCACGTGTCCTAGTGCCTCATTCCGTGGTTGCGAACCTGATACTTAACTAAAATAGTCCCGTGTATTTTTGTGTGCACCTGAGATGTCCCTGCTGGGTCATCAAATGCCCAACTGGCGTTACAGCTCAATTTATTCATAGCCCAATACGTTCACCCGTCATAATTCCTAATACATCATGCACGTTTTAGTTGTATTTCTATGCACCACCTTAACATGCTGTGAGGTTTGTAGTGATTGGATTGCAGTGCTAGTGTGTGTTGAGAGCCATGTTCACTGTGCTAGTGAGCAAACCCACCAACCAGACAGCGATCAAGAATAATTGGGATGATGCAGTTCTGCCTTGAATGCCATCACCAGCGACTGTTGGTTCTTGTTACAGGCATGAAGTCCCCGTTACATCCGAACCCATCACCATAGTTCACATGGATGAGGACATTGTGGTCGTTAACAAACCCGCCTCCATCCCTGTAAGTGGCAACGAGACTGCCTCTCTCTCTCTCTCTCCACCTCTCTTTCTCTCTCTTTGTTAGTCTCTTTCTTGAGAAGTAGCTATCACAACTAACCAGAATACAAAACAAGGCTGGAGTATTTCCCCTCTTAAAATAAATACCTTTTCAGATACCTTTTGATTGAGGGTTTTTATTAATTTAAACAAATGTTGGATACGGATATGAACCCTGGTCCTACGGTTTTACGCTTCAACCGTTCTTTCAACTGAACTATTCAGATCTTCGTCCTAGTTAGCGTGCTACATCTCCTACAATACAATTTATATAACAAGAATCTTATCTGAAAGCCAGAAAAGTTACTAGATCTACTTTCATGAATTTATATATCAGATACCCGCTTCGGTGGCGTAGTTGGCTAACGCGCTTGTCGTGTTGAGCCAAACTGCTGAGGACGGGGAGATCGAGGTTCGAATCTCGGTCGGGTAAACTGGGGGTGGTTTTTCCTAAATGGTTTTCCACTCTCCCCCCACGAAAATGCGGATTCACTTCCTCTAATTCAACCTTCCCAATTCCTATATCCATTGACGTGATTAGTACTTAAAGCGTATAACCCGAACGGGTAGTAAGACGCGGTGCTAAATTTTAAAAAAAAATATCAGATCAGTTGATCTGATGCTGTCACTTCTGATAGATATTATCAATACCTGTAATATAACACTAATATAATAGTAAAATTTTATCAATGTTGACCTAGAAAAAACACGGTTATAGTTTCTAAAAGGGTTTTCCTATTAAACTTGGATCGTATCTCATAGTGGAGATGATAGCCTACGTAGCTCAGTTGGTATAGCGGTATTCGCTTAAATGAGTACTAGGGTTCAAATTTCTGTCCGAATGTAATTTCTCTAAATCAACTTTGACCATTTCAATTATTTGTATTAAGCTCTTGTTTGATGAAATAATGTTCTTTTTAGAACATTTATTTTTTTAAATAAGTATGTTCTAAAACATTTTATTGATCATTTACTATTTATCATTAATTTATCGAACATGCTCTAAAAATAAACATTTAATGCGATGTATAGGCCTATAGACGTTTCTATTTGACATTTTGTAAAATAATTAGGCTTCGGGTCCCTTGCCGGCCTTGTTTTGTGAACCTATGACCCTGATTCTTTAGTGTCTTATTGTCTATTCCTCCTGCTTGCTGCTTTATCCTCCTCCTCCTCCTCCTGAACATAAACGCACAAGGACAGTGGCGGTTACACAAACAAGCTTCCATCTTTCTGAACATGCTCAAAACTAGGGGGCAGGCAATACTCCTACAAGAGATGAACATCTTTTAGCGAGAATAATTTGTTTGTGAGACTTTTTTTTTACAGGTTATATCGAGCATACCTTGATTACGAATATGTAATACGACTCGGGAAGTTTTTATTTGAAAACTCTTGCGAGGGAGACAGTTGGCACAATAGGAGGTAGCCATTTTTACTTTGGTTACTCTACCATATACAATAATGTTTGCGATTTAAGGTGAGATGCAAAGGAAAGCGAGTTAAGGTCCATATTTTTGCATTTTTCTATAGTAGAAAACAATTTTGGGCCAAAATAAATCAAACATTGCTTGAGTAGATATATTTAGTTTAATTTTCTACTTTTAATAATCTCAACAGTTGTTGAATATTGGTCATGAGCATCGCGTAACTTGACCAGAATTTTTGCTCTTCATTTATAAAGTGTATGACCCACTTCAGTGGCCGAATGGTATAAGGCTTCAGTCTCGTGTTATACGGACCTACTGATGACAGAGAGATCGGGGTTCGAATCCCGTTTGGTTCTACTGAAGGTGTTTTTTCCTAAATAGTTTCCCAATCTACTCCCAAGAAAATGCGTGTATATTACCTCTAAAATGCTTCCTTTCTCATCCCTATTCCTTTATAGTAATTTATATGCGTATAACCTGAACAGGTAGTAAGACGCGGTGATTAATAATATACAGTTTCTGATCAAATGCCACGATGCTCATGACAAATAATAAATAATTGTTGATATTTCTATGTGTAGAAAATTTAAAATAAACGTATATAGCGAAGCAATGTTTTATTTTGTCCAAAATACTTTTTTTATATAAAACCTGCAAAAATACATACCTTAGCTCAAGCCTCCTTCCATACTACCTTAAATAATCTTGAGCTACTCATGGTCTTTTTTTTTGTTTCGTCTATGGTTTTTTATATAAAAAATTTAAGGTTATCTACAACTATGTTTAATTATTATTTCAATATTATTTTTGTTTTTTCAATTTAATGTGTTTTTGTTGTTTTTTTGGAATGGCGCACATTGGATTATTTTTTGAGCATGCTTTCTAGTTTGTGTAGGGAGTTTTGAGCATGTGACGAGAAGTACCATATAGGGACTGTAGGAATGTTTTGTTGTTGAACCCGCAAAGGTTGGCGGCGAGGAGGTTTTTTTTTTTTAATAATGGCTGTAAGGGTGGCGGGAGAAAAGGTAAAGCTTCACGCAACTTGTCAAAGCCGTCAGTACGAATGGGCTGAAGACTCCTGTGGTTGTATTGCAGACATGAGACCCCAGTCCTTGCAAAACCCATCAAGCTAATTCATGTAGATGAGGACATTGTGGTGCTGGATAAACCGTGTTCTCTGCCGGTGAGTACTGCTTGGCAGCCCCCCTTACCCCCCCTTACCCCCCCCCCCCCTCTTTCCTTCTGACCTTAAACACACCTTCATCTCACTCTATGTGTGGACACACTGCCTCTATGCTTTGCAGCCCCACCCTTTCAGCACGAACATGGCATTTCCAGGAAGATACACTTCTAGTCATGTATCAGGTAATCTACAAAACTGACATGTTTTAAACACCCCCCACAATTTAGTAGCATTGCACTCTCTCGTAGGAATAACATCTGACAGATATAGAAAAGTTAATAAAAAGTTACATATTCATCATATGATCTGCAGATGTCACTCTTGATAGAAATTATCAATACCTACAAAATGACATCAATAATAATGTATTGTGGTATTAAAAAGTTTATATTTTCTAAAAGGTCCTTCGTAGTCCTACACTCAATATCACCGCTGAGGGAACTGCAATCCTATGGAGAAAAGCTTCTTATTAGTTCTCTTTCTCTCTCTTTTAAATGTTACCAAATGTTCTTGCTTCCAGTTATGTCGGAAAGTGGTGTGCTGATGTAAAGCTTGATTCACACGTTCACTAAAAATCAGAATCTTCCTGATTGGCGCAGCAATTCACACCCATGATGCATTGCAATGCTAATTAGAAACAGCTGATTATCAACATATTTTATTTTCTAGTGGATAAACATATATTTTATATCGTCCTCCCGATGGATGTTTCCAAATTATAACGCTGTGTCGTGGCACAAACCAATACACCGATACACACGCTTTACATTAACGGGTTATTTCAAATCTCCAAACAAAGGCCAACGAATCTGTCTGATAGCTTCTGGCTGTACAGCGCATACGTTGTTAAATGCGCATGCGCGCTGATTTGAGATGGTTGGTTTTAAGATTTGATTGGTTCTTCCATACCGAACATCTCAGACAGAGCGGACGAAGTAAAGATGAGTTGAACTTTATTTCGCGGCGCCGATGAGGTGGATATCTTGTGATTGGCTTAGAGCTCGTCACGTGACCACGTTTATACTCTGCGCTTGTGTTGTTGTTTTTTGCGAACGTGTGAATCTACTATAAGAAGGAGCTACTGTCAACCTCAATGAACCAGCGTTGCGAAACTTATCTAATATTTAAGGGAAGATTGACAACACTGTTTCCTTAAAGTAGCTGTGCAGTTCCCTCAGATATGATATCCAGTGTACCAAAACTGTTGTCACTCTCTACAAGCAAAAAGAAAAAACTGTGTCCATATGTTAGTTACCTTTGTCATGTAAATGCTAACAACAAAAAGGGATAATTTCGTCAAAAGCATTATGATTTTATTAGGTCTGTTTTTTCATAGTGATAAATAAATAATAAAAAAAATTAGCGTTTTTATTATATAATATGAAGAAAATAAATTTAAGGTTTTCGAAAACAGTGTCTATGAAGATATTAAGTTCAAAAAGGAATGAGGATACTAGGGTGTGGAAGAGGTTACATAATGATGATTTACATACCCTGTTCTCTTTACAAGACAATCAATTCTCGCATATTACGATGGGTAGGACATTCAGCGTGATTGGGAGATTCTAGAACCTTGTTTAGGGTTTTGACTGGCAAACCCAATAGGAAGAGGCCATTGGGAAGACCTAGACGCAGATGGGAGGATAACATTAGAATTAAACTTTAAAGAGATCAGATGCAGCAATGAACTTTCGAGTCCCTAATGTCATAGAGTAAGTAAGTAAGTGAATGTAGTAAAATATTAGTTGCGTGAATGTTGTTGTTTTACTTATACACACTTTACTTGTGGAGATTCCCTCTCAGGTTTTATTGAAAAAATCGAAACCCTCAAAATGGTCGGTCCAATTTTTAATATACCAGATTTTCACCAAACCTAATATAAAATCTAATTTTTCCAAATTTAACTGATTCAGCTCAGAATATTTTGTCGTTTTAGTTCATTTATCTGAACCTGATATAATAGCTTAGTTTGGCAGATATTTCCTCAACTTAATTTAATTTGAATAGCCCACATCACAATTTTATCGCAATTCTAAAGCTAATTGTAGTATTACAATAAAAGATTTGGGATTATATTTAACTATCACTCAACAAATAAGGGAGTTTCCCTTTAGTTTTTATGATAATATGTGTACATCCCACCCCCACCAACCAATAAAGATGTAATTTATAAACATGAACATTGGATATGTTGACAGGCAGAATGGATCTTTGTGTATATGTCTCCAAAACTATGGCGTAGTTTTCGATAAAGACAGATCAGGAAATGATTGTCAGCTGAGTACAAATGTAAGACTGTTAGAACAAGTTAATGATTTTGTGATCTGGAAAGAATGTTTTGTAAAAGTGGAAGGATAGAGGGTGAAATCGACAGATAGGTGAAGGCATCCCAGAGAGTAGTTGGATGTATGTTGACTTTTGTAGAGAATGAAGAAGTATTGAAAGAGGTAAAGATGGCCGCACATATAATTGTTTTGATGCCAACATTGTGTTATGGATGTGAAGCATGGGTTTGTTAGGAGAATCACAAGAGTAAGGTGAATGCGGTTGGAATGAGTTATCTAAAAATGTATGTGTAAAAACTCGTATGGACAGAGTCAGTAATAAATGGGTGCTGATGAAGTGTTGTTTGTAAAGGAACCCAATATTAAAAAAGAGCCTTATGTTGGTTTGGGCATGTTGAGAGGATGAGTGTGGATCGAGTAAAGAAGCAAATGTATGAAGATAGAGTGTGTGGATCAAGAGGAAGGGGTAGGCCAGGATGACTAAATGTTGTATACAAATGTGTGGAAAAAAGAAACATAAAGAGTTTTAAGAATAAAATAGCATGAATGGAAAACGGTTAGAACAAGTAAATGATTTTGTGTATCTGGGCAGAATGCTTTGTAAATATGGAAAAATTGATGGTGAAATCAACAGACAGGTGGATGTATCTCTTATAGTATTTGGATGTATGTGGACTATTGCAAAGAATAAAGTAGTATCGAAAGAGGCAAAGATGGCAGTATATAAAAGTGTGTTAATTACAACATTATTGTATAGATGTGAAGAGTGGGTTTGTCAGGAGAAATACAAGAGAAAGATGAATGTGGTTGTATTGAGATATCTAAGAAATGTATTTGTAAAAATTCGTATGGATAGAGTTAGTAATGAATGGGTGTTTAAGGAGTGTGTTTTCAAAGAGAATCCAATAAATCAATGGGAAAGAATGTTACATTGGTTTTAACATGTTGAGGGATGAGTGTGGATCAAGTGACAAAGAAAATATATGATAGAAGAGTGTGTGGATCAAAAGGGTGGCCCTGTAAAACATGGATAAATGTCATAGAATAATGTGTGAAAAAGAAAGACACAAAGTGTTTTAAGAATAAAAGAGCATGTATCACTCAGTGTATAGATGTTGTTGAAGCAAAGGCAGTATGCGAGGAAAGGGAAGTGTGGAGAATGTTAGTGAGGATGGATTAAGTATGAGTTGATGTTTCTTTAGTACACTCAGTTTTTTGCTTACCTGGTAAGGAAATGGCGTGCATGCGTGTGTGTGAGTGAGTGTGTGTGATGTGTGTGTGCTAGTTGTGTGTGTGTGTGTGCATATATGTGTTTTGTTGTTGTTTTGTGTGTTTGTGTGTTATGTGTGTGTCTCTGTTGGATGGAATTGTGTTGTGTGTTGTAATGGTGGTGTGTGTGTTGTGGTTTTGTGTGTTGGTGGTGTGTGGTTGTGGTGAGTATCTGCATTATTTAATAGTAGTTATATGTTCATAAATTTTTTTAATTGTTGATATTATGTCTGTTTAATATATAATATCACTAAATCTGATGGATTTCAAGAAAAAGTTATAGCTATTTAATGCTCCAATTAATATAAAAATTATATGAAATACATTAAGCTACCAGCATTAATAAAACACATTTATTTTGCTGAAGTTATCATCGGAATAAACTATTATATATCCTGGCTTAGAGTAAATAAATTTATTTCAAAATAAAATGTAATAGTGTAAGAATATCAACACTTACTTTAGTTATATAATCAAGAACATATCAACAATCGAACACAAGTATAAATAACATTAAAATATACACTAGGTTAAATTTGTCATTCCTCTCCCATTAATATTAATTTTACTAGTGTATAGCCACTAAACATATAGTCTGGTAAAAGGTGAATATAATTCTTCATAGTTCAAACCATGAAAATGTAGTGATAACGCTACTAAATAACTTGACAAAATAGCACAGTGAGCTGTGTGTGTTTTGTTGATAGTAGCCTACCTTTTTATGGGCACACTTAATAATATTTCAACAGCTATAAAACTTAAGAGAGTGACTTAATATTCATTTATGATTCAAAATGTTTTAGTTAAAAGTTCCTTAATTTTTTTTTTATTTTCACTTCATTTGAAAACAAACAATATGAACTTTAAAATAGCAAATAAAATCTCTGAAATAAACAAATAAATCAATCAGAAATAATTACCTAACTGTAAAATGGGTTGGAAGTCTTCAATATTTTTATCTATTCATTTAGTGAGAGGTTTTGTTGCGATATTCTTAGAAATACTATACTAGTTAATGCATCTTCCTGGAAAACCATGTCATTTCTTCATGCTGTACATATCACTCATCAATGGAGAGTCATAAGACACTTCTCTGAATGGTTTTCATTTACTTGTTCTTTCCATGTCTGTCCTTGATAGTGGTTTATTCCTTTACCTAACACTTACAAACGTAAACTATCCACTGAATAGATATTGTGTGGTTTGTTCTTTTTCAGAGAATTTTGTGAATTGTTAGTTATTTCATTTGCTTTATTAATTGCCATATAAGGTTACATATACCTGAGTTCATATTTTTAACAATATTACATATATGATTTTATAGACAAAATACACAAATAGTAGAACTATAAACATCTCTAATATTTGTAATGTGTTCACACAATGATGAGTTAGAATAACAGGTTTGCAAATATGCTATTTAATTTTATATGTAATGTTTACCTATTTATAGATTAAATATATGGGTATGCATGTTATCTAGATATTCTCAATAATTAGCAATATTCACATAAAAAAGCAATTTATATGAATAATTTTCAAAATATATTATAGGTAGCTGTGTTCCTTTTGGCAAATATTACTTCCACACATGTTATTTGAAGTAATCCTTAAATTCACAACTTGAAAGTAAATTTTTATAGCAATAAAGTGTGATTAATCTTCTGACAAAAGTGCGAGTAAGTGTGACTTTGTGGTAAAGTTTCATTTTGATATGTTGGCACTGCAGGTGCATCCATGTGGCCGGTATCGTCACAACACAGTGGTTTTTATCTTGGCCAAAGAATACAACCTGAAGAACCTTCGCACCATTCACAGATTGGATCGACTCACTTCTGGACTCCTTCTTTTTGGGCGCACACCCAAGAAAGCGCGCTCTATGGAGCATCAGATACGCAACCGACAAGTACAGAAGGAATATGTGTGTCGGGTGGAAGGAGACTTCCCCAAGTAGGTCATGGTTAAATTATATTTTTTATTTAACACATAGTTTGATATCTTATCACTGTTATATAGTTTAAAATAAAATATGACTATGCTTGTTTAAAACAATATCACTATTTTTAAATTAGTATAAAAAGCACAACAAACCTAATTATTTTAAATTAAAATTACTATATTATATTATATATAACATATGGTTTGTTATTTTAAATGTTGTTTTGCATTTGAGTAAATAGAAAAATTATAAAACATTTTGTCAGCAAATTTTGAGAGTATGGCAATTTCTTTTTCATTTTGATATTATTAAAATTAGTTTCTATTGCAAAAATGCTACAAACTAGTTCAAAATCACTGTAGTTTTAATCAAAGTGTTGAAATACTTAATTGATTAAAACACATCAATTAGCTCATTCCTACTAAGAAATTAAAATCACATAAACAAGGTTTAATTTGGAAAAATAAAACTTCAAATCATAAAACAGAAAATTAAATTTTGGATAGGTTTTTATAATCCATATACACAACTCTAGCATAAATTCAGGGAGAGGGTGGGCAGAGGAATCTAAAAAATAGTTTTGTCCTTTCCAAATACGATGAATTCCAGATAATTTCCAATTGAATTAAATAAGTAAATGAAAACTGAACTCTATTAATGTCATAGCAAAAATTTGAAAACTGATAATTACTTTTTTTTTATTGAATTCAAGAGGGTGAAACAGAGCTGTTAAATTTTGTGAACCCCTGTGAAACTTAATACACTTTTGAAAGATTTATTTAATCAATTTTCGTTAATACAAGGATAATTTAATGGAAATACTTGTTTATTCACAATTTACTATACAACGTGCTTTGTAAATTAGATTTTTCCATTAGTTTTTTTTTCAATTACTAGATTTTAAATAGAGATTAATTAATATATATATAATAAAACCAGATTAACTGTAGTTCGATATCAAAAAGACAACAAATTGCCAAAAATAAAATAAATTGTTTGAGATCAGTTAGTTTTGACTTACCAAAAATATTGAATCTATTTTGATAAACTGTAGAGTTTGTGTGTCTGTCACCAGCAATTCACAATATCTACCGCACACAGAGGTCTAAAATTTAAACATTAGTAGACCCTGTGTACGAGCGTGTGCACTTAGAAGCTGAAATTTTAATGTTTTTATTAAATTTTTATATGGGTTTGGAAATAATAAAGAGAATAGATTTTTTTTTCTGTCTGTTTGAAGCAAATAAAAGCATTAACCTGGGTAATGCCGGGTACTTCTGCTAGTATATAATAAAAAATAGGATCTTTTTTGCAGAGTTCAACTCTATTGAAATTATATTAATTAATGTAAATTTGTGACTAAAAAATCTTTAAATTTATGTTAGTCTTGTTAAGAATGTTCATAATCTTTAAATTTATGTTAATCTTGTTAAGAATGTTCATAAACTTTAAAACTACATGGATTTACTGGGGATCTTACAATAATATAATTTAAAAAAATATTATAGCAAAGCACTAAACAGTGATTTTGCTCTTTACCTAACTTACTGTATGATTTATTCGTATCTGCCTGAATTCTCAGTGAAATCATCGAGTGCCAAGAGCCCATAGAAGTGGTGAGCTACAAAATAGGGGTGTGTAAAGTTTCTCCTAAAGGAAAAACATGCACCACAACTTTCCAGAAGTTGGGCTTCAATGGAAAAACCAGCATCATCTCATGCAAGCCCCACACTGGGCGCATGCATCAAATACGGGTCCATTTACAGTATCTAGGTCAGTATCACAATAGCTACTTTTTACTGAGGTTACATTCAACAACAAATAATTACAATATGTTATCATATGGGAATATATATATAACCATTTTAAATTTTAATCATATATATATATTAAAATTTAAATAACATAATTTTGTGTGCTTCCAAATATTAAATCACACATAAATGAAGAGTTATGTTCATAAATTAAACAATGTGGATGATTAAATATAAATAACATGATATAGATAATGTTTTTAACGATGTTGCCTACCTGTGACGTCACAGCAGGTCTAAAAAAGATTTCCCATTTGGGTAGGTGTTATCAGCAGATAAACAAGCTGTCTTGCAGGGTGAACCGATAATTTTATTCCCTCTCTTTCTATTTGTACAATGGTGTCTGTCGTCTAAATGTGATAGCACTTCCACTGCTCAACTTACACTGTGTCAAGTTAAGATGCAACCCGATTCACAAAATAGGTGACGTCATTAATAACATTAATAAAATGAAAGGTTGTACTCAATTTAATCTTTATAAAGTGTAAATTTAAGTAAACACAAATGGTTACATACTATGTGTTATATAACTATATTTTTGTTTATTTAAATCTTAATAGTGTCTCTATATTGTTAATTTGGAAGAAGGTACACCCTGTTTACTGTGAAAGTTAGCAGTCTTACCTTGACAAGTTACGCTATAAGCCTTTATTATAAGCTTGACCAAATTCAAGGTAATCTTGCCACCTTGTAAGTTAAATGAAGGTACATAAATATACTTCAAAAAGTAAAATTTAGTATTCCTTAAAAACTTTTTACAACCGGTAAAACTATAGTTTTGTATATAATTTTACATTTATTGAAAGCGGATAAGATGCAAACAAATAACTTACAGATCGAGTAACGCAAGAATTTCCACTCCAATATTGTTATTGCTAGTTAAGATTGTTCCTAAATATTTAAACTCATTAATCATGTCGAGTGATACATTGTTCGTGTTAATCTCTAAATTATCGTTTTCAATTTGTGCTCTCCGAGTGATGATATTCTGTATTTACTGACATGACAGTTAGGCTTTGTACCAAGTTATGCAGCTGATCTTATTGATACAGGTTATCCAGTTGTGAATGACCCGCTGTATAACCACACAGTGTTTGGTCCTGAGAAGGGCCGAGGAGGGAACATCGGAAAGACAGACGAGGAGCTCATTCGAGATCTGATAAACATCCATAATGCAGAGAACTGGCTTGGTATGGACGGAGACTCGGAGCTTAGCATGTTCAAACCTTTGAAAGGGGATCTTGATGATGGAAAAGGTCAGTTCATAAATATTAAATAAACGTCTAATTATGTTTTTTTTTTTAAATTGTATAAAATTAGCCTTCATAAAAAAAAACTTTGTATTTGTAGGAAGGTTGGATAGGCTTGTTTTTAGCTTTATGTTTAATTTAAGAATTAACTCAAAATAATTTTGTCTCTAGCTGTGTGTTTCAGGTTCACTATTTTAATATTTTTTAAATGTTAATTTTTCCTTTAACCGACGGTGTTGTTAGAATGATACTTTTGAAGAAGTTTTTATTACTAAGATTATCTTATCGTTAAAAATTATTATTTTTATCACCTGGATAGTATTATCTGCTTGATTTTTTTCTCACACTAAACAAAGAATCAAGAGTTATAGCAAATACTAAACTCGAAACTTATACAATGATTACTGTGTCAGTTGGGAACGAGACGTGCCTGGCGGACGAGGATGGCGATATGAGCCGAGAGGCCTCTCCTTGTGAGGAACCGTGTGAAAACGATGTCCAACCCGAGCCAAGCCCTGTAGTGGTAATGCCATCTCGTACTAAAGTAACAGTGGCCACACAGACAGGTCACGAGGTGCCAGATCTCACTTTCAACAGTGATAAGATGACCACTGACCAACATTGTTATGAATGCAAAGTGCGATACAGGGACCCCAAACCAAAAGACCTTGTCATGTATCTACATGCGTGGAAGTATCAGGTGAGGACATCTTGTGTTAATGACGAGTTTTCAGTATGTTAGGAGTGTGGAAAACCAGTTAAATGTTTTGTCAAATTAAACACCAATTATTAAAGTTAGTTAATTTTAAACTTTTATAGTGTAATATTCCCGGCACAGATTTATCTGATTTCCAAACCCTTCCTTCACCTCTGACAAGACATCTTGTGAATGTAGGGAATTCCAGGCCACCACCGTGGTTCGGATTCCACGTTAAACTGTAGGTCCTTCATTTCATCTCACAATCACCCTACCATTACACATTAGCGTAAGTGCGTATAACCCGAACAGGTAGTAAGACGCAGTGCTAATAATAATAATAATAATATAGTGTAATACTTTATGTTATTTGATTTCATATGATAAAACCACACACACTATTGTTTGATAAGTAATTTGTAAAACAATTATAAAGTGAAATAAAATGTACAAGCATAACCGTAAATGTAGAATTAAAAAAATTCGTGTTAGAAACCACCTGTGTAAAATCACTATTAATGCATGCCGCTGGGATTCAAACCCCAAGTTTTCCGTTAAGAGCTATTAAGCTAAATGTAAGTCTAACACCTAATATAGAAGGCCATCGTTAAGGCTTTATAACTCTGGTAAATAATTCAAAATGGTTGAAGTGACTTTTATTGTAAAGGGATTAGAACAATTTCACTCACAAAACTATTGGTTTATATTAATTTTTTACTTATTACATATTACTTTTGATGTATTCTCACGTTGATAATATGGAAAGTTATTTTGGTGCCAAACAGTTGTAAGTACCCCTAAGCTTGTCAATGTGGTCAAGTTGCGATTGTTGGTGTTGCAGGGTCCAGGCTGGTCATACGAAACAGAACTCCCCGAGTGGGCCAGAGTTGACTGGACAGAAGACGACTGAGGCAAAAAATCCCCGTCCACAGCACGCAGGGTCCAACAACAACCAATCAGAAAAGATGAATGTCTCTTAATACTGATGCTATTCAGGAGTGGTGCGTTATAGATAAAGGATTGTTTTTAAGATGATGAAATAATTCTGACAGAAGAATGAGAATAGGATAGTAAGCAAGAGTAATAAGGCCTTCTGTACACGGAACTGCCGACCGCTGGTGT
Source organism: Timema cristinae (assembly GCA_039000515.1). Taxonomy (NCBI): domain Eukaryota; kingdom Metazoa; phylum Arthropoda; class Insecta; order Phasmatodea; family Timematidae; genus Timema; species Timema cristinae. Next base: position 24,753,923 of record JBCFYV010000024.1, read on the forward strand.
TTCACAGTGCAGTGAGCCTTAAACTAAGGAATCGACAATCGTGAAAGTTACCAGTGGGAAGACTCAAGTGCCCACCATGATTTCAATAAAGATCACTCCCACACACATTCACACTTATATATTAAAAGGGTGGGCCAGAAGTCCAGGTCTTACAGATCAACAGCTGTCCTTTTGTATTAAGTCGATAAAAGACTAGAGAAAGTTTTAGCGAGAGATCAGCATACTTAGTAATTGAGTAGAGTTAGATGTTACAGTTATATATTTTCTAGTTATTGTGGAAGACAAAATAAAATTTATTTTTACATCTCCTAACATGACATGCATTGCTTTCTTATATGCCATCATAGGATTAATAAACTTCCTTATAAAATGTTACTCGTAAATATATATTTAAAAAAAGTATTAACTAGTGCATGTCTTTAATACAATCATGCATATAACAATTTAAATCACATTTAAGTGTGATTTTATTGCAAGCTAAAATTTGCAGATCCAAACCTATGTTTTGGTTGCCATGTTTCAAGCAATCGAGTGTTATCAGAAGGGCAGAGAGTGTACTTGTAAATGTTCACATCCACCTCAATAGCAATTTGAACAAACACACACGTTTCTCAAACATTAAGTAACAATTGGATGTGTTTAATATACTTGAGAGGATATTAAAACATCAAGCAGAACAAACAATTAAAAGTAAAGTTTTAACCTAGAAACACTCTGAGCCGCTAATTAATTAAAGGGATTAGTTAATTTTTATTGGTTGATAAAGTTTGATTTTAAATATTTGTTGACTACATAATCGAGAGTTAGGATTAGGATTTGTAGGGTTTGTAATACAAATTTTTCTAAGTAATATTATGTACAGTAGTAAAAGTCTGTGACATATTTTTAAAGTTTTCAATACATATAAGTACTATAATGGATGTATAATGTGCCCTACAATTGTTTTATAACACCTACAAAAAAAAATTTGACATAATTAAATACTTGTCTAAATTTTAAAAAATCACATATTTATTAATTCAAACTAACATCTATTATTTCAAGACAATTTAAACAGCAGTGTGTAGATAAAACCAAAATTAAGCATAGGCAGACCAAGAAAATCACTTATCGTTGAAAGTTACAAAAACAAAACATAGAAAGATATCTTTTTAACTTAAACTGTACAACCAAGATTTCGTTTGTTTTGCGTATTTTATTGACTATTCTCGCATATGTAATTGAATATTTTAACAGCAGAATGCTTTTTTGCTGTAGGCCATTACTTGAAATGTGATACCAACTATACAACCGACCTCTTCTTAACAACAACAAAACACTCATGGCAAGTCATTTGTTTTTGTTTTCACTACTGGAAAAAAAATTTAAACAAATATTAGCATTAGCTAACTATAAAATAAATTGATTAAAATAAAAACATAGAGATGGGACACTCAAATTCTCAATTCCCTCAAATCTATAGTATCTGAGAGATCCAAGATATGTAATAAAACTAGTAATAAAACTAATAATCTTAAAAAATTATTTCAAATACAATTATGAAGAGCTTATCTTCAAATACCAATTTTAATCAAATTGGTAAAAGGAATTATGTAGAGTTGTGTATTTGGGAATGTAACAAAATCCCAAAAAGAACAAAATTGTATTAATATAATTAATTTACCAAGAAGATTTGGCATTTTACTAAACTCACCCAGCCACAGGCTGTAAACATTTGATGATGATGATGTATTATTATTATTATTTTTTTGATTATGATTATGAATAAAAAAAAGTGTTCTCTTTGTTGCTATAACATAATATACATGACAAACAAAATTCATTTATCAGTGGCATCAGGCCTTAAACAACTTTTATTTGGCATATTTTCACTTTAACTAAAATTGTAAATTTTTAAAGATTCGAGATTTGAAAGGAAATTTAAGATTTGGATTCAAGAAATATAGGATTCGACCCATCCCTACAAATAATTAATTTAATGTCACCTGTAATAGTTTTATTCTATAATAATTTGCTTTAAATAAGTCTAATAGAACTGAAAATAACAGAATAATCTACTATATCTAACAATGAAAATGTGCTTTTATTTTCTTGACTTAATATGTTATCAAGTTTTCTGACATTTTTCATTAAGAACATGTTTTCAACAAGATTTTGACAATAATGTGATGAGGATGTAGTAGATATTAGGCTACACCATATTATCAACTTCCATAAAGTGACTTAGCGGCTCATTTTGAATGTACTCGTATCAATTAAATGTAATTTAACTAACAAGTACTAGAGCTTGAACTCAATTCGATATTAGCTGATAAAAAAAAAATAATAATTTAGCGATGATGCATTTAGGAATTTATATTGCATACTTATATTTGTGAACGAATGCAACGCCTTCTTCCATGTTTTAAAGAACTACTTACCCAAACATAATATTTTAGAAAGTGTGGTAAGCGCCTCCTGCCCTAGTCTATCCATGATGTTGCAAACAGGACAGCTGTTATAGCTGTTAATTGACCTGGACCTCGTCAAACCAGTGCTGTATATTTTCTGTGATGACTTCTCACCGAGGGGGCTAGTAAATGGGAGCGTGGGAGAGACTGTGTACAACATAAAGAGCTTCCCCTCAGCCTTGCGTTTATATAAAACAAAATATAATATATAGTCTTAACAAATTTGATGGTAGGGATAAAGATGGTGCCTTGTAAATGTCTTTATATAATTTTTTTCCATGCTAAACCAACAGTTTTTAACACGTTTAAGCCCATAGAGAAAACATACAATGCATTAATAATTTTCCCCATTTTCTTTCTAAGTTATTGTGCTCTTAAAAACAATTAAACAAAACATGTGATGCATACATAATTTCCCCTTCCCCTTCCAAAAGTTATTGTGCTCTTGAAAACACATTAACAAAACATACAATGCATACATAGTTTCCCCCTCCCCCTTCTAAAAGTTCTTGTGCTCTTAAAAACACATAAACAAAACATATAATTGATACATAATTTTCCCTTCCCTCCCAAACGTTGTGCTCTTAAAAACACATAAATAAAACATACAATGCATACATAGTTTCCCCCTCCCCCTTCTAAAAGTTCTTGTGCTTTAAAAACACATAAACAAAACATATAATTGATACATAATTTTCCCCTTCCCCTCCCAAACGTTGTGCTCTTAAAAACACATAAATAAAACATACAATGCATACATAGTTTCCCCCTTCCCTTTGCAAAAGTGTTTGTGCTTTTAAAAACCCATAGACAAAACATGGGCTACAGTGCATTCTTTATTTCTCCCCCCCCCCCCCCCCACCCTTTTCCATTCCAAAAGTTCTTGTGCACTTAAAAACCCATAGACAAAGCATATAATGCATCCATCCACACAATGTTCCCCTTCTTACTCTAGTACAATAGTTCCTTTGTCTACTTTCAGGATATTTGTGAAAGTTAATTAGTTACATGCTTACTTTTTACCCAGAATACTCTGTAAAAGGTTAGCATAAAATCATGATAAATACTTATTTGCTGATTATAATATAATATAAAAATTTAAAACATTTATAATTAAAAGATGCCCTTATATCTAATACATTACAGCCACATATATGAAATAGTATAGTTTCAGCTTGGCGCTAATTCTATACATTATTTCAGAGGGGAGCAGGTTGGCGTATTTATTTTTCAACTGGTAGTTATGCATATAAAGGCACAAATTGCATGAAAGACCCTTTGTTTTTCAATTGTATACACTTTCAGCTTTGTCTAGCAGGCTGTGGAAATTTATATTAATTATTTAAAGTACAATGCCAAAAATGTTTTAAATTTCATTAAAACAATTCTGGATTAAATTTTGTTAGGTTTAATGTAGTTTTTATTAATGACATTATATTAAACAAGCAAAATAAGATAACTATTTTGTAGCGAGTGTCAAAATATAGTTATGTTTAAATTAGTTTTAAAGAAATTAAAAGTGTAGTTTTCTATACTTCTGCCTCCTAAATTGCCAAACTAAAACAAACCCTCAACCACACACATTTAGTGTTCAGATAGAATATTTTATCATGGCCCAATATATTATTTATGATAAGTGATATCCAATGTTTTTAGATTATCCCAATGTATTTGTTTAGAAAATAATCTGAAAGTTTCGGCATTCAGTCTTTTCAAATACTTCCATTAATATTGTGGTACTTTTTCTTCGGTCAAAACATGTTCAGACCTCAGGCTAATTTTACTTGCATTGTGAAATATGATGTTTGCTTATGGTATTGTATCTTGTACCTGCTACTATATTGTGCTAGTTCATTCCCACTTCAGCCTGAATAAATTAAAACAGTTGGATGGCTCACTTAACTTCTATCTCGATTCCTCGTATCCAAATAGTAGCTTCATGTGAGTTCTCACACTAACAAATCACTAAGGAGTACATCTCTTTCAAAACAAGAATAGGCTAACATAATAGGACTATAATGTACTGACCTATTCATATTGTCCTATAACGGTGCATAGAGCAATGCCATCCAACTTTTTTTAATTCAAATATTAGACACAAAACTTAAAAGTAATATTGTATTGATGTTTTATTAATATAGTAATTTCTATAAAATCATTTGCACATTGTAAATAGTTATATTCATAATATAACAGACTGTTTCAAACATGTGACTGTTTTACTACAAAATATTGCAAGCAGGGCAGAACTAAAGTAAAATTGTGGTTACAACTTACAAGAAAAGCTATTGCTAAATTTGCTATTTTTGTAGACTTTATTTTTTAAATGTTATTGGACAATAATAAATGTATCCTTCCTAAGAATTTTTTATTTGTTGATCTTTAAGTGGACTAGAGCAATTAAATAGGGTTCTCACTTTTAATTTTCATTCTACTTAGTTAGGTTTTTTTTTAGTTAGGCTTTACATATAAATAAATAGATCTACACTCTTAATATTTTTTCTTCGGTAAATTTTAGTTAGCACCATGGGTTGAATATTTTTTATACACAGCCAACTATTTCACAAACTACTTTCATGACCTATGTATTGGTTTTTCTCATATTTATTAGTCGTACTGTTAAAGAAAATAATATAAAATTGCATGGCTTTCAGTAAATACTTTTAGAATGAACAATTCTTGTTAAGACTATAGAGTGAATTATTTTTGCAAACTGACATATCTTAAAAATCATATGGGACCTATATGTACCATGTTAGTAATTAAAAACTAAGATCTTTGCATGGAAATAAATGTTGGAATTTTTGTTGTTGATTTTTAAAAGAACTTTCTAATTTCATTTCCTTTTTTAAGTATTAATTTGTATTTTTTTCTTACATAAGTGTTATCTATTGGATAACCTATTTGCAAAGCAATACATAAAGTCATCCATTTGATTGGACATTTTTAGTAGGGGTTAATCAAGAACTTGAAAAGTGATTTAAAAAAATCTTATGTTTTGTCACAAATTTAACAAATACTTATTTTACACAGTAAGAAAAACATTTACTCGTTTTTCAGAAACATATTTTTTATAATATAGAGAAGCGTACATGAGATAGGAACAGATATTTGTTTTTGTCTTTAATTTCCTGTACGTTCTTCAAAATAAAAAATCACTACACATTTTAATGGTTATCTTCCCGCTGGTTAAAGCGTTTTGAAACTTGTCACTAGATTAATATTTCAAATAAATACAGAAAATATTTTTGTGAACTAACTGTCAGATTTTGACCAATCTCGGAGGTGTAGTCCCATATGTAGCAATGCTGTAGTTCATTTATTTTTGGAAAGGAGAAGAGGGAGGGTGGATGTAATCAAAATTATAGCAAAAACATGTTTGCTCGCGTCTGTCTTCCATTATTATTTAAATAAACATCTATATAATGTAACTATCATTAATTGAAAATACAAGTTCCATTCATCCATATTTAAAGACAAACAAGTCTAATTTCCAGATACAATTATATTTTATGCTGATAATAAGCTGGTGCGCCGCTCCATCCTTAAAACCAGAGCTGAAGTGTCGCTCTACTCCTGCTCCACTACACCTCTGACCAAACTTTGCTCACACTTGATTCACATTTATGGTGAAATTTATATAATAATTTTTCTATTATCATATTATATGTCAACCCTAATAATATCCTAAGTAAAATAATAATTTTAGTGGCAAAGATTTATCTGATTGCCAAACCCTTCCTTCACCTCTGACAAGACATCTTGTTAATGTGGGGAATGCCAGGCTTCCACCGTGGTTCGGATTCCACGTTAAACTGTAGGTCCTTCATTTCATCTCACAATCACCCTACCATTACACATTATCGTAAGTGCGTATAACCCGAACGGGTAGTAAGACGCGGTGCTAATAATAATAATAATAATAATAATAATAATAATAATAATTTTAGTCAAGTTTAGTATTCAAATTATAGCACAAGTTAATGAAGTAAACTTATTAATCTTGCCATGGCTTTACCAGGGATACTGCAATGTAAAGAACGATATTAAAAAACCTTACATTTTTTAATATGTGTAAATATTATCAAAAACCAGCCAAAATTGTTTAACCTATGTAGTTAAATTAATTTTATCGAGTTTTTACATTTAATCAATGCTAAAAATAATCTCAAATATAGGCTCTAAAATGAGATATTAGCCTAGGACACAAACTTGAAACCAATGACACTGTGTTCCAATGCCCTTACTACTGATATAATATGCAAGATAATATTTAACCTAAGCTTATTATTAGGGCAGCGATTGTATAAAAGGGTGTTTAATAGATATCAAAACTAATACTTGAACTCACCTCCGATATTTTCTTGATTGACCTCTAATTCTTACACCAACAAACATAAAACTTGAGTATATTATTTTTCTTTTTGATTTATTGAACTCACTTTAAATAATTCCCTAAGATAACAAAAGAACATATAAAAGACAACACAATAAAACATACATCAGCTTTAATAGTTTGACTACCAAGAATAAAACTAAAAGTGATTTAAATATTTGTTTATAGTGTAAGTTTTCTGTTTTGGGGTCTTTCATATGTTCTATTTATTAATAATGTTTACCGAGATCTTTCAACAAAAATGAGAGTCTGTAGTTTGAATGTGTGTATTGTATTTTTTTGTCATTAAACTGAAAAAAAAAAATCATATAAAGACCATCTGACCAATTTAAAAATATATGTAAATTTTTCATAACACTTAAAACATTTTGATTATTTTTTATAGTTGGGCAAATATCTAAAAGGAATACTTCATTTTGCAGCACTTTTCAAACTTAAAGAACAAATCCTTGTCATCTATAGGTTTTGTAATTTTATTAATATTGTGAAATTGCTAAACTATAAATGACATTTCAATAAATTTGTATTTAAACTAAACTGAAGGTTAAACAACTTTTCCAAAATTACTTTATGAATTGATTTATTAATCAACATTGATATATTTTTCTTGACCAGATACTCAAATTCACCAATAAGATTTATTAATGTATTTTTAATGGGATTTTGTGGGATTTGTGGTATGAAATTTTATGGAGGGTTTTAGATAAAGATTTTTTTAATACAGCATCAAAATAACATATTTTTTGATTTATTAAAGGTTTTAAAATTGACAATCAATTTGAAAATGATATTGTAACAAGTAAGATAGCAAATGATCAATATTATTAACAGTAAAATAGTGATTGTACTGTCAAATCAACTTGAACAATGCTCTTCCTTTAATTAAGTTATTTTTAAATTATTCATATATATCAATAAAATATACTCTATAGAAAATATAGCTTATATAGACTTTGAATTTAGGTGGTAATCTACTGAACAAGGATACAATATTTTACTTATTAGGTCCTTTAATCATAAATAAGAGAAACCTAAAGTAAGATGACTAGTCCAGGAAGGAAAATTAAATCTTATATGTGAACATTGTTACCCGCATTTTCACATTGAAATTTTAAAATCTAATTATATTTATAGTCTTCTCAATAAAAGCTAGCGTGTAAAATCTTTTTACAAATATTTTAAACCTTTCTTAAGTCACTTTTGCAATAGTAAACAGCACAGATTAAGACTTAAGGCATAATACGTGGGTTGTTTTTTTCATAGAAAGAAACTTTTTACTTTAAAAATAATACAAGGCAATTATTTTATTCAATTTGCAATGGTGCTATATCAGCTCCAGGATGAATCAAAATTTAACCTAATTCTATATTTTCTTTGAAAAAAAAACAACAGATGAATATCAAATATATATATTAAAAACATTATTGGTTTCTTATACTAGTGTTTTTTTAAGTTTGTGTACTGCCCAGTTTTAAATTAATTTGCTCTAGTAATATTTTTTAAATTAGACACGCTAATTAAAAGAGCCCCACAAGTGTGTATTCTATTCTTAGATAATAACCCTAGTTAAGACACAATTTATTTTGTCTACTTTGTTTGGTACTTCCTTAAATATATTTGATGCATAAAACCAGAAAGGGTACTAAGATGCAATAAATACATAACCAATTATATTTTTGAAAAGTGCAACAAAAACTTATGCAAGCTCTTTTTCAATCAAGTAGATTATTTAAGGTGTGATTATGTAATGAAAAGAAAATGGATGCGCAATTTTATCTTGAATTTGAGTTGTATTTATAGGAAAATTTAGATGTTTTTAAAGGACTTTCACTCAATTTGGAAGTATAAAAACAAATGCCCGCTCCTGAAATAATTATGTGTTAATTGAAGGATTTTAAAAAAAGTTATTTTGTATATGTAGACCTCACATTATGAAGTTATATTTTATATATTACTATTAATTTAATATAAAGAGTTACAATCAAACACCAATAAAATTCTCAAATTTAAGTTATGTTGACCACTAGTTGAGCTGCAGTAAACATTTTCAAAGAAAAAAAAGTCTGCTGCTTAAGTGAACCAATGTAAATGCGTACATAATACAATGTAAAAAGACAAAATGTATGTTTTAAAATATCATATAGCATAGGTACTAGTTTGCTTGATAGTCATTTTTCTACTATGAAAAGTTTTGTCCACCAAGGAAAGAAAATATCTACATTTTCCATATTCTTTTTGTATGAAAATAAAACAGAAATTTACTTTATCGATGAAATAGCAACTGTGTAATGTGAATTGTAAATATATTATAAAAGTGTGACAGTTGTGTTCTTTCTCATAACTTAATATATATATTTGTAAATATAGTTTGTATAGTCATTGTGGAAAAAAAATGCCATATCATAAGATATTAAACTATTAAATACATTAAAGATATAACCAGAGATACATTGTTTGCACAAATCATTCAAAAAAAAAGCCTTGGCTAGAATTTCTAGGTTTATATAATGCCTACTAATATTAGGTTAGTTCTTGATTTTTGTTACAAAACTGAAAGCCAACTTAAATTCTGCTATTTAAGCATTCCATTCATATTGGCCCCAGTGCAACAGGGTATACTATTATTCAAATCCATACTATTTATTTTGATTGCAGAAAAGTGTACAATTACAAAAGACCTTTTTGTTGTTATGTTGTTGTTTCAGTTGACTATTAAAAAGAATTTTGATCTATTGAAAGAGTTTTATTTCATTGGGTTTAAGTTATAGCCACTGTCTAGTTTGTTATCTGCTGTGTTACTATAGTCACAAAACCATTTTCTTCAGAACCATCTGGGTGTGTCACAGTAGATGTAACAATGGCATAGCTTTCAGTTAAAAAGCTAACTGCAACATCTCTTAACTCGGACAATGAAAACTTGCCCATCTGTGGGTGAACCAATACCAAACTACCCTCTGGTTTAAAACATTTTTTGTTGTATTTATTCACACAAGATGAAATAAATGTTAGTGTGGTTATGTCCATGAGTAGGTGAAGATTTTTGATTAATTTAAATTAGATTGCCCAAGTTCAATTTCCATGTCCAGGAGTCATTTTTCAACTAATATTAATTAACAAATATTAGGGGTATGTGTAATCAACTTATCCAATTCAAAGCGAAGTCAAATGGCATATATTAATATTTCTAAAATCAAATTGAAGTTTGGATAGTTAAAAAAAAAAGTGTAGTGTTTGAGAAAAAATTGTTTCATAACTATAAAATTTGAGAAATATAATCTACAAAATATCATATTGCAAACATGACTAACATATTTCGAGCTATTCTGATAAATTAAATATACAACATGTAATTTAACTAATTTAGTTTTTTGTTCTGTGAACATTAATTTGTGATAACAGCATAAAATGACAAGAAAAATTGAGTCTAAATCTTTATCTTAATACTAAACGTTTTTATTGGCTAAGTTTCATAATTTTGTCGAATCCAAAATTTTAGCAAATATTAAAAGCGAAGTCGAAGTTTTCAAAGCCTCGCACACCCTTAGCTACATTTTTAATATATATGTATATACACACACACGTGTGTGTGAATATATATGTATATACACACACACGTGTGTGTGAATATATGTATATACACACACACGTGTGTGTGTTTTGACAGGATATCTTTCTTTTCCTCTATATAGTACCATCAAACCAACAAGTTATGATCTTGCAACACTTGTTTCACTGTAATTTTTTATTTTTATTAAAAGGTATATTTCAAAAAATTAAAAATTATATCTATCTGTTTGTAAAAGTAAGAATAAGTGGTAAAAAATATGATGGGAAAAACTATATTTATTTATTTTTATAAAGTACTAATCTAATACACTTTTGGCTTGGCTTCCTATCACACTACTTTATTTTACAGTGTTTACACAATTTTTTCATATATTTATATGTTGTTAGGAAACTAATAGTTTTTAGTATTATTAATATATCTCCAACACTTAAGGTCACTATAAAATATATAGTGGTTTATATATAGCAATATAAATTCACAACATAGAGTGAAAAAAATTATAGATTTTCAAAATAAAAACCAAAGAAAAGTAAAACCAAAACTCAAGCCCGTGTTCAACTGTTTGCCACTAAAAGGATGGTGTATTGGTTGCCAAATACAATATGTGTCTAAACTTGTTAGCCTAAAGTGTTGAAATTTCATATGCCGATATTATATTATGGAAGAAGGTGTATCAATAAGTTCATGATCATTAGCTATTCACGCCAAAATTAAAAAGCATGTTTGAGTGAACCAAAATAATAAATATCACATATTTTTATACTAATGTTAGATTTAAAAAGTAAAATTAAAAACATATTAAGTGAGAGAGGAATTAGAATTAAAATATGCTTTAAGCTATACATTAATACTTAACAAGGTTGCATCTATCAAGTGGAGGTTTTTTCAGGTTTGTTAAAATTGAAGGACCAAAGAAAAACTGTAATCATACATTTCATAAAACAAAGACATCTTTAAGGCTTAGTTATGAACTTTAGCACGAGGATGACTGCCTCTTGGATAACATTTTTTATCTAACTGGATTCATACATTTGACAACCAATTGTTTGGAACCTCTATTAACAAAATAGGAAAATAATACTTTTAATTTTTGTACAACTTGAACAGGTAGTAAGATGCGGTGATTTCATTAAGTGTTTCTACTTAGTTTCATATTTAAGTGGTTGAATATAAATCTTGCTAATATTTAATACATTCACATGAGAGGAACACCACGAATGAAGCGTCTGTACCACATGAAAGCTGTGATACCACCAAGGGAGTACCTGTTGAAACAAAAACATTTTATTTTTAAGATATGTTTTACAAAAAAATATATATATATATATAGCTGTATAGGTTGTACTCACTAATACTAGAAATCAATATTGTAGTTAAAAATATACTTGTTCAAAATGCACTTAAAGAAACTTTTAAAATGTTTGATTTCATTAAATTCCCTGTAACTTTATCATGACATGTCCATCAGTGACAAAATGTTGACAGTATTTTTTAATAATGTACTCAATGTCTTAACATGAAAGTAGAATCTTAACTAGACTGACCCAAACAGGTAGTAAAATGTGATGTTAAGAAGAAGAGAAAAAAAAACTAGACTTATTTCCCTATCACCTTTTTTTATAAGCTACTCCATATTCTATTAAATGATTAAATAATTATCTTGCTTAAAATATCAGAAATAAAACCTGAAATGGTGATACAAACATTAAAAATTATTTAAGGCATTGGTGTTATGAAATAGAATTTGTTTTTTTATCAATATTGTTGTAAAATAATAAGACCAAAAATAAAATGACTTGAATATAACATATAATATCAAATAAATATTATAGAGAAGTGTGAAAACCTTTTGAAACACAGGTAAACACAAAAGGAATCACTATATACTAATGCTATTAAAGTGCCTCATGACATCTTCTTCAGAAATCGATATGAAGACAGGAGTTATTTCTAAGTAATATTATTATATAAAACATGTATTGTACTAAATTAAGCATACAAAAAACTTTCCATACAATACTGCTTACTACAGAGTTCTAGAAAATAGTGCTAGTGTATTTTGGTCCCAATAAAAAAATGTGATGCAAGGGTAAAATGTATAAATATATAAAACAATTTTCGCCCCAATGCTGCTATTACCATGTAATAATGTAGGACATATGTTCATTGCGAAGAGAGATCCTTGTCTGGCCTCCTATTGGCCCACCAGGGACACTACTAGATTCTGTAGCCTCCAAATAAACTGGTGCAGCCCCAACCATTTCTGCCATTTGCTCCAAGTCCCTAGAAATCATCAAAATACAACTACACCATACTAACATTTGCACAAGTAACTATTTGATCTATCTTTAAAAATGTAATATTGTAATCATGAACTAAGAAAAATATTTGAGCCAATTTAAATTTGTCAAAATATTTTGTACTCTATGGCATTAGGTACTCGGAAGTTTATTGCTGCAATTACAAAAGTACGCCACCTATCCCTATTTTGAGCTAGTTCTAGCTAGTCCACCTCATTATACCTATTCCTATCTTGAGCTAGTTCTATCCAGTCCATCTCATTATACCCTACCTCTTTTTAATATTATCCTTCCAACTGCATTTAGGTCTCCCAAATGGTCTCTTCCCATTGGGTTTACCATTCAATACCCTGAACACGATTTTAGATTCTCCCATTTACGCTGTCTATCCTGCCCACCGTAATCTGTTAGACTTGATTATCCTAACAATGTCTTGTGATGAGTACAGGGTATGTAACTCATAATTATGTAAACTCCTTCATTCCCACATATCTTCCTAAGCATCTTGTTTTCAAACCCCCTAATCCCCCCCTCCATTCCCCCCTCCCCCCTGTAAAGTAAGGTAAGAGACTACTTTTCACACCCATAGAAAACAACTGGTAAAATTATTATTTTGTGTAATTTGAGTTTTCTATTCTTTGAAAGCAGACTATATGGCAACAACTAATTGACCAAGTAATAGCATGCATTTCATGACTATGTTAATTTTTGTAAGTGCCACTCTAATATCGTTATTACTAGTTAAAATACTATTTATGGGAACTAAGCCTTAGGGTGACCATACATCCCATTTTGAACGGCACAGTCCCTTTTTTGCCATGCTCCCCATCCCGTTGTTCTAGTAAAAATGTTCTTTTTTTATAAAGCTATAGTTATGAGGAGGTTGTATGAATGTAATAGATCAAATATTTCTGTATCTAATAGATGGGTGCAAATATTTTCTTAAATGAGTGAAAAATTTTATATTTTTAGTATTCTTTTTTAAATGTAGTAGAGTATATTCTTTGTTTGCCAGGAAGTACAACAATCCTGGAAACTGGAAAGAATATCTTCTATTATGAATAGCATGTAGTCTAAGGACATATGTAGATTTAATGTCTAATCAATGAGAGCCATGGTAATTGTAAAACAAAATTGTAACAGGGAGTGTGTGTGTGATAAGTTTTATAGCACGGTTTTGAAAGACCAATATCTGTTGCGTAGAATAAGTTCAACCGTAAAATACTCATGGTATGTGCAGGATGAAATGCATTCCCCATCTATACCCCACCTAAAAGTTTTGGTGTGAGTTCTGTGAAGAATGATTGTATGTTCACCATGTTATGTTATAAAAACAAACAAAAAAATGCGTGGCATTTAACTTGATTTTCCCACATACCCCCATCCCCCACCCTACCCTTCCTTCCTCTACCTCCCCTCCCTCCCCGTCCCATTTTTGGCCCAAGGAATTATGGTCAGCCTACTAAACCTAACTTTATTAGACCTAAAACAACAATGTCTGACTTTAATCTAAAAAAACATCTTTTACCAGGTTTTTCTATAATACAGAGTTTTTGAAACAAAGCACAAAGGTTTTTTCAACTATTATATTCATGGGAGCTTTTAATATGAGTGGATTTGTTTGAGTCAAGACTCAAGATACAACTGGAGGATAGTAAACTCCAAGTCACATACTGCCCACCTACATTTGAACAACATGGCGACCAAAGTCACTCGTCATCTTAGTGTCTATGACAAAAGGTGAGACTCAAATACAAATTAAAGTTTGATTGTGTGATTAAATATAATAATATTGAAATGAAGGACGTATGTACCCCAGCGCAAAGCTATATTCATATAAAATATTGTCTAAGGCATTCACCTACCTGTACAACAAGGTGTTAGCGTTATTCTTTGGAGTGAAAGAGGGTCTGGTCTCGTTGAGTCTCACCAAACCCACCAGCTCAACTTCCCCCTCCACCTGCCCTTGTTTGCGTTGCTCCGGATTCTTCATCTTGGCAGGTACCCAACCTCGGTTAACCAGGATAGTCAAACTAACAACACACAACAGTTTTTGTAAGCCTATATGAGACTAAATTGTACTCACAGATATTTAATTATACTGACATCTTAAAAATAGCTTTGCGACTATCAAACAATGGCAATTACAAAGTTTACTTTAATTCTTTTTTTAATATCGTTATCATCAACTGTATGAAATTAAAATTTTGTTTTTAAATTATAGATACATATTATACTGAAAACAAAAGTAAAAAAAAAACACTTTCCAAACCAAATATAATGGGTTTCAAAACCCTGATTTGAGTGAAATACATCAATGAAAAGAAGTTAATTCTTAACCTAAGACTCCCATACTTATTGTGTAGCCATAAATTAAATTGGGATTGTTTACTGTGATGTACCTTAGCCCATTGGTCATCAAACTGTGGTCCATGAAGCACCAATAGCCTGTGAAAATGTTACAATTGGTCCATGTAATGTTCACAGTTGCTGAACTCTTATTTCGTTTCAAGTGCATGAATAAGGTGTGTCCTGTTTAAGTTAATCTGTTTCTGTGTTAAATACTGTTAGTAAGTTTCCTCACATACTTTATCAAAGGATGAGGATACAATTTTGCATGTTATCTTTTCTATTTTCATATTTTAAATTCTGGTTTTATCTTTATTAATAATATTGTTTTAATTATTCATTTTAACATATTTTAGCCCTTCAGGCACTTGAACATTTTTCGATAAACAATCAAGTGTTTTATGTCAAAAATCACCATTATGCTAACCAAAAAAATCCTGTTAAGTTATTTTAAAACATAATAAATTACATAATTTGAAAAAAAAATGTACCCCAATTGGGGCTGCCAGTGGGCTGTAATCAACATAATATCCAGCCGGGGCGCACTCAAAAAAAATTTTCATCAACTATAGGCCTTTATAAAAAAAAAATATTATTTTTTTTTTTTGCCATTTTCCCTTGATTGTGGGCTTTTAAGGATTTTATTGAGGCCAAAAAGTTAATTTTGTTCAAAGAGTAAATTTGATCATTACAACTAGGACTCAGCTTGTTAAAGTGAGCAGTCCGGCCGCATATGCATGTAACGCATATCAAATGGTTCGCTTATGGAAACAGTTTGAGAAACACTGCATTAACCATTAGTAATTTTCCAAACTTAATAAAAAGAACTAAAACAATAAACTCACTCTCTGTCTGCGAGATGAAACGGGGTAATGACGAGATACCCAGTCTGACTACCAGAGCTCTGAGAGAACATTCCACCCTGCCCGGCAGCATCGCCTCCCACCAGCAAGGATCTGGGGCCCATGTACAACTCTTGAGAGTGATCGAATCGACCCTTCACTCGCACTGAGGAATACTCCATCTCGTTCAGTTCGGAGTGACTTCACTTGTCACCAGCAAACACACAATTCACAATGAGGAAAACTTAATTAACCAAGTTCAACATTACTTTCTGATCTACAAATAGAATATTGTATGGCTAAAGCTGATTTTTTAACACCCCCCCGTCTTATTACCCCTTTGGGTTATACACCTATGTACTAGTTGGGTTAGGGATTAGGAAAGCTTAGTTGAGAGAAAATGCACCCACATTAGCGTGGAGAGAAAATGGAAAAACATTTAGGAAAAACCACCCTCAGTGCACCCAACCAGGATCGAACCCCTATCTCTTCGTCTTCAGCAGTTTAGTCTAACATGAAATTAGTATGTTAGACCACACGGCCACTGAAGTAGGTTAAGCTGATTTTGAAACTTTGGGTAGTAAAGGGGAAATGAAAGGCTATGTACTTAATTGAAATATTAAAACAAAGCTTTGAGAAAGAAAAAACATAAAAAGTAGGACAAATAATTTACCAATAGGCCAGTGGCAGATCCTTTTCTATAATTATTTTGTATATTTAACACAACGGCTTCCATGGCCTAACCCACAGTGTAGTTATGAGAAGGATATCTTAAAGTAAAGGAATCAACATTAGCATAGAGGTGGAGATAGTCACATGATATTATTTAACTTACTCATACGGTAAATTTTGTGGTGGTGCATTGAACCTTGTAGCCAGATTTTCAATCAGCTCCAATTTCCATTTTCTTCTCTTTACTTGCCAAGTTCCTAATCCAAATGCAGTAACAGGTATGAGCTGAAAATGTTAAGACAAATTAATGAAACTAAATAACTAATGTACAGTTTAAAGTTCAAATTATAATGCAAGATTTTTCATGACAGGCTTTTTAAACCATACAAATAAGTGATAAAGAATGTCAAATTTGGTGGGGTTTTTTTATGTAATGTATGACAAATTAATCAATTATATACACCCATTCCTTCTTGTTTGAGCTATACAAATCATTTAAATAAACACTATAAATAATCTCTCTTAACTTATTTATGGGTCTTTAATCCAACCAAATAGATTAACATTAATTCAATTGGTCTGAAAACAATTAAATAGGAAGTGTGGGATATTAATTTCATAGCTCCCAAATTAGCTTTTTTCCTATTTTAACATTTTGGTCCTACAGTGTATACTATAAAATTGGAGGAAAACCTATAATTTATTGTTACCGGTATATTACATTATTTTTGAAAACATCAAAAGTAATAACTAGGCATATATAATTTTACCTGTACCAATTGGCACATGGACTAAATGTCAATATCATAAAGTCTGGTTTTCCAGTGACGAGATCATGGTTCAAATCTTGGCTGAGTTTACCGCATTAAAATTGTTTTTTTTTCCTTTTTCTAAATTGTTTCCCACACTCCCTCAACACAAATACAGGTGCATTTCCTCTAAATTATTCATTCTTCATCCATTGAATTACACAATTACTGAAAACAAGCACACTAAAAAAAATTAAATATGCGCTACACAATTATTATAAAACTAAGACCTGAGAAACAGACTTCAACGACCTGAAGTCAATTCTTGTTATTGACTAAAGACCTTAAAGAAGTGAGGTACCAAAAAAAAAATCAACCCATTTCTAATGAAAATGGCATCATGTTTACACAAAGATTTCTAAATTTGTAGGGCAAGGCTAATACCATATTTCTTTAATTATAAGATGCCATTCATTGTAAGACGCACCTTAATTTTGTATTATCACCAACAGAAAAATAAGTTTGGTCTTAATAAAATAAATAACAGTAAAACGCTAAAATACTAGTGTGGGCCAAAAGTCCCGCATCAATGGGGATTTGCTTTGTAACATCTTTCTTTCTACCTTCTTCCCGCAGGTGAACCATGTTGACCACTGACAAGCGTGTGGAACTCAATCTACTCTGTGAACATGAAGGCTACAGCCACAGAGGCATTCCACCAGAATATAATCAAAGGCATCCGGAGTGAGACTCTGTTGTGCAAGGCACTGTGAGTGGATTGCTTCAAAAATTCAAGGCCACAGGGAGTGTATCAGACGCACCCCAATCAGGGTAGTCCATCACATCAGTCGAGGTGGAGGAAACAGTCCTGGAAAAGGTGTACAAAAGCCAGAAGAAATTCGTATGCCAAACAAGCATGGAACTGGAAGTTCCTCAGAGAACCAATCAGCGCATCCTTAGGGAAGTACAAATTTCACCCGTACAAGATGCAAGTGCTGCACCACATGACAGAGGATGATCTGGACCATCAAATTCAAATGTGTGAATAGTTTCTGGGACAGCTGGAGGAGGATGTGGAATTCTTGTCCATAATAATATTCTCAGACAAAGAAAATTTTTACGTTAACAGCAAGATAAACCGACAAAACATGCGCTACTAGTCCCGACAGAATTCTCACTGGTTTATAGCCAGCAAGCTACAAGGAGCCAAATGCATCATGGTTTGGTTTGGTCTGTGGAAGGACCAAGTCGTCAGCCTGTATTTCTTCGACAGAACTGTCAACAGTGAAACATACCTGGCAAATGTTGGGTGATTCGTTAATGCACAATTTGAGCATCATTGGTTCCCAGCCGCAGTGGTCTATGCAGGACAGGGCACCCCCACCTTCCTTCCCCTCCCATTTTACCCTTCCAACTATACCATGAAGGTGCGTCATTGGCATGACAATTTCCTACACTGGATTGGGTGCATGGGATCAGTATAATGGGCACTTCAATAACCGGACTTAAATCCACTGGATTCTGACTTATCTGGCCACTTGAAATCTAAAGTGTACTCGGTGAAGATCAGGACAGGAACCATCTGCGTTTGAGCAAATGTCTGCAGTGCGCAGCACCATTTCGCTGTAGGTTGTGTACCGGATTCTACGTAATATGGATACATGCATACAGCTATGTTTTGACATTGGTGCAGATCACATTGAAAATATATTGTAAGTTACCATTGATATGGGACTTTTGGACCATCCTGTATATCATTTTTATTACAGAATTCTATCAATTCTCAACAATAGTAGCCTACCTTATTAATGAGTAGGTGTGTTATTCATCACTTCCTTCTGAATCAATATAAGTCTACTTCACATTCAGAGACTGATTCTTTTAAGCCGTCTTTAGCTTTACTATCCCGTAATATATTGTCTTCTGAGCCATCAAGAATGTTGGTTGAAAAAGAACTGTGATTCTAATATGCCATTGATTCAAAGACGCCACCAATTCTAAGGCACATCTCGTTTTTAGAGACATTTGGATGTGGAAAAGAGTGTCTCTTAGAATCGAAGAAATATGGTAATATTAATCTTCTTTTTGACACAAAAACAAAATTAACTTACCACTTCCAAGAAGGTAGCATAATTGATTCTTATTGAATTTTATTTAGCAGCGCATCCTACTACCCATTCGGGTTACACGCTTAAGTATCAATTACACTAATGGATTAGGAATTGGGAAGAATGAATTTAGAAGAAATGAACCTGCATTTGTGTGTAGGGAGAGTGGAAAACCATATAGGAAAAACCACCCCCAGTTCACCAAACCGAGATTCGAACATCAATTTCTTCAACCTCGAGAGTCTAGCTCTACACGACTGGCGCGTTAGCTAACTAGGCCACTGAGGCAGGTCCTAGTTTATTCTAAATTGTGTTGACTGAATTGAGTTTTAAGTTAAGTTACTAATTAATTACTTACCAAAAAAACAAGACTAGGTAATGTAAAACTTGAGGTGCTATCTGGTGCCACTGGTAGGTCATATTTCCTTCTTGGAGTTGAATGAGATTGGTTAAATCTAGGAGTAGTTGATGATAATTTTCTCTTCCAACATTTTAACTGCATTAAAATAAAATAAAGTTAATATTCAAACTAAGCCTGATAGTAACTATTTATATATATCAAGGGAAAATGAGGTCTATGCAGGTTTTGTCAAAATGGTGGTCCCCACCCAATGACATGGTGCTCATGGTTACCAGAGAAGCTGTTACAATGGCTTCCTTGGAAAGAGTTTTTTTTTATCATAAGACGATAAGTGAGAGTTTTTTTTTTACCATTAAATAACAGTTATCTCCTTATTTGTAAGCTTACTGTCTTGCCTTAACTCGGTCTCCTCCTGGCCGTCATCTTTTACCTGTAGATCCAATATTTTAAACCAAGCTGCTAGAGCCATGCCACGATGTTGCCTATTAATTGGGATTTCAAGTGCAGTGATAACATACTGTCCTCGTCAAGTGTAACAGACTTTGCTTGTTACGAGATATTCTGAGGGAGAAAGAGAGGGCTTAGTCCCACCAAACTTTAGTAAATGTCCTTCTTACCCCAACCCCAAGGATTGTCATTTATTCAAATAATACTATGCAGTATTTTGCCAAAATTGTGTCACAAGTGTAGGCTTATATTTGTTAAAGCGATGACTAAAGGATTTGTGAGATTGTTTGAATGCAGCTCTAGGATGTATCCAAATTCTCTACTTTTGTGTCCTTTCTTGCCTTACCTTGTCTTGTATCCTTTACAACTGCATTGGCAAAGACATGGACAAATGCAGAATTATCTAAATTGCCACCAAAGATGCTGATGCACCTGCCACATGCCCTCAGTTCAAAGGATCAAAGTAATAGATCACCACATCCTTACACTCTTAAAGAACTGCTGTGTTTGACAGGAAACTGTTTATTCTATTTCCTTCTCTCTATTATAAGGACAAAAATCGACATTTTCCACCATCTTAGACTATATGAAAATTCCTTTAATACATGTAACTTGGTAAATTAATTATTTTCTGTAATCAACACATACAATAAATAATTGTAATGTTAAGAGCAAGTTTTCAATAACTTAATATAAAAATAAATATTGCAAAAAAAATAATAAAATAAGTTTGAGAGAGGGAATGGGATAGGCCCAAAGAGATACTCCAATAAAGGACCAAAATACAGTATAGTAGTTTATCAGGATCCCGAAATGTCATGAAAAATATGTTGATACATGGAACTACTTTACATGTGTAAATAAATAAAATTTCAATTAACTATATATTAGTAAGCGTGCTTAAATATACCATTTTTAAAGGTGTTTTATAATAACTTTTTTAACGATTTGGAATTTTAACATATCATTTGTTTTGTTCTAATCTGGAACTTCAGAATATTATTGTGTGAATAGGTGCAAGAAAACATTAAATAGGCTATATCATTTGAGAGAGAGAGAAATAAAGACTCCTGTCCACGGACCACACTATACACGAAATTTGTATTTAATGACAGATGGAAAATAAGGATGATTAGGTTTTGTTGGGTTAGGATAGTTTATAATAACATAAAATGTGCCAAACTACTCAAGCTATGATCTCAATATAAATTGCAAAAACAATAATTCATTCATTTATGTGCACCCCACCACATTATTAAATTTCTGGGTGCACCACTGTTCATGAGGTTCACCTAACATAATGTTTAATAATGTTAACATAAACCTCACCATTAAGTGATGATTTTCATGACTATTTATGTTTCGTGCTAACAAATATAAACTCTTGACTTTCCACATAACCTATTATAAAATAAATCAAATTTATGAACGAATTCTCAAATTCAATGATGGTCGAAGTTATAGAAATATTGTGGTCGATTGTAAGCTATTCACGCATATAATATCGGCTATAATGTTGTGAATAATCGATTATTTTAATCAACATAAATACTTGCGATATTCAGTCTGAATCGATTCTATCGAAAGATTGTTGAAATTAGACTATAGGTACACGACCAACTCTTATCAAAGTTCTACTTTTATATTGTCATTTATATTCATAGGTCAAACAATAATTTTCTTAGAAACTGTCACGTATGACAGTTATTAACTTATTATCATCAATGTCAATAAAATAATAATAATAATAAATTTACATTTCATAATGTTGTGTAATTTGCGACATAAATACACTAATTTTTGCTTATACTGTTGACCTATATGTTTGTGGACATTTTTATCATTACAATATCTCACAAAAACAAAATATAGCGAATATTTAGTTTTAAATATGTGTATCAGAATAAGATAAAATAAAATGTATCCTTCATTGGATATTCCTAGACTCAAAATAAAATTATCTACAATAGAAGGTATGAACATGATCAAATTATTCCGTTTACTTGATTTCATCTCTTTAAAAGCTTATAAGATATTAATGAAGTTTATTGTTGACTAAGACCACGCGAACGCAGCCCGACTACCAAAAATTACATGCCCGATTAATCCATATTTGGGACTTTCGCAAGGTTCAGCACCATGACAGGTGAAGTGCAATACAAGAGCCTCATCCTGGGGGAACCACCAACGTGATCATGGTATCCCCACGCCAGGCATGTATGAGATTCATATTTTAGTAAAAATGTCCGATAAATGCATCTAGTTTACATAAATAAAACATTTGTAATAATACACACATATTTAAGATATTGCCAATAAAAAATGTAATTTGTAATTGAATCAATCCCCTAAAATATAAATAAGATTAGTTTCAGCAAAATATTTAATAAATAAACAATACTTAATGTTTTTCAAAAAATATATGGTGTACAAACACAATGAGCCAGCTAAGCCATTTAACTATCTTAGCACTTTCTACTATTGTACATAGGTGGAAGCACTGAACTGTTTATATATACATTATTCATAATGTTGTAAAATTGAAATTTACTATTCAAACTCAGAGCTCTAATTAGTTCTCCCTGACAGGGCCATATGTGAAAGCATTCATATACTATTTTGGTGTAATGATACTGTCTCCTGATGATTCTTGCTTTGCGTGTACTGTACTTGATAATAACATTGTCCTTTTTCCGAGACAAAAGAAACAAAAATATTGATATCGAGTGTTACTATATTATCCTCTCAAATTCAGGAAGTATTTCAGGATCTTAGAAACACGTTTACAAAGTTTTCCTTTAATTGGCATAGTTAATAAACGATACTGTGACGCATTTTAAAATATACTTTCATTGGTTTTATTTCTTGAATAATTTGTTTAATTTGTTTAATGTTTTTATTATTTCTTATTTCATTCTTAAGAATTTTTAAGTTTCTCTTTTTCACACATTTATCTACAACATTTAGCCAAGTCTTACATGGACTATCCTTTCCTTATGATCCACACAGTCTCTTCCATCATTATATATTTAATTTGTCATTCGAACTATACTCATCCTCTCAACATGCCCAAACCAACGTAAGGTGCCCTTTTCTCTTTGACCTATTGGATTCCCTTTCAAAGCACACTCCTTGAGCACCCATTCATTACTGATTCTGTCCATACTGGTTTCCCCAAACACATTTATATATATTTACAACCACATCGGTCCTGATCAGTCATTATCAAAAACTATCGCCTTAGTTTTGAATACTTTTATACTAAGATCCATTTTATAGGTCACTTTCATTTTCATCCATTAATATGACATCATCTGTATATTGCACCACTCTCACTTCACATGATCTATTTTCACACCAATCATGTCCTTAAAAATATCACTAAAACACTTATTCACGTATACATCTAAAAAAAATATGGAAGCATAACACGAGAGGAAAAGAATGAAAGCAATTAAAGGAGGAATAAGGGTGTAAGGATATAGGAAGATCGAGGCATTTACTAAACTGACCAGGCTTCAAGCTAGAAACAGTTAATGATGATGTTAAGAGGATGGAAACATAACACAATAATTTGTCTATCACACTGTTCAATGTCAAATCATTCACTCAAAGATTCCGCAACCCTAACTCACGTCGTAGTTCTGTAGCAATTATTGCTCCAAGTCAACAGAATGGGGACAGTCAAGTATAAACATCACTTACCCAATACCACTAATCTTGCCGAGCACCTCGCGCAACAAACATAAGACTACACAAACCACAAGTGAACAACTGCCAAGACTGAGCCAAGTTCCACATCTCGCCACTAGAGACCGGCACCACCACTACCATGATCAATCCACCCAACTTCAAGAAACGAGAAGAAGATGGTAACTGTCAGGCTTTTCCAGAATAATATAGAATGTTCTTCTGCCGGCGCGCCCCCTTCCTTTGTGCCTATCCTGTTCGATGAGTGTGCCATATAAAAGACCATCCGTCGAGGAAGACGTCACTCTTGGACTTGGCTGCGACCATGTAGGACTAAGCGTCGGAGTAACGGACATATTACGTTTATGTAAGAATAAAATCCAATTTCGGTTTAAATGTAAATTATGGGAACTAGTCAAAATTCTTTTTAGATCTTTTTATCAAATTTAATTATAAAGTATTTGCGTAAATCTTCGTCTTTGATTTACTTTATAATGAGAATATTGTAAAGTCAGACATTTTCTGTATTATTGATATTAGGCATTATGCGCGAACTTTATACTCAACCGATTAACTTTATTTGTTTCTCAGTAGTATTTAGGTTAGATGAGTGTAGTAAATATGAAAATTTGAGAGTGTTGTTAGATCAGAACTTTTCAATATTATCCATAATGATTGAAAGTCAAACATTTCAAAATTAACTTTATTTCATCTCAATTGCAAATGTGGCATTTTGGGTTTGGTAAACATTAAGGTGGGAAAGTGTTTGAAATATGGTGCCGAGATTTTCAATATTAGTAGAATGGAGTATTGCACTAGATTATTATATATATCAACTTAACTTTATATTTTTTTACTAGTTTCTCGATTGTTATTTTTAGGATAGTGTTGTTAATATCTATTTTGTGCCAAAATTGTAACAAAAAAAACTTAAAGGGGTAATGTTAGGAAATATCCTCGATATTTATAATAGTACTATAATCCTTGTTTAGGACATAGGCGAAGGCTATTTTGAGTTATGCTTGTAGGTTATTAGAGTTAAAGTTAAATGGTATTGAAATTAGGTATTTTTGATGGAACTAAAACTTTTAGTAACATGTGGCATTTTCGCAACAGGTTAAAAAATGTGTTAGTTAGGAGAGATCATTTACTGTACTACGTATGATCATAGTAAATTAATGTTATGCATCAATATTTGTATTTACGTAATATGTTTAGGTTACATAATAAATTACGTAATGATTAGAAGGTAAAGAGTAAATATTTATGGAACAATGTTTTTATTGGATAGTATATATTTATGTTGAGAATGCTTGCTCACTCACGACTAATATATATATATTATATATATATATATATATAATATATACTGAACTATTAAATGTTCTTCAAATAATATGCTTATTATTTAATAAAGTTTGGCATAAATTAAATCTAGAAGATTATAAGACTTGAATTTATTATATTACATAATTACGCCATATTATCCTTATGTCTAGAAAAGGTGTGAGGGATTAGCCTTCAACCTTTTTATATATTAATATGTTAGGCAACCAGTGAAGGTGGACCGTAGTTTCCCGCTACTCACAAGAGTGAGTTGCGTGCGCTGGGGACATGCTAAATGTCCAGCATTTTATAACTCACAATTTTAGGATATTCACTCTACGCGCTCCTCTATATTCTATTTTATTTTTCTTTAACTGTAGGTTTTGTTTATATTTATGTATTGAATCCCTCTAGTTTGGAGCTTAGGGATTAAAGTTCCATTAGGCTATCTACAATCATAATTGCATATACTAACGTCCTTACACACCATTCACTTTGAACATTCAATAACATACTCCTTTTTACCCGTTCGTACGCTTTCTCTAGATCAACAAATGCACAGTACCGTTTATTATAAAAATTATGTATTTATCATATCAAAGCATTTATAAAAAATAATAAAAAATTTGGCACTGTTCTCGATCTGTTATTTTTCATGTATAAAATTAACAGAATCAATATTTCTTAATCAACCAAGAGATTCAGACAAACTATGTAATTTGCTTTTGCAAATAAATGGTACCGGTAACACTATTTGCCTTAAGTGACATTACTTTTAAAGAAAATCTCTCTTGTGTTCGTTGAAAAGACAAATTGGTATATTATACACATCATTGATCTCTATAATATAACTGGATGGAAATACACATATACATTGCCAAGGACCAAAGCATGACGCTCAAGTTAATCGTCTGCTACACTGTGGGGGGGACAGATTTAACGGTTTCTTTCAATGTTATTATGCGAAAACATGTCTCAATTGAATAAAAGTGTTAGTGTTTGAAAATAGTGAGATATTATACCACACTTTCCTGAAAAAAACATTGCATTAAAGAATATATTCACTTCAGTTTTACAGATAATACTGTACACATACGAATAAAATCTTTAACATAATTTAATATGTAGCTACCATCAATGTTATTTACAGTATGCCAAAACTACACTTATATTTAAAGTTGGTTATTAGCTTGTATATTGGTTTCATAAACCAATTATATTGAAAGTTCGATACATATAATGAATAAGGTTTCTTAAAACTTGATTGCATTTGTTTTAATGACAAACTTTGTGTAGTTGCCATACATTCAAACTATCACTTAGATTATAGGCTTGTAGAAAGAATTATTATATTACCATATTTTTTAAAAATTGGGCTTTGTTGATGCATAGGTAAATTTATATTACAGCTAAAATAAATTTAGTGACAACTGTGGTGCGCAGGTGTGTGCGCAATGGAAGCGATACTGTTGTGTGTGCGTGGGACTGAGAAGAGGCAGTAGTAATATATTGTTGCCGTGAATGTACGCTCTCATTGTCTCTTGTAAGGCTATAGTTTGCTTTTTCATAATCTGTATTAATATTTATTTCTGATTATTAATAAACACATCAAACAGATAATTAGTTATTCTCAATTGGTCTACAACCTCTGAACATAAACCTTTTCTCGTTATAATTCGTACCAGAATACTATAACATATATAATATTTTGGTAGGATAAACAGCCATTTAGAACGGAAATTGAAATTTTTTCTTAAAGGTCTTTATCCTACCTAAACATAACTATAGGGTAGGATTCTGGTACAATATAAAGCCTTAAAAATGAGCTTCCTTAAAAAATTATCGGATATATTATGCTACTTCAACTTATTTAAAGAAAAAACTAACCAGTTTAGAACTTTTTTATGTTCTTCAAAGCTTTTACTAACTTATTTATTTCATTTAAATTATCACACATTGATTTATCTTATAGATTCAATCATATTAATGAACGATGTCAAAATGCCACATTGTCTTGTATGGGTATAAGAGAGAAGGAGATTAATGAAAGTTTCCTTTTCTCTTAGACAATGGTATGGAGACGACAGCTCGAAAATTTCAATTATATGTCCTTTCAGTTATATTATAGAGATCAATGATACACATAGATAGGAGGGACTATACATGCCCAATTTATATAGGAATAAGTCTGTTTTAGGCACGAATGAAATAAATTACTTGGGCCATTTGTATTTCACGGTTTGTCTACCCTGTCATTACACATGAATACAAATACGTTCCTAATGTTTTTACAGGGCAGGCTTATATCTACTCTTTTTAACTCTAGGGTTCTGATTTTTCTTACGTTGGCTTAAAGAGTTTAGCTTATAGTGAATGTAGAATACTGCAGGTGCTAAGAATTTTTTTAAAGAATTATTTACTTTACTTGCTTGAAACAAACACGCTGACTGGTATCCATATAATCATTATAATTAACAACAATTATGGTTGAGGAACTCCAAAACAAGCTTCAATCTGAAATCGACAAATTCAAAATTATTCAAAAAGGTAATTTAATTTATTGAGTAATTTGTGCATAATGTATTTTTTAAGACATCCCCTACATAAGCTAAATTAATTTGTAGTTACATTGGAAAAGTATCTTTCTTCCAAAAATTACCAGTTATTAAAAATAATCAAACTGGACAACACTTTAATACTTTTATAATGCTTCTCTAAGCAAGTTTATCCATTTCACATTATTTTTTTTAACCATCACTGACATGTAGAGTGTTTCTAGACAAATGGAAAATCTCCAATAATGTCCCAATACAATAAAAGGGTCAACTCGACGGACGTAAAAAAAAATCATAAGCCTGTTTTACTACTTTATACAGCTAGGCCTTGTGGTAAATTATTTGAGTTATTAGTGTTCCCAAAGTTTTTTTTTACAATTTAATAAGCAACAATTAAAAGAATATACCCATATTTGACAGCACAGTACACAGTATGTCTTCAAAAACAGATTACGCCTACTGTACTAAATTACTTTCAAATACCATATTAAATTGGCTCTACCATACTAATATATTTTTCATTTCATGTCCTAGGCTACATACATATTTTAGTTAAGATCCTAATGTAATTTCCTTTTAATTAATCTAGCAAACTGCTTTTACCTTATTGGAAGTTGGCTTCTTAGCCAATAACCTGTAGTTGGACTTTCAAATAAAATAAAATAAAAATTTTCTAGGTGCTCTCATTTTATGAAAACTTTTACATAAAAATACTGAAGAACATACAAAATCATTTAGTTTCTTGATACCCTCCTCGGTGGCGTAGTTAGCTAACGCACTAGTTGTGTTGAGTTCGACTGCCGAGAACGAGGAGATCGAGGTTCAAATCTCGGTCGGGTGAACTGGGGGTGGTTTTTCCTAAATGGTTTTCCTCTCTCCTTCCACACAAATGTGGGTTCACTTCCTCCAAATTCAACCTTCCCAATTCCTAATCCATTAGTGTAATTAGTACTTAAGCGTATAACCCGAACGGGTAGTAAGTGCTAAAAAAAGTTTCTTGATTGGTCACTTTTTGTATATTATTAGTTGAAAAAGTTGGATATCATAAAATTACTATTTATAGGTTAATTAGCATATAAACCGAACTGCCTACAAATAAAAGTAAAAAGTAAGTTGAATACATTTTGGTTGTTTCAAAGGTGTAAAGACTATTTTTTTAAATAGAAAAGATAGACTTTGGATAGTTTTTAATTCAAAATGAACCAGTTTTTGAAACTTTATTGTGTTTCCTAAGATTTTCTTTAAAAGAGCTATAGAGATGAGATTCCATTGAGTACCATAGTGTTTTATTATTATTGGTGTTCTTTTTGTGTCAGGATTTATCAAAAAAACATTAGGACTTAACCTAGTACGGTGATTTTGTTCTCAATAGACCAAAAATAAATTTAATCTTCACATTTTGTAACTTTATATACATATATAAATCAATAATTAGGCTACTCATGTGTAGTGTAGGGGTCTTTAGCCCCAACTAAAATTAATAGGCTAGCTAGGTAATTATATTGATTCTAGCCTTCATCAACTCTCTTGGATGTTTAGTTTAATAATTATCTTATTGGTTGATGTACTTTGTAAGGATGTGCGAGACTTGGAAATATCTCAAAAATGAATCTCGAAAATTCGAGAAATAAATAAAAAGCTAATAATACCGTAATAACCAAAAATAGTCTCACCCCCCAATAGCCTTCATTAAGAAATGTTTTGGTTACAAATATTGTTTTTCAATATTAAACTTTGACAAGATTAGCTGTTAGACTACAAAATTAAATTATAAATGGTGTTCATTGTAACTACCTATCAATATTTTATCAATAACATTTAAAATGTGTATGAGTTATATCTAAAGTGTTTGAATGAATTATATATAAGACAATCTAAATCAAGCACAAGCTCAAAAGTCAAAAAGAAACTCTATAAACTATATATTTACTTTAATAAACATATATATATTTTTTTACTTTCAAAGGACGTTTTCTGTCTCGTTCTCGTGTCTTGATACTGTTTTATATTCTCGTCCCAAATTGAAGAAATGGTTCTCGCACATACCTAGTATTTTGGCAATGCAGCGGAGTAATTCTGACAGGAGAAGGGTTTTCTCCCTCCAACCTCTGAAAGTATTATCAGGCTTAACATTCTTCTATATTCCTTCGCACTGGTTGGGCTAGTATTTTATTGGAGTCGTATATACCATTGATAACCCCCTTCAGCCTCTACTATATTCAAAAAACTTAATTTTCTAAAAGAAGTAATGAATATTATGAAAAAAATCGCCATCTTTTGTTGGGGGAATCAACTATGAGCCCCTTACTCCCTTCTCCTTAACCCTTCACCCTCCTTGTTCCCCTATCCTTACCTAGAAGATCTTAACAATACCTGGTACCCTCTTTTGTAAAACATGCTACCTGACTATTATTATTCATTTAATTACTGTTAGCTCCTATATTGATAGTTTCTTTTTGCACCCAGAATATCATAAATCTCTAACTCAACGGCAGCAACTGGATGGTCAACTCAATGAAAATACTGCTGTAAAACAGGTGAGCTCACTACTGCTATGAAATAAATTAATACTTGCGACTTTAAGTCAGAGGCAGTTCTATCCATAAGACGAACTAGGCGACTGCCTAGGTCCCCGCGCCGTGATTGAGCAATCGAATAAGAACTAAACTAAGTTTATGGTACTCGATGTTATTAGTATATTAGAATGA
Organism: Timema cristinae; assembly: GCA_039000515.1. NCBI lineage: Eukaryota > Metazoa > Arthropoda > Insecta > Phasmatodea > Timematidae > Timema > Timema cristinae. The sequence goes on from JBCFYV010000024.1 coordinate 24,784,444, forward strand.
GTTATTAAGAAATATGGACGACACCCAACTGCCGCTAGTACCAACTTCATTTTTATCCTTATTGAACTGTGACGCATAACGCTGTGCCTGCACACAATACCTAATTTGCCGCCGCAGCATACCATTTGTGGAACACAGAACTAGTTTACTAATAACAAGTAGTTCAGATTGGTTGGGGGATTGATTGACCTCTGGTTACATACTAATACACAACCCTCAATCATAAAAGATGGCGCACAACCTAGTTCAAGCTTTAGTTGGTGTCACAATTAATTTATTAGGCTTATTTATGAATGAGTTTTTTTTCTTATAGACCTACTTAACTCTTCAAATTAATCAACTATGTAGGACTAGATGTTATGTATTTTAGTATATCTAGGTTTTTAAGTTTTACTGTGGATTTGCACGTTCACCAAAAAATCAAGTACAGAACAGAAATTGAATTGTGTGATTAGCTCTAAACCAATTACAAGATTTCAGCCCCACCAGACTGAGCCTTTCTGTTCTAGTTTGATTAATTTCAGCTTGATTGGCTCTGCTCAAGAACTTCTGCTTGTAAGACTCAATCAAATATCAAAACCAATCGACTCAAATCAGCTAGATTACAAGCAAATGGCTATGTTGACTGTCGTGTAAAGATTTGAAATAACTCTTTAAATAACAAGCGTGTGTATTGGTGTATTGTATCCCACACAACACCATAATTTGAAGATTCAATCATGATATTTTAAAATACTTGTTTATCTACTAGAAAATAAAATATTTTACTAATCAACGGCTTTAAGATTGCTCTGCAAAAAACTATGCGTTAACATATATTTATGCTAGGTGAGAATTGCTGCATCACTCATAAGTTTCTGCTCTCTATTTTTGGTGAATTGGTTTCGAAATAATACATAACAACCACAGATAATTAAAATTTAATTGCAGTAATTTTAAAATAATTAAATATGGTACATATCTATAGAGGTTCTTAACTATAAGAGTATTTTACATCTCAATTTATATGCAATATGTATCATCAAATTTTTTGTTTGAATTTTTTTCTCTTGGCTCATTCCTTATTTAAAAAAAATGTATAAAAAAAGTGATTGATGTTATTTTTACAGAAATATCCGTGTTTTAAACAACTCTCAAATTTTCAGTTAAACAATATTCTTAAATAATGTAAAATAATTTTATTTATTTGAGCTTACATTGTATTAACATTAGAGGTACATGGAATTTTATATTCAAATATTTCTAGGAACTGGATCTCTTAAAAAGTGGAGGGGAAGTGTATAAACTAATTGGCCCTGTATTAGTGAAACAAGATCTTGAAGAAGCCAAACAAAATGTTACCAAGAGAATGGATTACATTCGAAGTGAATTGTAAGTATATTCCTTTATAAATACATTTTTTGACAATTTCGGTCGCTTAGATAAAAAAAAAAGACTAAAACGTTAACCTGCATTTGAGCCATAACCAACCAAGCGGCCGTCATCTTGGCAAAGGTAGTGTCAACTTTGCGAATAGAGGGTGTCATATGGTCAGTTAAACAAACGTTCCAGCTATATATCTTGTTTCTAGACAGGCTACTTTGTCATTTGAGTAGCTTTTCATTTCTCCTCGCGAGGATGAGTGGATCCCGTTCCAGACTCACTCCTACACATACAAACTGTAAGTGCTGGGGAACAAACCCAGGACCTCTAGCTTAACTACAAACCATGCTTAGATCAAAGTTAGATAAATTTGATTTTGAGTAAACAATGCATCAAAATCTCTTTTTTACTGATAAAAAATTATGTAGATTTTCATATAAAAAGGTTTAATAAATTGGTAATAAAAGTTGAATTAGACTTTGTAAAAATACAATATATTACATAGATTAATTAAGAATTATTTTTCTTAAACTAGATTGTAACTAAATGTTTTGACAGGTAGACAACTAGTAGGCTAATTCATTTGAGCATTTATTTGGCTTATATACTATATTATTTGCCACAGTTTTTTAATCAAATTGTTCCTCATTGAATTTACATTTTCAGGTTGGTTTAGAATCAACAAATAAATTAATTGTTAGGTTCTTTTGATAACATAATTCATAATACTACATAGGCTATTGTCAAAGAACCAAATGCCACAACACAAACATATTATAACACTATAATATGTTTTAAAAATATAAATGTGAATCGCTTTTTCTGTTCACAAACGTTTCACAGCAGCTTAGTTTGTTCTGCATGGTAACAGCATGAAAGAGGTTAGGACGAGTAGTAAAAATAGTTTCTTATGGTAGTAGCAAAGTATGCCATGTACCTAAAAAGAGCTAGAAATACTCGATCTACTTTCTCCTCTCCACCCCTATTTCCGTTTCCTTTTCTATGTGAAGAAAAGTTTTTTACCTTGTTTTGTGGCTGCATGGCCTAAGGTGTCACTCTCGCAATAGACAAGACCAAGAGATACAGGTTCGAATCCATGGTTGGGTGTGCCAAGAAATGGTTTTTTACCCAAATTATATTCCACTCTACCTACACATAATCTCAGATATATTTGCCTTAAATACCAACCTAAGCTAATTTCTAAACACATTATACATAATAATTAGTACATGTGCGTACCTCTGCAAACAGGTGGTAAGATGCGTTGCTATAAAGTTTTATATCTAACCTGACCAACTTTATTTGCAGAAGCCGTTGAATAAAATTCTAGCTATATCTTTTTTCATAATTTTCTTATAATTTGATATTTAAGTATATCTAAAAAAAATAACATTTTCAAACTGTCTAGATTTTTGAATATTACAAAATACAAATCAGCTATTGTATGTATGAAATAAACTCTTAATGCACTTTATTTTATACATACAATAAGTTAATGTGTATTCTGTAATATAAATAAAATGATTTAATGTAGAAAAACAAAGCCCAAATAAAAGCAAAAACATTAACACATATTTACACAACTTAACTTAATTAGATTTGTGCTTTGTTTTTCTACAATTCTATCATTAGATTAATTTAATAGGATATCAGTTTATTGCTAAGTCCATTTATTACTTTACAAAAAAAGTATGATTTTTAGAAAAAACATAGGCCTAATGTATTAATTTTTATCCAGTCCAACGTAAAGAGGCTATTTCTTTTTTAATTCCGATCAATGTTAGTTGTCACTGTTGTTATAATAGCTTTTAAGTTATAATTTTGATAAAATATGCAATGTTTACCATCTGCGCTGGTGAACATGCAAATAAAGGCATCTAGTCTGGTTTGCCAATGAAAGTGATGTCGGGAATCAAAACTGCCCGGGTGAACTAAGTTGCTATTTCCTAAATGGTTTTCCACTCTCGATTCAAATGTGGATACAATTCTTCTAAATCACTGATAGCCATAAGGTTTATTTAAAATGAATTGCCAGTAAATATGTTAAAAGGAATATTTTTGCTTAAGTATGTACTCGGAGAAATATATAAATTTAAGAAAAAGTAACAGCTCGTACAACTTATTTCAATATGACATTATGATTTTGTAACTACTTAAATTAGCAAAAGGTTTGTTGGTAAATAGATAGTTTGTGCCACAACGAAAATAGGTACATAGATGAAATTAAAAATATCCATGCGAAGTTTGAGAAACATTTCCAAGACTTCAAAAAACTTGATGAGGTGATTTTATATGAGTTTTTCATTTGCTCTAGACAATGCAGGCAAAAGCAATTGCAGAAAATCCATTATCTCTGCTTAAAATGGATATCAAAACACAGGAAACCGAAATAATTTAAATTCAAAACAACATCCTCATTAAATTAAAAGCTTTCCTTGATAATTTATGGAATAAGTGTATCATCAGAAAACGTATCCAAGCTTGTGAAAATGCACTGAAAATGTTTATACATGTCTCTCGTTAATGTATTTGTTATAAGCAGCACTTTCACAAATTAAAGTGGTTGAATCTAAATATTGCAGTACTTTAATGGCCGAACATTTGTATACATGTTTAAGAAACAGTCTTAGTACATTCACCCCAAAATACAAAATAATTGGTTTTGCAATGCAATGCTGAACATCAAATGTGGTAGGAAGTTCAAAATTTTAAAAAAAAGAAGAAGATTACATTGCTTTTAACATTACTATGTACCATTTTTTATTATTTAATTTGAATAAAAATATTTATGGATGATTTTGTTTCATTGTAATATTACATTTCCATATTAATACATCAAGAGGCTACTTTAATAAATATACTTAGCTATACAGTGTCGGAAAAAAGGTTAAGACCACCTATTAAAAACACAATTTGTCCACATTTCAATATTTATATTTACTCAGAATATTACAAACAAAAAATAGTTTGGGTTGCATTATAATTTAGTAATCAATAGACTCAGAATTTTATAAAAAAAAGTTTACAATCATGTTTAGTAAGCAATAGGACCCCCTCTAGCCTTGTAGCATGCGTTGATCCTGTCAGACATGGAGTGGATCAGCTTCCTACATTACTCGTCACTTTTTTCCATAAGCTTTGGACTGCCCGTCTCAGTTATGCTTCATTTTTGGGATTCTGCTTTTCCAATCGATAGCCATTGTGTTCCATAGATTTTACATTGGATTGAGGTTGGACTACGTGGTAGCCAGGGAAGCAGTTCAATGTCCTGGGTATCAAACCATGTCCTTGTTGCCTTGGACCAGTGGCATGTGGTGTAGTCCTGCTGGTAGATGTAATTTTCCTCAAGGAGCCTATGTGCTGTAGGAATCATAGTTTCACAATATTTGTCACTGTTCATAGACACCATTCACAACCTTATCGTCTCCAGGTCCCTCTGAAGTGATGCAACCCCAGATCATGATTGCGTCGCCACCTTGTTGGACTGCAAGGGAGACACAGGCCAGCAGAATTTTTTCTGTCCTTGTCCTGCGAACCCTAACCTTACATCGAGGAAATAGTTCAAAGCGGCACTCATCTGAAAAAATTGCTCTCTCCCAAGCTTCTTTAAGCCACCCTAAACGTTCCTTGCAAAACTGAAGTGGTTTTTTGTGTTTCTCATTTAACAGAGGTTTGCGGATTGCAAAATAGGAACCTAGGCCTGCTTTATTTAGACGGTTCCACATAGTTCGCTCAGCTATGTTAATATTATCACAGGAAGACTTCAGTTCCTGAGAAAATCACTGCAGCTAGCATTTTTATATTTTTTACAAAGCTGCAGCAGCCTACAGTCTAGTCTTAGAGATGTTTTTTCTCGGACAGCTTGCCATAGGTCGTTGGTGATAGTTCCAAACTCATTACATTGCTTGATTGTTTGTTGCACACATGTTTTAGACATTCCAACAATATCAACATTTTGTCTTTGCGACTTTCCAGCCTTCATTAAACCAATTATTTGCCACTTAATTTGGTCCGATACTGATTGTTTCTCCATCTTGACTCACAAACACAAAATGCATACAATAACCTCAAAATGATCACATTAAAATCAGCAGATTGGAGGGAAATGAAGAAACAGGTGTACCAACCATCTTCCACAGAGATAAGAAATAACATAATGCTAGGACTAAGTAAAAATAAGTAATTTTAAATGTAGTTAGTACAAATCTTAAAAAGTCATTATTTTTTCTCTTGATTTAAAAAAAATAGGCCTCTTCAAAGTTAAAGTACTAATTTGATTTTAAAAAATTAAGCTTTTTAATTTTTAAGCTTTGTGTTAAAACTTTGTGTAGACCAAAAACCATAGCCCTATGTCCACCCATTTTTGAACTATAATTTTTTCTTTTTTTAAAAAAAAAGTGCATTTTTTTGATTGTGCGCTTTAATATTAAAAAATCTTGACTTCTGAACCGTTTAAGTTACAGTAATTTTATTATCACCTAAATCTTTAATTTTTAATGTATATCATAAAATTAAGAGAGAGTAAATAAAGAAAAAAGTTTAAGACCAGTAAACAAATTAGTTAGTATCTTTAGTATTGTAAGGGTGATCTTACTCTTTTCTGACAGTGTATAAATAATATGAATAGCTATGATCAGACCAATAGTTTTTTAATTTTTTGTTTTCCATTGAAATATTTTATAATGCTACCATCCCAAGTGATTTTGATGCAAGAAACTCGGCAATGCTTTTTTTAACACTGATACTTACTGAAAGTAGATCACAGTAAGGTTTGTATTTGGAAGGTAAATTGTATTAAATAAATATTGGGCATCACTGTTCTAAATTATACTTTTCTCATCCCCACCTTGCTAGTGTAAATATGCAGATATCCTGGCTGCGCAGTTACATCTGTAACCTTAAACTATTAGCTTAAACTGTCTACTCTTATGTTGTAACTATAGGAAACGCACGGATGATTTGCTGAGTGGCCTGGACAAGAAGCAGGATGCTCATCGAGAAGCAATCAGCAAACTTCAGCAACAGTATCAGCAAGCCCAAGTCAAAGCGAGCATGAAAACATAAGTGAATGTGCTAAACCTATAATTATGTACCAAACAGTCTTTATTATTTGATTTCAATTTAATTTCAAAGTGTGCTGAAATTTAATTTTCTTGGACTAGAGGTGAATTTAACTAAGAAAGTTGTGAATGGTCAAGATTGATAACCATTGTGAAAGAGGATAACAAAATAATAATAATAATAAAAACCTAATTTTTGGGATTTGCCATTCAACTAATATGAGGATTCCAATCTTAACTCCATAACACTCTTCTTGATCATTTAAATAAATTATGTAATTTGATTTAACCAGAGATTTATAATAATATGATGCATAAATGTAGCTATTTCATTGTTTATGTATTTATAATAACAGCTTTCTGCTTTGTAAAATATAAATGTGTGTATTTAAAAAAATATTTATCTTAATTTTAGAACTATCTTATTGTGGGCTTATTATTATTGTTATAACTTTATTTCACCTAATTTATAATACTACAAATCATATTCTATCATTTGTGATTGAATGGTTACTTTATTAAGCACAAATGTTTGAAATGAACCCTGATTAATTATGATATATTAAGAGCTATAATTTTGCATAATAAACATAACTTACACTAGTATATTTGTGCTTATTTTTGTTCTTTTGAGGGAGGGGAAAGGAACAAATAAAAATAGACATTAGAGTAGGGTCAAGTCCACTTTTTTCAAATTCAAATCTTAGAAAATATGGTAAACATAAGACATTGGTTGGTATGATTTGATTTGATTTCAATTTCGATTTTGTTCACATTGATATGTAAAATAGTACAGGTGAGTATTATTATTTTTTGTTATAATGTACTTATTATAACATTATTATATTAGACACATTGGTGGTTGTATGGTCTATCAAAGGGATCACCAAACATTTTTGGTAGCTTGCACAGATTTTTTTTTTCACTTTCGGCTGTAAATTATTATTGAAGAGTAGATAATGCTTCAAGTTTAAGATATGTGTCCTCTTGTCTCGAAGAAAAATGATCATGTCCTGGTTCATATCCCATTCAAAGTGAAGGCGTTTTTCTTTATCTACCTGTGTATCATCATTTTCAGCTAAAGGTTGTAAAAATGAATTTAGAAGCAGGCTTACAGATTGACATTTTCATACCCACAATTGAATGTGAGTGAAAAGTTATTTACCACAATTTAAAAAGTAGTAGATGAACGTGAATGTCATTCTTCTAAGTAAGCTGCACAATGCATTTAAAAATATTTATTTGAATATAATTTTGTTTAAAAAAATTAATATATCTTGTGTTTTCTAACATCAAAAGTGCAATTTTAGTACAAAATATACTAACATTTTTACATTATGTCCATTAAGGTGAGAGTGTAGGAAATGCAAGTTAAGGTAATTGTTTTTGCAGTTTTTATAGCAAAGCATTTTTTTGGCCAAAATAAATCAAATATTTATCTTGTAGAAATTTAGAGATTAATTTTCTTCCCATGGTGATACCAACAATTCTTGATTAACTGTAATGAACATCATAGCAGCGTTTGAAGAGCAACTTTTTAAATGAAGAGGAAAAGTCATTAAATGTGCTAGCACACCCCTGACAGAAATTCAAGAACTGTTGAGGTCACCATGAAAAGAAAATGAAATTCTTTCCAATGTGTGATGGCCTTGCGGCAGCATGGCTTGGAGGTGAGACATAATTGGTGAATGTTCCTTGCCCCCCTCCATAAGCTCACTCATTGCTGGATCAAATGGAACTAGTTGTTCGGTCCAAAACATCAAGTTTGCAATAAGGTGATCTAGAGACTTTTCGGTTACAGGTGGTGACACATTATATTGGAGGCATAACTTCTGTCTTTAAAAATAACCTGAGTATGTACCCGCCTCGGTGGCGTAGTTGGCTAACGCGCTTGTCGTGTTGAGCTCGACTGCTGAGGATGGGGAGATCCAGGTTCGAATCTAGGTCAGGTGAACTAGGGGGAGGGGGATTCCTAAATGGTTTTCCACTCTCCCTCCATGCAAATGCGGGTTCACTTCTTCTAATTCAACCTTCCCAATTCCTAATCCATTAGCGTAATTAGTACTTAAAGTGTATAACCCGAACGGGTAGTAAGACACGGTGATAAATATTATTATTATTATTATTATTTTAACTTAAGTATGCGGCACACGGTATTTATTATAACGATTATTCACCAAGATACTGGAACTATTATTTAGGAAATGTCCGCATTCAATAATTGAATTTCACTGTCATAAGGTTTGTGACCCACCTATGGAACAGGGGAAAAAAAAACCTGAGATTTTTAAAAACTTTACCAGATTTTATTCTAGAAAGAATTTAAAACTATATTTTAGAAAAAAACCTTCCTCAGCCAGCATATCATTACCAAAAATCACCTGCTTGAGTTTCTCAGATGTTACAATCGCTAACCCATCCTCAATAGGAGTATGGCTATAGGTTGGTATTTTTTATAGATTTTATTGCTTGCTGTACATTGTGGTTATGATATATTGGCTATGCGCTTGAGTATACCGTTCTCTCTACTATTCTTCTTGTGAGCTTGACTTCTAACGCTCCTTCTTACAGCTTTCCCTTATTTGTGAATACAACCATGCACATTGAAAAAAAAAATTAGGTGGTTGATCTAGCTAGCAAGTTTTAAAGTGTATCTTTGATAATGTAGCCTGGTGCACAACTCCATACCGAACTTGGCGGTTTTGGAACAATGAGTTATAATTAAATCATTACTACCAAACTTTTATCATTTTTAACTGTTTTTCAGTTCTCACCAAATGAACTATGTGCAAACATAAATATTTTATGTATAGCTGAGTTTATAACCATTGTTAACATTCATTTCTTTCTAATAAGATTGTGTGCAACATGTGTGGTTAAAAATTGTTTAAGACTTAAATGCTATAGTAATTGAGAAGTTAGCAAAATCTAGAAGAATGCTGTTTTTACTTTAAATAGCTCTAGACTTTTAAGTTAGTATTTAACATTTTTTTTTTTTGTTGTATGGAAAAAAATTAACGAAAGTTGGGCGTTTTGTAGATAATTTTTCAAAATATTTTGTCCTGGTTTTACTTCAAGTTACCTAATTATTCGTATTTACTTTTGTTAAGTTGCATAGTATGAGATTACAATATTTATTGATGTAAAATTTTAGCAAAAGTGAATTGATAGGTTATATCAAAAGTGTATTGATCATAGCTTAGAAGGTTTTGATTTGTACACCATCTGTTTTTTTTTTGTCAACAACCGCCATTTACTTTATATTATAAGGTTCTTTCCTTTAAAATTGGACAAGCCAACGTGGACCCTCCAAAATCATGGGGGCCTTCTGCGACCACAATGTTAGCACACCTCTAAGAGCAGCTCTGACCAACATCGTCAACAACAAACAACGTGGGCCAGAACCAACACAGACTAGATAAGAAAGCCTGAACGTGCACCCATGGTGTCACTTAACTCTGGTCAAACTTGGTCTGCGCTCACACTTTTCTGAAAGTACAAAAGGCTTTATAGTTACTTCTTAAACTCTTTTTAAGTACTACATATCTTAGTGCTTATTCAGGTATACATATACACTATACACTATACATTTTAGATGTTTTTAGTAACTCTGCTTAGATTTTTTTTTATTTATCTTCTACATTTTTTGCATAAATATGTCTATTAATATTTTTTTTAAATATTTTTATGATGGTATTAAATACAACAACATAAATGTATCTTTTATAACAACATGTAAACAACTAGACAAATTTATAATTTTATAACAACATAGATACAACTACACAAACGCAAATTTTTATAACAACATGTAAATACACCTTGATCAATCTATACTTATAAAATAACATGTCCTGACTGACTGACTGACTGATTCATCATCGCCGAGCGCAAACTATAAAGGCTACAAGCATGAAATTCGGACTGTATATTCATTTTGTTATGTAGGCACCCACTAAGAAAGGATTTTAGAAAATTCCACCCCAAAGGGGTCAAAATAGGGGATGACAATATGTATGATAATATGTATGAAAGTCCGTCATTTTGAAAGTTACATAAACAAAATTTTGTATTTCGGTTATTGACGTAAAACAATAAATACGTGTTTCAGGAATTTTGGAAATTTTATTTAATAAGTGATGAAAAAGGGGGTGAAAGTTTGTATTGGACTTGCATTATTTTTGATCTGAGGTCAAGTTATGGTCATCAACGTAACATAATATTTTAAATTAATCTGTAAATACATATGTATATTTTCGTATTTGTATATAATCAACTTCCACGCGAGCAAAGCCGCGGGAAACAGCTATCTAGTGTATCATATAACATCTTAATATAATTTATTTGCTCAATTTGACCAAGGAAGAGATGGGAGGAACATATAGCAGCAAGTTTACAAGAGAGAGGAGAAGAATGGAAGAGATTGCAGGAGGAATAATGGAGAAGGACAGAGTGAGATTGAAGCCTTTTACTAAACTGATCCGGCCCAAGGCTGGAAACAGTTCATGAAGAGTATGATGTTAATATACCTATATAAATGTAGCATCTAATAATAGCATGAGAATGGCAATAAATTGGGGAGGGCTTGGATAGTACTAGAGTTATAGGAGCTTTCCTCAATAGTTGCAATGCTTCCCAGCTTCGTAGGTGGAAACTTTCTCACCAATATATAACCAAATCCAGGAACCCCCTGGTCTTAATCTTAGATAACCTTCTCTCCTTTTCTTCCAAGCGAGCCTTCTCACACCAGTCAGGGTGGAAAAAAAACCCACAACAAATAATTTAATTTAATAATCGAATGGTTAAATATATTATAAATACAACATTCTATCCATCTAACCAGAGTCAAGATACAAGTTTGAACTGGCAACTGCAGAATCCAAGCCTAGACTTTTTTTTTGTGAATCAAAAACAGGCAACATCAGTATCTAAGTGGCCATGATCAAGCTATAGCCATGCTTTCATAGTGAATAGTCCAGTCTGTTCTTTTACTCCTTTCTGCTGAAGAAGGACTGATACACCCTGAAAATTACATAATTATTTGTTTTTTTTTAATTGTGAACTTTAAGTGTGCGTATAACCCGAACGGGTAGTAAGACGCGGTGCCAATAATGATAACTTTAAGTGAGGCTTAAAATGTTCTGGTGTGGTGTGGACCTTGTCCTTCTATTCTCCTTTGAAAGTTTAATTTAATACAGCCATGTGGTGCTGTTTTCCTTTGTGTGTGTGTGGGGGGGGGATACTTTTAGGCACAGTGTGTCGGACGCAGTTTGGATGTTAGAGTGCCTACAAGTCGCCAAGATTTGTAGCCTGCTTAGGCTTGACCAAACCCATACCGACTAAAAAACCTTACCCTCTTCTCCTCGCCTCTGTTACTCCCCCACGAAACCGCCGTTAGGTATTACTTCGGGAGGGGAGGCATTAGCTGTTGTTCTGCTCTTCCTTCTGTGATTTGGCCTCTCCTACTTCCCTGTTCCCACCTAGGTGTTGATGGCGGGATTAGGAATGCCCTAGGCTCCTTCCTTCTGATTCTTTTTTTCTCCTCTCCTGCTCCTCGTGACGTAGACCCTTGAGGACTTTCGTCGCGAATGTGCTTATCGCCTCCCACACTGCCTCTGACGACAACATCATATCCCCTAAGTTTTCCGGCGTAATCTTTCCCTCTACTGTGACCTCCAGGTTTACACACTGGGTATCATACCAAGGACACGTGAAGAACACGTGCTCGGCATTCTCCTCTACTCCGCGACAGGTGGGGCACTCCGGGGAATCCTCATACTTAAACTTGTATAGGTATTCCCGGAAGCACCCGTGTCCTGAGATCATCTGTGTCAAATAGTAATTGACAGCTCCGTGGCTGCGGTTGTACTACCTATCCACTTCGGGAATCAAACGGTAAGTCCATCTCCCCTTGGTGGAGGCATCCCACAGCCTCTGCCAGCGTTGGAGACTGCTTCGCCGCTCCTGCCTCTTCAACGCCTCTGCGCTCAGCGATGTTAGACCTTTGTGACGATGCAGGGTCTTATGCTCTTCTGCCAAGACCCCAATCGGCAGCACTCCGGCGATAACGCACACAGCATCTTCTGATACCGTGCGGAACGCACTTGCTATTCGTAAAGCGCTCAGCCGGTAGACTGCTGCCACTTTACGACGGGAGTCCTGGAGCGTCAGTACATCGGCCCATATGGAAATGCCATACGTGAGAACTGACGTGATGACTGATGACAGGATTGCTCTCCTTCTCTCTTTGGGGCCTCCCACATTCGGCATGAGATGTGATAGAACAGCCCCAACCACAGACACCTTGGCACTGGCATTCTCCGCCTGCTACTTAAAGTTGAGTCTCTAGTCCAGCGTTTTCCAAAAGGTGTTCCGCGGAACCCTGGGGTTCCGTGGAAGGGTCAAAGGGGTTCCGAGTTCCGTCCGAGAATTCGTTCGTAGAAAACATTCATAACATAACCGCGCCGTCGCACCACTGTAAGTATATATAGTATCAAACAGTGCGGGTGGAGCTGGGTGGTGGGGTGCCTGTCGAGACAGCGCATGCGTGGACGTTGCGGCCCCCCGCACCAGTCGAGTCAGTTACCGCGACAAGACGTGCAGTCTACGACGTAAACTTTACTTACGTATTTGGTGTAAAGAGAAGAGATTGCAGTGATAGTTATTCCTATTGCTTTAATCTGGAATTTTTGATGTCCGCAGGTAGGTTTTTGATTATTCGTTATAGAGCTGTAACGAACCGACCTCTTTACTTCTGTGAAATGAATGGTAGGTTTTAAAAATTATAGGCTGCTACAATAATGTTCCTTTTATAGAGTTTTATTTTTTGTTCTAACTAATTATTAATTTAATCAAAGTTATTCTTATTTCTACCTAAATATGTAAAATGCAATTATACTAAAATTTTGACTCACTTGTGAGTATTTTTTCTATTTGTTATTTCAGTTTATGATAATGGATAATTGACTCAAAACGGGGCCTCTCAAGTGGCAAAAGCGTTGTACATGTTCACCAGCAGAGTCTACTGAAAATATTTCAGAAGAAGCTGTTGCTGGTTTTTCTGTAAGAAAGTTATATTCATTATTATCAAAGTCAATCTGTTAATACAGTCTGGCCAATAACTGGTTGGTTTACTCACCTTACACGCATTAATTTCTTAATTTTTGTTTATTAATGTTTATTTAATTTAATGTCTTGGTTGTTTATTATTAATGGGTATTATTGTTGTTGTTGGTTATTATTGTTTTTTAATTTATTTCAAGGTACGTATAAATACGGAAGACTCTTGTCCTGGACAAGACCGACAAAGTACACCAACCAACAAAAGGGCTGAACCTCAGGAGAGAAGTGTTTCAAAAAACAGGAAATATGACGAATCCTACTTGTCCTTCGGATTTATTCCTGTAAGAAATGCTGAAAATCCGTATGGACACTGCGTTATCTGCAACAAAATTCTGTTTAATAGCTATTTGGCACCTGCAAAGCTTAAACGACACCTTGAAACCAACCACCCGCAACTGAAGGACAAACGCTTAAGTTTTTTTGAAAGACACAAAGAAGTAAGTAAAACTGGTGTGGCTGCTTTACACAGATATGTAAAAACAGATAATTAAAACCCAACAGAAGCATCATTCCTGCTTTAAAGAATTGCTCGAGCTGGAAAACCACACACGATTGCAGAAAATTTAATAAAACCATGTATGACAGAAATCGTTAGCTGCGTATTTGGAGAAGGCGCCTCGAAGAAAGTTGCAACAGTCCAGCGTTTCACCAACATCATATCTGATCGAGTCCATAAGATTTCAGACCATATTGAAGATGAATTAATTTGTAGATTGAAAGACAGTGAGATGTTTGCAATGCAACTTGATGAAAGTACAGATGTCGCTGGGTTATCAATACTGCGTGAGATATCACTTCGGAGGATCTATTGAAGAGGATTTGTTACTCTGTGCACCTTTGGAGACCAACAGAACTGGAGAAGAAATTTTTACAGACATTGATTGTTACATCAGTAAACACCAGCATATTGATTGGAGAAAATGTATTGACGTGTGCAGCGATGGAGCTGCAGTTATGACCGGCAAAATAAAAGGAACTGTAACAAGAATAAAGAATGTTGAACCTAAATGTAGTAACAGTCACTGCGTTTTACATCGCCATGCCCTTGTCTCAAAGAAAATGCCATCCGACTTAAAGAAAGTTCTCGATCAAGCCGTACAAATTGTCAATTACGTTAAATCACCCCCACTTCAGTCAAGGCTTTTTAAAAAAAGCGTGTGAAGATGCATCAATCACTTCTACACACGGAAGTGAGATGGCTTTCGAGAGGAAAAGTTTTATCCGGGTGATTTGAATTGCGCAACGAGCTTAAGATATTCTTCGCCGAACAACCCATTTCTGCATCCGTTAGTACGTTTGTTGAACTATTGCACGATGAGCATTGGTTGATAAAATTGGCTTATTTGGCCCATATATTCGGTAAACTCAACGTAATCTGCAAGTCCTTACAGGGAAGAACTACAACCACGTTTACAGTAAGAGATAAAATATCTTCACTTAAAAACAAACTTCTGGATCGAATGTGTTGAACAAAAAAGTTACGAAAGTGTTACTCTTTTAAATGGCTTTTTGGAATAAAATGAGTTGCAAGTAACCTCAGATGTGGAAAAAAAAACATACATGAACATTTGATTAACCTTAAAAAAATCCTTGAAAGAGTATTTCCCGGAGAAGTTACAGGATATTGACTGGGTACAGAATCCATTCGCAAATCATACCAAACCATCGATGCTAACTGTGTCAGAGTATGAGAATTTGATCGACATTAAGTGTTAATCCCATCTAAAACAAAAATCTGAATCAGAAGATTCTAATTTGAATTACTTTTGGATTGGACTTAAAGATGAATACCCTGCAGTCGATGAGAAGGCTATTATGGTTCTGCTTCCGTTTGTGACGACTTACCGATGCGAGACTGGTTTTTCAGCTTACGCTTATACCAAAAACAAATACAGAAACAGACTGGATGTAGCTCCAGATCTTCGCGTTCAATTGTCAGACATTAAGCTTAATTTTAGTGCCATTATAAGCAAATAGGTGACCTGGTGGTCTAGGGGTAAGGTGTCGGACTTCTATGCTGGCGGCCGGGGTTCAATCCTCGGTCCTGGCACAGATTTATCTGATTACCAAACCCTTCCTTCACCTCTGACAAGACGTGTATTAATCACAATTTGTGAATGTGAGGAATGCCAGGCCTCCACCGTGGTTCGGATTCCACGTTAAACTGTAGGTCCTTTATTTCATCTCACAATCACCCTATCATTACACATTAACGTAAGTGCGTATAACCCGAATGGGTAGTAAGACGCGGTGCTAATAATAATAATAAAAATAATATAAGCAAATATGTGAAAAAATGTCATTCTTCACATTAAATAGTTAGTTTTTTTTTGTACAATAAATGTTTTATAATACTTATAATAATTATTTTTTATTTATAAATATTTTTCTCTTTTCATGTCAAACATGAAAATATTCAAACTATACTACGAGGTAAAATCACTTTTGTTATTATCACAATGGGGTTCCGCCAAAAAAAGTATGATCAGTTAGGGTTCCGTGGCAAAAAAAAAAATTGGGAACCTTTGCTCTAGTCGAGCATCGCCCCAAATATTGAATACACGGCTGGGACATGATCTCATGTTTACCTGCTTGTAGTGAGATCGTCTCAAGCTTCTTCCTGCTGGTGATCAATACTGCCTCGGTTTTGTGCTCTGTCAGCTTCAGGCCAACCGAATCCATCCACCGGTGAATCCTCGTAAATGTGACCTTGAAAAGGTTGCTGATGTCCTCCAGGTGTTTTTCTACAATGACAAGAGCGACTTCATCAGTGTCACTGCTCTTGGTAGCACGAGCTTCAAGAGTCCATCATACATGATGTTCCACAAAAGAGGCCCAGAACCGAGCCCTGAGGCAATCCCCCAGTTACTCAATACTCTTGTGGACCGTACTCCGTGTCGTACTTGTGGACCCTGTCGGTGAAGTAGCTAGCTACCATCTCCGCTAGCGCCCCCATGGTGCAGTCCCACCTGGATGCATTGAAGGCGTTCTTGATATCAAGCATCGCTACTAGACAGTACTGCTTCTCACCGGAGATCGGATCCCTTGCAAGTTTCACCACCAGGTCAATAGCGTCGAGCATGGAGCACCCTTTGCGCAAATCATACTGCTTATTTGATAGTTTTTTTCTCTGTTACTTTCTCGATTCTCCCGTGAATTATTCGTTCCAGGACTTTGCCAGCTGTATCAAGCATGCAGAGTGGGATGGTAGGATGAAGGTTCATCCGGCGATTTCTTCCCCTTGGGGAGGAGCACCAGTCTCTGCTGCTTCCACTTTCGAGAGAAGATACCCTCCTGGAGACATGTGTTGTATATATCCAGGAACATTCCTGGCACTACGTTAATGGCTGCCTTGAGCGCAACGTTGGGGATAACGTCCAGCTCTGGGGCCTTCGTGTTTCCCACTTTTGCGCACGTTCTCTTCAGCTCTTTGGTTGTCACCAGCGGGATCGTATCCTCCTTATCCTGCTCGATATGGTGGTCGCATTTGGGCTGCTGCGGAAAAATCGCTGAGACAATCTTATTCAGTGTGTATGTGTGTGTGTGTGTGTGTGTGTGTGTGTGTGTGTGTGCGTGCGTGCCAATTATGAAACAACAACTTTGGGAGGGGTGGGGGGACCCGCTTCAGTGGCAGCATGGTCTAACGTGCTACTCTCGCAGTAGACTAGACTGCCAATGACAGGGAGATCTAGGTTTGAATCTCAGTCGAGTGAACAGACGGCGATTTGTCTCAATATGGTTTTCTTTTCCACACGATCACAGAAATATAATTATTACTCCATAAAACAATTTTCATAATTATTACTAAGCGCATAATCTAAATGGGTAGTAAGACATGGTACTTGGAAAAAAACAAAACTTTATTGGTACAAAATTGAAGAGAACTTACATCTGGGTGTGTGTAAAATGTTTCATCATTGGATTCTGGATGCTAAACAATGTTTAATTATTTGCAAATGGTTTCCTTATGTTTGTGAGCAACAGGAAACAGAGTAACAATGTTTGCAAACAATGCTTCCAATTCCAATTGTGTATTAGGACTTAGAGACTTGAACACTTGTGTTTTACATGGCGTTTTCTGGCATATAATATCCGAACCTTTCAAAATGTACATGAGCTCCCAATCATCATCGTAACATATGTTTGCTTAAAACCATGTTATACATATTAATTCCTGAATCATGAACTGGAGAATATAAATAAAACAAAGCATTTTTTTAAAAACATAACTTTATTTATAACATTGGCATGACAGTGATACATTGTCAGAAGTATAAAACTTTGTACAGTTTGAGTATTGAATAATACAACCTAGATTATTCATATTTAGTCATTTTAACAAACGTTGTTTGATGCGATTTACTTCAATATTTGAGGGGGAAAAAGGCTGAATACATCTTTTTTTCAACAATAAAAAATACTTCTTTGTTGATTTTGATACCTAACTTTAGCTTAACATGTGAGAATGAAACAAGCACGGCTTTGTTTTAGGTTAAATTCATTATGATTCATAAATAGTTTTTGTTTAAATAATTAGCTAAATTTATATGTTTAGTCGATTTAACCTGTATGAAAGGCCCCTTTGGGATGGTATGTTTTTCACATAATTTATACAGATATTAACCTTTATTTAACTGAATAAATGGAATGTGGAATGTTTAGTCACATATTATGTTCACTACTCTTATTAAAATTCAGTGCTATTTTCAATGCCCTGCTCACAAATTTAAAACAACTTACTATTTCAATAATAATACAATTTGTCTGACAGTAAATTAATTAAAAATACCACAGAATTCCTTGGTTTTAAAGTCCAAGTTGTGACAGCAAATATTTCTAAAATACAATATTACATTTAAAAATTTACTATTATATACTGTAACATATATACATTTCGTATTAATTTTTATTAACATTGTGATTTTAAATATTTTCAATATTACTACATTTTTCAAACAAAATACTTTTTAAAAAAATATGTCTTAAATTCACTTTGACTGCTAGCCAACATTGAACAACATTGCAGGAATAATATTATGGAACGTTTGAAATACTCGTTTACTCGTCCAGTATACAAGTACGGATGAGAGCATTGCATACAGAGTAGGGATCACATTTGGGAGGAAGGGCGACGATCTTCCAGATACCCCTTCTTATCTTCCGCAACACCACGAGGAATACGAATACTCGCGGCACGATTTGCCACTCCTGGAATAGTAAAGATATTTTATTGGACTAGAATCAAGGAGACATTTTTTAATCGGCAACCTGGCTACCTTCAAATTTGATTTAATTTTTTAACCGCAAGGGACATTTAAAGTGCTTGGGACCACGCTTATATTACATTTCCTGTATTCACAAAAAACCTAATCAGAAGTTGATCATAAAATTCCACAATAGTCATTTAGCTCAAAGTGATAAAAAAAATTTCAGGCTTTTAGCGCCAAAATATGTGTAGTAGACAAGATATTTAGTAGGAAAGACCAACAATGTAGTAAATATTGTTGTGTAGAACTAATAAACATCCTTCATTAGTTTCTGTAACAAATATCTGATATAACCAGATATTTACTAACCAATTAGCTGAAGAATCTAGTGTATTCCAGCCCTATCTTGGATTGATTTGTTATACATATATAAGTAGGATCAATCTGACACCTTAGCTCAGTTGGTAGCCGGTCTGTCTATTGAGCTAAGGGTCCTGGGTTTGATTCTTGGAATGGCAGAAAAATTTAACATTGGTGAAATGTGGGTTCACCCTTTCACAGTGAAGAATTAATGTTTGGGGACTGGATGTTGTGTCGGTCCTAGTCTTGAGTTAGATTATAAGACATATGAAACTACAATTGGCCTAGCAAGCCAGTAGTGGAAAATGTATGGCTTGAATAAAAAACTGACGAGGCCACATACGAGAAACGTCAATAGAGTAAAAATACAATTAGGATCTATTCATTCATAAAAGTATAATTTAATATAAAATGACTTTGGCTTTGGATCTACCAATTAGCATAGTTGAGAATTCTGAGCATATATTTAGCTAGAATTTGAATAATGGCAACAATAAAAATTGGGTGTATGAACACAAACAGTAGTAAATCTACACAAGGTATTTTCAACATGTACACTCAGGTAACTTAAAGAGATCTTTGTGTCTAAAAATTTAGAAACCCGCCAATTCTCTACCACTTAACTATACAAACTCATTCTTCACTTTTATGAATACATTCCTAATTATGCAGTTTCCTTGCAAGGTTTAAAAAAAAACCCGCATATAGCGCAAAAAAACTCCTACTTGATCCAGCCTCACTAACTTTCTCCACACTTCCCTATCCTTGCGTACTTCCTTCACTTCAATAACATCCATACACCGAGTCATACATGTTCTTATATCCTTAAAACGCTTAATGTTTTTCTTTTTCACACATTCATTTACAAGAATTACCATTTCTTTTGTTCGACACTCATCAACATGCTCAAGCCAATGTATGACACCTCTTTCACATTGATCCATTGGATTCCCTTTCAAACCACATTTCTTCAGCATCCAGATATTACTATCTTTATATGAAACATATTTATTGCTTAGTCACATTATTGAGTTTTATATAAACACATATTAACTTCCCTTTGTGTTTTGTTTTTCTTATTGAAAGTACTAACCTGCTGAAAAATCATGAATGGAGGAAGTTTCGTGGTGACCAGTTAGTCGCCTCATATTATCCTTCCCACCTTTCGGGTCGTAGGCTTGGATGTGGCGCAGGTGTTGCTTTGACAGCTTGTCGATGGCCTTCTCTATCTCACTGAAACATTCATCAGACATAGTAGATTCATTGGACTGTAAGACTGACACTTCAATTTACCATAAATAAGAAATATTCTTTGAACAAACTAATCTCAAAATATGTATTGTGTTGCCATGATAACACTCAAAAACAATAAAATATACTTATCACATTTTGACTATTTGGCCTAAACAACCACTTAAAGTGGGTATGCAATGAACACGAGAAAAGGCCAGTTTGTTCAATTTTTTAAAGCAAAACTTTTTTTGACCAAAATAAAATATTGGGTCAGTATAAACATAAGTTTAATTTTCTTTACATTGTTATATCAACAGCTGTTGAAGATTGATCATGAGCATAGTGCTATAGTAAAACAAACTTTTTAAATGAAGAGAAAATATTCTCAATAAATTCCAGGAAATCCTTGACAGATATCCAAGAAATGTTGAAAGTCACCACGCGGAAGAAAATTAAACTCAATGTTTTTACTGAAACAATATTTGATTAGTTTTGACCAAAAAATGTTTTCCAATTAAAACTTCAAAAACACTGTCCTTTTCTCATGCTACCTACACAACCATATTAACTTATTGATGTTCCCAACACTCTCGCCACACTAATGTAGACCCAATAATTCAAAGTTACCCTCCGATCTAAGTTGTTCAAAGAATTTAACAATAATTAAACAGTAGTTAAAATAAATAAAGAATGATTACAGTGTAAGCTTTATGTGAATCAAAATACAGATGTTCATTTTAGGATGGATTGATTGATAATACACCATATATTCATCAAACTATTTAAACGTAATAATAATATAGTAATAAACACAAGCAAATAAATCCTAAAATCACTATTCCAATAGGTTAGATTTAACTTTGATAACTCCCCTAAATTTTATAATCTCTTTGGGCTCCTAATTGTTCTTATCAACCTAAAACAAATCTTATAATGTTGTTTAATCCATTAAATAAAGACTGATATATTAACTCCATAAATTAAATTATGGTCAAATTTAATGATACCGGACTTCGGACACCCTATACAATGTGTTTTCATATTGGGGAGGTTCTATAAAAAAACAAAACTAAAACATGTCAAATGTTTCTATGAATTCCAAGTTTGCTTACATAATACCATTGTCCTCTCTCATAGCCTTAGTGGAGAAATTACAATGCGCTCCAGAACCATTCCAGTTCCCAGGCATCGGCTTGGGGTCAAAAGTAACAACACGCCATATTCTTCAGCAATGCGTTGTAAAATGTATCGAGCGACCCACAAGTCGTCCGCACACTTCATTCCCTCTCCAGGGCCTACTTGGAACTCCCACTGTAAACAAGTAGTGTGTTGTTAAACAGACGATACATTTGGGCAATACATTGAATATTCTAGTGTCAGGCTGTTGGCTTTAGCGGCTGAAATTATATACTCTATAAACAAGAGGAAGAGGAATATTTTCAAGTAGATGCACCAATATGTATTTATTCAAAGAGATTATGGGAAGCCATTGTTTTTTTAAAAGAAGAAGAGGAACATGAAACTCAATCCGTTAAGGAAATCTAATAAGACACAATTTTTAAAATCTGTCTCAAAAGGAATCTTTAATCCACTTGAATGTGGACATGATATCCATATGTCATCTCACCACAAAAATTACAAGTAACTTTAGTAGGTAATACAACTAAGCTAGGCATCACATCTTAGTGAAATAACCTGAAGTCTTCATGAAAACACAGTGTACCCACGACCATAATTTTAAAAATACAATAAAATTGAAATTTAATTATGCTATAGTAAAATAAAACTATTTCATCGATCTAAATTTTTCTCTTGACAAGCATAGAGTACAGAAAACCTCACTTTGACGAGATAATCTCCATCATAGTGTAACCAAGCAAGGTAAGCTTACTACTTGCAGAGTATACATAGCTTTTAACTAAGTTCCCTGTAACATGGTCTCTAGCTGGAAGAGTGAAGGAGAGGTTATCCAAAGTACATTTTTAAGATTTTCAGAGAGATTACATTTTTGGATATGTAAATACTAAATTTATTTATTTCAGGTCATCACTTAAGTACCAAAATTAAACCTAGTAATGTTATTAAAATTATATTTATTTATATAATTTTTCAGAACATTCTGTAACCTCTCAACTGTTACTTTTTCAATTTAATTTATGAGGTACTTGAGTGGGAACATTTTCATAACATACATTTACATATGATCAAATTTTTTTAAGCCACATGTTCGTCCAAAATAGAAAGCGTAGGTAGCAATTCACACGCTGTATGTTGACCCATGATGCATTGCAACACTAACTTGAAACAGCTGATTATCAAGATATTTTATATTCTAGTGGATGAACGTATATTTTAGATCATTCTCCCGGTGGATGTTTTTAAATTACAGTGTTGTGTCATGGCACAATCCAATACATTGTCACTCATGCTTTACATTTACGGGTTATTTCAAATTTCCTCACAAAAGCCAACGAAGCATTCTGATTTCCTCTGGCTGTACAGCACATACGTTGTCAAATGCACATGCACACTATTTGAGATGATTGGTTCTGAGATTTGATTGGTTCTCCTGTGCCGAACATCTCAAGCAGAGCGACGAAGTAGAGTCGAGTTGAAATTTATCAGAACAGCTCGCGCCGATTATGCAGAAAGCTTGTGATTGGCTTAGAGCTCGTCACATGACCACGTTTCTGTTCTGTGATAGTTTTTTTTAGTGAATGTGTGGATCTACAGTAAGATATTGATGTGTGTCTTAAACGCTGTCCTACTGTCTTTAGTGTAGGAATTTTAGTTTTATTTAATGTGAATGCATTATACACTTTTTAAATATCAAGTATTATTCCTGCTCTTAAAATCTAGCTATACATTTTACATTGATTCATCTTGAAGTGCTCTTTATCAAATAGAATGTGAATATATTGAAGCCAAGAACTCTAAAATCATAGAAGGGAGTGATTTCCTAGACCACCAATATTGTACCTACTTTCAATTTTTAAGAAACTAGTTTAATATTTACATCTGTTCTAATATGTCTTCTACCATCATTTGCCCCTATTGTTACAAGACTAAGCAAGCTGAATTTGGTGACAGTCAAGTTTATTTATGTCTTAGCT
This sequence comes from Timema cristinae, assembly GCA_039000515.1. NCBI lineage: Eukaryota > Metazoa > Arthropoda > Insecta > Phasmatodea > Timematidae > Timema > Timema cristinae. The sequence continues at coordinate 24,807,901 of JBCFYV010000024.1, forward strand.
ATAGTTGGAACATGCGAGGTGTTATACAACATTTAGAAAAGTTACTAAGACCTTTTCTAATATGTCAGACTATGTGATCTGAAGTGTCACTTTTGATAGAATATATAAAATCCTATATTGACCTCCAAAGAAATGAGTTTGTAATTTCAATAGACAGTCATTTCTACCATGTTCTTACAATACCTGGTGGCAAAGAAAGGTTTTAAAAGATGATGCACTCATTCCTCTTGGAATAGCTTATAAGGGTTCCTTTCTCCTTTTAGTTGAGCCCTCTCCCCACTTTCAGAACTCCTGAATGAAGCCCACTGCAATCAGGTTGTCTCGTCTACTGTTAAGGGGGTGGAAGGGAAGTCGAGTTAAGGGCAGTTTTTTTTTTTCATATCAAAACAATGTTTTAATCAAAATAAATCAAATATTGCTTCAATATAAACAGAGTTTAATTTTCTACATAAGGTGATAGATATCAACAGTTGTTGAATACCTATCTCAAGAGTGTCCTGGAATTTAGTGACAACTTTTTCATCTTCATTTTAAAAGTTTGTCATCTAATACCGCTATGCTCATAACTGATATTCAAGAACGGTTGATATCACCATGGGAAGAAAATTAACTCTTTATTTCTACTGGAGAAATATTGGATTTATTTTGGCCAAAAAATGTTTTGCTATACAAAAAAGTCTAAAAAATAACTGGCCTCTTCTCGCATCCCCTAAACTCCCAACTTAAGGGCCTCGATAAAATAATGTAGCTTAATGAGTGGATAAACTCAATTTTACATCAAAAGTTCTTAATAAACAATTTCTCCACTTGAGGGCGAGGGTACAATATTCGGTACAAAATTTAAATCTAAACTTAGTACCGCGTCTTTCTACCCGTTCGGGTTATACGCTCAAGTACTAATTACGCTAATAGATTGGAATGGAAATGTTTAATTTAGAGGAAGTGAACCCGCATTTGCGTGGAAGGAGTCTAGCTCAACACGATGCCAGCGCGTTAGCTAACTTCACACCGAAGCGGGTTCCAGTACATTATTATTATTATTATTAGCACGCGTTTACTACCCATTCGAGTTTACGCACTTACGCTAATGTGTAATGGTAGGTGATTGTGAGATGAAATGAAGGACCTACAGTTTAACGTGGAATCCGAACCATGTGGAGGCTGGCATTCCCACATTCACAAGATGTCTTGTCAGAGGTGAAGGAAGGGTTTGGTAATCAGATAAATCTGTGCCGGGACCGAGGATTGAACCCCGGCCGCCAGCACAGAAGTCTGACACCTTACCCCTAGACCACCAGGTCACCAAGGGGGTTCCAGTACAAAAATTTTGTCTTATTACCTGAGCCGGCATAACCTCGGCGTTTGTCCCAGCGATGTCTACCCCCGCATAGAGACAGGCTCTATAGTGAGCCTCCACTAGTTCCCTGGCAAACACGTTCTGGGCTCCCACGCCACAGTAATAAGGCCCCTGCGGTCCCGGGAAACCGTTCTGAGGCCAACCCCAAGGTCTGCCGTCCATGTCCAGCAAGCAGTACTCCTGCTCGATACCAAACCAAGGTCGCGAGTCGACAGCTCTGTCCGCGGCTTCTTGGCAGGCCTTCCTGTTGTTACTGGCTGAACAAACCACACATATACACAGATATATTCTGGCCAAACAATGGTGAGGGGTGCTACACTCCCATAGGAAGAACCTTGTCTGACAGACCGCGTCTTACTACCCGCTCGGGTTATACACTCATGTACTAATTACGCTAACAGTTTTAGGGATTAGGAAGGTTATATTTAAATAAAGTGTACCCGCATTCATGTGAAGGGAGAGTGGAAAATATTTCGGAAAAACCACCCTCAGTACACCCGAATATGATTCGAAACTCAATCTCCCTATCATCGGCAGTCTAATCTACCGCGAGGGTAGCGTGTTAGACCACATAGCCACCGGAGCGGGTGAGAGACAAGTTACTGGATCTACTTTCACCTATTCAGGTCAAGTAATAATCTGTCATACAACCTATAAAATAACACTAATGACATACAGGGTTTCTACCAGTCATAAAATGAGATTTTGGTCATGAAATTAATTTAAAAATACTCCATGGAGTAAACCCGCAATCAAGCTACACCGACCGAGCGGCCGCCGCAGTTAGTGGTTATAGTGCCAACATTTGCGGTTGGAAGGTGTCATGTAGTCAGCACAACGAAACCTTCGGCCGTTAGTTTCAATTTCCTAATTTGGAATATACTTATTTATTCAAGTGTACTCACGAGGCTGAGCTAGACCTGCTACAGACCCACCGCTTCACGGAAAATTTTTGGAAGCGATGGAGATTGAATCGGGTCCTCTGGATCTGTTGCCAGAAACTCTAACCACTAGGCTACATGAAATTAGCTTTCAACCAGAGACGTAACTAGGTATAATAGTAGTTGATGACGCCCGGGGAAAATAAATATATAGCGCTTCTTGGAAACTGTTCTTTAAAATTTGGCTGAATTCTTATATTGATACTAAAACTGGTTACTCGTTATAGTACCAGTTACTAAATTAAAAACAAGCCAAACGCACTTTTATTGTTAAAAATGTTAAAATATCATTGTGCTAGTAAATTTGGCACCCAGGGCACGTATCCCACCATGCTCTCCCTGGCTACGCCACTGCTTTTAGGTAATGAATTATTGTAAGCAAAGTTCATTGTGCAGGTAAGAATGTATATAGGCTACTTTGATCAAAATCAGATTAATTTTACACCTACTCCCCTCCTCATTGATGAAATATTTCGGATATAAGATAATCTTAGAAATCAGAATTTACATAATTTTGAATGAAAATCACAGTTTTAGGCGATAGTGAGTAAAAAAATGTGTGCACTTTTGGTCAATATTATTTATGTTTTGTGTAGTGATGTTTACATAATTTGGTAGACACCCTAATATAGTAAAATGTCAAAGCTAGCTGCCAAAAGAGATTTTTATATTTTATAAATATACCAGTAATCCTGCAATATGTAATCACCAAGAAATGACAAACTCGACATTTTTTGTGTAGCGACATGTTCACCTTTATGATTTCTTGGAGTACTTATACGCCTAAACAGTTTCTATGTCATCACTAAGCAGAGACAACCTCACAGCATATCTCGTCACCTGTAGGTTCCTTAGTGTGCTTGTAAGCCTCGCAAAGAACCAGGACATTGCTGCCACCCGGTCGGAAAGGATCTTTATACACGGCCACAGGGTACAAGAAAGTGTCGGAGTTGGTGCCTTCGGCCTGGTATGTGGAACTGCCATCGTAGTTCCAGATAGGGTAGTCTGAAACAATTAAATCATCCAAGGTCAGGTCACTCGAAAAACAATATACAGTTTGATACTGAACATCGGTTCCATTCAAATAACAAACTTCCACAACACAAGAGCACATTCATTAATACACGTGTAAATTATTTCCCAGCCTCATTTAATCAGCTAAAAAATTCATACCACGAGGGTAAAGAGTCAAGAATGTGACTTGTATCTAAAAATGAAAAATCTTATAAACAAGAGAATGTTTATATAATTTAATGTAGCCCGCTTCAGTGGCCGAATGGTCTAAGGCGTCACTCTTGTGTTAGACTAGTTTGCTGAAGACGAGAAGATCGAATGCCGGTCAGGTCTACTGAAAGTGGCTTTCTCTAAATTGTTTCTCGCTCTCCTTACATACAAATGCAGGTAGATTACCTCCTATGATTCTTCCATCCTCGTCTCTGCTTCATTAGAGTGGTGATAAAAATAATTAATTAATTAATATTAGCACCGCGTCTTACTACCCGTTCGGGTTATATGCTTTAAGTACTAATTACGCTAATGAATTAGGAATTGGGAAGGTTGAATTAGAGGAAGTGAACCCGCGTTTGCGGTGAGGGAGAGTGGAAAACAATTTAGGAACCCCCCCCCCCAGTTCACCCGACCGAGATTCGAACCTCGATCTCCCCGTCCTCAGCAGTCAAGCTCAAACGACAAGCGCAACACGACAAGCGCGTTAGCCAACTACGCCACAGAGGCGGGTAATAATAATAATAAAATGAGTATATATCACCAGCAAGGCTCACAAAACGGAAAGGATCATTAGCTAAGGATATCATAAAGTATCATATTCGTTAATATTGAAAAATGACACTTGGACATGGAAATCGAACCAGTAACCCTTGGCTTAGCGCGCCAATGCTCTACTACTGAGATATCCAGGGTTCGTCCGATGTCAAATGACCCTGTTCTATTACTATTATCTATTAATTATAAATGTTTGAAATATATTTTATTTCATCATCTGATCCATAGCATGATCAAAATAGTTCCTAAAATATTTTGTATATTCATAAAAGAATGAAAGTCACGTTCAAGAAAGGCGTGTCTATTGGTAACATGCAATTTTAATTCAGAAGACTTTGTAACCTATAAAATAAAACACAAAGGATTTAATTATGGGTGTGTGTGAATTTATTTGATTTATTCATTTTGTAAAGAGAAAATGGATTGAAGTCAGGGGCGGTACATCGTCCAAAACATCAAGCTTGGGTGAAGATGAACAACCGATTATATGCCACGTTATGTTTTTCTTTAATTTGATTTTTTTTTAATATTTTAGAATTAATTGCAATCATATCACATCTTTTCCCCGTTGCCATTCAAAGAACCCTTCAAAAGGTATTTTATATCCCTGGGCGGGTGGCCACCCAGAAAAAGGAGACAGTAGCATATGGTTGTTTTATCGGTGACTTTAGGGGCTTGGGCGCCATTCTTGGCTGAGTGTACTGAGGGTGTTTTTCTTAAATAGTTTCTTTCTCTTTATGCAAATTTGGGTACATTTCCTCCTATATTTTACCTCAATAATTTATATCGAGTCAGTTTGATTAAATACGTTGATAGCTCGTGCGGGTAGTAAGGGACAGCGAGAAAAAATATTCTAAGAACTCCCAATTTTCATTTTGTGACTTCTGAAAGTTTATGAACCATTTTATTAAACGACAGATATTACTATAGTTTCCAGGTAATGATTTAAATGACAGTTTATGACCTATTTGATCTAACTACAGATATTACCATAGTTTCCAGGTAACGATTTAAATGACATTTTATGGCCCATTTGATCTAACTACAGATATTACCATAGTTTCCAGGTAACGATTTAAATGACAGTTTATGCCCATTTGATCTAACTACAGAATGTTAACCTAGTTCCAGGTAATGATTTAAATGACAGTTTATGACCTATTTGATCTAACTACAGATATTACAATAGTTTCCAGGTAACGATTTGAATGACATTTTATGGCCCATTTGATCTAACTACAGATATTACCATAGTTTCCAGGCAACGATTTAAATTACAGTTTATGACCCATTTGATCTAACTACAGATTTACCATAGTTGCCAGGTAATGATTTAAATGACAGTTTATGGCCCATTTGATCTAATTCTAGATGTTACCATAGTTACCAGGTAACGATTTAAATGACAGTTTATGGCCCATTTGATCTAACTACAGATATTACCATAGTTTCCAGGTAACGATTTAAATGACAGTTTATGGCCCATTTGATCTAACTACAGATATTACCATAGTTTCCAGGTAACGATTTAAATGACAGTTTATGGCCCATTTGATCTAACTACAGATATTACCATAGTTTCCAGGTAACGATTTAAATTACAGTTTATGGCCATTTGATCTAACTACAGATATTACCATAGTTTCCAGGTAACGATTTGAATGACAGTTTATGACCCATTTGATCTAACTACAGATATTACCATAGTTTCCAGGTAACGATTTAAATGACAGTTTATGCCATTTGATCTAACTACAGATATTACCATAGTTTCCAGGTAACGATTTAAATGACAGTTTATGGCCCATTTGATCTAACTACAGATTTACCATAGTTTCCAGGTAACGATTTGAATGACAGTTTATGGCCCATTTGATCTAACTACAGATGTTACCATAGTTTCCAGGTAACGATTTGAATGACAGTTTATGGCCCATTAGATCTAACTACAGAACTGAACGTAGTTTGCTAGGTACAGATTTAGTTGGCAGTTTTCCACCACCAACCACCTACTACAACACTCCACCACACACCTACTACTAACTTGTATCACGCACGCAGTGAATGAGCGTTTTAAAATAACCCCAGCGTGGAATCTTCCCACAGCTGATTCCAACCAACACAGCGAGGGCGGTATATATTATACAAACAGACCAACACTAGCAGCCTGCCAACCAACAAACCGAGACACGCTCTTCCACTTTTTAAGAGTCCTTTTTTTTTCCCACGAACGGCTGTTAGTAACGCTGCCAAACGATGCTCTATTTTAATTGCTCATGTTTCCAGAGGCGAGGCGTGCTAGTATCTAGTGTTTACCACACTTTGAGACTAGAGAAATTGAATTTTGTTTTCATGAAACAGTCATTTATATTCAATCCAATAACTATTAAAGGAAGGAAGAGGGATTAAGAAATTAAGAACTCATATTTCATGGTCAATCTTGATAAAATTTTACTTTAATATTGGTGTTATTCTATATTTTTTTAGATATATAAATATATCGCCATGTCTTAGTACCTAACCAGACTATACACATATATGGCAATTACTCTAACGCAGCAGGGATTCAGTAGACCCAACTAGGACTCGAACCCCAATCTCCCCGGTGAGTCTAGCACCCCTGAATATTTCCAATGGGAGGGAGTTTGTCAACATCTCGCCAGATTAATTTAATTAAACCCCTCTCTTCATTCTGTTCCAGAGATTAAATACTACAACAAGACTTCGGAGCCTAGTGTAGAAGGGTTAGAGGGAGGGGGGCTTGAACCCCACGAATGTAAGTAGTAGCCTGGGGTCCAACACAGTGCTCAGTCCACCTTTGACCTCTTCAAGAATGTACTTTGGCACTCTGTCTCAGTAGGCAGTTACTAAAACTACCAAGTTAAGGTGATTTAGCCATTTTATATTGCTCTCTTCAGATATCATTATGTTTTAACATCAAAGTACGTAAATAATAGGTTTTATTTTAACGAGTAATGCATTATCAACCGTGGTGGTATCTTTGCCAAAAAGATAAGAGAAACTTATTGACCCTGTTTAAATTTGATCTGAAAAATAAACTCCGGCAACATATTGACACACGACAGTCTCAAAGTCCAGAAGCGATTAAAAGTGATGTTAAGGAACCGTCGGACAGTCTTAACATTATTGATCGCAGCATAGTAACCAAATAGGGCACCTTCTGGAAGGGCCACTTAGCAGCGCTTACGTTTAAAAATACTGGAGATAAATAGTTATTGGAGGCTTCACAAACAGACACAAAAAAGTGGCGCTGCCTCCGGGTCTGTTGACTTCGCCGCTGGTAGCTAGCGTATAAAGTGGCGCTGCTAATTAGCCCCATCTGAAGGTGCCCTTGAGCGTAAATATGGTCGCACAATCTCTTAGATTATGAACACAGCTGCCTTGAATACAGATCTTTTCCATCTCTCCCTATAAGTTCGGTTTATATACACATAAAATGGTAATTTTATAGATGACTTAAATAGCAAAGCTATTATATTTGATAGTCACGGTTGTAGATATGTCTAAATATATTCTTTAAATTGAATTTTTTATCTGGACACGGGAATCAAACCCAGCACCTTTGGCTTAATACCTCCATACTCTAACCACTAAGCTATCCAGAAACTGTCCCGTGCCCAGGGTCTTTGTTCACTCATACCTTAAGAAAGAGTCTATGATGGACGTGTGGAAAACGTCAGCTACATAGGTGTGATTTATTAAGATCACGAGCTATCAGATAACGCAGTCACCTTCGACTCGGTAGTTGTCTTATTGCTTCCAAATGTACAATGACAATAGTACAAATGCGCGTATCATGATGGATTAAATAAAAAAAAAAAGCTAATTTGTTTGATAACCACGGTTGTAGCCGCATCTAAATATGTTTTTAATAAAAAAATATTGAAAGAAAGTTTACGGTATGCCAGTGTTTGCGTGGAGAGAGAGAGAGCGAGAGAGAGAGACTATTTACTAATTTTAAAAACCTCATCAAACTCGACTGAGATTAGAACCCTGCCCCCCCCCCCCCCATCACCTAAAAACCCGACATTTAGTTCGTGTACGCGCCGATGCGGGTTTGTTTTAATTATTATTATTATTATTATTATTATTAAGACCGCGTCTTACTACCCATTCGGGCTATACGCACTTACGCCAATGTGTAATGGTAGGGTGATTGTAAGATGAAATGGAGGACCTACAGTTTAACGTGGAATCCGAACCACGGTGGAGGCCTGGCATTCCCCACATTTACAAGATGTCTTGTCAGAGGTGAAGGAAGGGTTTGGTAATCAGATAAATCTTTGCCGGGTTGTTTTAATTTAAATGAGGGATAAACCAATGTGGTATAAGACTAAAAAATTACTTAAGCAAGTTTAGTGATATTTCATATACCCTTTTTAAATTATGTGCATCATTTAACTAGATTTGTTGTTTAGTTATTGGCTCTATATCAGGGTTCTGAAGAATGTCTTTTAGTAACAAATATGCCAATTGTTATTTATATTTTATCACCGCGTCTTATTAACTGTTCAGGTGATACACGTATAAAAAATTACTCTAATGGGGTAACAGATGAGGAAGGAAGCATTTGAGAAGGAATCTACCCACATTTGCGTGGAAGGAGAGTGGAAAATCATTCAGGAAAAAATCACCCTCAGAAAATCCAACCAGGATTTGAATCCAGATATCCTCGTTAACAGCAGGCCAGGCTAATACAAGAGTGACACCTCGAACTATTCGGCCACTGAAGCGGGCGAGATGCTAATTAATCCATGGAAACTCGTTGATCCACATAGTAGAATTCTGATAGGAAGAAATTAATTTTAAAATTACAAACATATTTTAGTGGACAACTTTGATATTATTTTACTATATATTAGTATTATTTTATAGATATTGTTAATATCTACCAAAAATTAAGGCAGCATACCTCATGAATACATATAAATATATTACAATTATTTTAATACATTTTGTAACTGTTGTAAAAGTCTTTTACCATCTGAATTTTATTGTGATTATTTTCATTTCATTTAGTTTATTTGTAACGCAGCTGCTGTTTAGTGATCAGAGCGCCTGGCTACAGAACCAAAGGTCCAAAGTTCGATCCCTGCGCTTCCAGTTAATTAGAGGGTCTGGAACGGGGTCATCTCAACCTCTGTGGACAAATTGAGTATATAAGTAGCATCTTTGGTCTGAAAAACTGAGATTAGCAGCGGGACAGCTCGTTATGCTGACCACATACACTCTGTATCCACAAATGTTGGCACTATCTTCGACAACATGTACGCATCCTCTCGGTTGGTAGAGGTCATTTTCAGGCTGACGCCACACCATGGAGTTTTAAAAAATAATTGTTTGGTAGTGATATAATATTATTATTATATTATTATTTTATTATTAGCACCGCGTCTTACTACCCGTTCGGGTTATACGCACTTATGCTAATGTGTAATGGTAGGGTGATTGTGAGATGAAATGAAGGACCTACAGTTTAACGTGGAATCCGAACCACGGTGGAGGCCTGGCATTCCCCACATTCACAAGATGTCTTGTCAGAGGTGAAGGAAGGGTTTGGTAATCAGATAAATCTGTGCCGGGACCGAGGATTGAACCCCGGCCGCCAGCACAGAAGTCCTACACCTTAATTATAGTATAAATACTATAAAATAATACCAATAAAATAGTAAAATCATATCAATTTTGATAGTTTTTTTTTATTTCTTCTAAAAGTTCCTTCCCATAAATTTTTTTTGACTCATCTGTTCTCATTGTATGAATTGTGAAATAAGCGTCAAAATGGATGAAACCTTACACGACGTGCAAATACAAACTCTTCGTTAATTCAAGTGGAATTGTTAAATAATAATACAAATTAGACAAGTTGAGTGAAACTTTTTTTTTTTAAAAGAAAGGAACATATAAATTAGCGCCATCCTGTCATGGGACGTTGCGTGTGGCAGTCTAGTATGTAGGATGTGTCGTGTTTGGAATACACCCCGTAATTATCAAAATTACACCAACTTTTCGCAAGACGATTCAACTATGTCAATTACACAACACTGCCGAGTTTATGGGGGAAATCTATAGACGTTAAGGTCGTAAGGTCATACTACTACCATTATGCCTTTTATTTTATTTTTGTTAATTTTCTGTTTACTTTAGGAAATTATTTACCTTTAATCGGAGGTGAACTGTTTTATAAACTGCGTTGGTAGCATTACTCGTTTACAAAGCGGTGTTTGTGTAAAGGACTAATTGGCATTGATGGGATGAGAACTAAAGTTAAGGGGAAGGGGGGGGGGTGTAGGGGACGCGAGAAAAGGTGAGCGTTTTTGCAGTTTTTATATCAATCATTCTTTTTTTGTTCAAATTAAAACAAACATTGTTTCAATACAAACATAGGGTTTAATTTTCTTCGCATAGTGACCTCAAAGTTATTGAATATATGTGATGAGCATGTCATTTGATAAAACATATTTTTAATGAGGACAACAAATTATCAAACTACATGGTATCCATGACAAGTATACACAAACTGTTGATGTTACTTCACGTAGAAAATCAAAATACTTTCATTTCGTGAAGCAACATTCTATTTTGGAAAAAATATTTCTTTTATGATACTGCGAAATTCTCTTAATCCGATCTTTAAAGAAAATTTCACCACCATCATGCATTATTTGAACAAAGTGTATTCCTGTTAATTGGGACACATCAGGACTTTGGTCCTATTAAGTAGCTGCTCCAAATAATAATAATAATAATAATAATATTTATTTAGCACCGCGTCTTACTACCCGTTCGGGTTATACGCTTTAAGTACTAATTACGCTAATGGATTAGGAATTGGGAAGGTTGAATTAGAGAGGAAGTGAACCCGCATTTGCGTGGAGGGAGAGTGGAAAACCATTTAGGAAAAACCACCCCAGTTCACCCGACCGAGATTCGAACCTCGATCTCCCCGTCCTCAGCAGTCGAGCAGCTCAACACGACAAGCGCGTTAGCCAACTACGCCACCGAGGCGGGTAGTAGCTGCTCCAATTAAGCCAAATTTTAACCAAAGAGTGAAAAACACATTATAAAATAAAATAATAGGTATGAATGAAATAAAAGGAATGTGGCATTTAAAGAAAGCACAATTTATTTAATTTATATTGGTACAAACATTTAAATCTAAAGCTAAAGGCTAACAAACATGTAATGTACATATGTAAAAAGTAAAAATAATTACTGTGTCAAGCAAAGGCTACACATTAATAAGGGTTCTGGATTTGAGTTTTTTTTATCGAGTGTACCCTGACGTGAGGTCAGTTTCTTAGTCTGACTTAGTAGTCCTACGCCTCAATTGCGATACTAAACACAGGATTGCACCTACCATGACGAGAATGGAATGAACTAGATTCGAGCATGCGTGCCATCTACAAACAGTTTGTTTTTCAACAACGATCTTCATTCCCACAATTAAACGGAAAGTTGGTCCAAATAAGGGTAAAAAAAAAATCAGGCTTGTTTTGTTGTTTTTGTTATTCAAATTTTGTTCCAAATAAATGGCTAAACTAATTAACCGGTGGTCCAATTAACCGGAATCAACTGTATTAAAAAAAAGTTTAGTGATATAATAGAAAAAATTTAAAATGTTATCTAATGCCCCCAAATAATGCAAAATGTAGCCTATAGATGTATACAACGTTCCCGAATTTGTGGCTCTGGATCTATACCCCTGAAAGTTACGTGATAAAAGAACTCTTCATGTGCACGTATAAGTTTCTGAAATAAAATATGTCTAATGTGAGAAAACGCTATCCACACACGTAATCGCAGAGGTAAGACTTCCATACACTTACGGGATTGTTGGCAGTTTTAATCGTACGCGTAGGGTAAGGGTGTGTGGGACAGTCACGAAACTATTATGAACAGGTAATACTGAGCCGAATCAAGCCTTTGATTTTCTTCCATTTTCATTGTTGTGATTAATCGAATCGGTAAATTTGTGTTCACTGGGCCGATATAGTTTTTCTCCGTGGGTGATTAGGGGGCGTACAAATATTACATATGCACATTTTTGGCCATTTTTAACCCCCCCTCCCTCTCTCTTGTAAGCAAAAATAACCACATGACTAACGCCCCCTACCCTTGCTTACGTAGGATTTGAAGATTTTTTCATGCAACTTTGCTTATAGCCTTTGAACAAGTAATAAAACGCGAAGATAGAAAAAATTAAAAATTCATGCAATTTATAAACTCTGGTAATTATTAACATATAGGTGTAAATTAATATTGTGAAATAATTGACAATTAACACTAGTATACATTGAATTAAAATTTGTTGAACAGGTAAAATTAAAACAAGTTATAAATTTAAATTTACTTTTAATTGAAGTTATAGAAAAAAGTGTTATTAGTGAATGCATGAATATAATGTTTACAAAAAAAAACCACCCTAAACTTTATTTATTCCGATGATTCAAGGTCATTGAATAAACGTTTCAACACTCAATTATTATATTTAAAATTTGAGGGTGGTGGGAAGGGGGGGAGGGGAGGCCTGGCACTAAGATTCGGCCTATTTCTATAGGTTTTTCCTCGTTTAACCACTCAGCATCTTCCCATAGCTGTCCGAAGTCCTAGCGGCTTGCGAGGTACTCTCCCTCAATTTTGCCTGTCTTTCTTTGTCTTACGTAAGCATTGCTCTGACCCCCCCCCCTCCCCTTGTCAGCAAAAATAAGCAAAAAAGCTTTAACCCCCTCCACCTCTAAGGTGTTTACGTAATACTTGAACGATCCCTTAGATACCGGTGTTTCCAATCACATACGGGATCTTTAACGTTGTTTTCGGCAGTTCTCTCTTTTTTTTTTAGCAGAACTGTAATTCTAAAAAAAAAAGAGAGATCATGCTCCGACACCATACCTACCGAGATACGAACAATGAATACGAAAGTGTCTGAACAAATTCTATTCGTGATTCCCGTTTGTGAACGTGAGAGTGTAGGTGCTTTGTCGGTAAACGTGATAGGACGACGGGAAACCTGTCGAGTAATCACGTATGTTTAAAATTGCCAAAAATCCCGAAGGTGTTTGGGGGAAAAGGGGGGGGGGTGAGCGTCTGTAATCGAACCACCCATTCCATCAAGTCACCGATACAAACTATGCCTGTGCTCAGTCCACCTTCTTCACTGGTGAGTAGCTTAGGTGGCAGTCTCAGTCTCCCCATTTACAAAATGTCAGTCACGCCACTGTGACTGGCCCATCAAGCTAAGCGGTAACAACGCTTGAAACAAATTATAGTGTGTTGCTCTCTGTATGGCAGGAGGAATTTCATAGTAATAAAAGGTCACTCAACGACTCCCGGGTACAACCAGAATGAGGTCAGAAGAGACGATTACTTATCGACTGGTAAATAATTTTGACATAGCTACGAAAATAGAGCTTATCATTCTTCCTTTTACGTTTGTAAAGTGCTATAATTACTGTGATAAATGAGCTCAGGTCATTTTGTGACAACGTTACTTCGACAAGTCACGAATTATTGTTCTAAAAATTGGACCCTCATTAATAAGCATTCACAAACTTTTTTTTTTAAGTTTTATTTAATATTTAGATGAAAAATGAAGCAGCTCACGTTTAATCTCATACATGTATATTTTCATATATTATACTAATATTATAAAGAGGAAATATTTGATTTTTTTTTGTTTGTAATAGATAACTCAAAAACTATTGGACCGATTATAAAAATTCTTTCACCAATATAAAGTTACATTATCAACAGTAACATAAGCTATATTTTATTTTGAAAATTTATTTTATTCCTCATAAAAATGTCAATAGTATATTATATAGTCGTTGGAAAAAAAAAATTGTTGAAGGGAAAGTGGGGTTTGCGAAGGGGTGGGAGGTGTCAGGGGTGAGAGAATGAGATGAAAATAAGAGGGAGGATAAAAAGAGGGAGGGGGCTATACAGTAAAAAAGTTGTTTTTATATTGACATGATGGATGATTTTAAGCTTTGTTTTACAGGATTCTTTACAATATTTTTTTACGGGGAAGGGGGCTAGTATTATTATTATTATTATTATTATTATTATTAGCACCGCGTCTTACTACCCGTTCGGGTTATACGCACTTACGATAATTTGTAATGGTAGGATGATTGTGAGATGAACTAGAGGACCTACAGTTTAACGTGTAATCCGAACCACGGTGGAGGCCTGGCATTTCTCACATTCACAAGTTGTGATTAATACACGTCTTGTCAGAGGTGAAGGAAGGGTTTGGTAATCAGATAAATCTGTGCCGGGACCGAGGATTGAACCCCGGACCCCAGCACGGAAGTCCGACACCTTACCCCTAGACCGCCAGGTCACCAAGGGGGCTAGTAGTTTATACAAAGTTTGTTTTTAGCACCGCGTCTTACTACCCGTTTGGGTTATGCTCTTATGTACTAATTACATTAATAGTTTTAGGGATTAGGGGGTTAGTCTATATCAATAGGAAGTGTACCCACATTTGCGTGGAGGGAAAGTGGAAAACCATTTTGGAAAAAACCACCCTCAGTACACCCAAATAAGATTTTAACCTCAAACCCGCCTCGGTGGAGTAGTTGGCTAACGCGCTTGTCGTGTTGAGTTCGACTGCAGAGGACGGGGAGATCGAGGTTCGAATCTCGGTCGGGTGAACTGGGGGTGGTTTTCCTAAATGGTTTTCCCACTCTCCCTCCACGCAAATGCGGGTTCACTTCCTCTAATTCAACCTTCCCAATTCCTAATCCATTAGCGTAATTAGTACTTAAAGCGTATAACCCGAACGGGTAGTAAGACGTGGTGCTAAATATTATTATTATTATTATTTAACCTCAATCTCCCAGTCATCAACAGTCTAGTGTACTGAGAGAAATAGCGCCTTAGACCACGCGGCCAACGATGCGAATAAATAAGGACTACGATATTTTTAACATGCTTAGCCCTAGCTCAACTTCAACCTGCACTGCTGGGTACGCGGACCAAGGAGTCAGTCTCGCCTCGTTTTTTTTTTTTTTTCGGTGACGGGGAGATCAGAGTTCAAATCCTTTTCGGGTGCACTGTGATGGTATTCTATAAATTATTTCCCACAAGCTTTCCGACCAAATTCGAATATATTTCCTCTAAATCTTACTTTCTCCACTTATACACAGTTAATGTAAATACAGGGATAACCCAGAAGGGGAGTAGGATGCATTGAACAAAAAATACAAGTGTGTGTGAGTATGAATGAATATATACAGAAAAAACAGCTTCGGTTGCAACATGGTCTAAAGCGCTATTTTCACAGTAAACTAGACTGCCGATGACGTGGAGATTGAGGTTCGAGTCTCGATCGGGTTTACTGAGAGTAGTTTTTCCATAATGATTTTCCACTCTCCCTTCACGAAACTGCGGGTACACTTCATTTTGATACCAACTTCCTAATCCCTAAAATCATTACTGTAATTAGTACATAAGCGTATAAACCGAACGGGTAGTAAGACGCGGTGCTATATATATATATATATATATATATATATATATATATATATAATATATATATATATATTACATAGTTATATCTATATTAATAAAACGAAGAGTTTGAATATCTGTATATCTTTCTTCATAAATTGGTTAGGAAGAAATAAAATATTTTTTATGTCTGTTTGAAGGGAAAAAAAGCGTTGCCAGAGGTGGTAATCCATTGCGTGGTTACCCTAGGTAACGCCGGGTACTTATGCTAGTATATATAAGATAGCCTCAGCTTACCTCGCATATCAATAGTATCAAGTATTTTTAGCTAAAATTTGAGAATAAAGGTCAATTTTATCACAGAAACAGTGCAGAAATATTTTTAAACACTGCTATTATAAAAATTGATCCATTTTTACTAGATTAAAAACTATACTAATGAAAGGTTTAACATTATTACAGGTATTCTTGGGGCATACTATGGATAAACAAGTTGAGGCCTAGCTCAATAATCTAATTTAATTAGGCAAAGGGATTCATTGAATTATGGATTGAAGGATAATATTTCTTCAACGTTATCATGTGTGGAATGCCAGGTCACCACTGTGGTTCGGATTCCACGTTAAACTGTAGGTCCTTCATTTCATCTCACAATCACCCTACCATTACACATTAGCGTAAGTGCGTATAAACCGAACGGGTAGTAAGACGCGGTGCTAATAATAATAATTCAACGTTATCTACATTTTCTAAATCACTTATTTATAAATATGATTCAGATATCGCCATTCAATTAAGTCAACAAATGTAAAATTCTTTTGATTTATTTATTTCCCTTTTTTTTCAAAAGTATATTAAAACTTTCCAACTTTTAAATGAGCCAAATCTATAACTCCCACGCTCACCCATCAGCTGTCCACTTACGACGTTTAAAGGATTAAAATTAAGTATCCCTTGTCATTTGTCCCTAACCAACCTTAATACACCGAACGATGGAACGAAAAATTAAGTTTATGAAACAATTATTTACAAAGAAAGTCAATTTATCTTTAATGACTATTCCTTTTTAAAACATACGTTTCTGACTAAACCTATAATGAAATAAGCATGCGTCGATTTATAAATAACATTATTTGCATTTCTTATAATCTAATTTGATGTTGATACTTATATTAAAGTTCAACATCAAACACGTAATTCTAATTAAATTCATTGCAAATATTTTATTAATGATAAAAATCAAGAAACTTAACGACTTTGCCTATTTGGAGATTTCAAAGCTATTTTGCGAAGTGGGTTGCATATTAACTTGACTCACTGAAGCAGTCTAAGCACAATCACACTTAGACGCCAATGTACAAGATAATGAGAAGTTCCCCCTGAGAGGGCTCTTGTCTATATGCTGATACCCCATTCCCTCTTCCTCTGATGAGTTTACACACTCACTTTATTATTTGCACCTTGAATACAGTGACTTACTTTCTAATTTTACGTTTTTCTTGTTTCCTATTCTAGATAAACATATATGTTACCACGTAATTTTTTAATCTACATATTGGCAGGAAGACTCCTACAGACCATTTTCGTGACCAAACCAAATAGCCTAAATTGTAAAGTATTTATAAAAAAATACGTTTACAAAAAAAATAAACTACTTAAATATAAAAATCATAATTGTGTGACTATCTTTAGAATTATTTAAGGATTTATTGTTTTTGTTTCAATGGTATTTCTTTAAAACTCTCTGAGTAAAACGTAAAGTCATTAACATGGGAAATCATATCTTGAACTATTATGACGTCACAGGTAGGTAACGTCATTAATATAATTTCCGGAACGATATTTGCTGGTAAAATACTTTTAAGAACAACGCTTGTAAAATACAACATTTACTAGTGTGTACTATGTATAGTTAGTTTTGATTAGTTTGATTAGTTTTAATTAGTTTGTGAAGTTGGTGTGAAGTATTAAAGAAACATCTGTCTTAAAACTTGAATGTAAGCTATAGCGTCTTTAACAATGATTAGAGCTAGAATGTTTATGAAGCCATATTTTGTATTCTAAACGTCATTTTAATGATGGACAGAATATAAACATATTTTGAGATGCTTTGATTTCAAAAATTGTGTTTTTAGTTTGCATGAATCTGCATATTTAAACAATAATTGTTAACGGATAAAGCGAATATTTTGAAGAATTCCCCAAAACACTTTTTTTAGCATGTCGTAAAAATAAAACTCATATTTTGAAGAATTCCCAAAACACTTTTTAGCAAACGTAAAAAATAATATTTTATAAACAAAATTACTCGAGAGATTGGGGTTCAAGCCCTCGCCCGGAATTAATGATTAACGTAGTAGATCTATTATATGACGTAATCTACTCAGTCAAGACTAGAGGTGGGCAGATTGTCCCTGTTCTGAAGGGTCACTCACCCTTGATGGATTTAGGCAAAAAGTCCAGGGTCCTGTCTTTGGCTCTCACGTTCTCCCCTGTGCCGTCGATCCAGATATAGGTGGCCTGCACCTTGTTGGACGGTTGAGGCAGACTCAGGTACTTGTTCAGGATCGTCTTGTCCAACGTCGCGTTGGGCGAGTTGCGCAGCGTGCTCATAGTGAGCTGCAAAAAAAAAATGCCCTTAAGTTGCAGTCCCTTCCAGTATTACATAAATTCAACTGTGTAAAGATACATCGGGGCTGCCTACTCATGTGATTTCCCCGTCCACCTTGCCACTCATGCCCCATAGTTCTCTTATCGAGTGATAAGATCATTTAATGAACCTTAGCTGACAGATTTATTAGCCGCTGCAGTGGCCGAATGGTCTGAGCCGTCATTCTCGTTCTCGGCTGGCCTGCTGACACAGGAAGATCAGGGTTCGAATCCCAGTTGGGTATACTGAGGGTGCTTTTTACTCAACGGTTTTGCCCTCTCCTTCCTCGCAAATGATGGTAAATTACCTCTAAAAATGCTTCCTTCTTCATCCCTACCTCATTAGAGTAATTAAATGCGTATAAACTGAACAGGTCGTAAGACGTGGTGATAAAAAAAACACGACATAATCCTTCCGTCAATGGGCACGCTGACTCAATGTCGAGCTCATTTAGTCCAGTTTTCCAGTGATGGGAGAGGTCGGGATTTGAATCCCTGGTGGGTGTACCGGTATTGAAGGTATTTTTTACTAAATTATTTTTCATTATCTCTCCACGAAAATGTGAGAATATTTCCTCTAAATAATACCTTATTTGACTCTGCTCCAAGAGAGTAATTTAATGCGCAGATTACGGTGGGCAGTAAATTAAGAGTGAATGGGAGATTCTAGAACCTTGTTAAGGATACTAACTGGCAAACCCAATGGGAAGAGACCATCGGGACGACCTAAAAGATGATAGGAGGATAACATTAGAATGGACCTGAAAGAGATAGGGTATAATGAGGGAGGCTGGATAGATTTAGCTCAAGATAGAAATAGGGTGTAATGAGGTGGACTGGATATAATCACTCATGATAGGCATAGGGTTTAGTGAGGTGGACTGAATAAAACTAGCTTAAGCTAGGGATATGGTGTATTGAGGTGGACTGGGTAGATCTAGCTCAAGATAGGGATTGGGTGTAATGAGGTGGACTGGATAGATCTAGCTCTAGATAGGGATAGGTGACGTACGTTGTTAGGTGCTGCAATGAACCTTCTAGTTCCTAATACCACAGAGTAAGTGCGTAAGCCAGGAGGAATTGTAAGATGCGAAGCCAAACATTAAAACCAACTTAGGAGGGAAGATAGGAAGAGTAACTAACATAAAATGAGCCCACATTAGCGTGTAGAAAGTACAGATCCGCAAGACCTGTGGTAGACAATAATAAATGCAACCAGCTGGGGTTTGGACAATGACCTTCCCCATCAATTGCGGTAAAAATGCGAGTCCAGTGGCTAAGACCACTGGCTACATTGTGGCCTACCACCCATTAATTTTATATAATTTATTTAAAAAGTGCTTATACTAGTTATGAAAATTTTATATTTAATAGTTATTTTATCTGGTTTCATGTAATTATTCGTGAAAGGGGAATTTTTGCAGCTGTCACATTTGACAAATGGTGTCAATTTTGACTGCTGAGAACTAAATATGACGTAATTTAACGTTGGCAATTTCTGATTTATATTTTACTTACTTTTAAAATAATATAAAACGAGATTATTATAAAACCCTTTATTTCCATTGGATATTTATTTCTTTACGAGCATTCGTATCCGCTTGTAGTACATTATAACTATGTGAACAAAATGTAGGTGATTTATTAAAAAAAAACACATCAGTATATACATTGAGATAGATGTTAATGAATATTACAATGTGAAGAAAATCATATATAAGTTTAGATTCCCAGATTATAGTCAAATCCCCCAAGATTCAAGAGTCATTTTTTTATATATATAACATCGCGCCTTAGTACCCATTAGAATTATACGCTGTCGGTGGTGTTAACCTCTCGCCCATCCTTGTTTAAGGCCAGTGGACTTTCTATCGATTTAACGACCCTAACAACCGAATTTGTTTACATACGTTACTATGAATCAAGTGTACCTTAAGACAGGCGGCAAAAGTTTATTAAATACACGCGGTACCTCTTGTCTTTATCGCTTTGCGGTCACAAATATCATCCACTTTGCGTGGAAAGGCCCTTTTGAGAAAATACAAACTCTTTTCCACTAAAATTTATACCATTACTATTGTATTGTATTATATTTATTGGTCCCCTCTATATGTTATGTGTTTTTTATACCAGTTTGATTAAATTGGTTAATAACCATGGTGCGTAGCATACAAATAAAAAAAAAAGAGGGGAGGAGCTCACAGCAATGGCCAGACTAATTGCTTTTGGTTGGGGAGGTTAAGGTTCGAATCTAAGCCTGGTGACTTACATTAGTTTTACCATCCTTTCTCCATGGAGGCAGTTCTTCCAAGCTTTTCTCTTCCTCCTTAGTATTAAAATAAGTCGTTAATAGGCATCGTGTTAAGATTTAAAATATATAATTAGGTATATACAGTCCAATTTTAATAAGAAGAGCCTTATCGTACAGCTTGAAAAGTTGCTAGGACTACTTTAATGTATTCATACAGTAGTTCATCAGCTCTACAGCTATCACTTGTGATTATCAATAGGCCCCAACTATAAAATAACAACCATCAAATAGTAAAATGTTATCAATGATAATAACTGCAAAAAAGTATATATTTTCTCAAATTTTCTTCCAACCAAAACCCTATTTTAATAGTTCGAATGAGCATAAAGACTTATAGTCTTTAGAAATAAACAAAAACTATAACAACAAGCCTACCTCGTTACGATAGACTTTCAGGTTGCATAACAACTGGGTTAACCTTGACACTTATCCGCCACTCACTAGGCTATGCCATACGCCCTGACAAGATCACACATGCACATATGAATTCAAATGTGCTCAAGACTGAAAATGGTTGGCTGGCATATTATCAACGCCAATCAGTTTTTAGCAGGTATTAAAAGTTCGTTCACGTCCATTCCCATGAATGTCAAGAAATGTTTTGTTCTTGTTATGTTTACGAGAACATAATAAAACGAACCCCTTAACAACAACATATGAGCTAATTTAATTAATATCACAAAAGGTAATTAAGGCTCAGTGCTACCAACAGTAATACAAATCAATTAGCTTACTTCTCCCCATTTTAGACAGGTAAAAAATGATCATTAAATGATTTTAAACATAATTCTCGAGACAACCAAATGACAATCAATAAACTATAAAAGACTACTTAATACAAAATACATATGACAAAACAGAATTTTATGATTGCATTAAACACAGGAATATAAATACAATAATCCCCTTTTCTTAGAAAAAACTTAGATTACAAGTTAAAGTGACAATTTTATAGGAGAACGACCCAGCCTTATTCTAAAAATTGCCATGTATCCATATGAATTGACTAAAATAATTTTGAGTGTTTGGATTTCCCTTTTGACTTGGCCATTTGACTAGTGGTTATGTGTATTAGTTACTTGTTATATATCCCAAGTTTTAACAAAGTCTTTGATAACGTGTGAATTAAATGGTGGCCCATTATCAGAACCATGCCACCTAGTATACCATTACGAGCAAAAATTTTACTTTAGTTATGTTACTATTGGAGCCGATGATCTTCTATTAAGTAAATAACATTTCGATATATTTTGAAAAATAGTCTACACAAACTCAATATTTCTTACCTGTTACATCCATAGAATTAACTCAAAGTTTATTCCATGATAGCATTACAGCTTCATGTGGTAGTTAGAGCTTAATTGTTTACAAGCAGAGCAAGGCTATACCACATTTTTAATAGCATTAACCACATTGGGCCAAAACGATTTTTTTTCAAACGTAACACTTCTTACTATCACAAAATGAACCTCGTGTATAACCTTTTGCATTTTCTTTAGAGTTGATAGGGGAGCTACCAAAAGATTACAGATCTAGTTTTTTTACCAAACTTCTTTAGATAAGAATCACTTACTTCTTTGCTTTTTTGTTATATGCATAAATTAACAAATCAACAAAATAAATAATTAAATTGGAAATTTATTCAAAAAACTGGATCATAATTGAGTGAGAAATCTAAGGAGTTCTGCTTATCCAAAATGGCAGACTTAACTTATAACGATCAAATGGTGTAATAAATGTGCACAGTTTTGACGATTCCTGATCAGTAAGTGTGGTATAAAGTTCCGAGTTGGTGTTTGGTGTTGAGAAAATGTTAGCATCCTTTAGTTGGGCCTTGACAGTATCGATCTCTAGTTCGGTAAATAAATTAAATGGAATCCTTCTGACAGATTCGACAACCTAACTTAAAATCTATTTATAGACGAATGCCTATACCTACTTACATATCCAAGACTTTCAAATAAATATTTAACTTGCGGAAGTTTACAAATAACTAGGACTTTGCACCTAAATAGTCTTATTTGGTAATGATTGATTTGGCTCTTTTTTTTACATATCTTTGAAATATTTTATATATTT
Source organism: Timema cristinae (assembly GCA_039000515.1). Taxonomy (NCBI): domain Eukaryota; kingdom Metazoa; phylum Arthropoda; class Insecta; order Phasmatodea; family Timematidae; genus Timema; species Timema cristinae. The sequence continues at coordinate 24,830,498 of JBCFYV010000024.1, forward strand.
TTTGATATATATTTGAAAATTGGAATTATTAACTCTCTTCAATCAATTTAAGATCCATACAAATTCTATGACTTAGAATCGTATCATAATTCATCTCAATTATATAAATTTTATAAAAATTTCTTTGCCTCCGATTTGACCATTTAAATAAACTTCACCTCTTACACTAATCAATTCTTTAATAAATTTTAGGACATGAGTAAATATTTAGTTATAAAAAAAAATCAAGACTTTTGTATGTGTTTAACTCCATTAAATTAGTCTGGGCTCCTATTTCAAGGATAAAACAAGTAATTCTTCCATTTATTACAATATTTATGTCCCATGTTAGTGAATTTACATATTTGACTTTATATGTGATCTTTAACTGAATATATAATAAGCCTAAGACTAGGTAATTGAACTGAACTGATACATTTTTAACGGAAGACTTATTTATAAAGCAGGATTTTGTTTAGTAACCAAATTTATTACCAAAATTACAATTTTCCCTTGCTACTGGGCATTTATAGCAATGTTCCCGATCACACAAGAGTGCAATTAGATAGTCTTGGGGTTGATGACTGGGGTTTAAAAATTTCTTCTGCGACTTTGACTTATTTCTAGAAATTGACTGCGTGACCTCCTCGATTGAACATTTTCCAGGGTTACCACCAAAACCTTAATTTTATAATGATGCGTCTCCAGAATTAAGCTGTGACGTATGAAATTTGGACATTTTCATTGTTTTGACAAGCTGGACTATTTCGTCTGAATTAATTTGACCCTCTTCAATTAAGAATTGTTTCATGTAGTTGTACGAATAGTTGGGACCACATGTAAAAATGTTTTTCACTAGACTTTCTCGAAAGTCACCAATTCCACAAGATAGATTTGTTAAAGCTGTGCTAATAATAATAATAATAATAATAATAATAAAAATAATAATAAAGCTGTGACAAACTCTTAGAATGTTACGTTTTCTTGTTGACGATAAGTTTGTGACATTTTGGTGTGAAATATTCATTAAAACTTATGCTTAAATCAGGGGCAGTCAGCCTTTGTTTTTAAAGATATGACCTGGTAATTGTTAGAAACCATTTAACGGGCCGCTTCCTCCTCTCCTGCCCTCCCCCCCCTCCACCCGCATATAATATATGTCCCTGTAGCAAATTAAAAGGCTAAGAAATCATTATTCATTGCTCTTTTTTTTATTAACAATTATTATAAATTAGAATATAAGGTTATTTATAGAATTTTAAACATAATAAAACCCACGAGGCATGTAAACCAATCGTTTTATTAAGATTCTATATTCATTCAAATCATAATGGAAGAAAATGAAGTTAATTGGTAAACAAACCTATTTCTTCACTAGAAATTAGAATAATTGAGAAGAATTGTGAAGTGTAAGTTCACTATACTCATTTATTTTATCTTCAAAAGTTCCTTAAACTCTCTTTGCTCGAGTGCCTGTGATCGAATCATAACGACGCAACGCAAAAACAGGATCAATAATATGATGCAAGTTTATGTCTCTGGCAAACAAATCCATTTTTTTAATGATACAGTGGTATGAAAATAGCTTCTGATCTAAATAATGTTCAAGTAAAGAAAAACAATCAATTTAATCTATGCTTTTTACACAGGAAATGCATTAGAAACAGCAGCTGGCGGCCCCTTCTAAATGTTCGACAAATGAAGCGAACTGACTCCTAATAACAAACGGTTTATTTTAAACTGTTCTTGACTTCTGAATCCATGTTATATATTTACGGGAAGATAATAAATCGAACGGCCCTACAATAACACATGATCTACATAAATTAACATTACAGTAGGTAATGTAAGTTCAGTGCTACCAACATTCAAACAAAATAATTATCTTACACTCGTCTCAAGAGCCCTTTGGGAACTAAAAATTTATTTTCTAAATGTTTTCTGCGGGAGTGGGTGGTAATTTCATGCTCTTTCTTTCAATATATTTTTTGCATGGATTCATCTGAATTGGTGGAATCACGGTCTATGGCGACCGGCGTCACTCTAAAAAATTATTGTGGTAACAAAGCGGTCAAGGTTCAAATGCTGAACATAGGTATTGAATATTTTTCCTAAATGATGTATCCTCTACCTTTGTGACAATATATACCTTATATATAAATTCTACCTCACTCAACTCTAACCTATTAGTGTAAATTATTGGTCAGCCGAAAGAGGTAGAAGATGCAGTGCATATTAAAAAAAAATCTTTAATTTTTTGTATTCCTATTTTGAATGTCCTTTTCGTAAAATGAATAATTAAAGACCAATCATATCACTATAGTGGAAGCGAGATAGTAAAAGTGTCATAAGACAGCTCAAAAAGTTACTAGGACTACTTTCAGGTACGCCAAGAGATGTTTTGTAGATATTCTTTTTGACAAGTGTAAAATAAAAATGACTTTAATTGACAGTTATGGATACAATACATTATTTTCTATAAAATTTTCTTCCTATGGCAAACCAAATATAGGCCCACCTTAGATCTAATATAAGTATACTTAATTGAATAAGTAGTAAACGAAAGTAGAATTAATGTTTTGAACACAACTTTAACAACTAAATGGTCCTAATTTGGGTTCAAAGAGGACCCAAACCTTTGAATCACGCTTTTGTAAGCAAAGATTTTTCGAAATTTTTGTCCTTGGTGATTTATTTTTTCTATCTCCGTCTTACATAAGACTTGTATAATATTTTTAATGTGAAAAAATACCATCTTTAAGTGTTGACGGAAACTGGCTTTAAATGTGTCCTTGATGCAATTAATGGCGTACTATAGTTCTGTTTTGACACAATTCTCTAGCATTCAAACTGTTCGGCCAAGGAATTTTACTTATTTATGTCTACATCCCAATCAGCAGTCCGATAAATATTAAAACATAATAACCATCCTAATCAAATAATTTTAACGCGGATAAAAACAATTATTTTTCTTGAAAACTCTTTGTGTTTTATCAAACTACAAATCAAGGTTAAGATACAAAATACTAATGCATAAGTAAAAATCCACAAAATTAAATATATGATGTCCAAAAACACAGCTAAAATCCAATTTTCATAGTATGATCCTTTTAAAAAATACAAACTTATTTTTGCAGCCAACATTGATAACATTTGAATATATTACTGTTAATTTTTAGGTATTCATAATATCTATGAAAAGGGACAGCTGCAGACAACATGACTTGACGTATGAATACGTGAACATAGATCTAGAAAGATATTCTGGCTGTTATATAAGACTCTTCAAAAGAAAATTGTACTGTACTTATATTCAAGCTTCTCCTTATATGGATAAATGTCTTTTTAATTTGGTCTTGATTTATATTTAAAAAACATCGTATCGCGGAAAAATGTTATGTATATTCTCTTTGATAGTAATTAATTCTCTTTATTGATAATAATATATCTTACCAAGATGATACAAATTTTGTTCGCTGTTTTTACACAGATATTTAAGCTGTTTTGAAAACTAGCCCTCAATAGTATCGTAGCTATGAAACCTGGAATCCTTCCTCTATGGCGGGCATATACAGTAGCCCCATGGCTTCTTTGGTGCTGACTGACAGCTCACAGCTGACTTCTACAGTCAACATTTAAGTATATATCTAAATTTTGACTGTCTGAAGTGACAGCTGCTAAACACATGTCTTTGCAAATCATTTGGTTTAGCGTAGGGATACATAATTTGGTCTGGTAACTTTTCAAAGTCGTCAGCTGTTAGCTGTCAGTCAGCACCAAAGAAGCCATGGGTCTACTGTATGTTACGTGACCGGGCACAAGGATTCTCCTCTAATCAGCCTAATGGAATCCATCATATACTGTATCGCCACACTCAGGGGAGTTCAGGTTGTCTACTTAAAAGGTGTACGGCGCTCGTCAGAGTTGGTCTCTATTTAATTTTTTTTTTCAGGCAATAAACATGCCTTTATCTTTTGTTCCCAATTATAGTGAATGCTAAAACCTTAATGTTTTGCTCTTTTTTTTTCTACACCGCGATCTTACTACCCGTTCGGGTCACACACACACACACACACACACACACAACACACAACACCATTCAAATTAAATCCCTGGAATTGCTCGAAAGTTGTAGGTTCATTCTAAGGGTTATGTCAGCCATTTCTCGACCACGACATTATACATAATATGAAATACCACAATTGTTGTTTTATTAAAATAATCTAAACTTTGTTTTTAAGGGAAATTTCCTAGCATTGATGGACACAAGTACTAAGGTGTCAACCTCGTCTCATTATTTATCGGCGAAGGGAAGATAGGGGTTCAAATCTCAGAAGGGTGTACTGGGTCTTTTTTCTTAATGGTTTTACACTCACTATTACACACAAATGTGGGTACATTTATCAATAATTCTATCTTCTTTGCTCCTATTACACTAGAGTAAATAAGTGAATATATAGGATGGGTACTAAACGTGGTGCATAATAATGAATAATATTATGATTATTATAATAGTGATAAACTATGATAATGTAAGCCCTGAATATACTCGTATTATTAGCCAATACGATATGAAGGATCACTAGTTTCTTAAAAGTTCAGCTTTATATTTTGAAAAATTCTAATTTATTTACCATTGATTACTTTATAGATTTATTCAGAATAGATTCGCAGGTTGAGAAAAAAACCTCATACATCCAGTCTCTTCCTTTAAAAATAGTAAAAAAGCTTATATATTTGTTGATAGTAAGGTTATATATTCTTTTTTAATGGTGACCTGGTGGTATAGGAGTAAGGTTTCGACTTCGGTGCTTGAGATCCGGGGTTAAATCCTCGGTCCAAGCACATATTTATCGATTGCCAGACCCTTCCTTCACCTCTGACAAGACGTGTATTAATCACAACTTGTGAATGTGTGGAATGCCAGGCCTCCACCGTAGTTCGTATCCACGTTAAACTGTAGGTCCTCCATTTCATCTCACAATCACCCTACATTACACATTAGCGTAAGTGCGTATAACCCGAATGGGTAGTAAGACGCGGTGCTAATAATAATATAATTATTATTATTTTTGTATCCACTTCTCTTTATTTTATATACTTTTCTTCTATGACGACGACATGTTTAGGTGATTTTTCACAATCTTCAAGTCTGAGGAAAACCAATGTTATTTCAAACTATTGTATAAAAATATGTTATAAAATTGTGAATTAAAAAATTAAACATTAGAAATGTAAATAGTCAAGAGAAACTATAATGTGATATATGGAATATTAAATAGATAATCATTTAAATTAATTAATTTATATTTATTTTTTCTAGAAGGGTAAACATAGTAAATACAAAAGGTAACATACAATCTGTACAAAACATGAGGCCCGGAGACGCGTCATAATACTATTGTATTTTATATTCATTCTATATTAAAGGCGGTCCACTTCTTAAAGATAGAACCCGGGTCTCCCGAGTTGAGATTATTAAGTACAAGTGGCTCACCTTGTCACCTCCTACTCTATAAGTGTATATTTAATATTATATTTAACTTATAGCCCGAACCCTCCCTTCTCAATAGAAGCGTCACGCCATCACTTCCCTACGCATGAATACTTCACTTTTAAAATCCACAGCCTTCAATATTGATCGACTAAACTCTTTGTCACTCTCCAAGAAGCTATTGTGGTTCTGACCACGGCGTTGTGTGCGCGCGCTTTTGCCGGACTATCCCTGCGAGCTCCAGTGCTGTTATATTCCGGTCTGGGTAACATTACATTCTTACGGCAATTTAAATAAATGATACGTCTATTAAAGTTTGAAACAAAATATTCGATAATCATTTATTACCTACAAATTATTTCTTTTTAGAAAACTAACAAACATTATTATTTATTATATAAAACACTCCCCTAAATAGTTTTTAAAAATAAATTGTTATAGTCATTTCAGAAAAAAAAACAGTTTTGAAAACTCTATCGTCAGATCTACCCTTAATTTTATGTTTAAAATTAAAATCATGACTTGTCCTCAATGTATGACAATTTAATATCTAAGGTTTGAACGAAATACATCAAAGAGTTTTTTTTGCTGTAGCCCCGGATAAAGACAGACGGACAGGCAGAGGGGCAAACACAATTTTACCCCCCCCCCCCCCCTTTACTTTAGTTTGAGGACACGTTAAACGTCAATATCCATTATAATATAGAGATTGAAAATTTTTCCCAGTTCCATGTATATATATATATATATGTATATATTGGCCATTTCTATTAGGTAAGTGATTTAAAATTGGTATCGTTTGTCATTGGTCAAAGCGATAAAACAAATTCTTGGCATGGATAAATAAGGAATTGTGTCTGTCTATGCTAATCTTTCAACTGTCAGAAAAGTACAAAGTTAAATGAATAAACGCTACCGGGATTTTCATTGGTACATTGAAAAGTTTTTCAATTTATTTTTTTGTTTATCATAATCTAAAGGTTCATATTTGTCTGTTTCTATTTAAGATAGATCATGGGCATTAAAGTGCACTAATGAAAGAATATTATATAATCTATACAATAAAAATAATCGATAAGAGAATTAAAAAAGGATAAAAGATAGTGACAAAATAAATTTAAAATTATACACCTTTAAACAAATGTTGTATATATCCTGGCTTGTCATAATTTGAGTGTACTACTAACGAACAGCCAGAAACGACCATTTCAAAGTCAACGATACAGACACAACAAAACATTTGATGAATGGGTGTCAAGGTTTTACTATCATTGTTGACCTTATTAATTTATTCTTTAAGAGGGGCTTACGCTAAAAACACATTGATGTTCTTAGAAAGTTAAATGCAATGAGAAGTGATGTGAAGCGTTTACAATTTAAAAGTAACTTACCTCAACACCTTATAGATAAGTGATCGTGCTTTGGTCTACAGAACTAGGGGTTCCGAATTCGACTCTCAGATTTACCCAAAAGTTTGACAATAAAAGAGTTGGGGATTATCCTTCGCAAGTGAGGAATTAATAGCTTGGACACAGGGTTTGTATTTGTTTTTGAATTATTTTTAGGCCGATTAAACAAAGCTAGGTTTTTCATCAAGAAAAGTATAATCAAAGTAATTGCTTTATTCCTATTATGCGTATTTTCCACTCTATTAGTGCATCTAGACCATTATCTGGATGAAACCAGTTCATACAAAATTAATAATCATTAGTAACTATTACGCTTTATGTTCCCCCATGGCATCTTGTTGGGATTAGAACCAGCTACACTCTGGGAAAGAGAAACACCCTAAGCTACATCTGACATGACAAACCTAATGTACATTGTAGCACTAATGTACATTGTGATGATTTTTTAGTTATATAGTATTGCACATAGATTGGCTAATAATATGTATTATGTAGTTATGTATTATGTATATAATGCATGTGTGTGTGTATGTATGTGTGTATATATGTATATATGTGTGTATATATGTATGTATGTATGTATGTATGTATGTATGTATGTATGTATGTATGTATGTATGTATGTATGTATGTATGTATGTATATATGTATGTATGTATGTATGTATGTATGTATGTATGTATGTATGTATGCAACAATTTGTTTAACCAGTAAATCCCCCTGCGCTCTGTACGTACACAAATGACTTCCTGTTTTTTCAGAGACAAATTTCGGGCTACGTCATGGAATTTAATCACGAGGGGTCCAGAGCACTTACTACCAGGAAGTGGGCAACAGTTTGATATAAGCTTCGGTAGAAGTGGCACTAGGGCAATTATTTACAACTAACGTCCATAAATAAAAAAAAAAGAAGCTGGTCACCGCAACGCTTTAGAACGGCCTATCAAAGGACCCTTCTTTTTCTCCTCCCCTATTTTTTTGAACAAATCTTATATTTATAGATATTCAATGATTAAGGATATGTATCTCTTAAGATAACTGTTACTATGATAACTTTTACTATGATGGGTTACCTGGTGGTCTAGGGGTAAGGTATCGGACTTCTGTACTGGGGTCCGGGGTTCAATCCTAGGTCCCGGCACAGATTTATCTGATTACCAAACTCTTCCTTCACCTCTGACAAGACGTGTATTAATCATAACTTGTGAATGTGGGGAATGCCAGGCCTCCACCGTGGTTCGGATTCCACGTTAAACTGTAGGTCCTCCATTTCATCTCCCAATCACCCTACCATTACGCATTAGCGTAAGTGCGTATAACCCGAACGGGTAGTAAGATGCGGTGCTAATAATAATAATAATAATAATAATAATAATAATAATAATAATAATAATATAGTGCAAACCTATCTTTTGAACAGTTTGACCTGTGGATGTTTTTGAATACTGACTTATGGCTATCCCATTTTTCACCAAATAAATATTTAAAAGCCCTTCTCATTACTCGGATGGCTCCTAACTCGGATGGCTCCTAACTTGGATGGCTCCTAACTTGGATGACTCCTAACTTGGGTGGCTCCTAACTTGGGTGGCTCCTAACTTGGGTGGCTCCTAACTTGGATGGCTCCTAACTTGGATGGCTCCTAACTTGGGTGGCTCCTAACTTGGGTGGCTCTTAACTTGGGTGGCTCCTAACTTGGGTGGCTCCTAACTTGGGTGGGTAATACAGCTCAAACAGGTCATCATCTCGTGGTGACGTTTATTCCCATCTATTTAAGAAAACAGTGGGATTGAGAACAGTCATATGTACCGTTTTATTATATTTAGAAAATAAATCAATGAAAAACAATTATTTTATATTTAAAAAAACTGTTTAAGTCATCCTAATTTTTCTATTTTCAAATTGAAAGTGCGGGAAATAACATTTTGATGCGTTTTCTGGATCAGGTGAAGTATTTTTTATCTTTATCTAGTATCCAGGCCGTTGGAAATGCTCCAAGAACAGTTTTTTAAATTGATTAAGTATTCTTTAGCCATAATTTTATTCACTGGTATAGTCTTAAAATGATTAGGTTTCTATATATTAGTAAGTGGTAAATGGGTGGGTCATCAAAGTCCCACAAACTCCAGAGGAATATTTTCTACCGATCTTTCAGTAGTTGTTACGCGGTGCATTTGGCGGTCTAAATTTATTGACAATAGGATTCGACCTGTCGTGAGACAGAACACATAATAATAATAGTAATAATAACAATAGTGATAATATTACTATTTTAATAATATTATTTAGAATGTTTTCTAAAATAATAATAATAATAAGTGGAGCGTGCTCTTAATTTGCACCCTACAAACTTTGAAGTTTTGTTTACAAGCCCTGTAGTCACTGGAGTAATTTAAACACTTTAGTGCTGCTTTTTATAGGCCCCATAAAAAATCCAATAGGGTGGATTTTACAAGTTCGTAAGCGTTTCTAAGATGTATTTACCACGTTAATAGAATTATTCAGGTCGCCACCGTGGTTCGGATCCCACGTTAAACTGTAGGTCCTCCATTTCATCTCACAATCACCTTACCATTATACATTAGCGTAAGTGCGTATAACCCGAACGGGTAGTAAGACGCGGTGCTAATAATAATAATAATAATAGAATTATTGAAGACTATATTGTATTATTTTCCTTATCACAATGTGGATTTTTTTTAAATCCAATAATTATTACAGCATAGAATCATCAGAAGTGACCTGTACCCTCTCTCATAACATAAACACAGTTATGGTTCCTTTTTAGAGGAATTAATTAAAGCTACAATAGGATTTTTGTGAGAATGAATTTTTAGAGAAAACAACTTTTTTTTTGCGGTCAAATTGATGACATTTTATTATATTACGAGTGGTAAGGGGGATTATGAGGGAGGGGGAGTGGACTAGTGAAGCCACGCCAATAATACCAAATTTGGCACCCCCCACTTTCTAAGCGAGCCTTAAGCTACGCTTTAAGTTATTACCATTTGCCTGCTCTAAGCCTTATTACCCGTTCGGGACATCCATGTAGGCCTATTTGCACTGATGAGGTAAGAATGAGTAAGGTAGAGTATTATAGAAAATATACTAACATTTGCGTGGAGGGAAAGCAGGAAAAATTTGTGAATTAAAAAAAACACCTCGGTACATCTGGCTGGGTTTCGAACCCTGATCTCTCTATCATCCGAAGACTAGATAAAACGATGATGATGCCTTTGTCCACTAGTGTGTAGTTGTTATCGTAATATTGACATATGTATTGTTATTAGCCCCATTTACCATATTTGCGTCTCATTTTTCACACAAAGTTGAAGACCAAGAAACTTTGACCCCCTGCCCCCCCTTCCAACTCACCAAACCGGGATACAAACCGATAACACCTCTCCGTGATGCAAAGGCAAAGCATCTACGATCTTGCCCACCAAAATAGAGTCGTATTTATTTTCTAGTCTCGGAGTCAACAAGTTTCCCGGTGTACGAACAAAAATAAGTTCAGGCCGAATGGGAGATTGGCGGGCTCTGAAATTTGACATAGTCCAATTTTCACAGGAAGGGCTTTTATTAAATATAAAACTTTTTTTTACTATCAACAACGATATAATCTCACTTTAGTATCAGTATTAACTAAAGGCATCAACACTGACAGCTGCAGCTAACATGTCTTGAATTATGAATATATGAAAGTAGATCTAATAATTTTTCTAGCTGTCAAATATAGTTCTTCCTGTGAAAATTGTACGGTAGCTTCTCTCAACTTCTTCCACACGAAACTTGGACTCCCACCCAGGATTGGAACTGCCAACATATCTCAGTAATGACAGAGCAACAGTGATACGATCCTGCCCACCAGTCTAAGGATGACCCACAGTATATCTACGTCAAGGATCGGGACTTGAACCACGATATTTTGTTCTGGCCACGCGCCCGCCACTTGTTGGAGAAAGACCAAATAAGTTGGCATGTGTCCATCCGGGCTAGTTGACAGGACTGAGGTCTTTCCTCTTCTGACCAGTAACTATTACAACACCCCATCCATCACTTTCATTCTGTAGACCATTTATCGGACGTTCCCCGTACTCATAGCTGTAGTAGAGTCCGTCGGTTGAAGAACCTTTCCTGACAGCTCAACAAGTTGCTATAGTAGGATTATGGTGTGCAGAACCTGTCCTGACAGCTCAACAAGCTGCTATAGTAGGATTATGGTGTAAGAACCTTTCCTGACAGCTCAACAAGTTGCTATAGTAGGATTATGGTGTGCAGAACCTGTCCTGACAGCTCAACAAGCTGCTATAGTAGGATTATGGTGTAAAGAACCTTTCCTGACAGCTCAACAAGTTGCTATAGTAGGATTATGGTGTGAAGAACCTTTCTGACAGCTCAACAAGCTGCTATAGCAGGATTATGTGTGAAGAACCTTCTGACAGTTCAACAAGTTGTTGTAGTAGGATTATGGTGTGAAGAACCTTTCCTGACAGCTCAACAAGCTGCTATAGTAGGATTATGGTGTGAAGAACCTTTCCTGACAGTTCAACAAGTTGTTGTAGTAGGATTATGGTGTGAAGAACCTTTCCTGACAGCTCAACAAGCTGCTATAGTAGGATTATGGTAGGAATAACCTTTCTGACAGTTCAACAAGTTGCTATAGTATGATTCTGGTATGAAGAACCTTTCCTGACAGTTCAACAAGTTGCTATATTATGATTCTGGTATGAAGAACCTTTTCTGACAGCTCAATAAGTTTCTATAGTAAGATTACATCTTGTGAATGTGGGGAATTCCAGGCCTCCACCGTGGTTCGGATTCGTTAAACTGTAGGTCCTTCATTTCATCTCACAATCACCCTACCATTACACATTAGCGTAAGTGCGTATAACCCGAACGGGTAGTAAGACGCGGTGCTAATAATAATAATAATAATATAATAATAATAATAATAATAATAATATAGTAAGATTATGGTAGGAATAACCTTTTATGATAGCTCAACAAGTTGTTATATATAGATTATGGTGGGAAGAAACCTTTTCAGATAACTCAACAAGTTGTTGTGGATATATTGTGTGGGGAGAACAGTATCTGACAGTTACTGAAGTTTCTAAAACTACTTCAAGAGTTTTCAAGCGCGTATTGAATCATTTCTAATAATACATTTTCTTTTATTGGCAAACCACTCTATAATGGTTTACAAACTTTTATTAGCAAATAAACATTGCCAAGAACTTTCTCTAAAATTGTATTTGTTATAAACATAACTTTAAAGTGTAATCAAAGTTTTACTAAGAAATAAACTTCAACAGCAACAGCTATGATATTTTGTTATAGCAATGAAAATATTATAGAAGTTTCACAACAATTTTTATTTTATAACAGAAGTTTGTTAACAAAAATACACAATACACATGATTTGCCAACAACAAAAATGTTAAAAATAGCTCAACCATGACTTGAACACTCCTAAACTATACATACTCCAATTCATGAGATCCACAGATGTCACTTTATAGATAATATCAATACCATAAAAAATACTATTAATATATTAAAATCAATGGTAGCAGAAATAAATATGTTTGTATGTTTACTAAAAGGTATTTCTTTACTAAACCCTACTGCAAAGTAACCGTTATAAATATAGTTGGCATTACCGTGTTTTTCATAAAATTTCCAGGACTTGGCTTATGTTCAAAGAAATGCCACACGGTGTAGTCTATTAAATAATCAACCATGCATATTATCTAATACTACCAGTTTATTCAATTTTAAAATAAATTTATTGTAAAATGATATTTTGAAATGTGTATTTGAGCAAATAAAAAAGCGAATAACTTTAACAGGTTCAAAACACAGTGATAAAAAACGAAAACACATACAAAAACGTCTTTTAATTGATTTTTTCTTTGAATTTTGGGGTATTTATAAAGTTGTATTTTAATCAGGATTTACGTTAAAATTTCAATAGTTCGAACCTTGATAATGCAAGTTTCTGTTAAATCCGAGACGAGGAGCATGGTGACTTCAGACTAAAGGGTTTAAAGAGTTACAATGGAATGGTTGATAAATGCTTAGAAAATACTTCACAGCCAAAAATAAACATAGAGGAAGGCTTTGGTGACAAAACCTTGCAAGCTTTTTGCAAATGGTTCTCTCAACGGTGCCTAGAAGAAGGTTTACATCACAATACCAATGAAACAAGAAAAGGCACTTAGGGTTGAAGGGAATGTGAGAAAAAGCCAGTGTTTTAACAGTTTTTATAACAAAACTTTTTTGAACAAAATAAATAAAGTATTGCTTCTATGCAAACGTAGAGTTTAATTTCTTCACATGGTGATATCAACAATTGTTTAGTACATTTCAAGAGCAAAGCGCTTGAGAAACTGTTTAATTAAGAGTAAAAGCTGTCATTAAATTCCAGCTGGACACCTTTGACAGATATTCAACAACTGTTGATATCACCATATGAAGAGAATTATTATTATTATTATTATTAGCACCGCGTCTTACCATACGTTCGGGTTATACGCATTTACGCTAATGTGTAATAGTAATGTGATTGTGAGATGAAATGGAGGACCTACAGTTTAACATGGAATCCGAACCACGGTGGAGGCCTGGCATTCCCCACATTCACAAGATGTCTTGTCAGAGGTGAAGGAAGGGTTTGGTAATCAGATAATCTGTGCTGGGACCGAGGATTGAACCCCTGACCCCAGCACATAAGTCCGACACCTTACCCCTAGACCACCAGGTCACCGACATGAAGAGAATTAAACTATGATTGTATTGAAGCAATATATGATTTATTTTGACAAAAAACAAGTTTTGATACAAAAAGTGAAAAAACATTTACCTTTCTCGCGTCCCCTACATCCTAAACTTTAGGTGGAATGGAAGACGCGAGGAAAAGCGATCGTTTTGGTTTTTATGGTAAAATATTTGTTTTGACAACATAAATAAAATATTGCTTCAGTACAAACATCTAATTTTATTCACAAGGTGACCTTAAAATTTCTTGAATATTTGTCAAGGTAGCTCTAGAATTTTGCGACAACTTTTTCTTTTCATTTAAAAAGTTTCTCATCTAATGCCACCATGTTCATGATATATTTAGAAACTGTTGATATCAACATGTACAGAAAATTAAACTCTGTGTTTGTACTGGAGAAATATTTGATTTGTTTTTGGAAAAAAAAAAAGTTTTCCCATAGAATCTGTAAAAACACTGACCTTTTCTCGCGTGCCCTTCCATCCCACCTTAAGGAATATTCTTTCCATCCCCCTTTAATCGACATTAATGCCAGATTCATAGTTAAAATTATCGCGCCTCAAGTGCGGTTTTATACTAAATAACCCGCCTCGGTGGCGTAGTTGGCTAACGCGCTTGTCGTGTTGAGCTCGACTGCTGAGGACGGGGAGATCGAGGCTCAAATCTCGAACGGGTGAACTGGGGGTGATTTTTCCTAAATTGTTTTCCACTCTCCCTCCACGCAAATGCGGATTCACTTCCTCTAATTCAACCTCCCCAATTCCTAATCCATTAGCGTAATTAGTACTTAAAGCGTATAACCCGAACGGGTAGTAAGACGTGGTGCTAAATATTATTATTATTATTATTATTATTATTATTATACTAAATACAAGACGACACCTACCTAAACTCAAATTGAATGGTCCATTTGTACCAGTGCGGATATTGACACAATACTAGTGTAGTTTTATTTTGTAACAAAAATGTATTCTTAAATATATTATGTTCACAAATATTTAAAAAAATATATTGCTATTGTAACTTATCTTCCTCGATCCTCAAGAAGATAAATATTTACTAACTATTGTATGTACTATAGGGGGGAAGTATTACTTACACTGGTATTTTTTTCCTTACTTAGCTTGGCACATCGATTAGAACCATAGCCGTCAATATTCCGATGGTAAAACACCCGTTTGACATGATAACCGAAGCGATAAAGAAGAGTATATCAAGGCCGAACATAAGTATGCAAAGTGATCACTTAGGGCAGAGTATAGTCTTATTTCGACATGAAGCAAAAGCGTAGAAACCCGCTTCAATGGCTTTGTGTTCTAACGCGTTACTCTCGCAGTAGACTAGACTGTCGATGAGGGGATATTGGGTTCGAATCCCGGCTGGTTGTACTTCGGGTGGTTTCTCAAAACTGGTTTTTCAATCTTTCTCCACGCAAATGAGGGTACATTTCCTATAAATATAACCCACCTAATGCATAAAACCATCACCATAATTAATAGATTAGTGTTTAGCCTGAACGGGTAGTACGACGTGGTATTAAAAGAAAAAGAGATAGCGCAGAAAGCTTATTTCTCTAGTTGGAGTGATTCAGGGAGACTCCACTTTTTATTTAGCACCACGTTCTAATGTACGTTCGAGTTACACACCTATGTAGTATTAGTTATGCTATGGATGAGGAAGGTTGAATTCAGAAGATATTTACCCACATTTGCGTGGAAAACCACTAAGAAAAAACATTCTCAGTGATATCGACCGGGATTATAACCCCGAACTTCCTGTCATAGGCAGTCTAGTATATTGCAAGAGCGATGCCTTAGACTATGTGACCACCAAAGCAGGTGAGGATACACTACAGAGCTATAATAAATATGGTTTATGTATAAAGATAAATTATTATTTGCACCGCGTCTTATTACCCATTTGGGTGAATGTGAGATGAAATGGAGGACCTACAGTTTAACGTGGGATCCGAACCACGGTGGAGGCCTGGCATTCCCCATATTAACAAGATGTCTTGTCAGAGGGGAAGGAAGTGTTTGGAAATCAGATAAATCTGTGCCGGGACCTAGGATTGAACCCCGGGCCCCTTGCACAGAGGTCCGACACCTTACCCCTAGACCGCCAGGTCACCCGCATATATAACTATAAAGTATATGGGGGAAGGTGGGGGTAAGTTCACAATGTGTGTATTTCTCAAGTACAATCTTAGAGTCCATAACAAATATATTGAAATCCTTTTCTCAGATTCAATAGCTGATAGGTTTAATTCTCAATAGTAAATAATCGGGTAGTAAGACACAGTGCTGAAAAATATTATTAAATATATTAGGTAATCTTTATTAGATAATTTTAAACCGAAAATAATTAATTGCTTTATTTGAATCCACTAATAGGCCCATTTATATTTATATCTGATTGGCTGAGCGCAAGCCAACTTTACTATACACACGCAACAGATGGTCAATGTTCATTTCCTTCCGATAAGCGGGTCCAACAATCCAGACATGCGCTTGCGTGTGCTATTGTAGACAGACAATATTGCGAGTCCGACAAGCGGGCAGTGTTGCCAACGACCATACAATTGTTTTAGTACCAGAAAGTTGCTAGAATGTCCCTAAACGAAAAACTAAAAGTTATCATATTTGTCATCAAACCAAAAATACTTATATTAATCTGAATTAAATGTAAGATACATCTATGGACTGAGGTGATCCCCGGATCCGGAACCATGTCATTGTGATTTGAGAATGACAGAGAGATAGTTTAGAGCTCTTCTGTAGACCGAATAAATGCATTGCAGTACGGTAGTTCAAAAATAAAAATTCTACAGCATTAAAATATAAAATAATTAACATAAACCTGACATAAAATTAAGGAAAGTTACCAGTCATCATATTAGTCGCTAAAAAATTTAAATTAGTCGTTTCAGACCCGTAAAAGTTACTAGGTCTAGCGACAAAGTCGCTAAATTGGCAACCCGCAAGCGGGTGTGACTGATTGTAGACAAGGTTTTAATCATTAACATTAAATGCTAACAAAACTCAACTTGTTACAGTTCGGATTGATTTGTATCAGATCTTCATAATTTAGTCAATTGGTTTGGTGCACCTGGCTACAAACCTAATGGTCCTGGGTTCGATTCTCACCAGTACCATGGGTATTTTTTTTCCCCCCTGAAAGGAAAACTATCACAACGGACACGAGGACTTAAGATAATTAGGCTTACGTAAGATTTAAGATCCCACCTTAATCACTATCCTATCATCATTGAAGGTACGACGTGTAGATAAACCTCTATAAATGTACCCTGGGAACACGAAAAAATATTTACATAATTTTCCTTCCAGATAATTACTAGTGCAGTTTATTTTGCTTTTCTCACCTTTTACCATCTATATATTTGTTAATTAACATGTGTTTAAGTGCTACCACTAAATTTTTTTTTTATTTGAAACAATTTTATAGGCTACTTTTTTTCTAATAGGCCTAGTAGTTTATATTTTTCACTCAATCATTTATGATATTTCTAGAATTATTTTAGCAACAGGTTGTTTTGAAATTTGTTGTAAAAATATGGAACTTTAATCTATTTAATTGATTGATAGAGGCTTACAAAAAACAAGATTAGATTTAAAAGATTAAAAATACCAGAGATTGATTGATTGATTAATTACCACAATGAGGATTAAGTAAGTCTCTAAAGAAAGGAATGATATGCAATTAAAGTCTTAAATTTTTTTTACAGTGTGTCCTAATAATATTTTATAATGCTAAGGAGGCGGGGTGACGAACAGTAATATTTTAGAATAAATGCAATCTCATTTGCATTGATGGAAGCGAGAATCCATTTAGGAAAATACGTTCAGTACACCCGGTTGAGATTCGAAATATAAGCTCATACTGGACCAGACGAGTCTGGCGCCTTATTCCGTGGGCCCTCTATTGAAAGGTATATTGACACTCTCACGTGAGTAAATGTTTAAACTGTGTTGGCCCCAAACTGAGCATTACGTGGAAATGTTCGGGACATTGTATACTATATAACTATCTTCTGTAGATGACCCAGTTTCAAATAAATATGTTTTTTAGAAACGTTTTTGCAGTGTCCATCGCGTCTTACTACCCGTTTGGGCTGCCCGCATTTTTACACAAATGAAGGGATCGGGGTTAAAATATGTTAACCCTCATTTTATGAAAAAAAAAATGTTTTAACGTGGTTTTCTGATTTCTTATCTCTTGAACTACAAGTGGTTTCTATATTCAGTCACTCGCCTAGGTGGCATAGTTAGCTAACGCGCTAGTTTCGTGTTGAGCTCGACTGCCGAGGATGGGAAGATCAAGGTTCGAATCTCGGTTGGTGAACTTAAATTAAGTCCCATATATTAATTACATTACGTTGATACGCAAAAAAGAATAAAATAGCAAGTTTAGCCTCTCAAAACTCGTGAACTATAATGATGTGAATCATTTGCTATTTATAGCTGATAGATATACATTTGGTGAAATTTTGTAATTAAATTTTCTTAGTCGAATGACCTAAACAATATATTGGTACAATACTAATAGCGATTTTCATCTATCATTAGTTTCTAAAAGCAAAAATAATATTATTTTTTGTATTCTATAAATCTTTTCAATAAAAGGTGGTTGGAATTCAAACCATAGAAGAAACATTCAAATTTCCATGTATAAGGGAGGGTCCAAGTTGACGCCATAACAGTCCCAAGGCTCCCCTCTTAGTTCCCCTTTATTGCTGTTTGTCACGCAAGGCTCAAACCCACTTCCACCTGCCCAGAGTGACGTCAACTTAAAAAAATTCTTCCTATTTTTTTGTTTACTATAGTTTTAGTTATATTCATAGTGAATTAGTAAGGAGAGTTATGATAATAATATTCAAGGAACGCCTAATAGCCAATAACAAAAGGAACTAATTAAAAATGAAAAGATAATAAGAGATATTATATATAAGGAAAAAGTTTAAAAACAGCAAAATTTTAATTAATAAAAAACATATTGAGTTTATAGGAAATTAAATGAAATATTGATAATAAAGTCTGAATATAATATATATTACATCATGGATGAGAAGATAGATTGAACAACAGAATACTGCTAACCTATAAATATTTATAGGTTTAGCAGTATTCTGTTGTTCAATTTTGCTGTCTTTAACTTTTTACTTATATTTAATATCTTTATTATCTTTTCATTCTTAATTAGTTCCTTTTGTTATTGGCTATTAGGCGTTCCTTGTATTATTATATTACTATAAAATTTAAAATATAATAATAATAATATTTAGCACCACGTCTTACTACCCGTCGGGTTATACGCTTTAAGTATAAATACGCTAATGGATTAGGAATTGGGAAGGTTGAATTAGAGGAAGTGAACCCGCATTTGCGTGGAGGGAGAGTGGAAAACCATTTAGGAAAAACCACCCCCAGTTCACCGGACTGAGATTCGAACCTCGATCTCCCGTCCTCGGCAGTCGAGCTCAACACGACAAGCGCGTTAGCCAACTACGCCACCGAGGCGGGTATTATTACTATTGTTTTATTATTTCGCACCACATCTTACTACCCTTTCGGGTTATATATTAGGTATTAATTACGCTAATGGTTTAAGAATTGGGAAGGTTGATTATAGAGGAAGTGAACCCACATTTGCATGGAGGGAGAGTGGAAAACCACTTGAGAAAACCACCGGAGTTCATCAGAGCCAGATTCAAACCTCGATCTCTCCGTCCTCAGAAGTCTAGCTCAACACGAAACTACAACGCTTTAGCTAACTATGCCATCGAGGCGGGTTTTACTATCGTTAAAGCACTACACAATCATATATAAACATTTATATAATATATAAATACAAACATTTATATAATATAGAATATAAACAAACTTTTCATAAAATATAGGCTGGAACAATTAAGAAATAAATGCACTTATTTGTTTTATATTTGGCACAATAATTGGATCACTTGACTAAACTGGTGGTCAAATATTAAAGTTTTAACAAAATTCGATGGATTGAAGTTTTTTTATAACACCTGGGAAACATAACATTCCTTATCTAAAGTTAAAAGTGAATGTGTTCAGAAACTATATAGTAAGTTTGGTTTCTCAAGAGTTAGTGCCAGATAAATGTTTTACAATATATATCCTATGCCACACATTCTAACCTTGGTTAAACTGTCTACACACTCTACGTATTATTTTTAAATACCTAAACTTAGGGCCGAAAATTCTACTACTAATTTCTTGGACAAATCTATCGCCAAATACTGTCTGTATTAACCATTTACCTGGACCAATATAAAACCAACAAAATGTGTTAACTATTTACAATATATATAATTTATTTATTATATATTTATTTTATTTATTTCAGCACCCCATTCGGGCTATACGCATAATATGCACTTATTAAGCTAAAGGTTTATAAGGATTAGTAAGGTTATATTTATATGAAGTGTACCAGCATTTGAGTGGAAAACAATTTTGAAACAACCCCATTCAGTATATACGACTGAGATTTGAAACTCTATCTCCCCATCTTCAGCAGTCCAGTCTACCGTGAGAGCGACGCCTTAGACCATGCGACCACAAAATCGGGTAATATACATATGCTAGATTCGAAAATATTCCAATTTTTTGTTCAAGACGCATTCAAGGCGCAAGGAAGAATATATTATCTGAAAATGATCGACAAATTGGACACGCTCTCTTTTATGGTATACTATAAAGGTAGTTTATACTTTCAACATTCTTAGAGTTAAGAGTGAATATTCATTAGGTGTTTGGTTAAGTTTTTGTTTGTTTGTTTAGATAATAGTAGTTTGAGATTGTGCCTCTCTGGATTAGTCAAACTTCTCTATGACTCACGTATATATCATACGTTGAGAGGACATTGTGGGACGATTGAAACATTCCGTTAGACTGTTCTGACCAACGCGTGCCAGTTGTCACATTTTCTAGTGATCATGCTTGCAATGCACTGGATAACTGGCGACGGGAACAGGGACAGCCTGAGGTAAATTTCGCGCCCGAGTGGAGTTGCCTTTTGGCACCCCCTATATGACCGGAGGATAGTAAGAAAATTGGAAAATAATTCCCAAACCTAACGCTATAAGACTTATGTTAACCTGGGCGTGATATGAAAATAGTCCCCAAACCTAATATAATCCTGTCACACCTTGGTTAATTTAGATTAAGTTGGGGGTATGTTTGGCACCCCCCTTAAGCCGATGCCCTGGACAGCCACCTGGTTCACCCGGCCCTTGAGCCAAGGTCCAGGTTCGAATACCAAACCGGGGTACTTGTAAATTGTTTTCCACACTTGACTAAGCAAAGGGTTTATAATTTCTTGTATAGATAAAAGTATTGTGATCACGAATATTTTTTACCTCGAGACTACTGTATTATGAATCTTGAAGTTTTAAGTACCCCCCGAACACATACAAAAAAAGTGGGTCCTATAATTATTCTGTCTGCTTGTACCTAAGGTTACATTCGAAACAATTTTAATAGATTTAATCCAAATTTTATATTTAAATGCCATTTTTTAATACATCAAGATAAAACCGTGATTTTTATTCTCGATCCAAAATCAATTTAATGAATGATTTTTGAATATTTTTAATTTTTCTAAAATTTCTTTGATAACGATTTGGTTCAAATTGAATATCTGGAGAGTGTTTTACTAAATAATTGTTTTTGAGTAAGATTGATTCATGAATATTTTACCAATGACTGTTTTTTCTAAATGGATTCTTTCTTCCAAAAATGACTGACATATTTATGTTAAAAATTACTATCTGAGAAGTGTATTTCATTCTAAAGAGGATTTATTAAAAAAAATTAATATGAATGGGTGATTTTTAGTAATCGATTTTTGAAAATCGGAGTTTTTACAAAATTGTTATTATTCTGAAAAAAATATGTATTTGTGGAGTATTTTAAACATTCAATAATATTGTAAATTTATTTTTCTAACAATAGTTACATTTGAGGTTAACTAGGAGATTATTTATTTTTAAATTATTAATTAGCACCGCGTCTTACTACCAGTTCGGGTTATACGCACTTACGCTAATGTGTAATGGTAGGGTGATTGTGAGATGAAATGAAGGACCTACAGTTTAACGTGGAATCCGAACCACGGTGGTGACCTGGCATTCCACACATTCACAATATGTTATTTTTAAAAAATTTAGTCCTACTGTATATGAAAAATTTGTATTATTTTGTTATGTCATTTATATTTCTAAAACCTCATCACGATAATGGAGGTGTACTTAATCGAAAACTACCCTTCTCATCTCTAGACCACGACTTCATGTATTAAGCCGTTTAATAACCTATGTTTAAAACGTATGAACAATAAAAAAAAACATGCGACTCTCAGTTACACGTTTACGCTTGTATCATCATCGATATTATTTTGAGATTTATTTGATAATGACTTGATAAGTTTTTTAATTGAAGACTGTGTTTTACTACCCATGTGAATTTTTTAACCTCATTCTAACTTTTTTTAATCGTGGTAATAACCTTTTATGAATTTTGTTAACGATTGTCTCATTTTATCGTGAATTTATGTTTACTCATTTTGTTTTAACTATGCTCTAAAATATGTTTATCACCGAATCATACTACCCGTTCGAGATATACGCATTAATTACGCTAATGGAGTAGGATTGGCTAGGTTGAATTTAGAGGAAATAAATATACTCGCATTTGAGTGAAGGGAGAGTAGGAAATAATTTATAAAATAAACACCATCAGTTCACCTAACCGGGGTTTGAACGCAGATATCTTTACCACAGGAAAACAAGTCTAGTTCTATAGTGACGCATGATACCATGCAACTACCGATGCGAGTTTACTCCATAGTTAAAGGATGTTTATTCAAGACATCTTTTCCTAAATAGGTTTTCCTTTTATGAAAATTAAGCAGTAATTTCTTTCCCCAGCGATGTCCGGGATGACCTAATTTTAATTAAGCTAAAAATAGACTCACATCGGTGGCCGTATGGCCTAATGCGCTATTCTCTCAGTATACTAGACTGCCAATGACGGGGAGATTGAGGTTCGAATCTCGGTCGGGTGTATTGAGGGTGCTTTTTCCTAAATGGTTTTCCATTCTCCCTCACGCAAATTCGGATATACTTCTAAATATAGCCTTCATAATCCCTAAAACCATTAGCATAATTAGTACATAAGCGTATAACCTAAACGGATATACAGTAGCCCCATGACTTCTTTGGTGCTGACTTACAACTCACAACTGACAGCTGACGGCTTTGAAAAGTTACTAGACCAAATTATGTATCCCTACGCCGAACCAAATGATCTGCCAAAACATGAGTTTAGCAACTGTCCCTTCTGACAGTCAACATTTAGGTATATACCTAAATTTTGACTGTCAGCTGTCAGTCAACACCAAAGAAGCCATGTGGCTACTGTAGTAAGGCATGGTGCTGAAAATATAGCAAATAGAGTTGGGGTGAGGAAGGTTTGATTTAGAAAAAAAAAAACTGTATTCACATTTGCGTGTAGGGAAAGTGGGAAACCTTTAAGGAGAAACCACCCTTGGTACCTCCTGCCGTGATTTAAACCTTTTCGGCACTGCCAAGTACCTATATACATGGGTTTAACAGTTGTTAAAGATCAATTATAGACCAAATTCAAACTTTAGGTCCTTTATTATAAAATTTTAAAAAACCTGTTTAGTATGCAGTCAATGGTTTGAGTGTTTGGGTAATATGTTCTTTAGTTATGGCACAGGTCATTTTATTACGAGATGTCACATTGACACACCAAGTGTCGAGATTGCAATGGCAGATCTCTAATGTAACCTTTAGATTTCGGAAATTGTAGTTTAAGATCCAATTAATCTATATCTGTATGGGCGGGGAGGTTGTGAACGGGTTATTTAACCCCTTTTCTTGGAACTGAATTTTTTTTTTTGTCAAAACGTAAATCGTATGAATTAGAACTAAAATAATGAACACTGAAGATATATTGTAATTTAAGACGAGGCTTAAGACTATGCAAGTGTAACGTTACAAAGATTAAAAGTGACCCTAAAATTACCAATTTGAAAAAAAAATCATTTAGAGACATCAAATGCAAGGTCACTTACATTATTTAAATTGCTACACCTCAATATAGCTTCTAGAGGCAATTAATTTTCATGCATTTGTTTGACCTCCTGTGGTTAATGGGGGCTATACTACCCAAAATTCTCTCTTTCCCCTGAAATTGAATTCTGGTTACAATCTTGATTCAATTAACCTCGGAAGCATTAGTTTATACATATATATTTTAATATTCATTCCAAATTTTAGATTTCTCCTAATTTAAAAAAAAATTAAATCTTTTAGAGCACATCCTCGGTGTATAAGTTTTCATAAACAAAATTAAATCTTTTAGAGCATATCCTCGGTGTATAAGTTTACATAAACAAAATAATTAAAATCGTTTTGAGAAATAAAGAAATCACACTATTTTATTTAACGCTGACTTATCTGAACTTATCTATGCTTTACATTATAAATATCATTTGATGACTAATCACTGTTAAGATACTGTTATAAAATTTGTAGATGTTAGTGAGATATTTCAAATACGTTCATATCGAAGATACGACAGTCATTGTGGCTGTCGAAGTCAAAGCGAAGGTCATTCTTGCTTCGACTTTGACTTCGACTGTTCAAACCTTTGTACACCCCAAATATAAATAGCTATGAAATATCAAGACAATCAAAATTATGACGTCAATTTAAAAAAAAATCCCATACAACACATGTGATTGAAAAAAATGTTATCTGAAAGTACATTTGACCACCCTTGTATTTACGTAAGGTTTCCAAGTAAACAGATTCGTTTTGATTGTTGGAGAAGAGAGAGAGCGTCGAACAAAGAAAAAGAGAAGAGAGAGGACTATGAACTCAGGGTGGCAAACTATAAGATTAGAAACACACAGAGTCGTAATCTCAAACGTGAAGAAATGATGGTTACCAAGCGAGATAAAAAAAAAAAAAAATAGAGAGAGAGGTAAATAAAATGTGTGTGGAAACGAGAACACAGAAAACAGCTGTTCGGAGAGATTTTTTTTTAAAAAATTACTCGGACTTGAGGAACGTGTGTGGGATTCAGAGGGATGCAAAAATAAGTTTACGTGTACAGACAGGGCCAAAAGGAAGCCCTTGTGAACCATAGGACAACGGTGACCAGAAATCTAATTAGACGAGTTGTGCACCCTGGAGGGAGGGCAATTAGTACACATTTGCCCCTTCCCTCTAATGGTCGTAGCTAGGTTATTTTTTTTTTTGCCCCCCAGGGAAAAGACAAGTCTCCCTCCTCCAATCTCATGTAAGGGTCATCAATAAATCACGTAACGTTGTTTATTTTTTCAACATTAGAATATAATTACTGTATTAGATCTATAGTGTACACCTCTCCCTCACCAATCATAACAGCATCACGTGATTTATGAATGATCCTGTAGAACCACTTTGATGAAAACCTAAATAGTACCTATACAGAACACTAGCTACTATCCATTTCGTCTGGATATTTTGATAGAAGACATGTTGTCTCTGTTTTCATAATACAGCTCCAATCCATCCATATATTTTGCCATGGACGGGGAAGATCACGAGACTTGAATCTCAACCATGTCTACTTAGAATACTTTTATCTGCACTAAATAGCTTCCCATTATTCCCTCCAAGCGAATTCGGGTCCGTTTACTCTAAACTCATACCTTACTCATCCTTAAACAATCATTGGATAGTTTTTTAGCACCATGTCTTACTACCTATGCGGGTTATACATTTAATTACTAATTACGATAATGCTTTTTGATATTAGGAAGTTATATTGATATGCAGTATACCCCACATTTGCGTGGAAGGAGAGTGGAGAACAATTTTGGAAAAAACCAGCCTCAATACACCCGACCGAGATTTGAACCTTAATCTCTCTGTCATCGGGAGTCCAGCCTACTGCGAGAGTAGCGCGTTAGACCACGCGGCCACCGAAGCGGGTAATAGATAATTGGACTAGTAATAAGACGTGGGTGCATACAAACAAAATTATATAATAGAGTTTCAAGCAAGCCTATTATACGGCTAAGATAAAACAGGTGAGTGCAATAATGCTATAGTTATCAAGAACATGTTTCGTTATCTAAACAAACGAAGGTCGTCGAGACGGTGTTGGTACGATTCTGACGTTAAGAAAGCGGCTTCTGCCCATTCACATCCCGAGGCAGGTCATTAGCTAATAGGCCATTAGTTTACTTAAATTATTATTATTATTATTATTATTATTATTAGCACACGTCTTACTACCCGTTCGGGTTATACGCACTTACACTAATGTGTAATGATAGGGTGATTGTGAGATGAAATGGAGGATCTACAGTTTAACGTGGAATCCGAACCACGGTGGAGGCCTGGCATTTCCCACATTCACAGGATGTCTTGTCAGAAGTGAAGGAAGAGTTTGGTAATCAGATAAATCTGTGCCGGGACCGAGGATTGAACCCGGACCCCAGCATAGTTTACTTAAAAGATTTATTTTTTGTCTATCGTGCCTTATTACCCGTCCGGTCTACCCGAGTATTTACACTAATGGTTGAGGAATATTTTGTATAAACTGTACCCGCGTTTGTATGAAATTCGTGTGTCAAATTAATTTAGGTGTTTAACTGGAGACACCCTTCTACACCCGGCCAGTATTCAAACTATGTCCTCCCAGTCACCGGAAATCCAGTCCATATAGCAATACTGACCCTTTTTTAACCCATTAGGTCATTTAAGCGGGTATTATCTAATCCAAGAGCAAATTTCAATCATAAGGCTAAAAACAGCAACGTTTTAAACGTCGCAGATCAAGGTTGTTGAAGGTACAAACACACACAAAACATCACAAAAATAGTCAGTTTGAAAAAAATACAGTCGGGTATTGCATGATCTCACTAGATAAATAAGTTGTAACATCTCTCCCGCTGTCAAGGAATGTAAAACTCAGAATATACAAAAAAAAAAATATTTACCGGTTGTTTTCTATGGTGTTGAAAAGTGGTCTTTTACCTTACATGACGAAAAAAAATTTAGGGGTGTTCGTAAAAAAAAGTGCTTAGGAATATATTTGGTCCAAAAAGTGATGAGGCTACTGGGAAGTTGAGAAGATGACAATGATTAATTACATCATCACAAGACATTATTAGAATAATAAAGTCTCGTATATTACGGTGAGCAGGACATGCAGAGCGAATGGGAGATTCCAAAACCGTGTTAAAGGTAATGACTGGGAATCCAATGGGAAGATACCATCGAGAAGAACTAGACGCAGATGGGAGGATAACATTAGAATGGAACTGAAAGAGATAGTGTGTAATGAGGGAGACTAGGCAGAGCTATCTTGAGATAAGGATATAGTGTAATTAGGTGGAATGGATACTAGCTCAAGATATGGGTAGAGTGTTATGTGGTGGACTGGCTAGAACTAGTTCAAGATAGGAATAGTGTTATGAGGTGGACTGGATAGAACTAGTTAAAGATAGGAATAGTTGGTGTACTTTTGTAAGTGCGGCAATGAACTATCGAGTTCCTAATGCCATAGAAGAAATAAGTAGGTATACATTGTATGTATATACAAGATAATCAAGTTGCTTTCCGAACTGTAAACAACGTTATAAATGATCGTGCGCCCTCACATCAGTGTTGCATCCAAGTGTGGATTAAGGATAGAGGGGAAGTGAGGGGCAGATTATTCAAACCTTTTTACCCAAACTGTAAATAATTTTAATAAAAACGTACACCATACACAGTTTAAGAACCAGGTTTAATACTTGATATTCGAAAGAAAAACCACTACACATATTTAAAGTGACGCTAAAATTACAAATTAAGCTTAGACAGATTGCATGCAAGGCTCTACATTATTTAAATCGTCAATCTTGAATGCTTACCATAGCAATAAACTAAAAACAGCAACTATTACGCACTTAATATTCATAATTGGTCTTGGCCTGCCCACAAAATGTCATCCTGAACACAGCCTTGATTGAATACCTTCTCTAAAATACATTTCTGGAAGCACCACAGCCTCGTAATGGACAGAAGGGAGCGTTGCAAGCACGTCCACCCGTCTGCACGCCAACGTTTTCCACGTGTAGACGTGTTTTCACAGTTGAACTGGTATAGATGTTAACAAAATGTTTATGACCGAAACTATACCAGAGCCCGGTTTGGTAACGCTTTCATTGACCAGACAAACCAGTACGGTTAGGACCGATGAGCCGAGAATTTGTGAGCCAATTTCAGAATACCTAGCTTCACTTCTTATGTTAGATTTAAACGAGTATAGCTTCGTAGTCGATGTTTTTTTTTTTTTTTTTGTAAATTAAAATGAACAGCAATTACTTGATAAAAATACACGACAATAAATATTTACTTAAAACCGTTTATTTATGGCTAAAAGAAAGAGAGTGCTATATGTTATAGGCCTATTTAATATTATATACGTATTTCATGTTTTCTTAAGGTTATTTTTGGGAAGTTATGTTCAACTTGATATGTTGTGTAAATATTAGGAATAGTCAAAATCAGGACGATTTTCCACTTCACTTATAAAATATTATGTGTTAATTAAATCTAAACTCATGGTTAGATTTATAAAAACAGTAGTGTGTTAGACTATTAATAACCGATTGCTTACTGATAGTTGGCAGAACTACACACACTCTCTGACAAATGTGTCTCAGCGTGAATGCTTCTATCGAAACTAATGTATCACAAACGGCGACTCGCCCGGATGCAATGTTCGTGTCAAACACACGTGTCGAAGCTCAAGATACTGTCTAGGACTAATCAAGGCCGTAGTTCAAACTCCCCCCCCCCCCCCCAATAATTTATGAACAAAATATATTTCGCTTTAGTTATGGCAAAGAATTTCAAAATTAAAGTACAGGTACAAATTGAGGGGGCTGTGTTACCATAAAAACATTTCAAATAGATTCTAGAACTGTCTATAATAAAGTAATTTTTATATCCTCCGGTAATTGAAGGATTTACCCACCAAACTCCCCCCTTCTCACCCCCCCCCCCCCCCCACTGAAATTATTGGCTGGCTACGGCCTTGATTGTAATCGGTCCCCACACTAGAGTATCCCAGTGTACAAATCTCCTTAGTAAAGATTCAACTTTAATAAACTGGAGGTAAAAATGGAAAACCGTGATGTTTGGGTGTGGGTAAGAGGGGTGGCTGACCTGCCCAGTGGCCCAGGTCAGAGGTCAAAGCTCGGCCTGGTGGCGTACCTCTAATCTGCTTAATGAGTTCAAGTGTTAAAGGAGAACTTCACACGAGTCATTTTATAACAATTCATTTGATTAAAAATGAAAAATTTAAAGGATTTTAAAAACTGAAAACGCACATAAGTACAGTTACCAAGTATCTTCTTAAATTACTATATTTTAGTTTTTTTTATTTAATTTTTTTTTGTACTTGTATAATTGTTTTTATTTATTTTGATTTACAATAATTTCTTTATATTCATATAAGAAGAAGAAAAGTTTCACTCACAATTACGCTTTAAATATTGATGGATTTTAAAAAAAAAACTTTTAGGAATCGTAATTTAAATGATACGTTAAAAGAACTTAGGTCATTTTAGGGCATAACAGATAGATCCGAACTTATTAGTTTGTCACCATACCGAGAGGACTAATTCATTCTTAAAGTTAACTCAACTAAAGGTGCTAAGAAGAAGGTTTGGGCATGGGGGAGTCTACATTGTCACGGGATTTCAAAAGAGTAAATAAATAGTGCCCCTTGTCCCATTGATCACAATATCAACAATAGTACCAATACCGCTTGTCGCGAGGTCCATTGCACAAGGTTGCCGCACACCATCGGGAAGGTCAGGGATCGAATCTCGGTTAGGGGTGGTTTTCCACACGGGGTCTACTTTCACTTTTATTACGACAATACCTATAAAATACTACTAAGAGGACTATATAAATATATTTTTTTACATCACCACATCTTACTACCCGTTTGGAATATACGCCTGTACATGCCTACTAATTACGCTAACATATTAGGAAAGAGAATGGCAGAGTTTCGATAAAATGTACCCACATTTGCATGGAGAGAGAGGGTGAAAAACATGTATGGAAAAAACCTCAATACATCCAACCGGGATTTAAACTCGAATATCCCCGTCATCGGAAGTCTAGTCCATTGCGTGAGTGACGCCTTAGACCATGCGCCACCACAGCGTAGTAGTAGTAGTAGTAGTAGTAGTAGTTATAAATATTAGTTAATTATTATAAATATTTACCACAAAAATATATGCTTATATTTTAAATAGTTCACCAATTACATCTGTACAAAAATCAAGTTGTATTGATTCTGTAGAAAACATTTCATAAAATACAAACTTTGTTCGCGTTGTAGTGACACATTTTATTTATTACTAGTATTATTTCATACTAATTGATAGTATTAGATAACATTACTTAAGTATAAATAGTTTAAACGCTTTTATTATCTTCAATATCCGCTTCGGTGGTAGAATAGTCCAAGGCATCGTATCCACAATAGACCGGACTGTCGTTAATGGGGAGATTGGGGTTTGAACCCTGGTTGGATGTATCAAAGTTTGTTTTAGCTAAGTGGTTTCCACTCTCCCTCCAATAAATGCGGTTACACTGGCTCAATTATTCAATCTTCCTTATTCCTACTACATTAGTATAAATATGCGTATAGACTGAACGAGTTGTACAAGAAACAAAAAATAAAAGTGGAGCCACCAATTATTTGGCAAGGATGTACGAAACTTTAAAATCTAGAACTCGAAGGTCAGATCTTTGATTCGACATTCACAGTAAAGTTCGCATCCTAGTGACATTTCGAAGAAAGAAGACACTAAGCTACCCTATATACTATGAATAATTTAGAGATTGCACTAAACATTCTATTTATTATTTCTGTTGTCAACATCCCTTTTTCTCAACAAATACAAAGCCTACAGCGATGAATAAGGTATCAGTGGATAAGATTTTTTTTTTTACCAAATTCTGACAGAATACTCAGTTTACGTTAAAACACATTGTTTGTTAAAAATTTAAGTTAAAAGAAAAATCTAACAATATTTTTTCGCCGAGTATTTAATTTCAACAACCAAACAAAATAATAAATCTGTTGTTTTTTTTAGAAGGGGGAGGGGGGGGTTTTATTGTGCGAAAGTTTCTCAAGGGCTTACTGGTTATATTATATCTCCACATCTAATCACTTTTATAACAGCTACTAAACACTCTATTAACAATTACTAGTAACCGCATGGTCTAAGGCGCTAATCTCGCAATAGACTAGATTACCAATGATGGGGAGATCGTGGTTCGATCCCAGTTGAGTGTAATGAGAGTGGACTTTCCTAAATGGTTTCCCTCTTTTTTCCTCGCCACACAAATGCGGGTACACCGCCTCTAAATTCAACCTTCCTCATCCCTAACCCATTAGCGTAATTAGTACATAAGCATATAACCTCAATGTGTACTAATATTGCTAAAAAACCTACAAGTGATTAAATGAAATATTCTATAAATTAAGCATAGATGATAGCACCATAAAATAAGATATAGTTTGTTTTGTTATTTCTATAGAGTCTACACCTGTCTTTTACCAAGATGCATTTGAGGGATAACTTGAAATTAAAAAATTATTTGTTATGTGATAACAACAAAAAACGTATCTTAGAATCTGGTACCGACTTTGTTTGGCATATTTTAAGTTTAGTTTCGACTTACTTGTATTTAAAAAAATGACTTTCGTACAAACAGAAAATGTTGACAAAATAACTCTTAGAGGTCGAAGTTAGCACCACCTGTGAAAAGCGAAAGCTGCACATTACAGTTGTTCGCGAATTAATATATGAAAAAAGATATGTGTTTTAGAATGGTTAGTTTGTAAATAAATAATTAGTGAACCCAGTGTATATTAATATGATTGAAAGTGTTTGCTTGTAACATTCTGTCTCTCGAATTTAGCCAAAAGAAAAGTTCCACAGATACTTTAATAATAAATTGGTCTATTTTAAGAGCATTCCATTAATAAATAAGTCACAATTAATTCCTAGAATTTGTGTTTACAAAATGGGTGATGGGGGCGGTTGGCGGGTGTGAGAAATCTAGTTTCACTCAAAGTCATTTGAATTCCAAAGGTTTATGCATACTCGTTTAAATAAGGAGGATAAGGCCATCTTGTTTCTTCGTCTGGCCCCCTTCCAATTAATCGAAAGTTTTGTTTGTTGTTATAGAACAAAGAGCAACGGAAAAAAAAGACACCCGATTGCCTTGACACTTCTACCATAGGTGCCGACCGAAAAACAAAACAAAAGAGAGCACGAGTAGTAAACAAGCAACCACGAACGAAGATAAGAGTAAGATTCTCGTATTAAACACCTTTTGACACATACACACATATTTTTGATAACAACTTTGATTAAATTTTACTATTATATTTGTGTAATTTTATAGGTAATGCCATTACATATAAAAATTAATATCCGAAACTCACAGGACTGGTGTTTTGAATACGTCAAAGCAGTTTTAATAACTGTTCTTCCTACCAGAATCTTCCTATAGATTATTCCCACAGCTATAGTGGTATTAACTCTGTATAGAATTCAGACAAACATTAAATGACTAACAAAACCAAATCTACACTTTAAAATAAAATGTATAGTTCTCATATTATTTACTAAGTGTGTGAATAAAAACATTAAAAAATAAAAATGATCACAAGTCAAACTTTTCTATTACATTTTAGGATTTTTTTTCCCTTCATCGTCGCATTTTAATTACAATATTTGAGTCAGGATGATGAATTTAAAATTTAAATGAAAATGTACCCCCACTTGCTTGAAGCGTGTGTGTGGTAAACCGTTTACACCCAGCTGTGATTTAACAAGAATAGCTAATGCTGGCGTTTAGTCAACTTGTCCGTCAATGAGAGGTACAATTAACTGACACTAAGACGTTACAGAATATGTTAAACCTACACTATGGCAGGAAAAACAAACAGGTTAAGTAGTTCCCACTAGTAATGAAAAATCAGCCTTTTTTTTTAAAAAACAATTTCATCCGTTAAATATGATGGATCTTAAGATAAGACAAATATGTACATAAAAACATGGCAACAAACATGTACTCTGAAATACAATGCCTTTTATTTCACTCCAGTTTATTTAGAACTATGTCAGGCGCAACGATTCTACGCCCCCTTCTTTCTACTAGAATCAATAGTCACACATGTCCTCGCCGAATCCTCACAACACGAAACTAGTGAGTGTTTACCTAATTAATATATTAGAAATACTTTTTCTGAATAATAACATATGGAACACATTTACAGCTAATTATTCTGGAGTATGATATCGTAAAGTTTCATAAACAAAGAATTGCGTAAATATGAGTTAAAAGAATAATCTATGAAAACCACAAACAGAAGCGTCAAAACAATAACACAACATATAATTAATTAAAACTTACCTAATTAAAATCAGCTGTTCGTGGAGTGATGGGCAAATATAAAGGTGAAGTCTAACTTGAAACAACCTACACTCCACTGTTCGCTCATATGGAATAGTGCACTCGCGCAGATACGACCCTGGTATATATGTCTTTGCACTGAAGACTGGGTCACTGCGCGCGCATACACGATCGTGTTTTTTTTTTTGGTCTGTACTACGCCAGCTAAGTCGGTGCGCGCGCAGCTTGTCACAACAAGGGAAATGATAATAATTACATCGCAGTGGTTAGTAGAGATGAGGAACGACTTAGCTTGGTAATAAGCTATAAACAGAGTAAATTAACTGATCAATCCACTGGACTGAGTTCTAAGAAATGTTATTTTACTAAATATTTTCACAAATCACTTACTAAAATGTCTTCATATATTAATCTGCACTTTGTTATCTATTCAAACTCAAATACGCTTAGCTTAAAGATAAGATTTTAAAGTGGAGTGAAAAAGGTATGTGGCAACAGCTCTTTAATTTTGCAGTTTTTATAATAAACAATTTTTTTGTGTGTAAAATCAATATAATATTACTCCAGTACATAGTTTATTTTTATACACATAGTGACCTCAAGAGTTGTTCTAGGACACTGTTGAGAGATATTAATAAACCGTTTTGCCAAATACGGGGGATAAAGGTTTGACCCTTGTCGGGTGCACTAAAGGTGTTTTTTTCCTAAATGGCTATCCACTCTTTCTCCATGCAAATGCGGGTTCACTTCCTCTAAACTAAACCTTCCTAATAATTAACCCATTAGTATAATTAGTACATAGGCGTGTAACCCGAACTGGTAGTAAGATGCGGTGTTGAACAAAAAAATCCGTTGAGATTACCATGTGAAGAAAATTTAAGCTCTGTGTTTGCACTGGAGAAGTATTGGATTTATTTTGCCGATAAACTTTTTTTTTTTGCTATGAAAACTGCAAAAATATTGGCCTTAACTCGCAATCTCTACCATCCCACCTTAGGTATTGAAAACATTTTCCCTTTTCAAGCATTTTTATTTTGTTTTTTTTACACACCGCATCTTTACTATCCTTCTGGGGTCTCGTGTATTTACACTAATGGGATAAAGATGAGGAAAGTAGAGAAATCTATCCGATTTGCATGGAGGGAGATAGGTAATTATTTTCTTAACTCAGTACGATCATCTGAGATTTAAATCACAACCTCCTTGACACCAGCAATAGAATTGGGGGAGTGACCCCTTAGACTATGTGACCACTAATGTGCTTTTTGGTTACATTACACACGTAGGCCTATTTATACTATATATATATATATATTGTGTGTGTTACTTATCAGTGCATCTCACTTCATACATACACATAACTGCACATCACATGATCTAAGACTATAAGACCTCAAAAGCGCAATAGACCAACTAGATTGCGCGTGACAGGAGGGGGGGGGGGGAGATCAAGGTTCAAATCTCAGTTGGGTGCACTGGAGAGGATGTGGTGGCAAAAGGGGAAGGAGATTTATCACTAATGCTTTTCCAACCCTTCTTTACTCAACTGTGAATTGTTATGGATTTACTTAAGATTTTCTTTCCTCGTTTGTTTCTGTAAATTAAATAGTTTAAGACGTTAATTACCAACAAATTAATTCGATAGCGTAACATTGGGGCTCTAGCTAAAATTAGTGGGGTGCTGCTCCGGAATTTTTTTTAGCCTTTGTTTTAAAATTGTGTAAAAGGAAAAAAACACTGTATAAAAAGAAAATTTATTCAGGAACTTGATAAAATCTTAACAAAAAAAGACCAAACTTTTTTACTTATTTTAACTTAAATTGTAATAGTTCAAGTTTGATCTATTTATTTAAAAATGAAATCCATTCTTCTTGTTTTAATTTGTGCAAAAAGTTCAATAATTTTCTCCTTGATCTTAGATGACAATAATTGAGGAAATTTTTCTCCATTGAAAGTACTGCAAGAGCATTTAGTCTTTCTGTTTTATAAAAGAACCGAAAAAAAAAAGAATCAAATAGAATAGCTGGAAGCAGAATAATAATATAATTCTACATTCTTCTACATTTTATCACATTCAAGAATATGGTACAAGGTTTTTAAGCACAACACACGCTGAGTAAAAAATAAACTTCCTTCCACCCTCACGCCAGAGCTGGCACTGCAAGAGCAACAGTGCTCTCTCTACCTGGTAGTCGTGCCTTCCTACCCAACCCCCTCCTATGTGCGCATGCGCACAACAGTCAAACACCACGTCACTGGCACTGTGAGCGCACAGTACCATACAAAGATTTTTGTATCTTTTTCATAAACTGAAGTACTGACATTAAGCTTAAGGAATATATATTGTAATACAAAAATAAAGAAGGAATTAAAGAAAAAAGGACTCTATATTAAATGTTATCGATAATATCAAGTGGAAATAGGGGCTGCTGCAGCCCCGCAGGGCCTGTATAA
Source organism: Timema cristinae (assembly GCA_039000515.1). Taxonomy (NCBI): domain Eukaryota; kingdom Metazoa; phylum Arthropoda; class Insecta; order Phasmatodea; family Timematidae; genus Timema; species Timema cristinae. The sequence goes on from JBCFYV010000024.1 coordinate 24,866,188, forward strand.
GAGCAGCCACTGTAGTGAAATATAAAACCAAACAAAAACATATAGCCTATGTGATATTTTCATAATTTTTTTTTTACCTTGTCTCAATACCCGTTTAGGTCACACGCATATATTTAATTGCACTAATGTGGTTGATATGAGAAAGGTGGAATTTATAACAGATGGAACTTCATTTGCGTGGAGGAAGGGTAAGAATCTACCATTTAGGAAAAAAACTATTCTTTTAACACCTAACTGGGGGTTGAACCCGAACATCCTGGTCACCAATAATCCAGACTAAATGAACTTGGCATTTAGTCCACGAAGACACTATCACAAGTCTCGTATTACTAGATTAATACGCATTACGTAAAGAAAAATATGTTTTTTTCTCAATAAATAAAAAAAAGTAAATTGACTTTTACGAACAAAGTAACTTTTCCAAAAATATGGGATATTGTTTGCAACTATTTATACTTTTAACTGATCATTTCAATGTGTCCATCAATTTTAATGTCTCAAATATAGCTTATATAATTTTATTCTTCAACTTTTAGTTATAATTCGAACACATCAAATGTTTTCAAATTTTAACCTATAAATTATATCAAAATCAACTGTATACAAATATTTTGTCGGTTATTGAATTACATTCCATATCACTTTATTTAATAAGTAATATCAAACCTTATAATTTATATTATTAATTTTACTGCCTAAAGCGAAGCAAATACTTGCAATACAGTAGGCTGCTAAACATATTTATACCTTACTCTTTTCTGTACTAATAAAGTATTGTCTTTCTTTACCGAAACAAATGGTTTGTTAATAAATACTATATATGCAAAAACTAGAACTTATTTTTCCAAACTGTAAATAATAAATAAAGCCGTTTTCATAAAAACTACAATTGCAAAGTGGCTGAAATATTTTCTGATATACATTGGAATTTCGTTAACATAAAACGCTTTTCTTTTCCGCATTACATCTTATAGCCTTTCCAGACTTTCCGCATTTAATTCCAATAAAGGGGGTAGACACGGGAACGGTAGCGTAAGAGTAAATGTACCCGAATGAAAGTGGAAAGAGCAAGAGCATGTGAAAACATTTTGGAAAAACGACCCTAAGTACAATCAGTCGGGATTCGAACCCAAACCTCTTCATTATCGGCAAACTGAACTATATGAAATTTACGTTCAATCCGCATTCCCACCGATGTGGTTTATATACAGTAGCCCATGGCTTCTTTGGTGCTGACTGACAGCTCACAGCTGACAGCTGATGTTTTGAAAAGTTACCAGACCAAGTTATGTATCTCTACGCAGAACTAAATGATCTGCAAAAACACCAAAGAAGCCATGGGGCTACTGTAGTTTGTATTAAAGTATTCACAATAATGTGTACAACATAATTGAAAAATTTATTTAAAAAAACTGCTTCATATATTGGTGGCTGTCAAGCTCCCTGGTCTTGGGGTAAAGGGATCACCTCAGGACCCAATGTCGTGGGTTCAAACCCCAACAGGGTTTTTCTTGAGTGATACAAATCTGTAACACAACTGCCCCCCGAGAGGAAATAAAGCCGCCAGTCCCGTGTCGATTGTGACATGTAAAAGAACCCTAAAAGGTGTTTGAAAATACCTTTGGTGGAAAAATTGGTAGGCTCTTTATTTATCGCTTATATACATTCTCGTGTGTTGATATAATCCGTCGGTTCAGAAAAAGCACGTTAAATACTTCAAATGATAATAATAAATGGTACGGACCTCCACACGGACTTTCTCGCTCTATTATTTAAAAATGGAGATAATTACTCAAAACTCGTGATATATGTGAAACGAAATAATATACACTAGCAAACCCAAGCATAAATTGCACTATACTTATGTGCTTTTTTTTAGTCACGGTTTTAAATTTTATAATTTTATTTTTAAAGAATTAATGTCCTTATTTGTATGTTTGGACCGGTAAAAAAAGATCAATATTGGGTCCAAAGGGTCAACACTTCGTATTAAAATTTTGACTTCTGTTTAAAATTCCAGACATTTTATTAGGTGTTTCATATCTTCATGTCATCGCATTGCTATTAAATTCCTCATTTATAAATTTTGACCAATAAAAAAATGTAAATATTTACTATTAGTCTAAAATGGAGATAGATCATTGTTGTACAAACATATCTCCTAAGAGGTTTAAGGAAAAATAACATAAACTTTTTGAGAGACTTGCTTATATTTAATTACTCTATGGCATTAGAGAATTATTACGTTAAAACTTAAATAGTATCTCTTTACAACTAAAGCTTGCAAAACTGTATTAATATATTTGCCAATATCTCAGAAAATGTTGGTTTTATAAAATAAAAGTTTTTTTTATCTTTAATAGTACTACAATTTTGCAATGATAAGTTATTTAGTATCTTAAATAGTTGTGAAGATAAGGAAATTTACACTCCTGTAAGGTACCTTAAAAGTCACTTTCATGAGAAAATGAAAATAGCCAGTTTATTTATAATCTTAATCAACCCCTAGATACGAATTTTAATCAAAATCATTCGAGATGATTTTGAGGAAATCGGTTTTTCTTTTTCGCTTTTTATTAATCTACTCTTAATTTTAGAGTTAAACAGACACACAGACACACAGACAGACAGCATTGCAAAAACCACTTTTTAGGGTCTGGGGGCTCACGAGACGTCGATATCCATCAACATTTCGGGTTAGATTTTTTTTTACGTTCGCAATACTTGAACTTTTGTGTTTCAAAAGTTAAAAAAATATAAATATTTGCGTATAGTTTGAAAGTTATTAGTTTTATAAAAATATGCTTCGAATAAAATATATGTATTATAAACAGATCTACATATTTGTAATAATAAGTAATTTAATATCTCAAATAGTTTTGTATATATTGATAAAAAATTATAATTACGCATCAGACTGGAGCCCTTAAAGTCATTTTGCCGAAATATTGAGAGTAGTCATTTTGTTTGGAATATTTATAAATGTTTAGAAATGATATTTAATCAAAATCGTTAGAGCCGATTTTGATAAAATTGACTTTTTCAATTTTTACCCTTCAGTAAACTCCTTTTAATTTTAGGGTTAGATATCCAATTCCAAAAACCCCTCGGGGCGAGCCTATGAAAGCCCTAGATACCAAATTTTAGTCCAATCGGTAAAATAGTTTAGGCTTTAGCTGGAGATACAGTCAGACAGAAATTCAAAAACTACTTTTTCGGACTCAGGGGTAAAGGGGGGGAGGGAGGTCATGAAACGTCAAGATTCATCAAAATCTTGAGTTTGATTATTTTTTTACGATGGCAATACTTTCCTACCTGTAAGATAGCGAAAAAGTACTTACACATATATTGGTCAAGCGACGAGAGTGGAGAGTTATTATGACGTATTCTCTATTATTATGTTGATATAGCTTACTCGCACTATGTCACAGTCATGTACCCTTAGTTCACAATGTAAGGCCCACTCTACAACAAGTCCCACCCGCTTGTCTGTCTACAATAGCACACGCAAGCGCAGTCGCATGTCGGAACTGTCGGAAGGGAGAACATTATCCTTATCTTCGTTTATGTAGTTGAGTTGGCTTGCTCCAATCAGAAACAAATAATGGTATTTAACTAGAGCATTAGTTATTTGGTCAAGGATAAAAAGTTCGTGAAAATCTAGAGTAAAAGGTAATTGCATTTCGAATTGTTTGGTAAGAGTAATAATTTAATAGCTTTTCCATAAATTAATTTGATTAGTAAACTTTAATATGTCTTTGATGATGGAGTCATATTGGTTGAAATCACGTTTACCGACATTTTATTGTAGAATAACCCCCTTCCCCGTAAAAAAATATTGTAAAGAATCCTGTAAAACAAAGCTTCAAATCATACATCATGTCAACATAAAAACAAAACTTTTTTTTACTTATTTAAAAAAAAATACAGTCCTACCATCACTGTATAGCCCCCTCCCTCTTTTTATCCTCCCTCCTATTTTCATCTCATTCCTCTTTCCTCACCCCTACCTCCCACCCCCTTCACCAACCCCACTTTCCATTCAACAACTTTTTTTTCCAACGACTATATAATATACTATCGACATTTTTATGAGGAATAAATTAAATTTCAAAATAAAATATAGCCTATGTTACTCGCTGATAATGTAGCTTTATATTGGTGAAAGAATTTTTAAAATCGGTCCAGTAGTTTTTAGTTTATCCATTACAAACAAAAAAATAAAAAAAAAATCTTTCCTCTTTATAATATTAGTATAGACAATTATTGTTTAGGCAGATAATAGATACAACACATCCGTCAAGCGGGAGCGTCTGGTTGTAGACGAACCACAAGGTAGTAAGATTAGTTTGCATTACTTAAGCAATGTATAACTTTTAAGATAATGTTAAAGTCTAATCCGTCAAGGTAAACCTGCTACCTTTCCCTGGGTGAACGGAGTGTACAATCCAATTTTCATAGAAAGAGTCGTTTCTGACAGCTATAAAAACTAATAGATATAGTTTCACGTATTTAGGGAAAAAAACCTCATTGCACCCAACTTGGACAAACCACGATCTCCCTGTCATAAGCAGTTTAGTTTATTGTTAGAGTGATGTCTTAGATCATGCAGCTGTTGAAGGGGTATTTTTTAATTTAAATAATTTATGTATTCCAACACATGACCAAGTTTTTATAAGCCAACAACTTTATTGAACTGAAGCTGCCACTTTTGATAGATATCAGCCTAAAAAAACTAAAAAACTAGATAATAATATTGATAAATCATTGTTGAACATACACACACACACAAAAAAGTACCGTACGTTTTATGTTTTCTAAGAGTTTCCTCCATCACAGAAACCACATTAATGTTATCTCTGAAGTAATAGAACTATCACCCGCTTCGGTGGCCGCATGGTCTAAGGCGTCGCTCTTAAAGTAGACTAAGCTTTCAAGGATGGGGGATTGAGGTTCGAATCTCAGTCGGGTGTACTAAGGGTGTTTTTTCAAATGGGGTTTACACTTTCCCTCCACGCAAATGCGGGTACACTACCTATAAATATAGCCCTTATAATCCCTAAATACCATATAACATAAACGGGTAGTAAGACGAGGTGCTTAAAAAAATAAGAATAGAAATGTCTCGACAGTTGCAGTCACTGATGTAATCTTCTCCTCACATTAAGGTACCTGTTGGATTATGGGTAAGGTGTCAGACTTCTATTCTGGGGTCCGGAGTTCAATCCTCGGTCCCGGCACAGATTTATCTGATTGCCAAACCCTTCCTTCACCTCTGACAAGACTTTATTAATCACAACTTTGAATGTGTGGAATTCCAGACCTCCACGTGGTTCGGATTCCACGTTAAACTGTAGGTCCCCCATTTCATCTAACAATCACCCTACCATCAACATTAGCGTAAATTCGTATAACCCAAACGGGTAATAATAATATAATAATAATAATAATAATCCACACATTAAATACGAGCAAAATCACGTGACATCAGCAAATGGGTTGAAACTTAAAAGTGGTTAATTAACTATCATCACATTACGTATGATCATATGATCAACAACAAACTCGAAGCCAGTGTCAAACGAACAAAATGATCGAACAATCAATCTTTTTTTTTTAGCACCACGTCTTACTACCCATTCGGGCTATACGTCTATACACTAATTAAACTAACGTGTTAGGGATTAGGAATGTGTAATTTAGAGGAAGTTTACCATCATTTTAGTGAAGGGAGAGATGAAAACCATTTAGAAAAAATCGCTCTCAGTACACCCGACCGTGATTTGAACCTCCCTGTCATTGGCTGTCCAGTTTATTGAGAGAGTAGCTTGTTAGACCACGCCGTTACCAAAGTGGGTATTCATAATTTATTAGCGCGATTAGTTTAACAGCGTATGGCCCAAACGGATAGTGAGAAACTTCTGACGCATACGATTGATACATTACTATCAGACAACAGTATCATTTGTACATCAATCTTTTTTCCATCCGGTCTATCCACATATTTATAATTACGAGGTGTGGAGAGGGTTGGTAGGATAAATAGTGTAAAGAAAGTTACATAGAGTTAAAAGGGGAAATAATAAATAAAAAACAACTTGGTATATCCATCCGGTATATTAACCCCTATCTCTCCGTCACCAATAAAACAAGCGAGATGAGTTAGAGGACTTTGTCTACGTGCCCACCAGTGCGGATAACCAAATTGTGGTTCAGCCAATTTATGCAAATTTAAAATTTATTGTGAATTTAATTTTTTAATTTTAAATAGGACTACAGTTTTTTTTAAACATAATAAATAAGTTTAATACAAGAGCTTCTAGATGGCTTCATTGATAGAATAAAAGGGGTTATAGGAGTGCATTAGCGTTAAGAGAGGATGGGGAAACCAATGATAATGATCATCATTTGAAAAAAGGCTCCAGTATATCCGGATCGAATCAGGACCCGACTTCTACGTCAATGGTGACCTTGTGAAATGTAAACTTAACACCTTAGACTTAATGGTCAATGATGTGGGTTTCAAGACTTTGTGTAACTTTTGAATTATTATTACTATCATCGTCATCCACAATGTTTACTTTCTATGGACCCCTTAGAGAGATAAATATTGTGATCGTAAAATATTGAACGCAAGATTTTTCTTAATGTTGACGTCTGATGACTGCCTGAAACTGAAAAAGTGGTTTTCGCCATGCCGTTTGTCTGTATATTTACCTAGAGCCGAAACCATTTTACGATATGGGTTAGAACTAGTTATCTAGGGTTTTCATAAAGTTCCCCCAAGGTATTTTCGGAATCAGATATCCAACACGAAAATTAAGGATAGTTTACTGAAGGGCATAAAGAGAGCAAATCGATTTTCTCCTAATAAATTCTGACGATCTAGATTATATTTTGTAATTAAATGTTGTTTCACATTAAAAACTAGATGTAAACTCTTATTTTTACATAAATAATATTTTTAGGGTACTTAACATAAGCGTAAATTTCCAATTTTGATCATAACTTCTCAACTATTTGAAATACAAAATAAATTATCATTGTAAAATTTTAGTACCAATCTTTTATTTCAAGTATATAGTTTTATAGGTCCAACAGTTTCTGAGCTATAAGCAAATATATATATATATAATATATATATACATATCATATAAACACATACATGATGATGAAATTGATAATTAACGTATTTGGTGGATAAAGGGGTTTCTCTTTTCTTCATGCTTCTGTAACTGTGTATATTATCAGTACAGACTACCCTTAAATTTAGGGTCCTATATCTAACTTGATTTGCTCGTTGGGGGCTCCACTCCCAAACCCCCAGTGAGTTTTATTTGCCAGTGGATGTAAACTAGTGTAATTCCAAAGCCGTTTTTTGATAGGTCTTACCGCTTAGCCACAAGAGACCTCCAAAGAAATGTCCGCACCGAATTTAAAGTTGATCCACCATTTTGATTTTTTTTAGGGGGGGGGGGTTGACTTTTTTTTACTTTTTGAAATTTTCCCGTCGATTACATGCTAGAAGCTAGAAGTTTGCCAAATTTCAAGTTTCTAGCTCATCTGAAAGTGGGTAAACATTAATGTCAGTGAGTCAGCCATGTGGCTTTATAGTAGTATAATACCAAATATTCCTCGGAGGAACCTTAGGAAAATTTTAGAAACCAAGTTTTAGTCCTGTTGGTAAAATTATCTCAGCTATGGACAGACAGACAGATGGAGGTATCATTAAAACAACTTTTTCTGTTTCAGGGACTCATAAAGCGTCGACATTTATCAAAATCTCGAATTAGATATTATTTTACTATCACAATACCTACTTCTCTCTCTATGAGGAGTTGAAAGAAAGCGATTAAAATATAGTAAAGACCAAATGGGTAGTAAAACGTGATGTATGTTCGTTTGATACTGGTTTTTGTTAGCTCTGGCTCGTTAACATCCTCTATAACGCATGCAGTACGTGTTTAAGGGATTAGCTGGTTCTAACGAACAGGATCGAGGCAGACAACACAGGTGCTAACTTCAAGAGTTTAACATGTAATACTCATTATTGAATGGTTTGTTGCATGTATACACAACTCATTATTCTAACAAGCTCTTGATATGCAAAGGTGGTTGAGATCAGCTCAGTGAGGTAGTCTAAAATAGATTAGTGGGGAAAAAATATTAGTATAAGAACATTTCTGGAGGTAAGGATCACCTCCTCCAAAGGCTGTAGGACGTTTGACCCCCCCCCCCCCCCCAAAGGGACCAGTTTGGACCAATCTACGTAGGACGTTAGGCGGTGCCCTATTAAAAATGAGAGGTCGCTTGGACCTACCAATTATAGGACGTTTGGACCAAGTAAAAATCACATTTATTTATCTTACAGGTGTTTTTCTCAACCGTACCAAACCATCTAGCACACCCCTCCATGATCCGGAAGCAAGAAGAGTCAAGGGGGAAGACGAGTACTCTAGAACTCTCTTTTTTTTAACATTGGCTATTTTAATGGAGATTTAATGGTAAAAATGCGAACACAGTAACTCAAAATGGTGTTAACTGTTTTATAAATCACCCTTTTATCGAAATGTGTCATTGGAAGGGACTGATAAACAATAGTTAATAGGGATGCTAAGAGTATTTTATTATTAAATTTAATTATATATTTCATTAAAAGACTTAAAGTATAAAAGGGACTAATCAATTTAATATTGTTTGTGGTAAAACAATATTTCCGTATCGAACCTTCATTCTTTGTTTAAGCTCAGTGGAGGCCAATATGAACCAAACGAAATAAATAAATAAGATGGTGTTCCCCCCTACTGAACCCATGACTATCCTACTGGAATGGTTGGAGTTCAATTCCAAACGACTGCACTGCTAGCTATTTTTTTTTTAAACGTGGCTCACTGTTTTCAGCCCATGGAAAGGCTGACGCAGTTACATAATTTTATCTTCCTAATCCTGTTCCAATAGTTTGGAAAAGCCAAGTCGGAAATGGCTATTATAAGCACATGATAAAAGCACACTTTTTTGTGTGTGTTCCACGTCATACTAACCATTTGGGATATTATAATTTAATTAAAATGATTAAATCTGAATGAGTAAGGTATAATTTCAAGTACCCACATTCTCATGAGGGAAGTGTGAAAAACTATTTAGACAAAACAATTCGTAGTACACCCAGACGGGATTCGAGCCCCTACCATCCCCTTACTGGCAAGCCAGACTATATGACCAAGTGCCCATTGAACTTACAGGCTTTGATATTATTTATGATAAACGTTCATATTTTTTCTGATTAATTATGAACATTGCTTTTGTTGAAAATTTAATGGTTTTAGTGGGAAATTTGTTCTTTGCGTTTTATTCCCCTTCCGATGTTCACTCTTTTGAGAAAACAAAACATTCTTGGAAATAAGAAAGTGTTCAAACAAAAGAGTTTGAAAGTGAATATAAAATTCATAGGATTGTGGTTAGGACATTAAACCTTGACCCAAACGTTAATAACAGGATCCACCATTTATCTACAGTAGCCCCATGGCTTCTTTAATGCTGATTGACAGCTGACGGCTTTGAAAAGTTACCAGACCAAATTATGTATCCATACGCCGAGCCATATGATCTGAAAAGAACATGTGTTTACCAGCTGTCGCTTCTGAGAGTCAAAATGTAGTATATACCTAAATGTTGACTGTCAGAGGTCAGCTATGAGATGTCAGTCAGCACCAAAGAAGCCATGGGACTACTGTAACACACACGCCACACACGTCTTTTTCACGAATTTTTATTTATACCTTGGGTTTGGTTGGAAGGAAATTTTAGAAAATTTACACTTATCTCTTTGCGGCCAACATTGATAGCAATTTTAATATATAATTTGTGTTATTTTATAAGTGTATGGATATTATTATTATCCATAAAAAGTGACAGTTTCATATCCAGTAACTTTACCTATGTTTTTTTTAAATATTATAATTCTCAGAAATATTTCTTCCTCTAGAAATCGGAGTGTACAAATCAAAATAAATTTAAAGATTTTAAATTATATCTACTAATAGGAAACTACATTATATGTCCAATACGAGGCTCACAAAGGTTAACACAGCTCCTTAGAAAATAGCTAATTGTTTTCTTGAATGTTCAAGGCATGTGTGCCTACTTCGTTTAGCAGATTTGAGTTTATGACAATTCTTGCCTCTTTAAACTTTTGCAACATAACCGGTTGCGTAGCTTAAACCTCCCCCCCCCCCCCCCTTCCATCACCTTGGTTAGGAAGAAATGGTAGCAAAGACTTTAGTTAAGCTCAAAAGCAATATTTAATTCTATGATAAGTCATTTAAAAATATGTTTCACGTCAAAACAAAGTAGAAATATTCCAACAGGGCTCTTTTTCCTTAACAACCCTATAGTTTGAGTTTTAATTATAGAAAAAAAATGAGTGAAAATGGGACAATAGTTCATCTTCATTGGCTTTTTAGGCATATTTGTGGAACTATGAGACAAGACACGAAGAAAAAAGGATATAGATTTAGCTTTCCTCTAACAAATACAGTAATTTTGTATAGGCTCACCAAAGAACAATTTGATATTTGAAAACTAGCGGGGGCTTTCCTCTTTACCTTGAGATAAGAAGCTTCGTAGTTTTATTTCCATTCTTTCTTATTAACATGCCAAAGTGTGGTTGTAAGTGAAGGGCAAAAGGGAATATAAACTTAGACGGAATAGAGAAGTAGTTTCAGAAAGACACAGACCATTTAATTTTTAAGCCGTTTGCCCTGAAAGCGATTGATAATTTCCCGTTGACCGATACGGACTCCTTAATTTCTGTTAAAGTGGGTCACCAAGCCCTTCTGACTCTACAGCCTACATTCACCAAGCCCTTCTGACTCTACAGCCTACATTCACCAAGCCCTTCTGACTCTACACCTACAGTCACCAAGCCCTTCTGACTCTACAGCCTACAGTCACCAAGCCTTCTGACTCTACAGCCTACAGTCACCAAGCCTTTCTGACTCTACAGCCTACAGTCACCAAGCCTTTCTGACTCTACAGGCTACAGTCACCAAGCCCTTCTGACTCTACAACCTACAGTCACCAAGCCCTTCTGACTCTACAGCCTACAGTCACTAGGCCCTTCTGACTCTACAGCCTACAGTCACTAAGCCTTTCTGACTCTACAACTTACAGTCACGAAGAGGATCATCACCAAAACGTTTCTCACTTATCTGAATTTTTGATAAATTTGAACAATACAAATAACATAACTTTAACGCGTATCTTAATATGTTCATTATGCAATTAAATCTTTTTGAGATTAACTTTAGTAATTTTTATAACACTATATGATGACAAATAAGATAAAAGTGTCTTAAAGAAGTATTATTCTATACCAAATGCAATTTTCTTAAAAACTCAGCTATTTAAACGAAGACGTTTTGTTTTATTATTCACGTTCGTAATTTACTAATAACTAAAAAAATATGTATCTTATAATGTATTGAACGGAAAATAAAATCGTACCCAAAAGGTTGATTTTTGTAAAGAGGGTTGCGTGTTTAAACGTTACACGAAGAAAGGACTCAGAAATTAAATATTAATCATACGTCATAGACAAAAATCAAGTGGAGCCTCTTGTTTGAAATGGGATGTCAAATATAATTTGTGGATATTACAGGAAAGTCGACAATGTCTCGAAATTAATCAATATCGTTGATGTACTTCAATTACTGACCTCTGGGGGATTTGGGATCAAACCTTGGTATGGTAGATATTTTAAATTTTCCGTGGCACAAGTAGTTTTCATTTCACTATTAAGGTGGGAAGGGAGATAGTGTGAGTTAAGGTTAATATCTTTTCATTTCTTATAACAAAAAATTGTTTGACCTAAATAAATAAAATTTTGGTTCCCGTAGGTATTTTTAGTTTAATTTTATATACATAAGGATATCAACATTTCTTGAATATTTGTTATGATAAAAATTCAATTTGAACAGACACTTTTTAAATGAAAGGAAAAAGTTTTAGGTTCCGTGATACTTATAAAAATATTGTTAATTTTTTTAAACGACTTTTCTTTGTGAAGAGAAATATACATAACTTATCTACTGAAGCAATATTTTATTTACTTTAGCTGAAAATTCTTATAAAACTCCAAAAGTACGGAATCACATTCCATTCCAAGCTAATTTAAATGCTTTATTTCTTTCATGCATGTCTTTTAAATCAATCTGTAGCTCATTTTGTGGAAAAATTAGCAAGTACTAATAATCTCTTTCCCAGGGGATCCCCGAATGTACTAATAGTACATCCTTTCCTAGAGGATCTTTCCATGTCCCAATGAGAACGAGGAGGTTTTGATAGTGAATGTGAAGAAGAGGAGCTAATGAAGATTTTAATATTTCTTAATCCTAACTAACTAGAGCTTGGTGACCTTTAGGATGGTTCTCTTTCGGGAAAAATACCCATGGTACCAGCTGGGAATCAAACCCTAGGCTGGTAGCCGGGGGCACTTACAACTATATCACGGGACGGTTAGCAAAAATATGAAATCAGGCGATAATAGCCTCACTTTTTGTAAACACCATTATGGTGAATAAACACTTTCGTAGGGAAAAGTGTGTAATAATTAAGGACAACATATATATATTTTGTTGTATATGTGTGTGTGTGTGGGGGGGGGGGGGGGGGTTATGAGACCTGGTTGAAGAATCCCCAACCGGTAGGATACATCAACTAAGGTAGTCAGTCTTGTACAATATGCTGGTGACAGGAAGTATGAGTTAGAATCCCCCCTAGATGGTTTTTCCTTAATTAATATCTACTTGTCCTCTCAAATTACATATATTTATATACAATATACATTTATATGTAAATATATATTTATGAATATTATATTAATACACTAGTGGGCTAGTGAAGAGAAAGGTTGATTTTTTTAAAGAAATTTCACTCGTATTTACACAGAAGTGGAATGGAAATACCATTTTATAAAAATAAAACCACTCTCAAAAACCAAAACACTCAGCTGGGATCCCAAACCCAACCTCCACATCACCGGTGAAATAAGATTAGATAACCTTAAATTATATCTGTGATATCCCCGATACGGGCTAATATATTTATAATGCATTGTGGAATCTATCCACACAACTCGTAATGCTCAGCCTATGAACTAATGCTTGACAATAGCCTTGGTTTAACATGTTTCTGTCTCCAAGCAAGCTATCTGACTGTGATTACATACAGGATTGCCACTGTGTGGTCTACCTCGGGAGTCTTAGGGTCAAGTGTTCGATTAAGAACCTGAGAGTCAATGAATTTTTTTGGGCGATACAAATCTATAGCACAACATCCTTCGGAGGAAAAAGTAAAACCTCGGTCCCATGTCGATTATGGTATGTAAAATAACCCTGGAAGATAAGTGAAAATATCTTTACATGAAAGATTGGTAGGCTCTTTTGCTCTCTCTCTCTCTTTCTTATAGATATTCTCGTATACTGATATAAACAGTCGATTCAAAAAGTGCACAAATACCTTAAATAGTTCTGTTGTAAAATAGCAATTTACGAACTTTAGCAAAACTGAAGATGTTCAACTACGGAATATGTTTTTTTTAACTTTACACATATTACGGATATGTAGACCTAAATCACATTCTCACCAGTTTGTGCTGTTAATAAAGTATCCAATAACTTCCCTGTCAGTATATGCTGTTAAATATAGCGGTGATTCATTTTCTGGCGAATTCTGTTTTCTAGCACCGCGTCTTATTACACGTTTGAGCTATACACTTATGTATTAATTACGCTAGTGGGTTAAGATAAAGTTGAATTTTGAAGAATTGTACACGTATTTGCGTGGAGGTAAACTACCCTCAGTACAACCGACCAGATTCGAGCCCTGTTCTCCGCGTCATCTGGAGTTTAGTATATTGCGAAAGTGAAGTCTCAGATCATGCGGCCACCTAGGTGGGTCAAATAATATTGATTTTTTTTTTCTTACTTTATACTTAAGTTTTACACTACCATAAGCCTTACTTTATTTTAAGCTTGCATGGGCTTTATTTATGTACTATAAAATTACCGGGTACCTCCAGATATATTATAATATTGAAACTTGGTGTAAAGATTACACAATCAGTGTGAAAATTAAGAAAAATCAATGCTACCAATTTTAAAAATTATTCTATAAATCAAATTTGAGAAAAGGAGTCAATTTTATCGAAAAAAAACATACGTATTAAAGCATATAAACATATGAAAAATTAAAAATCTCTGAATGCATGGTAAAATACATTTTTTTTAATAAAACACTTTGATTAAGTTTTCATCAAACCAAAGGTATAAAGAGTACTTGTGTGTAAGTAACTTACAGATTAAATATCATATTCTTTAATTTTGATACTTAACTTGTTCACCTTCTAAACTAAATATTAAATTTCTGGACACTCTTTGAGAAAAATAACTCAAGTTTCAAACAAGTCTAAATTTATAACGAAGCAAAAAGTAGTTTAGGGGTCAGAGTTTGATCTCCGGTGTTTCCAGTATTTTTCTATGAAGCATTGGATCTGTAACTGGATTAAATTCAGCCTCACGAGGACAAATGAGCAGTTACCTAAATAAATAAGTAGCAGCTCTGGTCTAGATAACTAAGATTAATGGCCTTGGTTTTGCTGTGTTGACCACACGCCCCTCTCTATCCGTAAATGTTGGCACTAACATCGGTAGCAGTGACGGTCGCTCAGTTGGGATAGCTCGATTGAGGGCTGACTCCATGGAGTTTTTTCTGTAGTGATATATTATTATTATTATTATTATTAGCACCGCGTCTTACTACCCGTTCGGGTTATACGCACTTACGCTAATGTGTAATGGTAGGGTGATTGTGAGATGAAATGAAGGAAATACAGTTTAACGTGGAATCCGAACCACGGTGGCGGCCTGGCATTCCTCACATTCATAAGATGTCTTGTCAGAGGTGTAGGAAGGCTTTGGAAATCAGATAAATCTGTGCCGGGACCGAGGATTGAACCCCGGCCGCCAGCACAGAAGTCTGACACCTTACCCCTAGACCACCAGGTCACCTGTAGTGATAATAGTATTTTATTAAGAAAATACCTCGAAAGCTTTCACTTGAATTAGATGTTTCGTCGTACCCACCTCGGTGGCGTAGTTGGCTGACGCGCTAGTCGTGTTGAGCTCGACTGCTGAAGACGGGGAGATCGAGGTTCGAATCTCGGTCGGGTGAACTGGGGGGGGGGGGTTGTTTCCTAAATGGTTTTCTCCACTCTCCCTCCACGCAAATGCAGGTTCACTTCCTCTAATTCGACCTTCCCAATTCCTAATCTATTAGCGTAATTAGTACTTAAAGCGTATAACCCGAACGGGCAGTAAGACGCGGTGCTATTATTATTATTATTATTATTATTCGATGTTTCGTAAAATGACTTATTTTATAAATAATTTGTAAGTGGCCACCCCTGTTTAGATCCATTATGATATCAACTTAACGATTTGAGATAAAAATGTGAATATCCGATTAAAACATTTACCCGGTTTTTTATTCGATACGTTGATAGCGATTTTTTAAAAGTTATAAGAAACACATTACCAAACGGGTTGTAAATACTTTAATAATGAAGTAGATAAGGATAACTCAATTAATATATCTTCAATAAAAATATAGATTGCTAATAAAATATGTCAAAATCTTAAGCTTATAAAACCCAATGAATGTTTTTAGTGTGAAATATAACTAGGTCCTAGAATACTATAAAAATATGATAAACTATACCATAATAACACTCATCTTTAAAATGGTGCTCCCACTAGAAAGTTTTTTTTAATATGTCGATATATTTTTTATATAATGGGGCTCGTGGTATAGTGGTCAGAACACCTGGCTTTTGACTTGGAGGTCCCGGTGTTTGAGTACCGGCTCACTACCCGGGGGATTTTTCTCGAAAGAGGAATAACTCCAATGGTAACTAGGGTTTGGTTAATTAGGCTTAAGTTAGATTAAGTTCTTCAGTGGCTCCTCCCCGACATACTCACTATCATCATCCCCTCACCTCACTGGGAGATTGAAAGAGTCTCCACAAAAAAGGATGTACGATTGGTACGTTCGGGCGTTCCCTGGGCAAAGGTACCAAATTACTGGATAATCTTTCAGCAAACAGAGCTCTAGATATGCCATTATTATTATTATTATTATTATTATTATTATTATTATTTATTTTATATAGCAATGTTATGTGTATATAAGTGTATGTGGGGATGTGGGGGGCAAGGTTATTGTGTTTTATAATATTTAAATGTAACCATTGAATATTAAAAATAATAAGATGTAATAGAGTTTGAATGTGGGGAATGCCAGGCCTCCACCGTGGTTCGGATTCCACGTTAAACTGTAGGTCCTTCATTTCATCTCACAATCACCCTACCATTACACATTAGTGTAAGTGCGTATAACCCGGATGGGTAGTAAGACGCGGTGCTAATAATAATAATAATAATAATAATAATAATATAATAATAATAATAATAATAATAATATTAGAGTTTGATATTCTCGATATTAGTTAACAATTCCTTCCTTAGAAACGTGTGCAGACATGACTTGTTTTAAAGGTTGAGCTATATTAAAAACTTTTTTTTTTTGTGGTATACATATACTTCCATTTTTAGATGACATACATGTTTTTTAAAAGAACAAAACAATTTTTATTCGAATCTAATCTTATTTCTGAATAAGTAAGTGTATATCAGACAACGTTCAAGATTGTACGATAACTATCTAGCTAACAATATCTCGAGATCAAAAGGTAATCTGGTAAGTACTATATGAATAATAGTTTCTATATGACCGCCTATTGGCTGTATGTATTTTATATATAGTCTCTTTATTTATCTGTAAATTAGTAGACATTTCATATTCAAATATCTACTATATTTTCTTTCTATTATATATAAAGCATGAACAAAAACTTGCGACAGTAAAATAAAATTCTCTAAGATATTTTATCGAAAATATGATTTTTACGTTCCCTTAATTCTGAAAAAATATCTTTTGGGATGTCGTTTGTCTTTGTGTGTATGTGTGTCTTTTGTGTGTGTGTGGTGTGTCTGTGTGTTGTATCTGTGTGTTGTGTTGTATTCTCTTTGGTCATTCACTACTATAGAGCCTCAATTATTCCTTAAAATATGATATGTATAATTTTTTATAGTGCTACTCGATGCAATATTATTATCAATGTAAAGATATACAAATTAAAGATCTTTAATTGAAACTAAAATGACAAAAAGTAGATTTGTTTTAAAACTAATCGAACCATTTTTTTATTAAATTTCACTGATTCACATAACACGATGCTACTTAATAATAATTCATAGCTCCCCAAGATTAACAATTAGCAACATGTTTCCCCCCGAAAGGTGTTACATCATCGGGTTCAGGTTTTGGGATGAACAAATTATTACTGCTCTTCTTCTGTCATTCCTTCATGTTCGTAAAAGATTGGAGTGACACAGAAAGGAAATAAAGGCTGCGAGGACGGGGTGTCGGGGTGGCTACTTTCCAGTAGAAAAATAACAGCGTTTATACGTTAATACATAAAACACACTGAAACGATCTCAAAATATCTTGACACCTTTTGTTGTGACCCTATCAAAATTTGACTTTGTTAGAGGAAGGTACATTTATATTTCTACTCCAAAGTGCCCATTTTAATTTTAAACATCGTAAAAATGAGATGTTTTTAACTTTTTAAAAATGGCTGTTTTTTTTTGAAATTGGCCAATAACATGTCGATATCATTTATCTTCATTTGAGTGTGAGCAAATTTTTAAAATATCTAACAATATCCTTAAATAAATCGAGATTTCTAAACGTTCCTCAGCGTTCTCTCGCGTTTTCCACCATAAAGTGGTCGCCTTATGGAACGTTGAAACGCATTTTCAGACGTCCAACTGTCTCGAAACGTTTAAATACTCATCCACTATTTCAAAATATGATTTACCCCAAAATGAAGTTGAGCGATATTAACATTGCTCTATTAAAGTTCGGTTCAACCTTTCATTACTCTGCGGATCGATCTGTATACTGATTAAAAACACACAGGAATAAAAGCAACATAAATAAAGTAATGATAATGGTGAAAAAAGGCTGAGAAGTTTTTTTTAAATATTTAAAATCAATATATAATTACAATATAAGATTTAGTAGTATTTTGACGGTAATAATAAAGTGAACAATATAACTAGCTGGTTTTGAAACCGGGAATTTTTCGATAAGGAGAGTTTTCCATAATTTGTTCAAACACCTGTTATTATAGGCGAGCCAGAAGAAATCATATCGTGGGCCATGTGCTGGAGACACTACTTTGTACCATAAACAATTCTTTCAATTTGATTTAGATAAATTAACATTTTATAAAATATTCTAAAAGAATAAAATAAGTAGTGTTTATATAAAAATGAAGTAAATTATTTCAATTAGTTGGTTACACTTTAAATTGTTTTAACAAAATAGCAAGCATTAAACAAGTGCAATGTGGTAAATTTTAGTATTTAAAATGTGGTGACACCTTAGCTACAAAATTATTTGGCGAAATGTTAGTTTGTTACAATTAAAACTAGTTTTACAAAGTGTATAGTTAAAGTTTTAATATTTAACTTGTAAGCAATTTTAACTTGATCAGTGTTTACAATTGACTTTATTTATTTTCATACCACATAACAAATTTTTGATCAGATTTCCTAGTAATATATTCTCAAAAAATAACTTTAATCCTTATATATTATTTTGCTACAACAATTTAAGTTGTAACAAACTAGCTTGTCACCAAATAGTTTTGTAACTTAGGTCTCACATTTAAAATACCATTATTTAGCACATTTAACTAGTTTAAAAATTTATTATTTTGTAAACCCAATTTAAAGTGTAGCCAACAAATTGAAATAATGTCCTTCATTATTAAATACATTATCAAATATATTTTAAAATATTTATTTTATAGGCATATAGACCGAACGGGTTGTAAGAGGTGGGGATAATATATATAAATATATTTATTTAATTTTTAACAAAGTTTTACGCCAAATATCACAATTCTGTGACTAAGGTTAAGGGCATAGGAATCTAAATATTCTTGAGTTTCTGATTCACATAGACTATACAAGAAATGACAACGGTTTTTGGGTAACATGCCTAGGTCACAGACGTTCCTTGATTTGGCCTAAGTCCGGATATAATCCCAAGAATGAAGGTTTTCCACCGGGAAATCAGGAAACGGAAATCAGATTCCTAAATGTGTAAAATATGATTATTTTTCTCCTTCTTGCCACGCTTTGTCTCCCAACCTATCGTCACTGAATATATAGTTTCTACCGGGACATTTAAAAAAGGGAGTTCTAGTATTAAAAAAAACCATCGGGCACCCTTAAGTACTATCACACGACACTTGCTTGTACTAGAAATCAAGTGTGCTAGCTATCGCCTAGATATCTGTATACTAGCTAGTACAATAGAAATGGGACTAGAGTATTCACACGCTGCTAATTTGGTACTAGGTTTGTATTGCAAATATTTATGAGACGTCAGAGATTAATTTTGGGTGCAGCAGCTGCATTAATTACTAATAATGATATTGAAAGTTATGAGAGGGAGCTTAGGAAAAGAATATGGGCACGAGATTGGATAGAAAGACGAAATAATTGTCGTGGGATGCTAAAAATGATACATTCAGAGATTAGGTATAATACATTCGGGGTGACACAAACGTTATTATCTCCCTAAATTTGTATTCATTTATTTACAATGTGGTCAGAGGCCCCTAAGCCCATGGGTATTCCAAGTACAGTATCCTTGGTACACAAATGTTCTTTATTAGGTCTAGGCACAATTTATATTCTAAAAAAAACCACCCAAGATTGGCATGTTATCAAGTTTATTTAGATTGAAATTGGGTCTGGAACACAGTTTGTCGTTTTTTGGGCGACATGTTTTTAATTACATTTATATATACTAAATATATTGTCATATTGTGGCA
The DNA here is from genome assembly GCA_039000515.1 of Timema cristinae. Classification (NCBI taxonomy): domain Eukaryota; kingdom Metazoa; phylum Arthropoda; class Insecta; order Phasmatodea; family Timematidae; genus Timema; species Timema cristinae. Next base: position 24,886,220 of record JBCFYV010000024.1, read on the forward strand.
ATTTGGTAGTATTTTAACATGGATGTTTAGAATAATTTTCTGCCAACAACAAAGTCACATCCGATGACCATGTTTGCGCCATTTCTACCATTTCTCTATACAACAGTCTCAGCGCGCATTGATTGGTTGAATTACACAGACTAGTGTTGGAACTAGTACGAAAATAGCGCTGTTTTATGCTCACAACTAGTATGGTAGCCAGTACCAAGAGGCAGAACCAGTATACTTTTTCTGATTCACACGACACTAGATGATGACGTGTTATCACACTGGATTTCAAATACGAGCTAGTGTCGTGTGATATATTCTTGGGTTGCTAACGACTGGAGGTCGGGGTTAGAATCACGGATGAGTTTTCTGTGGGTGGTTTGGTGGTTTCTCACTTAAATCCGGGCAAATGTGGATACTTTTACCCTGAATTCTACCTTCCTGATTACTACTCAATTAGTGTATTTAAATGCTCATTGTTCGGACGTTTAGTGAGATGGGGAGTAAAATAGTAAAATAATTGTCTAATAGGAGAATCTAATATTTTTATGTAATGTTATTATTATTATTATTATATATCATTATCATCATCACCGTGTCTTACTAACCGTTTGGGTTTACGCACTTAAGTTAATGTGTAATGGTAGGGTGATTGTGAGATGAAATGAAGACCCTACAGTTTAACGTGGGATCCGAAACCACGGTGGAGGCCTGGCATTCCCACATTCACAAGTTGTGATTAATATACGTCTTGTCAGAGGTGAAGAAGGGTTTGGTAATCAGATAAATCTGTGCCGGGACCGAGGATTGAACCCCGGACCTCCAGCACAGAAGTTTGAAATCTTACCCTAGACCACCAGGCCACCTTTTTTCCTTGACTGTTACAAAAAGAAAATTAAGATGATACTATTTTTTTTAAATGCCTCCCGCCTCCACCCCCCAGAAATACGAAAAGATTTTTTTATTTTTATCAATGATGTTTTAGACTTTTGTAGGGGCCTATTATATTGAAGTAATTTTCAAAATTGGTGATCTGGTGGTCTAGGGGTAAGGTGTCAGACTTCTGTGCTGGCGGCCGGGGTTCAATCCTCGGTCCTGGCACAGATTTATCTGATTTCCAAACCCTTCCTACACCTCTGACAAGACATCTTGTGAATGTGTGGAATGCCAGGCCTCCACCGTGGTTCGGATCCCACGTTAAACTGTAGGTCCTTCATTTCATCTCACAATCACCCTACCATTACACATTAGCGTAAGTGCGTATAACCCGAACGGGTAGTAAGACGCGGTGATAATAATAATAATATTCACCTTCTAGTAAAATATATAAAATACCGGTATAGACATTGACTCTTAAAATTACCTGTGTATATAATATAAAATATACATAGTAAAATTGTTGTGTGTGAGGTTCGAGCCAGAGTTAGTGGACCCAACTCCTAGGGAAGTTACACATAGGAGACATTTTAAAAATAGTACATTTTCCTCGGTTGATTATAACTGTGGCTCGGACTTTAATGACTTTTTGTAACAAATTTACAAACCCACAGAAAGTTGCTATGATTATGTTTTTTTCCCCCTAATACCATTCATTCAGTGATTCATTTTAAAGTTTGTTTTTCAATGTTGTATTATTACGTATTTTATCTAGATTTTGTAGGGATTTTCGTCGTACCATTGTTGTAGGTAGTGTCATTATTAAAAAAATAATACAGCATCAACCAGAAAGTATTCCGCCAGAAAAATATAATATATTTTTTATTTCTCCTATGTGTAATCGCTAGGAGTAGCACCCATCAAATCTAGTTCGAACCCCAAACACACAAATTTTACTATATATCATATATTTTATATAATAGGGTGATTTTAAGAGTAATCGTCTTTACAGGTTTTTTAATATATTCTATTAGAACCTACATCATGTGCCAAACATCACATATATTTGGCACACCAACCTAAATTACCCTGTTTTCGTATGTATATCCAAAAAGGTGTATTTCACATAAAGAAAAGAATAATCGGGCTGTAATGTATGTTATTTCCAAAAGATCCACCCACCTCGGTGGCTTAGTTGGCTAACGCACTAGTCGTGTTGAGCTCGACTGCTGAGGACGGGGAGATCGAGGTTTGAATCTCGGTTGGGTGAACTGGGGGAGGGGTGGTGGTGGTCCAAAATGGTTTTCCACTCTCCCTCCAAGCAAATGCGGGTTCACTTCCTCTAATTAAACCTTCCAATTCCTAAGCCATTAGCGTAATTAGTACTTAAAGCGTATAACCCGAACGGGTAGTAAGACACGGTGCTAAATAAAATAAAATCAAAAGATCCACGGACCGCACATAATCATGTGGCGTGTGGCACGAGACATCTGGTTTGACATGCCTGCTTTAACGTAATTTCTGTAGTTTTAATAAATCTCATCAGTTCAAAACGTATTGGGCTCTTCATCGTGGCCAAGGAGATAGATCGAATACAAATATATGACAATGCCAGATGCGTATTCAGGGTTACTAAAATAAATCTTAACATTTTATTTATAATTTTTCTTATGTTGAACTAATAATGTGTACTTATAACATGCTTTGAGAAAATTTCACATCTGGGGCCCCTCTTTCGATTTGTGGAGGGGAGAGGGTGCGCGCAAGCCTTAACGACCTTGAAATGTGTTTACTTTATTATGTTGGGCGTGGCTAATGTCTCACTTTTATTTTTCTCCTGTCAAGTAACATGATGACCCTTGATAGCTATAAACTGACAATCTTTTACCCACCACAATTATCGACTCGATACACTCGACTTTATTAGAAATCCCATCAACCCACCACAATCGATTTTTAGAGGGAAATATAGGCATTGCAATAATGCAAGTGATAATGTGATATACCTATAAATAAGCAGACATTTCTTTTCACACCTCGTACAGGGACGTTCTATATTGTTACTGGCCCATATTTCAGGTGGAAAATTCCCATCCTGGTCAACATAATTGTCGAAGACATAGTCTGAAAACTAAATATATTCGTATTGGATGTTAGGTTAATTCAGGTTAGGTTAGTTCGTCCCACGATAATCACGGTAGATGTTTGCGATGACACAACGAGCACGGATGTCATGACCGTGGGGTTCGTGGTGAATGTGGCGAGTCTCTAAGTATATGACTGGCAATGGCATGTGACGAGTTTGATAGATAAACAGGGGGATGTAGATAATGATATGTGGCAAGTTGATTGATGCCCTTATAAACATATTCGTAAATTAATTGAGTTTGTTTAAAACTAGGATAATTCATCTCTTTCATTTTTTGAAAATAATCTGTTTCGGTCACAAATAAATTAAGATATCCACTAAGGGAGCTACTTGCTTCAGTGGCCTCATAGTCTAAGGTGATACTCTTGCAATAAGCTAGACTGCCGATTACGGAGAAATCGTGGTTCGATCCCGGTTGGGTGTACCGAGGGTGGTTTATCCTAAATGGTTTTCCACTCTCTCTTTCTCTCTCCACACACAAATGGGGGTACACTTTCTCTAAATTCAACCTTCCTAATCCCTAACCATTAACCAAAGTAGTAAATGAGCGTATAACCCTAATGGGTAGTAAGACGTGGTGCTAAAAAAAATTAAAGGTGTTCAATACGAAATAAATATGAGAGAAAGTGACTGTGATTGTTGTGTTCTTCAACTTGGGGGGGGGGGGGGGAGGGGTATAGGGGGGAGCTCACTCCCTGTTTCTGAGAGTTTATTTCTTCCAGTGATATGAATTTACAATTAATTTGTCAAAACTTGTTCACACACAAAATACTTAAAGTTACTGAAACCATCAATAATCGAATCATAGTCTCATACAAATAAGGGAGGAAACCGACCACTGAGCTATATTGACAAGTGATATGATTAATTATGAAGTATTTTTTTTATAAAACCTAATTATTTATTTCTGAGCAACAAATTTAGATTTGAAACATATAATAATATAATAATAATAATAATAATAATAATAATAATAATAATGTAATACAAAACAGAATTAAATCAATTTTGAAATAAGTGATAGAGATAGTGAGTGAGTGAATAGGTTAAACCATTAATTGTATTACTGAGTGTTACGTTTTAAACTGAAGTAAGTAAAACAGGTGAACAATAAGTATGGATAAGTTGAAATATTGTTTTTAAAAAATACTCTTGCAGTCATATTAAAAATAAATGATCAAACTAATGGTTAATTGGCGTTAAGTTACAAACGACAGGCATTAAAGGAGTTATTTGTCGGATTAGAAATTTGAAATTTAAATCAGGTATAGAGTAAATGGTTGAATAATTTTGTCTGAATAAAACACCTTGCATTATCTGAACGAATGAAGTTTGCGAGGAGCATATAAGCTGTCACGAGGAGAAACAAGATTAGGAATGAAGTTATCCGGGAAAGAGTGGTAGTAAGGTAGTACATGGGATAGTAGAGGAAACAAGACCGAGATGGTTGGGAATTAATGAGAATGGAAAAAGAGAGGATACCAAAAAAATGATGAAGATGAAATATGTAGGGAAAGGACCGCAAGGGAGGCCAAGAAATAAATGGGAGGAGCAGATAACATAAAGTGTTCAAGTGAGAGGAGAAGAATGGAAGGAACTAAAGGAGGAAAAGTGGTGGAAGAATAGAGGAAGATGGAGGCATTTTACTAAACTGACCCGGCGACAGGCTAGAAACAGTTGATGATGATGATGTTGATAATGACGGTGATTATGCATTGCTGATCAATGAATAAAGAATTATTTTGACTATAATCATTAATCTGAAATGTAAGAAAAAGCATAACATTACAATACTCACATTTAGTATTTTTTACACTTTTATGATAATGGCAATGGATTATCGAAATTACCTTGAATAAATTAACTAGCGAAGTAAGGGGTTTTAATCTCGACACGTTACATTTAGCAAGTATTTCAACGAACAACTCCCTAAATATTCACTGATTAATGTTTATCTTCTGTAATTTAACGACACTTGACTATTTGTTTGATCATTTAGTTTTAATGTGACTGAAACAGTATTTTAGAAACAAATATTTCAACATATCAAATTATTTACCTGTCTTACTAAATTAATTTTTCAACATTAAATTCAATAATAAAATTTAATAATTGAACCCATTTTACCCACAAACTAATTTAATAGCGTTTTTAATTCTATTTAGTAAAATAATATTATTAAATAAATCAAGGGGAAAATGACAACCTTGACATGGGAATCAAACCCGGGACTTTGGTTTAGTGAACCTACGCTCTACCACTAAGCAATCTGGTTTGGTCTCGTATAACGGCCTATTTTTCACCTGTTGTTGGGATAACCATCACGTATCACTTTGTGATATACATTAATTAATTACTTACCCGTCCCGGTAGCGTAGTTAGCCAACGCACTATTTCGTGTTCAGCAAGACTATTGAGGTCTGGGATATCAAGGTTCGAAACTCGGTCGCGTGAACTGGAGGTGATTTTTCCTAAAGGATTTTCCACCCTCTACACAAATGCAGGTTCACTTCCTCTAAAGGGTGACCTGGTGGTCTAGGGGTAAGGTGTCAGACTTCTGTGCTGGCGGTCGGGGTTCAATACTCGGTCCCGGCACAGATTTATCTGATTACCAAACCCTTCCTTCACCTCTGACAAGACATCTTGTAATGTGGGGGGTGCCAGGCCTCCACCGTGGTTCGGATTCCACGTTAAACTGTAGGTCCTCCATTTCATCTCACAATCACCCTACCATTACACATTAGCGTAAGTGCGTACAACCCGAATGGGTAGTAAGACACGGTGCTAATAATAATAATAATAATAATAATAATAATAATAATAATAATAATAACAACTTCCTCTAAATTTAACTTTCCTAATTCCTAATCCATTAGCGTAATTAGTACTTAAGCGTATAACCCGAACGGTTAGTAAGACGCAGTGCTAAGTAAAATAAAAATTAAATTAATTTTACTCATTAACAATCCTGCTGTCAAAAATCTATATTAATGAAGCAGCTTTGTATGTTCCAGTAATTCCTCACAAAAATATGTGTTAAGATAATGTTGTTCGATAAAAGTTTTATTCTATTCGAAAGGCAACAACCATCAGATTGAACCAACATGTGTTTGAAGTAGATGTTATTTACTATCAACTCAGTGTATGGGTTGTCACAATCCGGTTTATCTTATCAACATGATTTGTGAATCATTCCAAGGGCATGTGCTTTGTCAAGCAAACAAAGTGTTGTACATAGGAAAAATAGCTCTAACATTGTCTGAATAACATCTGTAAAAAAGCCTTTTAGAAGGTGAAGGTGAAACAACAATGTAGAATAATGTATAACATTTATGTAGAGTAATCAACATCAGCAAAGATAATTATTATTTTATGAAACCCGCCTCGGTGGCGTAGTTGAATAACGCTCTTGTTGTGTTGAGTTCGACTGCTGAGGACGGGGAGATCGAGGTTCGAATCTCGGTCGGGTGAACTGGGGGTGGTTTTTCCTAAATGGTTTTCCATTCTCCCTCCACGCAAATGCGGGCTCACTTCCTCTAATTCAACCTTCCCAATTCCTAATCCATTAGCGTAATTAGTACTTAAAGCGTATAACCCGAACGGGTAGTAAGACGTGGTGGTAATATTATTATTATTATTATTATTTTTTGAAAACGTGTTAGGTATTTGCTAAGGAGAGTCTAACATATTATGCATTTTAATCATTTTGACAAGAAATAAATACAGCTGGTTACTTTACATATATTTTGTGCCACATCATGCCGTCAAAGTAAAATAATAAATATAAGATGATAAGTCAATATATTATATTAAATACAATCATGTAATTTTTTTAAAAGTCTTTACAAAGAAACAAAACGAACTTTGAACAATATGAACTGAAGATAAAATGTTAACGAACAATTTAAAACTTTACATTGAAATAAGTAAAATAAAAAATCTCTTTCTGTAATGATCATACTAATGTGTGTGAGATTATAAATTTAGAAATAGAGAAGTGAAGTTAAAATAAAAATTTAATTTTAGTAAATTGAGCTAAGTTAAATTATTAGAAGATGCGGTTCATTTTTAATCTGAAAAATGGATGGATTCCTTTTTCCCTTAGAATGGCAAATTATTCTGTTCAGATGAATCTAATCGACTTGTTTTGGTGAATTGCAACATTATCAAAATCTAAAGTATTTCATCTCACTCCATGGGGATAATGCATAGCTTAAATATACAATACAGCTAGAAACTGACGTTATCCTGAAATTGAATTAACTAATAATAGTTTTTGTGTTTGCTTGAGAAGTGTTTATAAAATATTAAAATATTATATTTGGGGTTAAACAGTTTAGTTTAGGATGCTGCCTTAGGTAATATAAATTACATGCTAATATACTACGTGTAGAAGTCCTAATTCCTTTCTTTTCTTACAACGATGTTTAGGAGAGGTGAAGGATGTTTACTGTGTACGTTAAATGCGCCATTAAAAGAATCTGTATATAGACGCGTTTAGTTTGGGCTATCCTTTCTCAAAAGTGTAAACTGATTTAAGGAAAGTGTAAAATAATTATTTGTACTTCCAACTAGAGACGTAAATGTAAGAACTTTAGTCGAGAATCTACATAGATTTCAGCTATATCTTAACAATTGTATGATGTATTTATACAATGTTGTATACATGTCTGTAGCCAATTGACAATTATCCTTTAATTTACGTCCCGGAAGGAAAAAGGTAAATGCACGTTTAACTTAAGGTGTGATGCTTTAGTTAAAACATTTTTTGTAACCCAATTAATATTAACATAGATTGATTTATTATGAGTGGGTATTTGAAGTATCTTTCGAAAAATACAAACTTTATTTTGTGGCAAACATTGATAACATTTTACTATAATTTTAATGTTATTTTATAGGTCTAGATAATATCTATCAAAAATGACAGCTGTATAGCATATGAGTTCTCTTCAGTGGCGTGGCGTGTAGGGTTGTCGGGGTAAGCAGGGATTGTTAAAACTGTGCCTGTGAATATATGTTCTACATCCGCTTTGGTGGCCTCATGGTCTAAGACTAAGAGTGACTCTTGCAATAGACCAGACTGCCGATGACGAGACGAGGAGATCTGGTTTGGAATCCCGATCGGATGTACTGAGGGTGGTTTTTCATAAATGGTTTTCCCTTTTCCTCTACACATATTCGGGTACACTTTCTCTAAATTCAACTTTACTTTACACTAACAAATTATCATAATTAGCCCAATTAGCTAATAAAAAAACTAGTCCCTGGTTGCTACAACAGCCAAGGTTATGTTAGCTATAAATAATAGATTAGAAGCACCACAAGGTCAACCAACAAGAAAACAAGAATATTCGTCTTGGTTTTCCTCGTCGTTTTGATTGAGTGTGAATTTTTCCAGAACTTTTTCTCCCTTTATCGATTCATTTGTTTGAACCAGCATGTCCGCTTAATGAATGTGATATTTTTGTTGTTGATGAACTGATGATGAAAAACACATATTAAAGTGTTTTGATTAGATTACTCCCATAAAATTAAGGTACAGCATTTTGCTACGTAATGGTAGGGGGATTGTGAGATGAAATGGAGGACCTACAGTTTAACGTGAGATCCGAACCACGGTGGAAGCCTGGCATTCCACACATTCACAAGTTGTGATTAATACACGTCTTGTCAGAGGTGAAGGAAGGGTTTGGCAATCAGATAAATCCGTGCCGGGACTGAAGATTGAACCCCGGACCCTCAGCATAGAAGTCTTGACACCTTACCCCTAGACCACCAAGTCACCGAAATAGTTAATTAATTTATCATCCTTCACCTGTACTCGATCCAAAGTATACTTAGTATTGAGGCAATATTCACTCGTTTTACAAAGATACAAGGACAGGTCAAAATTATTCTAGGAAGAGCAAACATTTTTAAGGTCTATCAACAAAACTTAAATAATGTATACTAAATTGATAGAACCACAGTAATTTGGTCTTTGTTCTCCGCTGCACACGGGAAACAGACGGCGGGAGGGGGGGGGGGGGAGCGTTTCAACTTTGAGGACAATTCCACGCTTTTAATAATGCAAGAGTATGTTGTGTGTTTTTGTGTGCGTACCGTGTTCTCTCCGTCCTTGGAACACAACCACTTCCTTTTTGAAAGGGGACAATTTGGCCCCATCATCCGTCATTCAATGAGACTAATGGTGTGCTGTGTACACGATAACCTTACATGAAGAAACTACTGTACAGTTCAATATTCACAGGAAGACAGCTAGAGAATATACTAGGGTTCACTGTCACGTATTCAAACATCGAAAGATTTGATCTGCAGCGGTAACTTTTGATAGATATTATTAATACCTATAAAATAACATTACTAATAACAGTAACAATTTATTAAGGTAACATCGAACTCGATGGTTTTGGGCTGAAGTGCTCGCCTCATGGTCCAATTTTCATGGATTCAAATCCAGCCGAGGTTAACTAATTTCTCTTGAACAATAAACATCCGTAGCACAACTTCCTTCAGAAGGGAAGTAAAACCGTCGGCCTCATGTCGATTGTGGAGTGTTAAACTATTGTTATTATTATTTATTATTATTATTTATTAGCACCACGTCTTACTACCCGTTCGGGTTATACGCACTTACGCTAATGTGTAATGGTAGGGTGGTTGTGAGATGAAATGGAGGACCTACAGTTTAACGTGGGATCCGAACCACGGTGGAGGCCTGGCATTTCCCACATTCACAAGATGTCTTGTCAGAGGTGAAGGAAGGGTTTGGTAATCAGATAAATTTGTGCTGGGACCGAGGATTGAACCCGGACCCCCAACACAGAAGTCGACACCTTACCCCTAAACCGCCAGGTCACCCTGGAGTGTTAAAAAAAAAACCTTGGAAGGTATGCCTTTTAAGTTCAAATTGGTAGGTCCTTTCCCTCTTGCTCATAGAAATCATCATGTGATGATATATATAATCAGTCGGTCAGAAAGTGAACGTTCAATACCTCAAATAAATAAAATATTAAGTTTGGAGTGTGTAGAACGCGATAAAAGGTAAGTATTTTTTGAAGTTATACTTCTTTAGGCGCGTTATGAAAAAATGATGAGAGTGAAATTTTAAGATGCGCGCGCATCACTGTAACACAAAAGTAACAGGTTGAAGTTAAACCGCTCATTAAGTCTCGAAAAAAAAAAGCTACCAACAAAATAGAAATAGAACCTCTGTTAGTCGCGCATGTTGGTACGCTCGTCGCCTCTGATCACATGTTTTCATATATATAATATTTATCCACATGTTTCTAGTTTCTACATTCACAACACGTGTTTTAGTTTCATACAAGTGCGAATTATATATGTGCTAATAAATTTATTCAGTAGTGATTTTAAATTGAATATTTTGATTAATATTATTTACTATTCGTAAATATTAGTGAAAAAAATTGTGCTTATAGACTTTTTCAAGTGCTACAATATAATTGAGGTTAACTATCCGTATGTATTATTTTTGATATAAATTAAAATATTATTATTTAACATAATTAATACTAAATATTATTAAATTATTTTTTATTTTTTAATGATGCCAAAGAAGTATAATTTCTCACGCGCGTACATAAGTACACACACCCATTTTTTATAGTAAACATATTTTTGGCCAAAATCAATAGAATATTTCCCCGGTAGAAACATAGAGTTTAATATTTTTCTCGTGCTTATATCGACATTTATTAAATAACTGTCATGAGCGAAGTGGTATTAGATGAAAAACTTTTATGTGAAGAGGAAGAGTTGTCATTAAATTCCAGGACATATTTAACAATAATAGTTAAACACTGTTGAGGTCACCATGTTAAGAAAATTAAACTCTATGATTCTACAGGAAGAAATTTATATAATTTATTTAGTCCAAAAAAAGTTTTGCTATAAAAATTTCAAAAACATTAAACTTTTATGCGTTATATATAGCGTCCTATATCCCCACCTTAATGTTGGCCACAGACAGATATATTTATATTTCTTAGAGACTCTTACTATTAAAATTGAACTGTATGTCCCAAGTCCTACAATTGTGTCCCTTGTTATTTTACCGAGGCTGGGAACCAATTTAATAGTTGTGTGGCTTAAAACGATCCTAATAATAAAGAAAAATATGGAAGAAGGAATAAAACTACAAAGGCAAAAAAGTAATTTTTTTCAGTAAAATTTTAATGTATTTCAAGCAATTGTATTCAATTTTAATACATTTATATGGGAATCAGCATTCTAATATAATAACAGAGATTATAAAGTTTGACCTATAAGAAATCAAATATATTTAAATACAATTAAATATAGTTCAAGGTGGGGTTTACGCCCTGTGTAGATCCTTTTACATAAACAATCCGTGGTTACATGGCAAAACAATTAAAATAAACGGTAAGACACAATCGTACATAATTTATCATAAAATATATTAAGTTTGTGACAAAGTTGTCAAAAATCAGTTATCAGTAAACTAACCTTAATTTAAGGGCTATAATAATGATAAAATAAAATAATCATTATTATATGTTCTGTCTTATAACAGGACTATTCCTTTTGTCAGTGAACTTTGACCGACAATGCGCCCTGTCCTCTGCGTCCTCCTCGAATTCCCAAAATCTTTTTCCTTCCTTCAAGTCATCTAGTATTTGAATCGTCCTTCTTCCTAAGCTCCTATTTCACTCAAACTTGCCTTCTATGACGTCATGCAGAAGACAGTTTCTCTTAAGGATGTGTCCGATTCATTTTGCTATGCGCCTGAAGAGTCTCATCCCAAATTGTTCTTTTCTCACCTTCTCTTGTTCAAACTTGATACTTAGATCTTATACGATATTTTACTAGAAAAAATGCACCCGCACTAAGCTGAGAGAAATATTCTTCACGTTGTTTTTAAAATAATTACAATATTATCAGATAATAGACAAGACACGTATAGTAATATTTTCCTCTATTTGATATATATATATATATATATATATATATATATATATATATATATATCTTTTCTCACCTTCTCTTCTTAAGACTTTGTCATTTGTTACGCTGTGTATACAAAATAAATTATTATATAATAATATATTATACTACGAATACTACGGACACAAATAATTATATAACATGATTTACTTATTTTCAAGTTATAGTTTTTATTGTTGTGGAGATAATAAAAGGTTACAAAGAGGTTAAAGTATGACGTCATTCATAGGAGCTCACCCAGACTGAACTTCACGAGTTGCTTAATTTTTTTATCTTACTATAAAACTAACCAAAGATTAAAAAATATTTAACAAATGAGTTATGTATAATTCGCCGCCCCAGAGCAAGACTTACACAATTGTAAAACAATTAATAGTAAAAATAATGTTAATAAAATAATTTTACTGTGCACTTCATACACTTCCTCTCTCGTTTACTTTAAAATGAAGACATTTATTTTAAAAAAAATACTTTGCACCACGTCTTACTACCCGTTCGGGTTACATGCTTAAGTACTAGTTACTCTAATGGTTTAGGAATTGGGAAGGTTGAATATAGAGGAAGTGAACCCACATTTGCGTGGAGGGAAAGGGGAAAACTATTTATGGAAAACCACCCTCAGTTCACCCGAGCGATATTCTAGCCTCAATCTCCCCGTCCTCGGCAGTCTAGTTCAACACAAAACTAGTGCGTTAGCAAACTACGCCACAAAGGCTAGTATTCACTAAGAATTCGTAAGATTTATGAAAAGAAATAATATGCATTGTTACAGAAAAACTTTACCAAGTAGCATCAATTAAATTATATACACTGTTAAGAAACTTTAAGAAAAGAGGAATAACTTTGGCCACCAAAGAGCATATTAATCAAGTTTAATTTCAACGTGATCCAAATATATATATATATATATATATTTTGTGGTTCACTTTGAAATTAAAATTAAAATAATTAAATAATAAAAGTACACAATATAACAATGGCAAATATATTAAAAATAACCATAAAAATCCTTTAAAAAAAATCCCAAATGGGAAAAATAACTAAAGAAAAAGAAATATCGAATCGTGAAATATTGTGCCTAGTTTGATAAGAGCGCAGATCACAATTTTCAGTTCCTGACTCTCCAAAACTACTAATCAATATGATTCTGAACCGTTTCAATGGCCTAATTGTCTAAGGCGTCACTCTAATGATAGATTTGTCTGCTGAAAACGAGGAGATTGGGGTTCAAATCTATGTCAGTTCTATTGAGGGTGGTTTTTCATAAATGGTTTCCCAATCTCCTTCTACGCAAATCCTGGTAGATTACCTATAATAGTCTTCCTTCCTCACCTCTACTCCATTAGATTAATTACCATAAATGGGTATTATAGCCTGTACAGGTAGTAAGATGTGGTGATAACTATTCCCAAAACAATTATGAAAATAATAACCGCGTGAATTCATGTTGTATTTTTTGTATTAGCTACCGGTACTTCTATGATTATATCGTGATAGTTTCCATTATTGTTTTATCACAAGTCTATCTACTGAATTATTATTATTATTATTATTATTATTTAGCCCGCGTCTTACTACCCGTTCGGGTTACACGCTTTAAGTACTAATTACTCTAATGGATTAGAAACTGGGAAGGATGAATTAGAGGAAGTGAATCCGCATTTGCGTGGAGGGAGAGTGGAAAACCATTTAGGAAAAACCACCCCAGTTCACCCGACCGAGATTCCAACCTCAATATCCTCGTCCTCAGCAGTCGAGCTCAACATGACTAGCGCGTTAGCCAACTACGCCACCGAGGTGGGTTCTACTGAATTAATAACGAAAACATCGGGCGAGTTTTGGGTCATAAGTCTCACTAGATGGATGATCGATAAGTTTCGTAAGTACATAGAGACGTTTTGACTCTTTATAGCTTTAGCAGGCTGCTACTCAGTATACTAAATGGTCCAGTAATTCCTCGGAGATGACTCCGATGACGTGTGGGTTGAACATTCTTCACTGAGATCTTCATCACGTGACTTGTTCGTTTCCCTTTAGTGAAATAAAACAACGTGAGCAAGCCTGAATCCCATTGCACATGCGCACTGGCTTCTACTCCCCCCTCCCCTTCCTCTCATTATAATGTTTTATCTTGTAATTATTCTGCAGGACATTTTTTAACCCACACCTTGAAAAATTTCCAACATATAAGCAAGTTTATTTTCCATATCTTTCTTCGAAGCTAGTATTTTTTATATTCAATCTGACTTTAAAACACGCTTCGCTGGACGCGTGGTCTAAATCGTCACGCTCACAATAAACCGGACTATCGATGATGGTGAAGACGGAGATCGAATTTTGGGTCGAGTATTTTGAGGGTGGTTTTCCTTAAATGCTTTTTCACTATATTTCCACACATATGTGTTTACACTTCCTATTTTCAGCCTTACTAATTCATAGTACATCAACATGATTAGAACATATGTGAATAACCCAAATAGGTAATAAGATGCATGATTAATATATATATGTATATAAAACTACTACGGGTCAGGGAAGACGAAGGTATAATTTAGAAGAAATATACCATTATATTCGTTGAGACGTAAAGGATAACCTTATAGGGAAAAATGCTTTAAACCCACCCGGCCGGGATTCGAGGCACGAGCTTCACGCCATCATAAACCAAGCCAAATGAGGTTGAAATCTTGGCCCACCCGCTAACCTATGCGGGTAACACTCAGAGCTTCGGATGCTAATTCATCACCAAGAAACAAAGAAGGAATTTTCAATTTCGCCTTTGATAAGTTCTTCGGTCAAATCGAACCAGGGACATTTATCTCAGTAGAGAGAGAAGCTATTGGTTGGGCTGGAAATGAACGTGATTTAAGGTGGTATGGAAGGGTACGCGAGAAAAATCCTGCTTTTTTTTTTGCCAAAATAAAAAAAATATTGCTCCAGTACAAATATAGAGTAACATTTTCTTGAATATCTATAAAGGTGTGCTGGAATTTAACAACTGATAAATTTTCTCTTCATTTTCAAATTTTGTTAGATATTGCAGAATTCCACCATGTTAGTGACAGAACTGTTGATATCAACATGTGAAGAAAATTAAATTTAATGTTTATACTAGAATATATTTTATTTATTTTGGCAAAAATAAAAATTTTACTATAGATCTGCAAAAACACTGGCCATTTCTCGCGTCCCTTTCCATCCCCATTGAAGTAACCATTTTTGCAGTTTTTTTTATAAACACTCTTATTAGCCAAATAAAATATTACTTCATTCGATAAGTTTAGTATGTATGTATTTTATACATGGATATATCTCGAAAGTTATTGAAAATTTGTCATAGGCCCAGTGTAATTTGAACAGAAAATTATTTTTAAACGTAGATAAAAATTCCTGGTCAAATTATACTACGTCCATTATCAACAACTGATGAGATTACTATGTGCAAAAAATTCATCCAAACATATCCACTAAGGCAATATTTGATTTATTTGGGCCGAAAATAATGTTTTGTTGTATAAAAACTATAAAAATAAGGCTCGTAGGACGTTCGGTGCAACCTTGGACTATCCTAACTGAAATACACAAGGTCGGTCATAGGCCTTTTGGTGGAGGAGTTGGGAAAACACGTGTTATATTGTGTGTTTGTTTACTTCCGACTCGCGTTTATATTACCTGTGTCTGTTCAATTACCTTATAGATAAGTTAGGTTAGGTTATGTTAGGTTATGTCTGCAAAAATTAAAGTAAGAATTCTATCCTATCTCGGTTGCTTCAAATTATCTCCATTCACTTACTAATACTGCTCCAAACGTCTTATATTGGTCCAAACGCTTTGCTTTCAGGAGGAATGTGACAAACTTCCAACGTCCAATTAAAGGACCTTAACTCGCTTTCCCTTCTACTCCACCTCAAGTGACGGATTTGTAATACAGAGTGTGATGGAAGCTACTGGACGATCTATGCTGAGGAAAGTGATGGCCAACGTGTTGAGATTTTCCTGACGTCCGGTAGAGCTCACCTGAGTGATATTATCTTCAAAAAGGGAAAAAGTGTTATATGTAGTTTGCTTTTATTTAACTAGTGAATATTTACTTTTCGATTAAAGTGTTAATTTTCAAGCTACTAATTGTTGCCTCACCCTATATTTTTATGATAGGGGACTTAAAGTTGCACCGGTCAGTCCGCTCTCTGAGGTTCACCTGTCGGAAAGCGGTCTGATGCAGTCACTTTTTTCTTTTCCTAGTAGAGTGTTCTTCTATTGAATTTAAATACTCGTTTTAATCGTAATTTTTTGAGAGCAAAATACCGGTACTCGAATTGAATTTTGAATAAAATGTTTAGGACGTTAAGATTTACAACTAAGGTGGACACGTAGATAGAGGTGCCAGTCTCTTCTTATATTTTATTATTATTAGCACCGCGTCTTACTACCCGTTCGGGTTATACGCACTTACGCTAATGTGTAATGGTAGGGTGATTGTGAGATGAAATGAAGGACCTACAGTTTAACGTGGAATCCGAACCACGGTGGAGGCCTGGCATTCCCCACATTCACAAGATATCTTGTCAGAGGTGAAGGAAGGGTTTGAAATCAGATAAATCTGTGCCGGGACCGAGGATTGAACCCCGGCCGCCAGCATAGAATTCTGACACCTTACCCCTAGACCACCAGGTCACCCCTCTTCTTATAAGATTAGCCAGTGACGGAGAGGTAAGATTCGAGTCCCGTACGGTTTCACTAAGTTTTTTTTTCCTAAATGATATCTTCTCACTACAAAAATTCTGGTACATGCCTTTTAAAATTATACCTTTCTCATCTCTAACACTTTTAGTGTAAATGGATAGCTCGGACACATAGTAAATAGGGAAATAAAAAAAAATCAAGAAACCATTATTATCTAGACAGTATAGCTATAAATCCACAGGGACGGGGAGAAAAATATATTTATTTATTTAGTTAGTTAAATGTTTTAATTATTATAGTGAATTTAAGGTGTAATACCTTGTCTAACACTTGACTATATTCCAAAATGATTAATAATTAACAAATATTTAATATTTATAATGAATAACTTCATGAACGAAATATATTAATTAATCTTAAAAATTGATATTAATCTCTTAATATAAATAAATTTTAATAGTTAAATTTGGGTTTTTTTTTAATGATGCATATTCATGAGAAATATAGAAGTATCTGATTTTTTAATATACATTGATTGTAATTAAATCGTATATAATTGATAATTATTCATGATACATAACCATCACAGCTTGTACAAAAACTTATCACACAATAATATTAAGGGCACCATTTGCATAAAGATAAATATTTTCACATTGCAGTTCTCATAGGAACAACATCTTTGAGGTTCAAACTAACTAAAACCATCCTCAATCATCTTAAAATGTTCTCTTGTGAACCTATTTAAAGCTGACTTCATTTGTTTGAGGGTATCTATGTCTATGTTTCTAACCATTTACTTTGATGTCAATCTGTGACATTTCGCGTGAAACGTTATTAAAAGCGAGCTAATTTCACATTTTATGGGTGTTCTAAACTTATTATTTTAAATTAATGTTTTTATTCACGTAGGACTATGGGGCTAGCTTTCTTCACTGTGTTGGAATGAATCATATTTTGAAATAACATGTTTTTTAATTTGGGGTTTCTTGGAGTCTGCGATGATTTCTAGTGCTTTGGTATATGGATCCCTTAACTTATAACACTATATATATATTCTAAGACTCTCAAAATAAAAAATAATATAAGTTAAATTATTGTGACCAAACTTACCACACTTTTTTGATACAGCATGGATGTTTTTTCCTCTTGATTATCCCATCCTCTCTCCAAGCAAATGCGGGTGAAGTTTTTCTAAACTACCTTACTCATACCCTTAAGTAATGTTAAATCTCATGATTAAAAAAACCCACCAAACCTTACACCCACGGTTTTATTTCCCTACCAATCAGCAAATCATCCAGTACTATACCTACATGATATGTTTTCAACCTGTTGGAATGAAGCCGAGAATGTGATATTTATCGAGAGAAAGTCCTCAAGGTAATCCATCATGACGTAATTACATCCTCTTCCCAATTCATGTTCAAGAACATTTTGCTCAGATGAAAACACGAATGGCATTGCCCGCCGTATGGTAATATTTACAATCCTCATTGATGACGTAACTGTGCATCGTCACTGCCTCCAAAGTTAATGTCACATAACGTCTGGAATAGCAATGAAATTTGAGGAAAGCCTGAACGGGTAGTAAGACGCGGTGCACAAAATCAGGCCAATTAACATTTAGTATGATAACTTTAAGATTTCAAGCTACAACTTCCATCAAACATACTTAATATCAAAGCAAAACGTATAATATTTAAAAATAAAACTCTAATGATTTTAATCAAATTTCTGTTTCGTTATTTTATTTTTTCTTCGTGCCATACGTCTTACTATCCATACAGGCTGTCCGAATTTTTTGCCCATTTTGTCTCCCTATCCAACAGAGCCCCAGCTGAAGGCCCTCCCCCAGAAAATTAAAAATATTACAAAAATATGATTAGCACTATGTTCTGTAAATAAATTATATTTTGTTTAATTATATTTAATATAAAACAAATAAGTATGTGAATTAGTTAGTGATTTTCAAAGCAATAATTTTTTTGTTAATTTTTAATTTTACTGTAAATTTGCACTTAAATGAAAACTGGACCTGTGATACCGTAATATTTTTCTAGAAATGGTTAAAGTCTTTGCTCTTTGTACATAAAGTTTTGAAGTGGGTACAGTCATTGAAATTATTATTTTAGGGCAATCATTAAAGACTATTGTATCAGGAAGAGAGAAAGGGGTATTATATTATCCCCCCCTCCCCAACTGCAAATCCTGGGTGTGAAGAAGAATGTGTAAACACGGACCTGTTAACCAGTGGCGTACACAGTGACAGAGGGTAGGCCAAGAATCCGATTTTAGTACAAATTAGTTTAAATATTACCATTTACATTCTTTGAAGTAAAATAATTTCACGGGAGAAAAACCCCCGGGCCCCACCCTTTAGGTGCAATCCTGATTCTTTATCTTTCTTATCCCTCTTACTTTGAGTTAAATTTCCGAATATTACAGTAATTGAAATATATAACAGTTCAATTTTGAAAATTATTATGTAAAAATACCCCCCCCCCCCAGCAGCTCAAAATCCAGGGTGCGCCCCTGTTTGCGTGGAATAAGAGTGGAAAAACCTTTTAGGTAAAAACACCTCATTACATCCGACCATATTTTAAACCCCGACCTCTCTGTCATCAGAAATTTCCATTCTATTGCGAGAGTGACGCCTTAGGCCGATAGTATTCTCATTTAACTACACGAATGTTGTAGAGATGATGAAGGGAGAATTTTGAGGAAATATACACAAATTTGCTTGGAGGGATAGAGGAAAACGATTTAGGAAATACTATCCTCAATACAATCAGACGGGATTTGAACCCTGATCTTTCTATCACCATCAATCCGGACTGATGGGACAAACATTTAATTCACGTTGCTACAAATCAGATATTTTGTTGATTGCATCCATATTTGGATTTATATTATTTTATACTACAAATAGATTCTTAAGGTGATACTTTAAGTAGTATGTAAAGGAATGGGGGTTAATCCCAGTGATTGGCCGTTTTTATATAAAAATATTTTGGTAAAAATAAATAAAATATTTCTTCAGTAGATAAGTTTAGTTTAATTTTCCGCACATTTATCTCAACAGTGAATATATGTCGCACACTCGCAAACTAGTGAACGAGTCTCTTCATACTTACTAATCTGAGTATACAAACTATTTAATAAAGTATTATGTAGAACTAGTTCTAGAGCTGTCACTATATTGTGAGCTTTTATATTGTTTTGATTTAAAATGTTGCTTGGATAGTTTTTGCACAATAACGAAGAAAATAAATAATATACGACTTGAAAGAAGTTTTGATACGCTATAAAAATCACATTCCCTTTTTGTAGAAAAGTTTGATTTCCTGTTATATTTCCTAGAAGCAGAATATAATATATTAAAAAATGTTTTTTTTCTCTCAGTACTTATTATTGCCAAAGCACCCCAAAAAAAATCCAACATAAATGAATCAATATTTTACTTAAAGTTGAACAATATAGTGTTTTCTATCACAGCCCCATAGTTAAACAACATGCGGATAAATATCGTACAGCTCATATATTTTTTATGAGTTAATGCCACACTACTTTCTATCTCTTGATAGTAGTACACATAATGATTACACTAATATACTGTATATGTGAAACAATTGCTATATTATATCGAGCGTCATTTGTTATTGAAGAAACTTAATTTTTCGCTTTCTTTTTTTTACTTTCTCGCAACCCCACGGATAAAGAAAATCTTGTGATCACAAAAAAATTGGATTTGAGGTTTTGATGGATGTGATTTTCTTAACCCGAATTCAGTCTGCCTTTCTGTTATTGGAACTTGTTATCTGGAGTTTTCATAAGGTCCCCTTGAGGGATATTTGGAGTTATCTATCAAACCCTAAAATTAAGATTAGTTCACTTTAGCTTGAAAAGAGAGAAAAAAAAGGTATCTTTTCTCAAAATCGGCTTTTTACCTGTCACAGACCAACTAGACTAAATTATCCTGATATTTAGTTCACGCGTACACCGATGCGGATCAAGACTTACATTCCTACGGCGACTTTTTATTGAAGTTTATTTAGTAAAAAATATCTGCACATTTACCCTAGTTACTTTATTACAAAATAAATCTGGGTCTTCACTAATCGTATTGTGAAAGCTATGGAGGATACCCAACAAATATTTTTAAGCCAATCTCTTTCTTATCAGCTTTTAAGTGGCCTATAAAAGAAAATCATATCTCCAATGTTTAAAAGTTTGTTTTGTTCAAGCATCAAAACCAGTGTTTCAAGTTATAAGTGTTAATACACTCAATAAATTAACATAAAGGAAAATTGTGACAAAATAATACCAAAGTGCCCCGTATAGTTGGGTATGCAGACAGAATGACAGGCTCATCTAGTCTGGTCTCAATATTATGGCGAGGTTGGGGCTCAAATCCCAGCCAGACTTATTAAAAGTGGCTCTCCCTTCGCGCATATGCAGTACGGTTTATCTAAAATATATTTTTACCTCCCTTCATCCTTACCCTTATATCGTAATTAAATGTGTGTACCCTTGACGGTCAGTGAAATGCGGTGGGTAAAATGATGACAAATTACGAAAATGATGTAAAATAACTTTAATATACCAAACTATATAAATATATTTAAAAAAAAATTTTTTATTGGGGTTTTAAACAAGTTTTTTTAAATATACATATTATATGAACAATCCGACACTTTAGATCAGTCGGTAGCTTGTCTGTCTACTGAGCTAAGGGTCCCGTGTTTGATTCCCGGCATGGCCGAAAATTTATCAACTGGTGAAATGTGGGGGTTAAACCCTTTCACGGCGATGAATTAACGGCCGGGGACTGGACGTTGTGCCTAGTTTGGTCTTAAGTTAGATTTTAAGGCATATGAAGCTACGACAGGCCTAACAAGCCGGTAGTGGAAAATATATGGCTTGAATAAAAAACTGACCCTAGCCACAGGCTGGAAATAGTAATGGATGTGTGTGATTATATTGTCACACAATTTACAAACTAAAGACTGGCCACCTATTAGATATAAATCCGACTGTGGCACATAGACATTATAATAGCAGGATGGACCAGTAAACAAATGGTTATTAATCTTAGCCAACACAGCATGGATCATTGGATCCTCTAGCCTTGTTTTCAACCACTTATCCATGGGGACAGATATTGAATTATTATTATTATTATTATTATTATTACTATTATTATTATTATTAGCATCGTGTCTTACTACCCGTTCGGTTTATACGCACTTACGCTAATGTGTAATGGTAGGATGATTGTGAGATGAAATGGAGGACTTACAGTTTAACGTGGAATCCGAACCACGGTGGAGGCCTGGCATTCCTCACATTCACAAGATGTCTTGTCAGAGGTGAAGGAAGGGTTTGGTAATCAGATAAATCTTTGCCGGGACCGAGGATTGAACCCCGGACCCCAGCATAAAAGTCCGACCCCTTACCCCTAGACCACCAGGTCACCGACAGATATTGACGTTAGATACTTAGTCGGTATCTACTGAATGTTTATCTCTTTATACCTGTCTGATGAAACTTAACTCAAAAATAAGTTCTGTCAATACACTTAGTTCCCATACGTGTGATGTGTGTTTTGTTGAGTGTGTAGATTCAACATGTAAAGGGTGGTTAAAAATACTGCTAAGTGCTTGTTCAAAAGAGAAATAGATGTTCCTTGTAAACATTGTTTTAGTAAAATACTGTCCCATGCCATTTTACTTTATCCTTTAGAGAAAGTATTGTAATCATGACCATTTTTGAACTAGAGATAATAATTATGAGGCTTGAAATTGTATGTACCCTCAAAATCAGAAAATTATTTTAATTTTATTTATTTGAGGTATTTATTGTGCACTTTCTGAACATACTGATTATATCAGCACACGAGAATTTCTATGAGCGAGAGTGAAAGTACCTATAGATTTTGTCGGGAAAGGTATTTTCACATTCCACGATTGACATGGGACCAACGGCTTTACTTACCCTCACTAAAAAAAAATCTGTCGACCCCAGCTGGATTTGAGCCCACGATTATTGGGTCCTTAGGTGAGTAATTTATCTCAAAACCATCTAGGTTGACAATTTCACAATTCTGTCTGTCTATACCTAGGCCAAAACGGTTTGATGGCTGGATTTCGTTCAAACTAGATATTTAGATGTCATATTGACACGCTTGAAGGCAAAATCGTGATGATTCTAGCTCTAGAATTAAGGGTAGTTTATTGACAAATTATTTTTGAACAATATAATTTTTTCAGAAAGAGTTGTAGTGGTTTGTTTCAAATTCTATATCTAGAGAGTGTTTTACATAATAAACAGTATTTCATACTTGATTTTTTTGATTGCCATTAATTTAGGGGTAGTTTACTGATTTTGGGGAGTCTTAAATTATTCAAAATGACTCAAACAGTTTTATTCAAAATTTACATCTGGGTAAATGGGAGTTTTATAATAAATAGAGATGTATGTTTTTAAAATAATTAATATAAGGGTGGCTTACTGATGATTATTTTTTGAAAATTTTACAAAATTGCCTTCACGATTTTGTTCTAAATGTATAATATATGGTAAATAGAGGGTTAGAGTGCAGGATGGGGGTGGTTACATTATAATTAATTATAATTCATTCGAAGGAAGTTTAATTATTACTGATTTTGAAGATACGTATTTTATGTTTGAAAAAGTTTGAAAGATTTTGTCGTACCATTTATTTTAGTAATTTGTTTGACACAAGGTATATTAATGAATTTACCAAAAGGTAGTATTGAAAATGGTAAATGCAACTGCATTAGCTAAACGAGAAAATAAGAAAACTATACCGTAGTGAAAATAATAAGTGGAAATAACATAAAGCGAGGATTTGAACTCCGACCAACTCGTCAACAGCACCCGGATGCAATAAGTAAATATGTTTAAAAAGTATCAGAACTTTACTAATATCGATATTTTACTTTCGATAACAATTCCTTTGTACTTCATATTAATGTCTCGTTACTTTTACTCATATTGAGTACTTATACCCCTTTATCGGAAAGAAAACAATCTAATGATGGGTCAAATCCTATATTTCTCGAAACCAAAACTTAAAGTTTTCTTAGGAATCTTGAACACAAATTTGAACTCTAGAAACTTAAAAAATTTACGATTTTATTTAGAGAGAAATATTTAAAACTGAATTTTGTTTGCCGTGTCTATTACGTAATAAACAGAAAAGAGAACACTTTTTAAGTAAATTAAATATTTTGATACATTTTTGTTGTTGTGATTTTGTTACTCTCTCAACTAAACACACACACATACATTGTTTTAAATATTACTTGTATAGTAATGAGAGATTTAACACTTTGGTTAAGCTATGAGCTCATACGCCAAGGTCAGGCAAGTGACTTTTGTCAACATACAAAGCTCGGGGTATGTGTGCTGCATAACAATTGCCAATTGGCGTTGTATGTTGCTAAGATAAGCAGTTTATTTAAACCAGCGGTTTCCAGCCTTTTGCAGGTTTTGACTCCAATATTTCTCTCCAAGACCATCGTGACCTCTTGATAGCCTTCAAGCATTCACGTCCAGGTTTAGAAAAATAGCTGAATCTTACTACCCGTCTAGGTTCTTCACATTTAATAATACAAGCAGTGTAGGTAGAATTGATTAGAAATCTACTATTCTTGTCATGGAGGAACAAGTTTAGGTAAAATTAACCTCAGTGCACCTGGCCAGCCCGCTTCTGTGGTCAAATGGTCTAATGCATCACTATCGTGTTATAGGGGCCTGCTGAAGACGGGTATATAAGGGTTCGAATTTCGATCGAGTCTACTGATATTTTTTTCTCTTAAATGATTTCCCACTCTCCTTCCACGCTAATGCAGGTAGAGTACCTCTAAAATGCTTTCTTCCTCATCCTTACTGCATACGCGTAGGTTATAACCTGAACAGGTAGTAAGGCATGATGTTAAAAAAACAATTATAGCAATTTGTTATATCATTTGTGTTATTTTTTAGTTTCTGTATTAATAAAAAATCAAAAGCTACAGCTGCAGATCACATGACCTGACGTATGAATAGGTGAGAGCAAATCTAGTGACTTTTCTTGCTGAACAAACTGTACTAGAATGAAATTTGTATTAATTATGAAACACATCGACTGACTAAGTATTGTGGGACCAATTCATAATATGATTCGGCCTTGTACGAACAAGAGAATCATTTAACGCACGATTTGCCTTTTGAAGACAAAGAGTAGATGAATTATTGTGTGAGAAGCATACAATGTTAATCCATTATTTATATACGCTGTTACGTAAGGATGAATTCACGCAGAGCAGGACAACAACGTTTCAAGTCGCACTTGGTTATATTTTGTGATTTTTGTTGTTGTTGGCGTTTTTATAAATGTAATGGGGGGAAAATAAATATTACAGTATAATCGTAAAACCTACTTTCTTTTTCATATAATGTATAGTTCATTCTAGAATTTAAATAAAATTATTAATAAGTTTTAATACAAGATTTTCTCAGAAAAAAACAAACATTATATTTTATAATCCTGAAACACTCTCCAGATTAAAATTTTTAACAATATTACTATAGCCATTTATTAAAATGTTTATGTTTTTATTTATAGTTTTTTAAAATTTTATAGTTATAATCACTCCCCAAGTATAACATTATAGACAAAAACTTTAAGAGTTTTTTTAAAAATTAGTAAGAAAACTACATTTTAGTGAAATACAAACGAATATATAATGTTTGTCATGTCAGGCCAGATATATAAAATGAGATAGGCATTACATTCTGGCAAAATGTCTAATGTTTAAATAATACTATAATTTCAACTATTTACTGCAGAAAATAGACACTATAATGAAAAAAAGCATCAAATTTCCAACCAGCCTTAAATTGTCATAATTTTATTGATATAAGCCATTATAACTTATATTCTACAATGCTGGCCGTAGTGGAATTTCTTCAAGAAATTGTTCTGAATTGAGGATTAATGTTTTTTCTCTATCAGGTGCAAAGTGAAACAGATAATATTTCTATACTGAATTTCAGCTAATGGTCACTCGCATGAAACGTTACATAAGACCCCCCAATACCCTTTAAGTCACAAGTAGTTTCTAAAGGGAGTCTGCAACCAGCTCACTATGGCTCGTGTGAAGAGCTATATATGACTCAACACTCCACGAATATCCTCTAATGGGAGTCTGCAACCATATCACTAGAACCAACACTTCACTTACTAGGGCTCGTGTGAAGAGCTATATATGACTCAACACTCCACGAGTATCTTATAATGGGAGTCTGCAACCAGCTCACTAGAACCAACACTTCACTTACTAGGGCTCTTGTGAAGAGCTATATATGACTCAACACTCCACGAATATCTTCTAATGGGAGTCTGCAACCATATCACTAGAACCAACACTTCACTTACTAGGGCTCGTGTGAAGAGCTATATATGACTCAACACTCCACGAGTATCTTCTAATGGGAGTCTGCAACCAGCTCACTAGAACCAACACGTCACTTACTAGGGCTCGTGTGAAGAGCTATATATGACTCAACACTCCACGAATATCTTCTAATGGGAGTCTGCAACCAGCTCACTAGAACCAACACTTCACTCACTAGGGCTCGTGTGAAGAGCTATATATAACCCAACACTCCACGAGTAGCTTCTAATGGGAGTCTGCAACCAGCTCATTAGAACCAACACTTCACTTACTAGGGCTCGTGTGAAGAGCTATATATGACCCAACACTCCACGAGTAGCTTCTAATGGGAGTCTGCAACCATATCACTAGAACCAACACTTCACTCACTAGGGGTAATGTGAAGAGCTATATATTTCTGCAACCAGCTCACTAGAACCAACACTTCACTTACTAGGGCTCGTGTGAAGAGCTATATATGACTCAACACTCCACGAATATCTTCTAATGGGAGTCTGCAACCATATCACTAGAACCAACACTTCACTCACTAGGGCTCGTATATGACCCAACACCCCCCCTGATTTTGGTTCGAAGCCCTGTTTAGAAAACTGAAACATATTTCTTGGTGACCAAAAATGATAACATTTTACTATATATAATTTGTAATATTTTATTGGTATTGATTATATTAATCAAAAGTGACAGCTGCATAAAACATGACTTGATGTATGAATATATTAAAATTGCTTTATTTAATCTAGTAACTACAAGCTATTGTTCTTCCTACCAAAATTAGGGTTAGCTTTAGCTCTCGTGAACTGGCTCACATGCGCTTGTCTAAAAAAAAAAGTATTAACACTAAATGAACACACACAGTATTTGGTAGTCTCATCTATCTTATAAAAGTAAAAGTTTTACACCACATTTGTATAGCTGTGGTTTGACAAATTCTCAATCATTGACAACTTAAGCCTACAAACTACATTTAAATTTTATAGCAAAAAGTATTTTTTTTAGAGTTGTACAACTATCAGCATTTTATTGCAGCTCACATTCAGAAAAAAAGAGACACTTTATTATTTAAAAAAAAATACATATATTGGATGGAAATAACAGTTTAAATAATAAAATATTTCCATCAAACATCCTTCATGTAGTCTTAAAATGAAATAACTCAATTTATAGCACCAAAGAATATAAAATAAATGATTGGGTTACATAAATCAAAATTTGCATATTATGTCTACTTGGAAAGTCACAATCTAGAGATATATAAAAAAAAATTAAAATGAAATAAAATCAAAGATTTTTTTAAATACCCCCTAAATTAATATTTTTTTAAATAAGTATATTTTAACAGATGTTGACTTATCTTGGTACATTCATTTTCCCCTCTAAAGATAGATGTTGGATACCATATTAAAACTAACCTCCATTAGTCTTCAATAAAAATATAATGAAATTGGAAAATGACACCAGGACATGATAATCGAATGTGGAATATTTGACTAAGCACATTAATGCTCCACCATTAAGTTATTCAGGATTCATCCAGTGCTCAAGGATATTCTTCATTCATATGTTAAGGCAGAGTCTGTGATGGACGTGTGACTATATTGACTCCTAGAGCTATCATTGAATCACAGACTCGTCCCTAAAATATGAGTGAATATTGTTCCTGAGCATGAACAAATCCTGGATAATTTATAAGAGAATTTGTGCGCTAAGCCAAAAGTTTCCGGTTAAATTCTTCAACAATATTTAATTTAATTGGGGTATATTATTATCCATTGACAGATGTATCTGTAACCAAAGTTAATTTACATTTATGTAATCTCAATTAACCTTATATACAAACCAACGTTTGACTCGGATCAACTTGAATGCACCAACTCAATTTTACTCATTTTAATAATAAAAAAAAGTATTACTACATTTTGTCTATAACTTCTATGGTGTAGACATTTGTTGTTGAGTTTACTAAGTATCAATAAATTTTGTTGTTGAGTTTCTAAGTATCAACAAATTTTATTGTTTAGTCTACTAAGTATCAACAAATTTTGTTGTTGAGTTTACTAAGTATCAATAAATTTTGTTGTTTAGTCTACTAATTATCAACAAATTTTGTTGTCAAAGACAATACATCTTTTGCCTAGACTGTTGAATAGTGATAGTTAAACAACTTTAGAATAATAAAAATTATTCATACTTTGCATTTGTCAAACTATTTATTTTAAAAATAAAACAAATATTACAGTAATATAATGATTTAAAAAACACAAGCTGGCATGAGATTAAAATATTTTTTTAGACGCAACACACTTGGGTCCATAGTAAATGCCTCCTCAATAAAGTTGGTTCGTTTTGATCACCAGTGCCAGTGTAAATTTGTAGTAAAGGGGATAAGTGAGGATTTCCTCATAAAGCTAAAGAGTGATGCCGACCTTGTGTTGTTACCGGTATGCACTTCACCCTATGGATGATTGCTCCCTCTTCTATATACCCCCCCCCCCCCTCTTCCACTTCATGAGAGCGCAATCAGTGCAAGCCGTCCACTTAGTGGTGGCTCCATTGCATATCACAGTCATGTAACTTATTTTACTCACTTATAGTAGCACTAAGTAAACTAGGCAATTCACAATGTGCTTCATTCTCCACTCTACAACAACAGTTCTCTTCAATAGGGAAACTCAACACATACATTTTAAAAATAGCGTTAGTTCAGAAATTGTGTGTTTATAAAATAATAATTGATACAGTAAGAGTATTCATAATTTTTGAAGGAGGCAATGTAGAATTTGATATTACACTCTTCAATATCTAAACTTGTAATGTTAGAAAGAGTAAAATCCATTTAAGATTGTGAGATTCAACCAATAAGTACATAATTATAAATGTCTATGATTGAGATGTTAAAATGGAATTCTTATCAAGTTTATTTTAAATGTATCCATGATATAATGTACACTCCATCAAGTTTGTAAGGTAGCAACATATTGGCTCAACCCGCGCGGTATGCATACCGCCACACATGACTGCAGAATAGTTTGCCTAGCTACGCCCAAGGCCGTATTTAGAGAAAGACTTAAGTCCTTAAATTATTTCTTGCCTGTAGGGAAGGGGTGATTGGGGAGTGGTTATGTCTTTTTGCGATGTCCAAATAGTTTGATGAACTAAATTAATTTTACTTTTTTGATCCCTTCATAACAATACCAATTATTCGTTACATACTTAGCTAATTAATTATGTTTAGTCTCATTAATATATTTGCTTTTTTTTTTAAGCTGTAGAAGATTTAACCACGCCACGCACTATTTTGGCAGCAGTGCTACCCACATTTATTGGTTTTACATGGTAACATAAAGCAGGTCTCCCTCTTTTCAGAATCTTTATTACTGTGAATAGCTAATTATGAATTTATTAACGATTAATTATTATATTACACATATGTAGTGCAAATAATAAATTAAAGCTAAAAGATTTTTAATTTATTTTTAAGACGCTGAGTTAAAAAAACATATAATTTAAGGGTCCCAATCCTGATTTAAAATTGTTTATATTATTTTTGGGTGGACAAAAAAAAAGATATTTAATAAATTTTATTCATTGGACATATTTTAGTTATAAAAGGTAATTTATTTGTTTCTTCAAAGTTACTATAACTGTCTATATAACTTTGTAGTACCATAGTTCGATCCCAGACTTTATTTAATGTTACCAAAACGGCCACAATATAACGATTAGTAAAAAGTTTTGATAAATACTTTGATTGATAAAATTGTTGTTTATTAAGATTTATTTTGATTATCATTTTCTAATAAATTAAATGTATAATGTTAACTCGTTTTTTTTTTACTAAATAACTTCTGGAAATCCAAACCATTATACTGGTTATGTCATCTGCAAGTATTAATATAATATCAACGTGGGAAGGTTTAAATGAATGAAAAGCAGGGATAATATTGTTTTTGGATTACGAGTTTAAAAACACTTTAAATGATATCTATGCTTTTTAAGGTTTGAAATGTAAATATCTTTTTTGCCAAATATACATGGAACTTCATGACCGGTTGTGGTGCCTTTATTTATATTCGATAGGAACTAGCATACATACAGTCAGGGTTTGAGTCTCCGTTGAGTCTGCCGGGTGTAATGAGGGTAGTTTTTCAACTCTTTCTCCATACAAATGCAGGTACACTTCCTCCAATTATAACCTGTTCAATCCCTAAAACCACTAATGTAATTAATACATAAGCATATAACCTGAACGGATAGTAAAATGTGGTGCTAAAAATATATATATTGTATTAAACAAATTTGTTCATATAAAAGGAATGCTAAAACAAACAAAATAGCTAAATGACTGAACCTACATTCTCAAGTTTAGCATATATCACACATATTAAAAATGAAGAAAAAAATAAATATTAACGAAGACTGTAAACAAGAACAAAGAGAGAGTAAAATTCAGACTAGTGTGACCAAAAATGTTCAAATCCTCCTAAGGATGTGTCCAATCAAGTTTATTTTGTACCAAAGAATCACTTACAAAATGGTTTTCTTCTCGCCCGCTCTTCTTAGTACTTCATTTGTCAATCTGTTTGTCCACCTTATCTTCTCAAGCCTTCTCCAGCACCCCATTTCAAAGCTAGCCAAGTATTTTTTCCCCATCCTTCTAAGATTCTAATTTTCTGCTCCATACATCACATCCAAAGGAAGCATTTCATCAGTTTCTTCCTCAGTTCAAACTCAACTTGCTGGTATTCAGTAACCTCTTCTTGTTGAAAGCTTCCTCGACCATGGTTAGCTTCGACCTAATTTCCTTGGTGCAGTACGCATCCTTTGTCAGCAGACTTCCCAGTTTCTTGAACTGCTCTATGTGTTCAAACCCCTTGTTTACAATTTTGATTTTGAGTGGCTCTTCATTTTTTGAAATCACCATCACTTTAAACTTCTCAATGTTGATTTCCATGGCATATCATCTGCCTATCTTCATCGGCCGATCCATAATTTCCTGCAACACTTCTTTAATTTTGGCCAGCAATATTAGATTATCTGCTTATTTGATAGTGTTGATGACGCGTCTTCCTATCCTGAAATCGCCATGCCACTCCAAGGGTTCTATGACCAGTCATTTTCCATACTAGTTTAACAAACTGGGCGACAAACAACATTCCTGCCTCATGCCTGTTCCTGCTGTTAGTTTCTCCATCATTCATCCTCACCTTCACTCGCTGTCCTAGGTACAGGTTTGCAATCAGCCTTCTGACCCTCCAATTGATGCCAATATTCTTAAGTATTTCCATCAATTTCTTCCAATTCACTCTATTAAAAATAAAATTAAACATTGTCACTGTATGCTCACCATACATTAGTGAATTAATGTTGTTGAATAAATGGTTGTGTATTCAGAAGCGGTGCTACTATATTCTGGATTTAAACCCCAATATGTTTAATGATTATTAATTTGACTTGTATGTACTTAGATAGTAAAACTACTTTCAGGAAAAAATACCATTGATTTTTGAGAAAAATAACATCGCTTTTAGACAAAAAAAATAACCTCACCTTTTGCATGCCTCTGCTTATAAGGTTTACTTATTTTTACTTTTAACATGACTTTAAATAAAGTTACTGTGACATATTTTCTGTGTCAGGTGAGTCAAATGTTCAAGTTGCTGGTTTTATCTTATTATATAAAACATAAAATACTTATTATTTAAGGTTTTAGCACCCGTTCTAATTTTCTAAATATTAAAGTAGGGAGCAAACTAAGTTTTTATGTTAGTTATATATTCAACTCTTTACAACTTGTTTTGGTGGCTAAATGGTCTAAGGCAAGGCTTCCAAACCTTTTTGTACCATATTGGAGACATTCAAAACTATTGGTATTGAGGAAGGCACTGTTTACTTTTACAAGCCAAATTTATTGTTGAACAAAATAATAATGCACATTGCACATTATATATATATAAAAAAAATAATTTAAAAAAAGTGTGAGTTGTATAGATAATAATTATTGTTTATATTCTTAAATAAAATAACACAAATGATATAAACACAAACATAATCTTAAACAAGTTTGGCTAAAATTAAAATGTTTTTAATCAAACTAAACTAATGTCATGTTACACTCATCTATGGGAAATACTGATTTAGGTTTGAGTCTATTGTAGTATCAGTTTTTTCCTAGATTAAGATTTTAAAAATAAAATAAAATGACCGATGTGAAATTTTATTAAAGATTAAATCAAAAACATATTAGTTATGGTCAGTGGTGGACATATGCAAAAAGGTTGTCAAGTGCCATGGTGCCCTCAGGCCGCCTAATCTAGGGTGTCTCTCTTGCAATATACTGGACTACCGACAATGGGAATCTTAAGGTATGAAGCTCAGTAAGGTGTATTGAGTTTTTTTAATAAAATTGTTTTCCACGCTCCTTCATTGCAAATGTGAGTACACTTTCTCTCAATTTAACCTCCCTCATCCCTAACACATTAGTGTAATTAGTACATATGCATATAACCTGAACAGTTAGTAAATGCAATGCTAGAAAAAAAAACTTTTTGAGTTGAAATCTTTCTGTGTATTTATTTAAAGAAAAATTAATGTCTTTATAAAATATGACTCTTTTTCTCAAATTTGACTTGTAGTAATCTATATTTTAGTCAATCAAAAACAAAAGTGTAAATAAAGTTTTAAAGAATTTTATTGATTGTGATCTAAATATTGATGATTTTCAAAATTTTTAGACTCTGTTCAAATTGGAAAATCCTGATAACATTGACACACAAGTAAACGAGTCAATACATTAGTGATCCATGCCAATTTAAAAAAAAAACATAATATTAAAGATGTTTCTAAGTTTTAGGAATTACTTTTATTTTGTGTAACCATATCCACCAATGGCTGGACACAAAATGTATTCTTTCCTAACAGTATTTCCTGTAATCTTTCTCAGGTTTAAAATTATAGCTAGAAAACCAAAATATAGTTTCTTTAGGAGAAGGCATGTTTTGTAGTTTATATATAAGTTGTTTCCTATCCAATTTTGACCAAACCTGTTTTAAATAGGAATTGAACTTCAAAACCTTCAAATCTATCAATATATTCAAGATTCAGGAAAATTTGTATTCGAGACTCAAATCCTTGACTTTTTTTTTCAATTTGTCAAGAGAAATTTGTTTTAGAGCTCTAATACTCCTTATTGGTTGTTCAAATAGGATTAACTTAACAACTAGGCTCCAGACCAATAATTTAACACTTAATTGAATGTATTGATGTTATAATGGATGGATTATAAGAAAGAATATTAACATTTATTTATATTTGTATTTCCTACTATAATATTTATTATATTTATATTTCCTCTTATGTTCATAATTTTTTCCAAGATTCAGATTCGAGATTTAAAGGTAAATTAGAGATTCAGATTAGTAAAATAGTAGATTCAGCCCATCTCTAGTTTTAATGTTATACATCTCAAGTCAAGAAGTAGGTGACAGCTTTATTTTGTCAATATTAATTTCCAATTTTGTGATAAATGTACAATTAGGTGCGGGATGTTAAGAAGTGAATGCAAAATGAAAACAGTAATTCACATTGATGTAAAGTAGTTTCCCTTCTGGCTTCTAAAACAAACTACTTGGAAACCAAATATTATTATTAAAGTGTTGCATTGTTTATAACATCAACAAACATTTTGACCCAGATTTGTATGTGACTGGATTTAAAATGTTGTATTTGTATCATAAATTATTTAGCAGTATGAAGTGTATAATTTGAAAAAGTGAGGCTATTATTCCACGTCTGCTTTTTTAAACTGTCCATTTGGATTTTAATTTTTGATCTATTCAGTAGACATAATAATTAAATTTTTTTTTACAGTTATATTAATTTTGCTTTATACCAAATCGTTGATTCTCATAAGTACATTTCTAAAGTTTTATGTTTTGTACAATGTTGCTAAAATGAAAAAGACCGGTATATAACATATGTGCATGTGAAGCTGATTGCTAGAATGCAACCAGCTCTTGTTTCTTCTCCAATACCAAGAACAAGGACAAACCAAATTGTTCCCCGGCAAAATATGTCCATGGGAATTCATTCACAGCGGCAGATAAACCCTTCATGTGGACATTGCTGTTCTCTTCACCTCAGATCAGAGGGCAGCAGATGTTGTCCCACAGGAAAAGTAATTCTTCCAGTGGTCCGGTCAGATGCTCTGATCATTTGATCTGATTTAAATCATTAGTGCTTAGCATTCACAAGCTATCACAGAACTATAAAGACAACACTCAATAATATAATTCCACTCTTACCATGGTTAGTAATTATGCAAAAAATAGATGAGATTACTTCTAGTGGAACATTGCTCATCGAAATTCATGACACTATTTATCAGAATCATGGATCACTTATATAAGATCAAGGACAGCCACTTAAGTTTGGCCAAATCTATCTGTACAACATACCGACCAGAGTCCAACACCAAATGAATGAGGCAGTAAATTGATTTAAATTAACTTATAAATAAATTATTTGTAAATTGTTGCTTGGAAAACTAGTAGGGATGTGCAAATAGTATTTTGAATAATAAATAAAACTTAGTGGTTGAAAATAAACTATAGCATATTGAAGTGGAAAAAGTAGAGATTTTTAAATATAGTGTGGATACATACAAATTAAAAGTGAAAAAAGTAGAGATTTAATTAACTATTTTAATTTTTCTCAATACTAATTTTAGCCTCAATATTTTTGCTTTATATTCTTTAACATTTACAATTTTAATCTTTATCTATGCAACCAACCTTAGACTAAAAATATGTATTACTTGTGTGTGTGTGTGTGTATATATATATATATATATATATATATATATATATATATATATATATACACACATACACACAAAAAACTAAATTATCATGTTTCATTAGTATAATATAACCAACACAAAGATAATGTAGAGTACATGCATAATTTGTAGACAATGAAATGAAATATTAAGAAAATCTCAAAAATTAATATCTTTTACACACCAAATTTTGTTTTGTTTCAATGCCATAACCTTCAGTTGGTGGGATTTAATTTATTGATCATCTTTATAAAAAGTTGTTTCTGTAGTTTACATTTGATGCAGATCATGTTATATTTTCATAAAAACTTGTTATATTTGTACTTTTAGTTCCAGTTTAGTGGCAGCCCACGAGAAAGTGAGCCTCAATATACATTTTTTTATGTTAATAAAACAAACTAATTTTAATATAGTGTAAGTTAAACCCCAAAGTTAACATTCTGTGAACATTTTTTTAATAGATTGATATTTATGTTTTAACCATGTACTTGAAGTATGTGTTTGCATGTGCCTACTTAGAACATAGTTTTGTGCTTTAGATTGGCAACACTGTAGAAGTATTTTTGTTTACTTCTTGGTGAAGATTGTGTGCTGAGTTTATGCCCTTATATTTGTTCTATAAGTAGCACATGTAATTTTTTTGATCAGGTAAGTATTTTGATCAATATCTAAAAATGAGAAAAGAGTGATTAAAATATGTCACTAGTGACAAAAACATCTGAAAGTTAATAGTGAAATTAGTTATGAGGCTAGGTTTGTAACTTTGTAAAAATAAAAGTAAGCACTTTCTAATGCTAAACACAACTCCCAAATATTTTTCTTATTAAGTTGACGAATCACAAAATTTTTAAACATTTTAATTTGTCCCACCTGTGACACTCACTGTCACAGGTGAGACAAAGGTTATGTTTGGCCCCAATTTAATGGTAACTTGCTGGTTATAGTAGACATATGACTTCAAAATGATGATAAACTTCCTTTGAGCTAATTCTTTTTTTAAAAGTACATAACCCTAGCTAAACAGTGAGCTCTTTTTTGCATAGAAAAATTGGCTAATGGCCTACTAGACTAACTTGTATTGTTGCGTGGTACTGGAACAGTATTTAAAAGGTTTTTTTTTTTTGAAAAGGAGAATGGGAAAGACTACTTCAGTTAGGTGTATGAAGAAACTTATAGAAAGAAGGTGAAAGAAGCCAAGCCCAATGGGTACAAAAGCCATCTAGAAAAAGAATGTCAGAGGGACAGAAAAGACAGGAGAACATGAATAGGAAAGAGACTTTATCAACAAGGCTCATGGCTGAAAGAAGATTGAAAGAAGCGGAAATAAGGAAGTAAAGACAGAAAATAAAAGTAAGTTCAAAAATGTATATGTTGATTTCACATAATTAGGAACACGCCTGGGGTCCTACTTACTCTAGTGTGCAGTCCTTGGGAAAACAGTAAGTAGAGTTTAAAAAAACTTCCATGCAAACCCAGGAAAAAGACTGCGGTCATAAAAAAACTAGTGTATGAGAATTTTAATGAATCCCATGCTAAAACTATTCTTCCTAATAATATGAAAACTTTTTTTTTGTGAAGCATGCATTATCTGAAAAGACAATATTAAAAGTGAAGACTTTTTTTTATCAACGTGATGACATTAGTCACCAGTCTCAAAGTATAAAAAGTCAAAGATATCAAAAAACCCCAAAACAGTGGAGAGGGTATTGTGTCAGAAGCTCTACATGAACACGCCTGTTAGGGAGGTGTATTCCTAATTTGTGTCAAAAACCCTGATGTTAAAGTGAAAATAGCCAAGTTTTATTACCTTTCCCTGCGTATAACCCGAACGGGTTAGTAAGACGGGGTGCTAATAATAATATTACCTTTCCCCACCCATGTTCTGTGACTAGTGTGTTTGCAAATATCATGGCAATTTTAATTTTATTGTTGAAGTTGTAAACAATAGAGTTCAGTACTTTCCAAATGTAGGTGCTAAAATACCTGAAATGATTTGTTGTGAGCTAAAAATGAAAAATGTATGCCTAGGAACTGTAGCAGATGTACCAATGATCTCCTCTCTCTGATTAATGAAGATATCTCCTGCACTCTCACATGGAGTAAATGGAGTGAGATTGAAGGACACTCTAAATAGATGCAACTGAAGGAGTACTTGAGGAATATGTTCATGATATTAACTCCCGGCTGCTTCATTTCATGTTAAGAAAATCAATCTCATTCATTCACTGAGGTAAAAGGGACCTTGCAGGCAAATTGATTTTGCAGAAAACTATTCAGCCGTCACATTGGTGTCATAAAAGATCATTGTTTACAGCCTGGCGATGAAATTAGTTTTTTGCCATTGTAACTGATACTTTGAGCCACAATAATAAGTATGTTGTTTGCATCTGTCTTAAAATAATCATTAGTGAGCTGAAACAATATTTAAATGATCTAGAGGCAATACAAATATTCTCTGATGTTGCAGCATTACAATTTCAAAATCGGTTCCTGTTTACAAACGTTGTTATATGCCTATTCAGTGTAGAAGGAGAATGGTACTTTTTTGAGATCTCCACGGCACGGGCGCTGTTGTTGGGATTAGTGCAGTTGTGAAAAGGGTTGTGTGGAGCAGAGAGAAGCAACCCAAGATTCAAAAGATAGTGCTGAAGATTTTGTAGCAGCTGCTCTCTCTTCAGTAGAAAATATAAACATAATACACCTTTTGCCAGAAGAAATTGAGAGAAATAAAGAGATACTGGATGAAAGATGGAAGTTTGCAAGCTCTACTTCTCAGATATCTACTTGGACAGCGATTCTGGCTGTACAACTGTGAAATTTCAAAATGGATGCATCTAACGACATGGTTCTGACAAAGGCTCCTCTAAAGTTGCAGACATAATGGGAGTTGCTTTTTTGTTAGTCGAATTGATATCCTTCGAAAATAGGAAGACTGACATTTCAACCAACTACAGATATGCTGGTATTGCTTTGGCCTCTCTCTAAGATGATGGGGAGGTGAAAATAATGGTTCTAAGGAATGTTGGAGACATCCGCAACCAATTTATAACCAATATAAAGGACATTTCATTTGTGTCTTTTGACCAGATTCTTGGAGTATTACCAAGAGCAGAGCTAAAAAATATCAGAAACAGTATTTCTATTTTATATGAATTCCCTGGTGAAAAACAATGTGTATGAACAGTGAAATCTAATCCAGTTACTTTTAAGTGATTTTTAATAGAAGCAGGACAAACATAATAATTTGAACTGGTTCAACAGATTAAATCAGATTTATAAATTACATGTGTGTTTAAGAATATTTTTAATATTTTACGATGTTTTAAAAAAAAAATACATTAGAAAAGTGTTCTGGTCTATAAATGTCCTATTTGTTTTGCAGTAAATATTAATACAGGAAACTCCTGATTATCCACGGGCATACTATCCGGGCTTAACCGCTGCATCGCCAAAACCAGGGTTTAAGTTTATGAAAAATGCCTTGTTGATGAAAATTACAGGGCTACTGATTGCTGGACTCATTATATCCCTAAGGAAGAAATGACCAGAGAGGCAAAAAGTTTATACAAGGGGGACTTCATTGAAATGAACTCATGACCGGCTTAATTATATGTAACAGGAAGACTACACGCTCCTATCTGACAAGCTGATGTTACAGAAAATACATAGCGAGATAAGGGAAAAGGAAGTAGTTGCAAGGAAGCAGAAGACTAATACAAACTTTGTAAGTGATGTGTTCATTTTGAGTATAATGAATATTGATTTAAAATTTTTATTTTTTATTATCTTGGTGCGTGAAATATAATGATGTTTTCATAAATGCAATCACGATAGATGAGTACTAGTTTGAATAGAATGTGCTACAATATCTTGTTTTACTAAATATGTGGATTATCCGCGACACTCATCCCCTCCATTACCGTGGATAATCGGGAGTTCACTGTATATAAAAAAATCCAATAATTATTTACTTAGTTTATTATTGCAATGTGCAGATCAAATATCTACCATTTCAGAATTAATGACAGCATATATTTTTTTTCTCATAAATTCACAGTTTCCTTTAAATCATTTGATGTGTCACACAACATGT
This sequence comes from Timema cristinae, assembly GCA_039000515.1. Taxonomy (NCBI): domain Eukaryota; kingdom Metazoa; phylum Arthropoda; class Insecta; order Phasmatodea; family Timematidae; genus Timema; species Timema cristinae. The sequence goes on from JBCFYV010000024.1 coordinate 24,925,306, forward strand.
CTTTTTTTGTTTGTCCCACTTGTGATGATAGTTTAAAGATTAATAATTTCACATCTAACATGCGAAATATAAATTTCTCTCTGCAAATTGTGCAGATGCGGGTAGACTATTACTATTATTATTAGCACCGCGTCTTACTACCTGTTCGGGTTATACGCATTTATTATTACTATCATAGAATATTGACAAACTCTAACTAAATGATATGTTATGACATATTTACTCCCAAAATTAAAAAAATGTAGTCCCAACCGAGATAGGGAATGCCCATTTAATAACCATTGATATATTAGAGATTTAACTAAGGGTCTGTACATTTTCATGAGATAGCAGAAATATATATTTTAAACTTAAGAGTTCACCAATTCAGGCATTCAAGCTGGTCGACGTACCTAATCAATATGTTTCTAAGAGAATCTGGCAATACATATATAACAAATGAATCACCAAGCCCTTGTGAATATTTATAAAAATAAAGTTAATCATATCACATAAATATTTCCCAAGCTACAAAATACACTGACTCTTAAAAGGAACAAAAAGTTAACTTGATCCTGCTGGAGAAAGAATTGTGGAATAAAACACTAAAATACATAAAAAATGCATTATACAATTTAAAAACAAGCTTTTACTATCAGAAATAGCTTTGTGTTAGTGCTTTTTTTGAACAATTTCTACTGCAACATTACTGAAGAAATTGTGTTTGTTACTCTTCTACTTTTACTTTTAATTCAGGTTAATAATGCTCTATTACAAATCAAATTGTATGTTCTGAATAGTTAACAACATTATCTTAACCTTATAATGTCTAAACTGACTTATTTTAATATATTTAAGAATGAAAATTCTTATTTTACTTTCTCGTGTCAAAATATATTTCTAAACAAGTTTCAAATCATCTGATTCAAGATGGGAATGAAGTTTGTGAGGAGCATATTAGCTTTCATGAGGAAATACAAGATTAGGAAAGAAGTTATCCAAGAAAGAGGTGGAGTATATGAGAGAGTAAAGGAAGCAAGAGTGGTATGGTATGGTCATGTAATGAGGATAGAAAAAAGAAAGAATACCAAAGAGAATGTTGGAGATAAAGTATATAGGAAAAATACAGCAAATTAAGAGATGGGAAGAGCAGATAACATAAAGTGTGCAAATGAGAGGAGAAGAATAGTGTAAGGATAGTATAAGATGGAGGCATTTTACTAAACTGACCCGGCCCAAGGCTGGAAACAGTTGATGATGAGATACATGTAAAACAAGACTGCGCCTACATAAATTATGTATAAGGTTATGCCCAAATACCAAGCATTGTAAAGTGAAGGTTTAAGGAATGCTCAAGTAGATCGGAAAAATACATTGGTATTCTTAAATTAAACCAATTTAAAAATAACACTTGTATAAATAAATTTAACTCAGAACAAGTGGCTTTATGCACCAACGCTCTACCACTGTCCTATCAAAATAAACCATACTATGCTCAGGGTCATTCTTTCCTCTTAGTTTAAGCCAGAGTCTGTGATGGACATGTGGATTCATGGGCAGCTTGAGCCATCATTAAACCAAATCCACTGATGACCTGGGGTCGGCGTGTATGTTGCTGCCCGTACAGTATTTAACTGTACATGGTTGGTGATATTCACTGAGTGAATAATAACCCTGAACATGAATATATCAGTGGTAGAGCATAAACAAAAAAGGCCAAAATTTACAAGTTTGATTCCCATGGGCAGGTGTTCATATTTAAACTAATGTGATATAATCAAGGTATGAACCCAACACACGAACGAACCAAAGTTAATTCAACTCTATTAGTATTCTTAACAAAAACTACATATAATTTTAGGATGAATCTTTCTTTGTCAAGAGATAAATAAAATATTGTACACTACAAATAAATAAAGTATAAACCAACAAATACAACATAAGTATGGTTTATTGAGACGAGTTCAAATGTGAATAGTTAGAGCCATTTATGTACCTAACCTATAAACAATAGTTGACAATTCCAAATTCTATCAACTATTAGAAGCATTATTTTAAAATTTAAATGCTTTTGACAAAGGTTTGAAAATATATTATGATAATAATTGTGTACAACTGGAATGGTACATATTAAGCATGAAGTTAGTGTTTAATTTTTTTTCGATCATATTCATTCATCACATTTAGTTCATAAAATAAAATTTGTTGATAAGCTAATTTCAGAAAAAAAAAAAAAAAAAAAAAAAAACTCAATGAATTCCCTACATAAATGTTTAATTCAATTTATATACAATACTTCCCCAAATAAATTATACTTAGAGGCAGTACAAAACTTAAGCTAACTCAAAATAATGTTATATTGCTGCTCCCTCTTCTTCAGTAAAATTGCAATTAAATAATGTTTATCAGTCAGAGGGACAAAATCAAAACAATCAACAAACAATTGTTTGCAAGTTAAAATCTATGAGGTACGTAATATAATATGGATTCCAGAGTCAGTTGTGACTGCTTCGCTGAGTTCTCCAACCTTCAGCGCAAACGCCGCTTGTTCAAATGGCCTCTGCATAGCACCACGACCGAAAGGTCCCAAATCTCCACCTCGCCGGGCAGAACTACAATCTGAGTATTTCTGGGCTAGTTCAGCAAAAGAAGCTTTACCAGAAACTATTTGCTCTCGATACGCTGAAACATAAATACAACATGAAGCTGTAACATGCTTTACAATAAAAACAAAGTTTAATTTATTTGGGGCACCTGATATCAAATTAAAATACATGTTTGGATAAGTGTAATAAGTCATGATTTAAGCATGGATGTTTATGACCTAAAAATTCACAAAACATGCCTTTGAAAATACCAAAATATGTCTAATAAAAGATACTATCATTTCACAAAATAATTTTAAAAATACTGGGGTTTTATTTGACGGTGTGTTTGACAACACACTTTAAAATAACATTGTTGGGTTGTCTTCTTGCTGGCAAGGAAGCTTAAATTACTTACTTATTGCATAAAAAACATTTCTCCGTTGTTTCTTTCACTATGAATAAGTTAGAGAGCAATTTCACCCCTTTATTAATAAAATATTTTTTAAGAAATTCTTTCGCAAAACCTTACAACTTAACAATATTCAATTCCCTAACTTTTGGCGTGCTCACAATTTCAGGGCTGGAACACCGACATGGCTTGAAAATAGTTGGAAAAGTGACCATCTGTTACAAAAAAAGTGACCTTACTAACTTCGAAAAAAATGACAAAATAGTTTAAATACACACAATATTTTTTTTCAACAATAAAATAAAAGATTATCCACCCCAAACTACCCTCATATGTTTAATTTTAAGTTTTTCTACCCAAACAAAGCTTCAGTAATTACAAATAATTTATAACAAATAATAATAATAATAATAATAATAATAATAATAATAAAATAAAAATTTCCATTTCCTTCATTATAGTGCTGGCCAACAGTTGTAAGACCTATAACAGGCCAGCACTGAAAAGTACCTTAAAAATACATACACGAGAAATTAAGATAAACAATTATAGCTAAATAATTATATATACTGATGAATAATTACAAAAAATAGTAAATAATAATGATGAGAATAAATAATAGCAATAATAATAGTAATAATAAAACATTTCTTAAATACACCTAATAAAACAGCTATATTTAAGTAAATAAATATAACATTAACACAAATGTATCATTTTGGTGGTGCAGACTTAAAAAAAATGATGTTAAAAGAACAGCCTTTTTCTAGGTTCTCTAAAAGTATCATTTGGGTATCTATCCTCTCAATCTTTTTTCAATGAAACCTCTTCTTTTCTCACCTTACTGAGCGAGTCCTTCTAGCATCATGACATGAACCACATCCGCTTCTCCAAGATCTTTATTTTCCAGGAAATATTTCAATCTTTTTCTCACGTCATGTAATAATCTGTCAGTACCGGGTTTTACTCTTTGAGTCAGCCCTCTTTTTGAGTGTAACATCTTGTTTTGTATATTGATGGATTTAAATTAAGTTTACATTCCTTTTCTTCATATTGGTTTCTCAAGATGTCATACTACTTATTAACTGCTTCCCTATCTTCTTTAGCTTTTCTTTCATTATCTAAATAATTATAGTAACCTTACAAGCTACCTTTGCAAGGTTAATTAATTTGTTTTGTAACCAATATGTATATTTTTTGCAGTGGAGTTTTAGAGCATCTTTCACAAGCAGTGTAGCATTCAATGTTCTTTCTGAAATTCTTAGTAAAGAGGTAAATACGTATGGACATTTTCTAAAGTTATTAATGAGTAAAAAAATTGCTATTATTGAAGAAGTGACAAACAGTCAAACCATAAGTGACAAATAGTGTCATTTTTCATTTAAATGATAAAATAGTGGCTTCAATGGACAAAGTGACTCAGTTGCAGCCTTGCAATTTTCACAAATAGAAGTTACAATGAAAATTTCATGCTGCATCGAATGAATATGATACAACTAGTCAGTAACTAAAGTATGTTTACAAATATGAGAAAGTGGTAGTAAGCATAGGTGTGTTGTGATTATTACGTGATCCTAAGGCTGCTTTCAGAAGATACGACGTTTTGCCGTGTCCAGCATGGTGCTGTGCTTAGAAATAACCATGGGTGTTTATGGATGCTTCACATACTAGTCGCGTCATAGAAGGGTTTAAGCGGTGGATGGATGCTGTTGTCACTACGGCACCCATTTCTATCTTGTGCGATGCAGCGCCGGCAGGAAATGTACACAGAGCTAAAGATGCTTGTCCAAACTTTCAGAATTTCCGCCGTTCGGCGAAGAGAGCAGCCACAGTTCAATATACCATGGGCAATGAGAGAGAAAGGGTTGCAGAAGTGTGATACTTAGTTTGTGAATTTTAAAATCTGTTTTGATTTCTGGATTACGGAGAGTTGTGAGGTAAATGTATTACTATTAATAGCCCTAGTATCAAATAGACATTTCTTTGGGATGAAAGAGCCTAGAAGTGTACAGGTCACAAACAGGAACAAGTCTTTGGAGATTTACAGGTTGAATCTACTTCTTGACTCATGAATGCAATTACGGATTCAACAATTTCTCGTGACTACCGATGTTGGAAATTAGAGAGCAACTTGCGGGGGAACACGGTGTGAAGCCGCGTCATGACTCAGTTGATGTCATACAAGCTAAAGGTGAGCCTAATGCTGTTTGATTCAATTATGGTAACCAATCTTCCAATTATGTAAGAGGACCGAGTATACTCAATAAACATTACTATAATAATAAAAAATTATGTTTAAACTTTCAATTTATATATTTTTCTAATACTTTCTTTCAAATAGAGTAAAAACATATGTTCAAATATGTTTTAATCAAAATAAACAAAAATTCACCATAGTGACACAATACAAATATGCTAATGCTAGTATTTAACTTAGTTGTTTTTTATAAATCAATACATACATATCAAACTTAGTAAAATAAACACAAGTTAGTATATAAAATTGAGTAAATTTGATTTTCAACCTTACCTCTAAAGTTAAGTAGGCCTAATTAAAAATCACTAAACACTGTTTGGTAACTGAAAAGAACTAAACAATTTTCACCTGTCTGAATATTTCCTATCTTTTTCAATAAATCAATTTTAAACAGTAGCTACTTGTTTTTGGCAAATATTTCTCTGGCTACTTTTAATTACTGAGTGACGCTGTTTTACCCTCAGATAAAAAATGTCAGGGTACCTATGTAATTAAAAATAAACCTAATTGTGTAAAAAAGGGTGTTGTGTGTGCCTAGTTGTAGTGGACAATGTTTGCCTACATCTATAGGACAGTGTTGCCTTCCAGTCCTGTATTAGGGGACAAGTGTTGCTTATGTCCTTATGAGTGTTCCTTGTCGTATAGGGGACAAGTGTGCTGCCCTATTGTGTACCTTTTAGATAGCAGTATAATAATGGGGGTCTTGGGTGAAGACAAGTGGTCAATCCGATTGATTTGAAATATTGACTGTACAACGATAGTTTGGGAAATTAACATGTTGAGCAACTATCTGGCACCAAGATATTTAGAAGACCATTGATTGTGGACCTGTGATATAGCATTTTATTTCCCAAATGAATTTTAAAAATCTTCTTCTAGTCTTCAAACAATTAATCACATAATTTTTTTTTTTTAATAAATTAAAATATGATTACTTCCTGTAAAATATAAATTCCCGATAGCTATTGATTAACTACTTTAGTATTTCTGATGCTATCAATTTTCATTAATACGAAGGTACTTATAATTAGTGTTTGGAGATAAACCTCATCAGAAACAAAGTAAACGGTATAAATTATTATCAGGATTCGCACCAGAAAGTTTCATGTTATAAAATATAACAAATTATTTATTACTGTATTTGCTCACCTTTCACTAAATCAAGAGCTTCCTCTTTAGTCCGAGTTATCTCTTCTTCTCGCCAAGAGGACGGCCGTCGAGAGTTCTTATGTTTTACTAGTAAATGACTGCACTGTACTTGATCGGTCCACTGCTGGACACAGGCTCCGCAGGTTTCTCCGGCCGCTCCCATTGGCTCTCCTTGGTGTAGATATTCAAGAAGTAATGATTGCCTAGAAGGCATACCAGTGGAACCACTATTAGTGTTTGCAATCGTAAACATGAGTGGAAATTGTTACTTTGTTTTAAAGAAGCAATTTTAATGTTAAAAATGCTAATTAAATTATAAGACCTATTTACAGTCTAAACTATATAAGAAGAAAATGTTTTACTAGTTATAAATGATGATAAACAATTTTAAAATATTTGTATACATAAATCATGTGATATGCAAATTTGTTTTAATAAATAATATCAATGCATATAAAATAACATTAACAGTATAGTGAAATGCAATCGATATTGACAACAAAAAAAAGTATACATTTCCTATAAGTTCCTTCCTACCTGGATTTACTTAAAAAGTAGCTTGAAAACAACCCAAACAAATTTGGATTAGCTGTTTAACAGCCTTTATAATATGAAATAAAAGGCTTCAAATTAGAATCACAAATATTTTTACATTGCAGTATTAATAAGGGTACTCATAACACAGACCAAAATAAAAATGTATTCTCAAAAAGCTGTGCAGGTATTTACAAAACTTGATTGAAAATGGTTTCAAACAATTGAAATTAATTAATTTAATTTGGTACACTTACCCTATTTATTTTAACAAAAGGTTGACCTTAGAAAATGAGATTTTGGTAATAAGTTTGACATGCAAATTATCTTAAAATTTCTGCAAATTTGCTTTTGTAAGTTAATTTTAGATTGAAAAGTGTAAGTCTATAACCCATAAGTTTGTCCTTATGTTTTTCCCATACATCCAAACAGAGCATGCACCAATAGGTAAAAACCACATGTTTTATGAACGTCCTAAAAGTGTGATGGTTTTCTCTTGTTTTTTGGACTGAATTTCTATGAGCGGGTGAGGCAAAGGTATTTTTACATACAGTATTTTCCATGGATATTTAACATGACACAATAGACATGGAACCAACGACTTTACTTCTCCTCTGAAGGAAGTTGTGATAGAGATTTTCAACTCTCGTTAAAAATCAGTCTACCTTGGAGGGGTAAGAACACCGAATATCGGGTCCAGAGGTGAGCACTTTATTCTAAGACTGAAATAGTAGTTTACATATTAGTGAAAAGATTTAATAAAGTGTTAAATTTTTTTAGTCAATTTTATATTTACTCATAAGTTTGGGTGAACAAGTGGGTTTTAAACCATTTTTGAAAGTTCTAAGCAACTATATTAAGGACATAAATGTTTAATTTGGTAAATATTATTCTTTTTAAGAAAAATGAAATTAGAAATTTCAAAAATACTTATTTATGTTCCTAATGCTTGGTCTTTGTTTACTACCGAGTAATTGTTTTTTTGAATTTTTACTGATATGATCTATTTTTTATAATAGTAAAATTTGCTCAGTAATGAATGTGTAGGTTTGTTATAAAACGGTTTTCAAAACTATAGAATTGTTAGTTATGCCTTCATTGCCAATGTTAACCGATCTTTAATTTTTTAAATAATTTGTTAAAATGTTATTCAAAAAATTGTCTTAATGTTAAATCTCTCAGGTTTCAGTATTTCTAACAAAACAAAATCTTACATTAGTTTAAAGTAAACAACCATGACTGTATTCTGTTGGAATAAACCAAATAGTAGGGACTGTCTACGGTTGTAAACTGAAGAAAAGGTGAGTGGGTGAGTGAGAGAGAGAGAGAGTGTGTGTGTCGAGATGTGGGGACACAAAACTTTACTTTACTAAGTCATCGTAGTAACTGTGATAGTAAGCATTCCAAAAACCATTTCATTACTTTCTTACTTGGGTGCAGTCTCAGAAAAAGGAAATCAAAGTTTTAAGTTAATTGCTATCAAAATGATCAGAATTAAGCTTATCACTTTATTAGACTCACATATGTTATCAAGTTTCTATGACGTGCCTTCTCGTCAGTTTGTAACTTTGTTTCCCCAATATTTAACAATAATTGAATGCATGTACAGCATAGTTGCTCAAAACTAGCACAAATATTAAAAAAAAAAGTTATATGTTAGAAGCTGTGTATTTATTGTGAAGATAAAACACAAGTATTTAATTTTAAATATAAATCAACCTTTCTATTTTTATGTAGTTATTTGAGTAATTATTAAAACAAAAATTAACATTGCGTCTTACTACCCGTTCAGGTTTTACACCTATGTACTTATTACTCTAATGTGTTAGGAATTATGAAGGTTTAATTTAGAGGAAGTGCACCTTCCATTGCATCAACGGAACGTGAAAAACCATTTAGGAAAAACCGCCCTTGGTGCACCTGACTGGTATCGAACCTCAATCTCCCAATCTTCAACAGTCTAGTCTAACACAAGAGGCCACCGAAGCAGGTTTGAACTCGGTTAATCAATTAAAAATTAAGTTTTTGATGAAATTACTGTACGAAAGCTTTATAATGGTTGTGTGGTGTGGAAGTGATGGTATTTTGCAATTATTTATTAAAATGAGCAAAATCATAGCTTAAATATTTCACTTTTTTAATCAAATTTTAAAGTGAAATGTTTTGTTTAGTATTCAATGCTAACACATCTAAACTAGTCCTTCAGAAGATGTGTGTGTTATAAATAAGCTACGAAAATCTATGATATAAGTGCCATGATTGCACAAGAGAATGCAAGCCAAGTAACTAAATTGCACAATTTATGTTCAATATATTTGTTTAGCACATCTTACAACTTGTTCAGACTATACACCTACACTGAACTTATGGACACTATAATGACAAGATTATTTTTCTCACTAAAATTGGTTGAAGTCTTTAAAAAAAAAAGGTCCCTAGCTGAAGATTTGTATGAAACGTCTAAAGTGTCGCTGGGCTTTACCACTAATTCAAGAAGACAACCTGGACTTCAGAATCAAACCAAGGCTTTGTATGACCAAGATTTATCATTGACCCATCCTGGTTAGTCTTATGTCCAGGTCATCTTTAAATAGTTGTTTTGAGCCTAATTGTGGTAACTGGTGAACGTATTAGCCCCTCACTACTACCCCTGTGATTTGGACAAGAAAAAAAGGTTGACTCAAGCACTCTTTCCCCTGGTTATAACTGGTTTAGTTAAACAACTATACCATCCATGAAAGCATTTCTGCAAGCAGCTTTGTGTTAGTAGTAAGGTCTTCTGTATTAAGGTACCTACAGTAGCCCCATGGCTTCTTTGGTGCTGACTTACAGCTCACAGCTGACTTCTGACAGTCAACATTTAGGTATATACCTAAATTTTGACCGTCAGGAGTGACAGCTGCTAAACACATATTTTTGCAGATCATATGGTTTGCCGTAGGGATACATAATTTGGCATGGTAACTTTTCAAAGTTTTTAGCTGTCCGTAAGCACCAAAGAAGCCATGGGGCTACTGTATATACTATTGTATATCTTTTGAAACATTTTCATCAGCAATACATATCAGTTGGTAGGGATAAAAAAATACCAACATCCCTATATACAAGTTGCAACTAACTGTATAAAAAGAGCATCGAGAACTAACAGGTCTTCTGACAAGTAAGTTCTCTTACATATTGATCCAAAAAACTTAAAACTTTCAATGTTATTAGCAACAAAAAATTAAACTATTTAAGAGGTTGCACAGTTATCAAGAAAAGTTAGCCAAATAAAGTACTCCAATAACTCAAGTTTAGGCAAGGAAAAGATTCACATGGCCAGGATTAATGAACAAAATTAAGAACAAAAGCACAATATCAGGTATATTTTATTTTGACAACATAATAGACAAATCAACACAACATATCTTGATACCAGTAGATTTAGATCAGCACCAAGGTATTTGATGAGCAAGCTTGACTTTGACCAAGGAGGTCAGGACTTGGGTTCAAATCCTAGTCGGGTGCACTAGAGGTGTTCTTTTCCTACTAAATTACCTCAAATCTATCTCAACAACTTAAATCAAATAATACTTATACAAATAAATATATATATTATTGTAACAGGTCATATAAAGATGGTTTTGTTGGCTATTTATTGTGAGATTGCTCTGGGAAACATTTGCACATTAGGGCTCAAGTAAATGCCTGATTCAGTGGAGTCATCAAAGTATGTATGATTTAGGGAGAGTTCTCAATAAACGCCTGATTTATAGAAGTCATCAATGAATGTCTGACTTAGGGGGAAGTCATTAATATATGCCAGATTTAGGGATATATTCTTGATTCAAAGTTTTTAACTATGTGGTTTTGAAAATTATTTTAATTTAAACCCTAAGGTGGCATGCTGGGAAATAAAGTATGCTAATTTTGTATGTGTTAGTGTGGTATATCATGAAAACGTTTATAAATTTCTATTTCTTTAGCATGGCCTCGACTGTTGGCTGGTATAGTTTGTCTCTATAAATAGAAGATAATTTATTTGAACCAAACTCATTGTTTGGAGGTGAAATACACCATGTATCAGTTTAAAGTAAAAATTGGTTTTTTTTGATTGATTAAATTTATCCAACAATGATTTTTTTTTTCATTGGTAAGTCTTGTCACTAACTATTAGCTGCATTAATTTTGTTCTTTGTTTACCTACTGAAGCGAGGTCTTAGGTTTAATTCTTGCCAGTGTTAGAAAGTTATCAATGGTAGTTTTACAGCCCGAGTTCTTGGTGTGTGTGTTTTTTTTTTTTAAATAAGCTAGTTTGTATGATGCTATATTAGAGTGATCTTTGCCATGAAATGTTTAGGAAATTAAATGCCTCTAGAAGCTATTAAGAGTGGTCCCTTTATGGCCAATTTTTGAAAAGTAAATGCTGCTTCAAGTTATCTAAAGTTTGATATAAGGCCATGTGTAAGCTTCATATTAAAAATTTGAGGGAGAGTGGGTTTTAGAACCCCCTAGAAACCCCTCCTCACCACGACCATGTGTACTCATAAATTAAGACAAAAATGAATTACTATCTAGTACCTATTAAGAACCATGTGTCCCAATGAAATTGGTAAAAATATTGCAGGAATTTCCAGATGAGGAACAAGGAAAAATCTAATTATTAATTTAAAAAAGTAATTTTTTATGTATTTTTCTCACTATAGATAATTGTAGGTTGTATTGTGATTTTTATACTACTGTACTTGTATTTACATTGTATTTGCATAATACCAATGAGCAAAATAATAGATCAAACAGTAAAAAATCCTGTTGGATTAAAGTATCTCAATGATAAAAATGTTCTATGTTATAATCTATGGCCCAGTCTATATATTGACACCTTCTGATTATCTAACAATTTTTGATTAGTGAAATATTTTGTTTGTTTGAATCAAGTATAATTAAAACCAAACATACAAAGAAAATTATTCAATTAATAAAAATATAAATAGTTTGTGGGTTATAAAGCTTGTACTGTATTATAATATTTTTGGTATAACTTTAAAAAAATAATGCCAAGTAGTTTTGAAGAACATGTAGGTATTTGAAAATACAAATACAATAAAAAAACCTAGCTATTATGGTTGAGCAAACTTGTAGTTCATTTTGATTTGATACACTGATATAACAATATAGTGTGATTTCCAAAAATTTGTTTTTAGGCATTTTAAACAAAAGTCTGATGATACAAAATGTGTCAAAGATACATAAAAAAACCAATACACTTGTGGTTCATAAACCTTTAATAAGCTGTGTTACATAATTTATTATATGTAAAACTAACATAAACAAACAAAATATTTGAAATATCTTAAAGTACTGTTGATTCCCATGTCTGCAAAACTGATGAAAAATAAATCTTATTAAATGTTGTATTGGGGTGGTCACCTATTTCAACACAAATAGGTCTAAAGCTGGGGTTTCCTCGGGTAGCGGTGCGGTAATTTAGCGGCCGTAATATAGCGTTAGCCATCTTCTGTGTGGCGGCCGTTCCGTGACGGTGGCCAGCTTATGTAAACCTAGCCCTTGTATGTCGTCGTGACGGTGTGAAAAGTATGCATTTGTAATTTGAAAATGGATGATCTTGATTTGGCATTACTAGTATTTTTGGAAGATGAAGAGTCATCAGAAGACGACAACAAGAAACGTTCGGAGGAAAGGAAAATTTATAAAAGCCGTGCTACAGAAGGTGCATATGAAATTTTAGTGCGTCGTCATCTGCACTGCAATCAAGAAAAATTTAGGGGATATTTTCGTTTAACACAAGTGTTTTTTGATTATGTACTGAATTACATAGAAGACATAACTTCAAAGCCATACAACAGAAACAAGAAGCCAATATCCGCAGAGCAAAAATCTATTAATATTTCGTCTTCTTCGTTACTCCAATTTTGACTCATTTTTAGTGAAAAGTTCACCGCACGACTTCAAAAAACGGTACCAAATTGTTTGTGGCCGTAATGACGGCCGTGATACAAATGGCAGCACCGCTATTTGGCATGACGGTGGCAGTCAACGCTATCTAGGAAACCACGCTCGATTGTTTGTACGGACAACGTTTTTGTGATGTCATTCAACGTCATATTACGGCCGCTTGATTGCGGCGCCGCTACCCGAGGAAACCCCAGCTTAAGTGCTCAAAGTTTGAGAAACATAGGCCTAACTCAATTTAATATTAATGACTCATTAACACAATAATACTTGATTTACAGTATTGTAATAACAATAATTACAATAAATATTGTGTTTAGGGGGAGTTAACACATTTTTAAAATTCAAATAAAAAAATAAAAATGGCTAGATTTCGACACAATTTTAATTCAATAAGTCTGATATCCAAACAAACTAAATTAAAATCATTTCTTAGATAAAATGGTGCCAACCAGCTGTATTAAATTAAACGTTGAAACGAGGATAGAAGGATAAGGCATTCACACCAGAAAACTGTAGGCCTCAAAGTTTATACTAAAAGACAACAAAACACATAGGCATGATTATGTAATTTTCGGGGTAGAACAGTCCCCTTCTTCAGAAGAATACAAACACCTGACTAAACCTTTTATGACAACCTAATGAAATGCCTGTGAGAGTGTAGGTAACACGAGAAAAGGTAAGTGTTTTTGTAGTTTTTATCTAAAAAACTTTTTTTGGTAAAAAAAATATTTCTCCAGTAGAAACATAGTTTAGTTTCCTTCATGGTTACAAAATTTTTAGAATATCTGTCAAGGGTGTCCTAAAATTTAATGAAGATTTTTTTTTTTATTTAAAAAGTTTGTCATCTAATGCCACTATGCTCATGACAGGTATTCAACAATGTATTATTGATATTATCATGTGGAGAAAATTAAACTCTTTCCCCTATTTCTTAATGACATGACTAAGGGTGGTTGTAAGTCAAGGGCAAAAGGGAGTGTAAACTTTAACAGAACATAGAAGTAGTTCCAGAAAACGACAGATATTCGTATATTAAGCCGTGTGGCCTGAGAACGGTTAACACTTTCTCCCTGACCAAGGCGGCCGCCTTAAAAGGTCTATGAGATAACTTTGTCTACATAGTCTGTAAGCTTTGTATAATCTTTGGCTCCTTAATAATGCTCCTAAGAAATTGTAATTGTGTATATACAACCCTTATTGCTAATCATGTGACCATGTCTACCAATAGGAAAGTGAGTTTTGTTAGATAAAACTTTTTGAAAGTAAATTATATACAGCAAGGAGCAAGTAGATGATACCTCAGCTAATCAATAATTATTCACTAAGGAAAATTAAGCACAATCTTTATTTGAGAAAACGTCCAGTATATGCTTGAAATGTAGGTTAAAAGCAATCACAATAAATATATTTATAACATCAGTTTTAACTTTCAAATTTATAATTAGTTTTCTTTGCCAATTATAATGTTGAACAATGATCCTTTGAGGTGTATATCACCTTTTCGTTTCCCTTAGGAATTAAATTGTTTATTTAATCAATATTGTTTAAAATTTTAATTTATCAGCACATAAATGGCTAGGTTAGGTTAAGTTAAGTTGGGTAGGAAACATAATTTAGATAAGTATATATAAACCATGGTAGGATGGTGATTTAAAAAAATAGTCACTGAAAATAAAAATTGGAAACCAGGAGTTGGAAAAAATAAAGCAGTTCAAGTACCTGGAAAGTATGTAAACAAAGTATAGTCAACTCTCGATTCTACGACCTTTCACGGTTCCCTGGAAAAGGGTCGTTATTGGAATTTTAACAGATTTTGTTCCACCCCTGACCTTCATACAAAAGAATTGCATATTTTAGACAACAAATAGCGTGGGTCATCAAAAGTCGTTCACAAAATCCAACCAAATCAAAATAACAATGTTAAACAATAGCATGGATTGTCAAAAATTGTTTACAAAATCAAACCAAAATAGTAACCAAATCAAGAATCAAAATAACAATGGCAAAAGCAAGCCTGGCGCGTGATGTAGCGGCAGTCGCGCGGGGAAATATTGTCTTGCTTGTGGGAGGGGGTGGACAGAGTCAAGTGCTATTGGCTGGCATTGTTGAGGTGGTGTCTATTTTTATACCTGACCCACCCCAGTTACTAGTAATACAGCGCTCACAAAGATAATTGCAACGCAGCGACCTAAATAAATGCAACAAACACATTTTACAGCCGATTTCCTTAAACTTTTCAACCTTTTTCCCCACATTTTTCACGGTTCCCAAAAAATGGTCGTTACTTCAAGAGGGACGCTATTCCCGGGGTCGTAGAATCGAGAGATGACTGTATGCCTACTGCACCAAGGAAATTAGGTCGAGGATCGCTATGGCCAAGGAAACTTACAACAAGACGAGGCTACTGCTGAACAGCAAGTTGAGTTTGTAACTGAGGAATAAACTGATGGAATGCTTCATTTTGAGCATCGCACTGTATGGAGCAGAAACTCTGACTCTTAGGAAGATGGAGTGGGAGGGGGACGGGGGGAAACTTTGAGAGCTTTAAAATTTGGTGCTGGAGAAGACTTGAGAAGATCAGGTGGACAAACAGGGTGACAAATGAAGAAGTCCTAAGAAGACTGGGTGAGAAGAGAACCATTTTGGATGTGATTCTTCAGTGCAACGCAAACTGGATCGAACACATCCTTAGGAGGAACTGTCTTCTGAACAATGTCATAGAAGGAAAGGTTGAGGCAAAGAGGATTTAAATATTGGATGACTTGAAGGGAAGAAGAAAATTCTGGGAGCTGAAATAGGCAGAGGACAGAGTGCATTGGCAGTTCAAGTTCACTGACAAAAAGAATGAACCTGTCAAGAGACAGAACACCTAATAATAATAATGGTATGATTGAAAGTTGCCTATAGTAGGTTTGTATTTTAAGAATTATTTTAAACATTAATTTGGGCTGTAATATTTTATATTTGTAACTTCATAATCTAACATGCATGCGAATTTTGGTTTAGTTTTGATGAATTGTGCGAGGTTACATTGTGTAATCTCATTATTTTGTAGATGTCAAAGATTTATTTAAAGAGATATAAAGATAATTGTGCATATCATTTTCAAGGTTAGGGTTAGCTTATAGCAAAAGGTGAAATATGGTTATTGTAGACGATTAATGCATGTTTATAAAAACAGTAATTATCTTTGTAATATAATTTGAGGAGTGCCACCTGTTTGCAAGTTAGACACATTACTGACAAGTATCCATGGACTTGAGTGGATTAATTTTTCTTTTTATTCCTTAAATGTGTAATAACTTATTTATGTACCGCTACCTTTATATATTTGGATTCATAGGAATATCTTGAATATTTAATAAAAGAATATATGAACAATCAAGGAATTCTACATGTAGTTCTGTACAACCGTGATTCCCATTTAACGGTACATGTTTCTGGAACAGTTTTTTTCTGATATTGGTGCTTTCATTTCGATGTATTACATATATTTTTAAAAAGGATCAGATTTCTGTGAGTATCATTGTAGACTAGTCTTTAGAAAGTTGAAGTTGATCCAAGTCCTACGGAGTGGTATATACGAAGAACTTACCTGTAGAGCTCAATCCACTGTTGCCAAGAGCTATATGGAACTAATGGAGTTTGTAGGTCTATGCCCAAACTTATTTTTGTTTAAAGTATTAGCAGGTCTATGAGCTTTAGATTATATAAAAGAAAAAACATATCTTTAAATGTGTGCAACATGTACAGGTATGTAACTTGGGTGTATTTGTGAGACTTAGTAAAATTATGACTTCTAAAATAATTAGGACCGGACAGAAATTAAAAGGTTTGCCAAACACTTTACATGCAAAAATAATTGTAGGCCTACATGACGAAAATATATTAAGCGCTAATGTATGCATATTTATCACATAGCCAATGTCGCCAGATATTTCTTAAACCATATTTTAAAAATCGTGCTGAAACATATTTATTTTTTTAACAAAACAAACGCTATTGAGTGTTAAAGGGCAAAGTTGTAACATTATAACTAATAGAACTGGGGTTCTCCTCAAACTAAGAAAGGGTAGGGGTTTAGCTTGGGTCGATCTAATGGCTGGAGAAGCTGCAGTATCGATCGATATAGATTTTAGCGTTTTTAATTGAAATAGAATAATATGCAACCAAGGATTAAAATGAAGTAAATTTTACTCAAATGGTACAGACTGAAAAATACTTCGTTGAAATATAATAAAAGTTCAAATAAACACACCAGTAGACCTGCTCAACCGCTTTTCCCACCCGTAGGTAACTCTTCCTCCGCCATTGTTAAACCGAATCTTACTCCACCGCACTCTACTGACATAAATAAACGATAGGAAACGGTAGACAAATGAACACTCGGTATAAGTTTGTAATATATTTTACAATTGGTAATATTATAAACGCTGCTATTCATTCACCAATAGAAACTCTCGTAATCTACGGTGCATTGGTAGGCCTGGCAACATGATGGCGAGAAAGTTCACATTTTACAGTGACGGCCGACGAGTGCATCAGCTGTTAGTGTTTCCGCGTTATTTCTTGACATTTTACATGTGAATTATCAAATAAAGTATTAATTTGGTGCACAAACTGAAAGGACTTTTCTTTTTATTTTCGGTGTAAATAGTAAGTATTAATTGTTAAAGATATTTAGTACAATCCTTAATGTAACGGAAATAAAAAGGGGGCGGTTAGGCATGTTGTAAACAAATTTTGACAAGTTGGTGAGGTGGCTAATAATAATTATAATTTGATTTGTTCATCTTGATATTATGATAACGAATAGGTGAAGCTAGACAATATTTTTGTCTCAAAATATTGATTGAAGTTATCTTTAAAAAAATGGCTATTTCTGTTTTAGTTTTGTAAGCCCTGCCATTTAAAAAATATAAATGCAATCTTTAAACAGCTTTACTAAAAACTGCAATAAATCGTTCGAATATAAAAGGATACATCAAGCTAAATACTGTATATAATTTTTCATACAGTTTATTAAGGATTTTAATGAACATATTTTTGGTATCTATTCATTCAAACACTAGGGACAGATCATTTTGCTGTCATTCTATAGGGTTGAAAAATCAAACTCAAAAGATGTAGTTGCCTACTTAAGTAGGAATATATTTCTTCCATATGCCTGGCCATGTTTAAAATATAGACACATTTTTATGGATCTAAAACAAAATCCACTTTGATATGGGAGATTAGTATTTGAATATTAAAATATTTTAAAAGTGTAGCTGGTGACAAAATTGCTTTAATATGGTGCTGGGGGTAAATTCTTGAAAACATTTGGTTACTAGGCCTACAGGCCTATTTCATTGTCTTTTAGTAATGTTTTAAATTTAAAACCATTGCAAATTAATAAACTGTCATACATTTAAAAAGAAAATAAACTTAACACAAAATTAATCATAATTACAAGGGAAATAATTTATGGATTTATAAAAATTAAACATCTGCTGTGTCATAATATGGTATATTGTAATCACTAGATGCAACTTATAAGATTAAGACACTAAACTATGTCATAAAATAAATACTGTAATGCAAGCAATTGTTATTCAAATTATTAACAGCACAACAACTAACAACCATTAAATAGCATGATAAAACTTAATTGATAAGTAACACACATATGTAGGTTACCAAAGAAGTTATGAGCTGACATTAAAAAAACTTTATATAGGCCTATGACCTAACCTTTAATGTAACACAGGCCTAGACAAAATGTTGAGCCTGCATGTTTACAACAGAAATTTTGAACTTTATTTTATAGCTAGAAAAATGTTGATTTTTTCACCACATCTTACTACCCCTCCAAGCCATTCGTATTTACTTACACAAATGAAGCAGAAATTAATAATGTAGAGTTTGGAGGAAAGGCACCCTTAGTTGAATACTGATGTGAGTACATTTCATGTTGATCAACCATAAAATTACGATACATCAGAATACAACTTAGTTTAGCTACTAAAGGGATCTAAATATCAAACTCTGATGCTTCCTAGTCAAGGAAGGTCTACTGTATAAATGGTTTGAATGTTATCCTGGTATTAGGAGGGCTAAGGTATAACCAATCTTCACTGACCAGTTAATTGTGCTAAGGAGAAATCTCAGAGATAATAAATAGTATGGACTAGTTTTCATTTCTTGTATTCTGCGACAAATAGTCCTATCCTCCATTTCAACATATTTTCAGATTTGATTTTTTAAGTTGTAAGTTTTGTAAAATAAATTTTACATAGGCCTACCCTTCTTGGTAGTTTGGAATTACAAGAAAAGAAAATTGGCTCTTCGGTTGGTTACTAGCAGCCCCTCCTCCCTATGTTTGCACATAAGTCATACATATAGATTTTTTTTTTCTCCCTAGAATAGGGGCTATTTACAGTTATTTTCATAGGTAGACCCTTCCAGAGAATACTACCAACTTTTTTTGTGGCCAACATGGATACTTTTTTACTAGACCTATATTATTGGTGTTATTTTTAGTGTAGCATTTGATAACATCTATAAAAAGTGACAGCTGTAGATAATATTAATTGACATATGGATATGTTAAAGTAAATCTGGTAACTTTTATATCTGTTGGATAAGGCTTCTCATATGAAAATTATAATGTTGGGGTAAAGTCGGGAAGATTAAATGTTATGCTTCCTAATCACACACACACATGTATCTAAGTAGCCTGTGCTTTTTGATGATATGATATCATTGTTTTTGCGTTATATTAAGCACTTTATTTTGCGAATAGTCTGGATGGTTAGTAAAAAACAAAAACCTTATTCTAATATATTGTGTTTGACACTTTAAGTTGAACGGGTAAACTAAACAAATAGCCCTACTTATTAATAAGTATGATACATTAAATAACTAATCACAAATACACTATGACTATGACTATGAAAAATCAAACAAAAGAAGAAAAATTTTTCCAAAAAATTTATCTAAAAATAAACTCACCATGTTGTCTCATTGAACCCAAACTATCATATTTTATGGATTAATAGTGAAAACAATGCACTTGTCCAATACTGCGGTCATCATAAACCAGATGTATTACCTGCTTAGTAATAAATAAGTTATGTCCAGCCACAATAAACTTCCATTCTGTGATAATATTATACCAATTATTGGTTGACATTTTATCACACTCAATCGACCATTGCTGCTCTGTCTCCAACCAGATTCGTTGTCGACTTTATTCAATCGACTATTTGTAGTCAAAATTTTGGTTTTTACTAAAATATTAAAGTTCAAAGGGCTTTTTTTTTTTTTTAAACTGTCTTTTAAGTAGGTACAAATCTGCTTACTAATCTAAAGATTCCAAGTTTGACCCCGGAGATTACAGGGTGTCTACCATCCGGTAAAACTGGACTTAGCCGGGAGTTTTAAGTGATCGGGGAATAAATGGGAATAAGTCGGTAATTTGGTAAATTACAATAAAAATCTGGGAAAATGTTGTTTTACTCAAAATATAAAATACAATAATCATTAAATAATAATGTTATTAAAACTGTAGTTTTTTTTGTTTGTAGCTGTGTAATATATTTTATAATTCCTAGTAAACAATATTAATACAAATTAAAAAAGCGTTTATTTAAATTTTAAAACTTATTATTGTTTATAAAAAAAAGATTAATAGAAAAATGAGGGGGGGGAAGGGGGGAATTAGAAGGATGTGACTTACTTTTAAGTCGGGAATTTTAGGAAATGATCGGGGGAAATCAGGGAAAAAGTCGTAAATTTCATTGGTCAAGTTGAGTAGACACCATAGGAGAAAAACCTAAAATCTTCCATCTTCTACTTTGTAAGGTAGCAAAATTACCTTGCTTTATTCCACTATGGTATAGCTTCTAAGATATGCTCATGGCGTAATCTATCAATGTAAGACTCCTGTATTTCGAGGTAAAATTAAGTGTCCATATAAATGTCTGATTAAATTGCGTATCTTGTTTCAAAGCAAATTAATGGTCTGGGGTATGTCTGTTGTGTCTATCCTAGAAATTATCAGGTCCAGGAATTTTTCTTTTCAGAACAAATATGTAGGCCATAAATACACACACACACAAAAAGAGCAAAATTAAATTTAGGGCAGCCTCTATATAATTATATACATACACACACATACAAGGGATAAAACAAACATGATTTATTTTAAAACTAATATTTTATTATGTTTACTCTATTAATTCCTCGTCAAAGAATCTGACACCCCAATTTGTGTAGAGTCCAGCACCAGCTGGCTGGACTATTGCCAGCATAGTGTGTGGGAGCTGCCAGCTACAAACAGGATATAGATCATACTACTTTATAATCACTTTGACAGCACAAGACAAAACTACACCCTCTCATTAAAAAAAAAGGGTGTTCTCAAAGGACATGTTGCCAAAATTCTTAAATCCTTAATAACTGTAACACCCTCTGCTAAATTGCAGTTAATTCTCTCGTCGACCCAATCAAGTTGTAACATTTTAGAAAACATTCTAAAAATGGTTGAAAGTAAGGGATTGGTAGATGTACTAAATGAAACTTAATACATCTACCAATTTAGCAACTGTTTAAGCTATTAATTTAATTCTTTTGTATATATATTTCTAGAACAATCTGAGCCTTAATTTTCAATCAAGTTGTGCCATGTAAACAATTTGTACCGGTAAAGTTACTAAATTGTTAATAAATTAGAACAATGGATTCCTGCAAATACATGCGCTCTTATGGAATGTGTTTCAAAGCTGAGCAAGCTTTCTTTAGAGAGAAGTGTCAATTATCCCTGCTGTACTTGAAGGATCTGCTCCTAGCCAATTGATCATGAGGAGCGGAAGCCGATATCCTTCAAGTTGGGAAGTAACATAGTTTTTGGAGAGAGGCTCTCCCTCCCCTCCCTCCTAATTTCTATCAGACGTGTTTAGAGACATCCATGTGAGAATATCAAAGTTGTGTGTGACTAAAGACCATTAGGTCTGGCAAGTGTTAAACATGGACAGGTTTATCGGAGTGAGGGTTAATCACATCATAGTCTTCATACTACTACAACTTTGGTAACATAACGACCATCACATTTAAATATATATTTTCTGTAGACGATTAACTCTTTTCATTAAATACATCAAAACGCATTCTCATTTCTTAAATGTCCTTAAAGCCACACCTGTTCCCCACCGGCAGTCCATATAGCAGTCCTGACAATTCACTCACCTACAAGGGTTTGTGACTGACACTGTGATAATAATAACAGTGTTATACGGGGTGGTGAGATAACATTTTACAAATTTTAGCTTCATAGCTTACAAAAAAAAAAGTTTGTAAATAAGCATGATTGATTATATATATTTAGTGTTATTAATAGAGGTACCAGAACGGGTAGTAAGATGTGGTGTTAAAAAAAATTAACAGCAAATAAAGTATGTATTTTCTAAAGTCTCTTACAACCAGAATCTTACTATAGTTGATGTAGCCTACGATTGTGAAAGTGACGTCATGTTTCTACAGTTACGTTTTGAATGGGTGTTGTATGGTTAATATAGGAAGGATGCAGACCATTGTGCAGGTTTATATACACACGCGCATGTATACCTCATCTACGATAGTAAGTGCAAACACTGGCTGAAAGTCATAATGTTAACCTATTCAGAAAAATAATGATTTTATTAATAACACTATATTATCAATAATTGTTTTTGAGTAGGTTGACATTAGCTACCTTCCTCGAATGTTTACATTAAATAATAGTAATGATAATACTTTGCACCGCGTCTTACTACCCGTTCGTGTTATACACGTCTGTACTAATTACACTAATGGGTTATGAATTTTCAAGATTGAATATAGAGGTAGTGAACCCGCATTTGCGTACAGGGAGAGTGGAAAACCATTTAGGAACACACATCTCCTACCCCAGTTCGTCCGACCGAGATTCTAACCCCGATCTCCCCGTCCTTGGCAGTCTACCTCAACACGAAACTAGCCCTCTCCTACCATATAATGGGGTAAACGCACTCACATATATGAAACAGATAAAAGAGAGGGAGGATAAGTCATGAAATGAGCTTGCTACCTTAAAACAGGAAAGCATCCACTTCCTAAACGGTTTTAATTAAATTTTAGTAATAGTTTTATTTTAGTCTATTTTGATTAAATCAATTTCCCT
Organism: Timema cristinae; assembly: GCA_039000515.1. Taxonomy (NCBI): domain Eukaryota; kingdom Metazoa; phylum Arthropoda; class Insecta; order Phasmatodea; family Timematidae; genus Timema; species Timema cristinae. The sequence goes on from JBCFYV010000024.1 coordinate 24,948,357, forward strand.
TTTCGCGGAAATGTAATGGCAAATCAATAACAAAATATACCGGCATTGATGAGCACATAGACTCAATACCAGGCTTATTTCTCTATTTCGCTCTACGGTGACGAGAATGTCTTGATTTGAATCCTAGCCGGTGTATTGACAGTGTTTTTTTTCTTAAATAGTTTCCCATCTCTTCCTCCGCCTAGATGCGTATACATTTCTTCTAAATTTTCCCACTCTTAATATCCCATGGGTGTTAATAAAAGCAGATAGTTCTGAATTATTATGAAGCGGTACAAAATATAAAAAAAAATATGCTAGAAATTTCTTTATAATACATTATTACATTTTTAAACTGATGTATTTTTTCTATTCTAGCCCCGCGCCTCTCGACCAGTTCGGGTTATACGCACTTACGCTAATGTGTAATGGTAGGGTGATTGTGAGATGAAATGAAGGACCTACAGTTTAACGTGGAATCCGAACCACAGTGGAGGCCCGGCATGCCACACATTCACAAGTTGTGATCAATACACGTCTTGTCAGAGGTGAAGGAAGGGTTTGGTAATCAGATAAATCTGTGCCGGGACCGAGGATTGAACCCCGGACTGCCACCACATAAGTCTGACACCTTACCCCTAGACCACCAGGTTACCTTTTTAGGAAAAATGTTATATTAAAATGAAGTGTATCCACATTTGCGGGGAGGGAGAGTGGAAACCTATTTAGGGAAAACCACCCTCAGTACACCTGACCGAGATTCTAACCTTGATCGCCCCGTCATCGGCAATCCAGTATACTCAGTGAGTAGCGCCTTAGACCACGCAGCCACCGAAGCTAATATATTCATGGGTACATAGAAGTGGCGAAAAAACGCCCTCTTCTCACCCTTACATTTAAATAATCTAGCTCTAGTCAAGCGTCGAATACTGGTCGGTTTTCTGTAGTTTTCATTACAAGAGAATGGAGTATAAAATCTTGAAACCTTTTATCATGTTAAACAAAATTACAACAAACTTGAAATATAACATTATATTAAATTGAAATAATACGAACTTTTCAACTGAGCTTAATTTCGCTGTTTAAGTGAAGGATGTGAACAATACTTCGATTATATTTCTTTTTCGAGTTCAATCGTGTATCTAATATCCGTTTAATCGGTCGTAAGATGAGTTTTAAGTACCTTCCTGAAATATAGTTAAGAAATAATCTGTTGGAGGAACCCATAACAAAGTAGGCTTATCTCACCTACTCTAACAATATTCAATCCTGAGGCGTGCACGCTCTCATTCTCGCTTTCTCCTTCTCTCTCTCTCTCTCTCTCTCTCTATACACACCTAGTATGACGTTGACGGCTGAAACTTGAAGTGCGAGCCAACGGGATAGTAACATATGACGTCATCTCAGTTTTAGGCCCATTTCTCTTGACAAAAGATAACTTAATTGATTGCATTTGGGTTTTTGTCCATTTTTAAGTTTTAAATATTCCAAAACTTTTAGTACAATGTACGACAGTAAAGATTCACATTGCACACACATTCATCTAAGGTTGGGTATTGCTGAATGAAGACTATTTTTGATGACATCTCAAACAAATTTAAAGTAACAGACACAAGCGTCGATATCAGAAAGGATAAATGGGCTAAGGGGGTCACGTCCCCCCCCCCTCAATAAAATTATACTCAATTGTGACACTCTTAATACTGCAAAAGAAACAGGGAGTTGTTTTATTTCAGAAGATTGAAAATTCACGTTTGTAGTCCTTTATTCTGTATATTACTTGTAGAATTAATTCCTTTATAATATTATTCGTGTTTATTCGAGCTCTGCAGAACACAAGTGTGGCGCATAAATACAATTAAAATCTAGTAACTTTTTGAACTGATTGGTAAGATTGTTTCTATGATGATCCGACTATACATAGCTGATGTTAGCTCCTGGCGTCAACAACCGCTGTGTGTATTCCATGACGCACAAGTTGCGCAGACCGAGGCTTCTGTTGAGTTCTAATGCTATTTTTTTTTTTACTTTTGTTAGGTGAGGCGAACATTCCCTAATTGATTATGTTTTACCTCTGGCAATCTACAGGTTTAACGATCGCTTTTGAAAGCTTTAAAAAGCTGCTTTTCAACCCGCTTCGGTGTTCACACGGTATAAGGCGTCGCAATTGACTAGATTGCTGACGATGGGGAGATTGGAGATTGAATCCCGGTTGGGTGTGCCTTTTTTTTTTTACCAAACAGTATTCCATTCTCCATCCACGCAAAAACGGGTACGCTTCCTCTAAATTCAACCTTCTTCATCCCTAGATACATTAGCGTAATTAGTCAAACGCGGTACTAAAATCAAAATAGTTTTTGCTTCACATCTCATCACTCGTCCATGCTACTTATTACTAACACTTACGTGGTAGAGACAAGGATGAAGAATTTAGTGGAAACGTACCCGCATTTGTGTGGATGGAAAGTGAGAATCCACTAAAACACTAAGCCTCAAAACATCCTGCCGATATTCAACGCCTCCTTCTTCCCCGACTTTCCCGTAACTTTTTTTATAATTAAGCTAGCTGGTAACCTGGCGTTCTAGGGGTAAGGTGTCGGACTGCTGTGTTGGGGTCCGGGGTTCAATCCTTGGTCCCGCCACAGATTAATCTGATTGCCAAACCTTTCCTTCACCTCTGACAATACCAACTTGTGAATGTGGTGAAATGCCAGGCCTCCACCGTGGTTCGGATCCCACGTTAAACTGTTGGTCCTCCATTTCATCTCACAATCACCCTACCATTACACATTAGCGTAAGTTTGTATAACCCGAACGGGTAGTAAGACGCGGTGCTAATAATAATAAACCTAATTTAAGCATAGTTATTATTAACCAAACCTTTGGGATCATGTGAATTATTCCCCCTTGAGGGAAAATCCCCCGGCTCCAACGGGAATCGAATCCTGAACCTTGAGGTCAACAGCCTAGGCCTCTGACCACTATACCAAGAGGCTTGTCTCAGAGTTTGATATAAATATATCCAACAATCACCCACCGCCCATCGCTCGAATATTCTACCACTGTAGTAGTAGGCCTACGAACGCATTGTTCTCGACCGGACTGTCCATCAGACCGCACCACGGGCGTGTCGTTGCTATCCATATCCGGACAGTCAAGGTTCGAGTCCGAGTGGGATCTACCTCTATCTCTCTCTCTCTCTCTCTCTTCCCACATACTCCTCACACTCGTTGAGAGGTGGGTGAACCGCTTCGAGGTCGGCTCGTCCTAGAAAGGACCTTCTAAAATAGTGGTGGTATTCAACCATTTTTGTTCGCATACCCCCTTCCTATATAATTAATATTAAGCTTTTTTATACCCCAAAATTATTGGTACATAATGTAAGCTATATTATATATAATCACATCCAAAATAATGATAAATATAAATATTCTATAATCAGCATCTAAAATATATTAAATAAAATAGATCCAAAGTAATGAGAAAAATATATTATTTTAATTGATTAATTACATATTAATACAATTAATATTATTACAAACATGTCGAAAGTAAAAAATATTAGAATACGTTGTAGTTAATATTTTACTAGAGACAGAACAGAAAATCTGATGTAACGTGGCTCTTAGTGTTTATATAATAAACAAAATAAAACTGAAGACGTTGGATTGCTATAGTAATAAAAAGTAATAATATATAAAATACATAAACATCATATATATACACTCGCTTTGTGGGCTCCGCCCCAAACCCCTAGTGAGTGTAAACTAATATAATTCCAGCGTCGTTTTGAACATTGATTTATTTTTACAATTTTATGATTCTAGTTGTCCCATAAGTGTGTCAGAAAATTAGAAAATGTGCAAAATTTACCTAAAGTTAAAAAAAATCTAGCTCTGGTGCAATCCGTTTTTAGATAGGTCTTACCGTTTAGCCACAAGAGGACTCCAAAGAAAGGTCCGCACCGACTTTAAAGTTGCCACGCCATTTTGATTTTTTTTTCGGGGGGCTAGAAATTAATTTTTTTTAAACTTTGGTGATTTTTTTTCCGTCGGTTACAGACTATAAGTTATACGTTTGCCAAATTTCAAGTTTTTAGCTCATCTATAAGCGGGTAAACATTAATGTCAGTGATGAGTGATTAAGCCATGTGGGCTTTATGTCACAGTGATGATTACGTACTCCAGGCTAGTGCCACTGTTATAGAGGATACAAAAAAAATATGAGTTGCCAGCATTGATCTCCTTAACCGAAATAAAACTCACCGGTGATCACGCTGCCAAAGGTTTCACTTGATCTTTTCTTGTGATGGGGATGTCGGAAATCAAATCTAGTCTAGGAGAGTCAAGATATTGGGGGTAGTCTTTGGGGCACATACTATTTATCACTGTGGTTTCCATCCACCCTCCATGAGAATACAGATGCACTTCCTATTACACAACTCTTGTAATCTTTTCCTTTTGGATTAAGTCATTGACCTTTGAAACGGTCGACTCGTTTATATTTATAGTTCCATCAATAATTTTAAATCGATATAATTCTACTTTTGAAAATGTTAGCAAACTAAACTTGATATTTAGTTTGTTTCATATGTATCTCTTACAGGCCTCGTGGTATAGTGGTTGAAGCCCTTGGCTGCTGACTAAAAGGACCCGGGTTCTATTCCCGGCTGGTACTGGAAGATCTTTTTCGAAAGGGGAAGAATTCCTATGGTCACCAGGGTTTGGTAAGTTAGGCTTAAGTTGTACATAGGGACACGGAAAGAGCCTCCCTGGAAAGTATGTACGATTAGTACACTCAGCAATCCCCTAGGCAGTGGTACATTATTACTGACTAATCTTTTCTCAAACTGGGCTACAGTGATGTAGCTCAAACACGCCATTATTATTTGTATATCTTTATATTTGAAGTAGAGTAGAAGGGAATGATAGCAAAGTACATTATTTATTTGTTTACAATTTTAATGACCAAAATCGTTTTGATGATGTACATGAAATATTGCTTCAGTAGATACGAACGATTAATTTTAATTTTCTTCCTTTATTAATCTCAACAGTTCATTCTCAAATATGTCATTATCAGAGTCCGTATTTTGATGACCTCTAAAATTACCTAAAAATTATGGAAAAAATATATATTAAAAAAGAATAGCCTAGCAAAATGAACTCGTAATAAATGCGCACGACTAAATTAAACACGCACTTTACAAATGTAAAATATAATGAAAAGTTTTAATAAACACTCATTCGTTTTTCTAAATATAATATTGATTTACAAATATCAGCTTAGGAAATAGTAGCTACAGTAGCCCCATGGCTTCTTTGGTTCTGACTGACAGCTGACGGCTTTGAAAAGTTACCAGACCAAACTATGTATCCCTACGCCGAGCCATATGATCTGCAAAAACATGTGTTTAGCAGCTGTTACTTCTGACAGTCAACATTTAGGTATATACTAAATGTTGGCTGTCACTTCTGACAGTCAACATTTAGGTATAGACCTAAATGTTGACTGTCAGAAGTCAGCTGTGAACTGTCAGTCAGCACCAAAGAAGCCACGGGGCTACTGTACTCCCAACGCAAACCTTTTCAGCTTAGTTGCAGTGACTCAACAGGAACGTGTATTTGACAATCACACAAGCAAAGAAGATGTGAAGTTCATCTCCCACATTATCTTCGCATTCCGACAACTGTGTAGTGAATGAAACACTTTGTTTGAGCTTTTATACATATATAAAATATCGATAGTTTAAAAAAAATATACTTATTCAACGTGAATGCCTTTAATGGCTCAAAAATTCCTATAAACTGCTAAGAATTACTAAAAAAAAAATTACGCAAACCAAGAAAATCTTACCTTAAAATTCCAAAATGACCGAAAATGAGCTTTAAAATATAAATGTCTCCAACCACGGGATTAATGAACAGAGATTATATACTTATAATCATTTTATGTGACGAACCTAATTAAAATATGACATTCTATCAAAATCCGGGTCCCATGAGCATAATGGAACTTTATTATATTTTTTAAATGAATGAAGATAAAAAGCCATGACCAAACTGAGTAATACCAATACATATTCTAGAGATATGGATAATACTATGTGTATAAAATTAAACTAATTAAATAGCTACCCAAGCAAATATATATATATATAGTCTATATAGCTAATTAATAATATACTGGGGATGTAATGGACGCGTGTTTGTGCAGTTTTTATAGCAACACTTTTTTTTGTTCAAAAGAAATCAAATATGGCTTCATTTTAAACAGTAACATTTTCTTTACATTTTGACGTCAACAGTTATTGAATATCTGTCATTGGGGTTCTGGAATTTAATGACAACCTTTTTTTTTTTTTTTTAAGTTCCATCGAATGCTGATGTGCTTATGACATATATTCAATAACCTCTTGATAACATCACGTGAAAAAAAATTATTCTGTTTCTACTGAAGCAATATTTTATTTATTTATGCAAAAAAATTATTTGCTATTAAAACTGTAAAAATACTTGCCTCAACTTGCATTCCATCTAACCTCACATTAATGCTCATTGGGTAAAGGTAAGATCAACTACGACCTAAATACCGCCAGTTTAAATACATAGTTTCCACTACATTCCTTACTAGTAAAATGTCACGGCTCAAACTTTGTTTTAGAAGCACTGTAACCGAACTAAATCGAGTACGGAACCGCATGATATCCGTGCGGACACACTGGAGAAGTATATATTCTAGTAATGGTCATAATTGGGCGGCTCAGTTCAGCGGCCTAGTGCGCACGACTTTTAAGGGGAAATTTATAACTAGCGGGTCAACATAACATATCAACGTGGGATGGATCTATTTCGGTGTTCGCATGGCCTAAGGCGTCACTCTTTCAATAGACTAGACTGCTGGTTACAAGGAGAACGAGGTTCGAATCCTTGTCGGTGTACTGGATTGGTTTTTATTAAATACTTTTCCACTCTCCATCCACGTAGAATATGGGTACACTTTATCTAAAGTCAACCTTCCTCATCCCTAGCTTATTAGCGTACAACCTGAACCGGTAGTAGTGAGATGCGGTGCTAACAAGATGAAGGTTTTATGTAATAAAATGTTAATTAAGGTGAATACTATTGCTATTTTTATAACAAAAAACATTTTTTGTACCAAAATAAATACAATATTGCTTTATTATAAATGTTTAGTTTAACTTTCGACACAGTAATCTTAACATTTGTAAATATTTTATCATGAGGATCACAGAACTTGAACATGATCTTAAATATTTCTTAAAAAGTTTCAATCCAAATACCACAATGCCCATGAAAAATATAAAATAACTGCTGAGATTACTATAGTTATAAAATTAAACAAACGAATCTACTAAAGCAATATTGTATTTAATTTGGCATTTTTTCCCCCTATAAGAATTGCAAAAAATACTTACCTTAACTTGGGTTCATTTCCATCCTTCTTTAAGGGTGCTATATTGAAACAACTGAGGAGCGCTGAAGACTTTAGGAATCAGGGATTATTTATGAGGTGGTCTGATCTTTTTTAATATTGTTTTCACCAAAATTGAAATAGTTAAAAAGTTTTAATTTTAATGTGTTTAAATTTTTTTTTATGATAAAACGATCCCACTTTATCTTAAAACTGTTTGTTGTGACCCTATCAAAACATGACTTAATTTGGTAAAGGAAGGTTAGATCAAGGTTTCTAAACTTTTACAGTCCATCTAAGAAGTACAAATTTTCACATAAAGCGATGTTGTAATTTTTTTAAACATCAAACCATAACTTTTTATCAAGTCACAAACCTGCTTATAATTTTCTTCTACATTAAAAAAAACTGTAATAGAAAATATCAAACCACTTCTTAAATAATGTGGGTTTTCTAAACGTCTGCAACGCGTCTCTTTGATCTATCATGTAGCAAAACACTCTTAACAGGAAAATCCATGATTGAACGCGAAAGAAAAACATCGGAGTTATACCAGCAGATCTTTGGAAAATATACTACAGTTTCAAAACATGACGTACACTAGCTCTGAAGAAAGGAATAACAAACTGTCATACCAGTATTTGTGAGGAAGCTGACTAAATATCTTTATAATGGTTTGTTGATATAGGGGGAAAGGGAGCTCGAATCCCGGACGGGTATGCTGAAGTGTTTTTTTCATTATGATTATAATCAGGGGAAATTTGGAAAACCTTGAAATGTCGAGTAATTTGTGACTACAGTAGCCTCGTGGCTTCTTTGGTGCTGGCTGACAGCTCAAAGCTGACTTCTGACAGTCAACAGTTAGGTATATACCTAAATTTTGACTGTCAGAAATGAACGTTTCTAAACACATGTTTTTGCAGATCATATGGCTCGGCGTAGGATTACACAATTTGGTCTGGTAACTTTTCAAAACCGTCAGCTGTGAGCTGTCAGTCAGCACCAAAGAAGCCATGAGGCTACTGTATCAGGGAAACACTAGAAAAGTTGTATTAAGATTTGAATGTCTAGGAAGATAAAAGGTTTTTATTGCATCTAATTAAAACACTTTTAATTAAGTCTTTGTTTAATCAGTTTGGATTACATTGAAATAATAATTTATAGCTATAACATATGGAATATTTTGATTTTTTTCTACGGTTTATAAGTTTTTATATTGGCTTAAATCAGATACATTTTGATTTAATGGATAAGGGAGAAGAAAAAAAATCTCAGTATTTGTGGTCGCCCAATTCTATATTGGTTCCTCACTCTCCCTCCATGCAAATGCAAATACAATTCTACCTTCATAGTCTCTACCACATTAGTTTAATTAAAATATGTATAACCCAAATGGAAAGTAAAATGATGGGTAAAAAGTCAAAATCAAACGAAAAATCTAACTACACGTTAAATTAAATTACACTTCATTAGACGTTATAACTATTTAAAACTTTGTGCTATATAACATCGTTGGATATTTATTTTATATCATATGTATAGTGTTGTTCTCTGCAATGTTATACTGCAGATAACATTGTCCAAGTGAACCTATTGCACCAGATTGCACAGCCCCCCCTTAAGGGTAACGTTCTGCTCTAGCCTTTTTTGGTACCGTTGCAACACACTTCCTTCGCTGCTTGTTAGCACTAATTATTATGGTTCACAACGAACAAACCTTTTCTTTACCTTTGCTCTATTAACTTTGTATGTCGCTATCTGATATCTTGGGATAAGTATTTGAGGATAATGTGCGTATTATTGGATCGTGTGTCAGGATATTTTACATTAGTACATCATTCCGGTAGGTAATTATATATTCAATTTTAATGCTCCAATAATTATTAGAAATTACTACGGGAGGAAATAATAGTGAAGTGTTTTTAATAACTAGTTTTAAAGTAACCAGTGCATACCTTAATTTTCATACAAGTGCATATTTGGAGCAATTTTTAGAAAATACAAACATTGTTTTTCGGTCGACAGTTATACCTTTCTACTTTATTAATAGTATTATTATAGGTTTTTACCTATTTTCATAAAATTAAGCTAGCTATTAATTACAAAGAATAAAGTTTTAAATTAGTTAATAATTAAGAAGAAGAATGTTTGTTGTTCAATAAGTTGTTGAATATAATATTGTTGATCTTGTACGTAATGTTGGAAACAATGACTACAGCGTCACACGTGCAACGGCTGTGAAATAAATACCTAGTTTTACCATGAAAACAAAATTCGGAAGCTCCCGGACGATTAATTTCCGGTGCAAGTGGCTACACGAGTCCGCACCGGCGCGGATAGCATTCCACCGGAAAAATGCGGTGCGGCTCCGTGTAGCCGGTCCTTAAGGGGTCTCTGGTTCGATATACGGCTGGTACCTTGACTATTTTTTCCCCGGAAAGGGAATCAATCCAACAGTCACCAAAGTTTGGTTGAGTAGGCTAGGTTGTAAGTGTTTATACTAGTTCCGCGCCCTCATCTCATTGGGACACGGAAAGAGCCTCCACGGAAAGGATGTACGATTAGTAAAGTTTGCTCACCGTAGGAATTGTTTTCTGAAAGGCCTTTTTCCTTACCAGAAATATATTATATAGTAGGATATTGGTAGGAAAAAAGACCTTTCAGAGAGTATCTTCTACCGTGAATGGAGTAATATATTCGGACGTCCCCTTGACAACGGTACATTAGTACTGGCTAATATTTCCACTACTGGTCTACAAATTATTTAGCTTAGACGCACAATATGTTATTATCACATGATCTGACGTATGAATACATGAAATTAGATATATTCACATTTTTAGCCTAAATATGCGTATGTATACACTAGTACTGGAGGCAAGTTTTCAGCGAGGCAAGTCAAGGCCGAGCGTGCTTGCTGCCTCACTTTTGATGTACCGACACGAGTTGGCTCAGCTAAGTTTGCCTCTCTTTGTTCGTTGATACCATCGAGTCAACCTCGTTTACAATTGCCTTCTAATAGTTTTTATGTACCTTTAGGTATGTCCATTCGTAGCTTGTTCGATCCTTTTTACTCAGAAAGTTGGTGTTCGTTGGTTCGTATTCTGGCTTGATTGACAAAGGTGCAGCATATGGGGGGAAGGGGGGAGGGGTAGTATTTGATTCCTACTTTTCTATCATCTGTTCCAAGAAAACGTTTGTTTATTTACTTAAAATGTATACTCTCTTGTTGTACCTTTAGATTAATTATTATTTGTAATAAATTTGGGATAGTCCAAACAAGCAGTAAGATGCACAACACTATTTAAATTATTATTATTAGCACCGCGTCTTACTACCCGTTCGGGTTTTACGCACTTACGCTGTGTAATGTTAGGGTGATTGTGAGATGAAATGGAGGACTTACAGTTTAACGTGGAATCCGAACCACAATGGAGGCCTGGCATTCCCCACATTCACAAGATGTATTGTCAGAGGTGAAGGAAGGATTTGGCAATCAGATAAATCTGTGCCGGAACCGAGGATTGAACCCCGGATACCCAGAACAGAGGTCTGACACCTTACTCCTAGACCACCAGGGCACCCAACACTATTTTAAAAAATGTACAAAGATTTAGAAGAACCTTTTAAAAAATTAAAACACATTTTTTACTAATATAATTATTTAAAGGTATTGATATTTTCTATAAAACGTGACATTGACATGCCATGACTTGATGTTATGTCAAACTTGTTTTAGTAACTTTTGTATCTGGCAAAAATATTTATTCCTATATTTATCGGACTAGCATTGTTTATGTAGTAGGCAGGGAAAATCACAGGTCGGCTTTCAGTAATCATTTTATTGTGTGCGAACCTAAACAGGTTGTATGACACGATGATAAAAAAATATTGCGATTTTACACTTTTTTATACATATTGTTCATAAACTAATTAGTTAATTTAAGGGAACTAGTAAAAGTAAAAAATTCATGATAATTGAATTAATTTATCCTTTTTAATTTTTTGTTCTACTTCAATAAAATTATCCTCTATTCCTCGTGTTAAATCTACTAATAAAATCAAGTTAAAACCATTTTATCATTAATTAATCTAGTAGTGAAAATTAAACCAAAACTATATTTTATAATAATAATAAACTGTTATATGACGGTACTACTGTGTTTTGTCCTGAATAATAATCAAATAAGATTTTTACTCTTGATTAATTTTGTGAATTTTTTTATCACGTTAGATTATAAAAGAATAATTTATAAATACGTTGGATGAAGAGCCTAGCAATTGTCAATTTGGGTTTGTTTTAGTAAATCGGTGTTTGAATCCCGGTTGGGTGTGTCGAGACGCATTTTTCCTAAATAGTTTTTCACTATCACTACACGAAAATACTAGTACACTTCTTCTAAATTAAACCTTCCTATCGGTCACGGCACAGATTTATCTGATTTCCAAACCCTTCCTTCACCTCTGACAAGACATCTTGTGAATGTGGGGAATGCCATGCCTCCACCGTGGTTCGGATTCCACGTTAAACTGTAAGTCTTCCATTTCATCTCACAATCACCCTACCATTACACATTAGCGTAAGTGCGTATAACCCGAACGGGTAGTAAGACGCGGTGCTAACAATAATAATAATAATAATATATTAAACCTTCCTAATCCATACTACATTAACGTTATTAACACATATGCGTATAATTGAACTGGTTGTGAGACGTGGTACTATGAGCTCGACTGCTGAGGACGGGAGATCGAGGTTCGAATCTAGGTCGGGTGAACTGAAGGGGGGGTGTGTGTGTGTTCCTAAACGGTTTTCCACTCTCCCACGCAAATGCTGGTTCACTTCCTCTAATTCAACCTTCCCAATTCCTAATCCATTAGGGTAATTAGTACTTAAAAGCGTATAACCCGAATGGGTAGTAAGACGCGGTGCTAAATATTATTATAATATATTTTTATATGATCATCTCCCCTTAAACTAAAAATAAAGGTTACACAGTCAAATTTGACAATCGAGAATATTCATAATACTAGTGTCCCCCTCTTAAAAATAACTTCATTCCTAAACTGTGTTACTGTTGTCATTAACGCTAGTTGATAAAAAAAAACCGACCCAATTAGAACGCCTATTATTGTACTCTTGCAAAGCATCATGTCCTTTCGTCGTTCTTCCTATCAAAATTATCCTTCCGTCCGCCCAGTGAACCAGATAAAATTATATCGCAGAGATGAATACTTTGCTGGTAGAAAATTCCTGAAACGTTGTCGGAGCGTCGCGACATTTCTCTTCATCGATTGAAACCACTGAGGGTTATAATGGTCCATCACGCTTATCTCGCCACCCCTGTGCATTTGATGGCCTGATAACTCACGGTTTACGTTGTGGCAGTTGGCCGACGGGACTTCCCCGCCCGGAATGAAGTTTGTCAATAGCTCTCGAGCGACGATCGCTTGATTGATTACACATTAATCCTCTGGTTTAATTCACTCTCACGCTATTCATGGGCGAGTCATCGGAACTTCTGGTCGTCGTCCATCGAATCTCTGCGGGATCGTAACCCAATGGACATTTATCTTTAGGTGTACCATTCTATCCCCTAATAGCTATAAATGGAAATTAACTATTTTTTATTTGGAGCAGTATTTATTTACGTGCTTTGCGTGACGTGTATCTGTCACATTTGTTTTAAATCCTTCCCATCTCTCCCTCCTTTTTTTAGTAATTCATGTTTGTGAAAGTAATTTTGAACAGCAAATCACACACGATACTCGCATGAAAGTATACTCACTCCATCTTTCATTATATGTCCTAGATTCGCGGTTTAATTAAGGAAACCTCTGATTAAGAGCTATAGTACAATTTTTTTTATTTTAACAGCTACATCACTTAGGATTATAAACGGTTCAACACAAAGAAAAAAAGTATGTGAAGTAAAGGGAATTAAACCATCACCAACCTAGAATGAGAATTGTAAACTACTTATTAGGGCCATATTTATAATCTAGTCTCGGTAGCAGTGGCGGCTCGTAGCTAAAATTAGTAGGAGTGCTGCTAACACGGGAAGCAAAAAAGTGCATTTTTACTTTCTCTTATCTGACAGGTAGAGAAAGTATGGTGATTATCAAAAAAATCGAACTCGAGATTTTGATGAATCTTGACGTTTCATGACGCTCTGAATCCGAAAAAGTGTTTTTTTTTAATTTCCGTCTGTCTGTTCTGTGCCTCCAACTAGAGCCTAAACTATTTTACCGATTGAGCTAAACCTTGATATCTAGGGTTGTAATAGGGTTGCCCCGAGGGGTTTTTGGAATAGGATATCTACCCCTAAAATTAAGGGTAGTTTACTGAAGGGTAAAAAGAGAAAAAGTATATTTTCTCAAAATTGGCTCTTAACGATTTTGATTAAATTTCATTTATAAACATTAATAAATATTCCAAACAAAATGGCTACGCTCAATATTTCGGCAAAATGGCTTTAAGGGCTCCGGTCTGATGCTTAAATTAACATTTTTCATAATATCTCCGAAACTATTTGAGATATAAAATTACTTAGCATTACAAATATGCATATACATTTTTAGTACAAATATTTTATTTTAAACATATTTTTATAAAATCAATAGCGTTCATCCCAAACGCAATTATATATATATTTTTTAACTTTTTGGACATTAAAGTTTAAGTATTGCGACCTTAAAAAAATCTAACCTGAATCAATCAATCTCCCAGGCTAGTCCCGGTAGTCAATCAATCTCCCAAGCTAGTCCCAGTCAATCAATCTCACAAGCTAGACCCAGTAGTCTATCAATCTCCCAGGCTAGTCCCGGTAGTCAATCAATATCCCAAGCTAGTCCCAGTCAATCAATCTCACAGGCTAGTCCCTATAGTCAATCAATCTCACAGGCTAGTCCGTAGTCAATCAATCTCCCAAGCTAGTCCGGTAGCAATCAATCTCCCAAGCTAGTCCCAGTCAATCAATCTCACAAGCTAGACCCAGTCAATCAATCTCCCAAGCTAGTCTCTGTAGCTAACCAATCAGCTGTCGATTGACTCTTTTACTGCTATTGTTCTGCGGAAGAAAGTAGACACACCAACTGGTCAATTATCCAGTGGGCCTCCGCCTCAGCAACTCGTTCACTCACTCCCAACAAATATGCACAGCTATCGTGCGGAAAGACAGTTAGTTAAATGTTTAAGATGCCTCTGATACGAAAGGTCATGTTCGTTTAGTTTTTAATCTATCCAGGTATTTTACATAATCCAATCCATCCATCTTCGGAATATCTCTCGTCTAGTTAAAAAAGGATTTCATAAAATTTTGCGTCTTTTGCGTTACTCTTTATGGAACAATTTTTTTTGTCCCTAGCCTATGTAGGTTTACTCGATTATTTTCTTTCCTTTGCTTTTAAAAATAAATACTATTTATCTGTAAGTAAGGAAATTCCACGTAACAAAGTTTGGCAACAAATTATTTATATAAATATATTCCATAAAAACGAGTTGTAAGGCCAAGTCGTAGTTCTAAAGTATTTTATATTTCCGTTGTTTGTAACAATATAAGTAGGCCTACCATGTTTAATTCCCCTACTGTTTATATTTTAAATAATCTTTATATATTATATGGTAAACATCACCCCTCCGCCCCCCATGATTTTCCCCCTTACAATTTGGTACAGCTACAATGTCATCTCCATTAGATACGCAATTTTTATTAGCACCGCATTTTACTAACGGTTAAGTTTATACGCATGCGTATTGAAGCGCTAATGTGTTTGGCAAGAGGAAAGTTGAATATATATTAAATGTTCCCGCATTTGCGTGGAATAAGAGCGAAAAACCATTTAGGGAAAACCGCCCTCAGTACACATGACTGGGATTCTAACCCGGCTATCCCCGTCATCTATAGTATATTGTTGTTGACGTACTTCACACCCATAGAGAACAATCGGTTAGATTATTGTTTTGTATATTCTGAGTTTTACATTCCTTGATAGCAGGCTAGATGTTAACAACTTACTAACCGAGTAATTGCATACATCTCACAACTGTATTATTTTTCTAATTTTCATTCTAATGCTGGGATTGCTAGTTAAAATAGTTCAGGCTGAATATTTAAACTAATTTTATAATTATGTAGATTAATGGGACATGGCTGGGGCCTACTCTTTATTACAGTGTGCCACATTTTACTAATTTCAAAATATTTTATGGTTGATTAAATTAGTTTATTAGTTGGAATAAAAACATAAAAAATGGGGGTAAAAAATAGTAAAAATGTGTACCCCTTAAAGGAACATTTCTTCATTTACTAAGTTGTGAGACGTGATGGTTGGGGGATATGGGGGGGACATGTAATCTAAAAACATGGATTTATATAGCTTTGACACAATAGTGACGTGTGTTGGTCTAGTTTGGTCACCATTTCACTTGATCTGATTCAAACTGGTCTCGGACATCAGCTTGTTTATTTTTTATTTAGAGCATAGTTACCGCCACTGTCCGGAGCTTTCTTACTATAACCTGTTTTTGAGACATGTAGTCAAACGGTCACGTTCTGAAAACGCACTGGTTGAATTTTTGTTTCTGGTTTTGTTGACCTAGGTGATCTTGGGGGGGCTAAAGTGCTCGGCGCAGGACCCTATGTTAGTGGGTTCATAGCCCTACTGGAGTTTTTTCCTAAGTGTTAAAAGTCCTTAGCACAACTTCCTTTCGGAGGGGAAGTAAGGAGGTCGAATGTGGCATGTAAAATAACCTTGGAAGGTATATGAAAATACTTTTCCCGGAATTTGGTAGACTCTTTTTCTCTCGCTCATAGAAACAATAGATGTAATAGTAAATATAATCAGTTGGTTCAGGAAGTGTACGTTAAATACCTAGAATAAATTAAAATTAAAATTTACCTGATTTGTAGTATATCAGAAGCAAATCATTGTTCGTAGTCTCCAAGCCCCATATGGCAACACCGCAAGGAATGTATATTTTTCAGAAATTACAAATATGAGTTTCGTGAATTAGCAAGTTTGCAACCTAACCTATTATTTTATTGTAATCATTGTAAAGAGTAAAGGGATTGTTTACAATACATGTTACCCGCCTCGGTGGCGTAGTTAGCTAACGCGCTAGTCGTGTTGAGCTCGACTGCCGAGGACGGGGAGATCGAGGTTCGAATCTCGGTCAGGTGAACTGGGGGGTGGGGGTTCCTTAAATTGTTTTCCACTCTTCTTCCACGCAAATGCGGGTTCACTTCCTCTAATTCAACCTTCCCAATTCCTAATCCATTAGCGTAATTAGTACTTAGAGCCTATAACCCGAACGGGTAGTAAGACGCGGGGCTAATATTATTATTATTATTATTATATTTATTATTATTTTACAATACATGTTTGTCATGTTGCCACGATATGCATTTGTTATTCTCTTCAAGTGCGTTTTTGAAATGGTTTCTCAATCTTGTGCGCTTTCGATGTTCTCCGCTAACTACTGTTCTACTGTCAAACAATTCTAATTCTCTTTTTAAGAAACTGCTTCATATTTTGTATTTAGTCTAATTAGGATAAAGTCGTTAATAGCCCGGCACATTAGCGCTACTAGCTGGCTTGTTGACTTATTATGCGTCAGTTTTGAAATAAAAAGCTCTCAATAGTTTCTTAGCCTTTTGTTTTAGAAGTGTAAATAATAAATTCAAATTAAAATATTTTATTCCCGCTTCGGTAGCCACATGGTCTAAGACGCTACTCTCGCAATAGGCTAGACTGCCGAAGATGGGGAAATTGGGGCTCGATCCCGATCGGGTGTACTGAAGGAGGTTTTTCCTAAATGGTTTTCACTTGCCTTCCACGCAATGTGGGTACACTTAATATAAATTCAACCTTCAATAACACATTAGTGTAGCATAGGTGTACAACCCAAACGGGTGGTAAGACGTGGTGCTATAAAAATGTTCTTGGTAAAATATATTCCTATTCTAATTTTAATCCCAAATTAAAATTTTCCCTATATACATTTTTGAAATTTAATTTTTTGGGGTTCACATTTTTGATCTAGGCTATAAGATTTCAATAACTTTTTGGTTGAAAATCAGTTGTGTAAAACCTTGGGAATCATTGTCGATATAAATCGCATTTCGGTTTAAATTGGTAGTTGGCGTACAAACTTTAGCTCAAAATAATTTAATTATTTGTTTACAAATTACATTCTATTTTGGAAGTATAGGAAACACGAGATAGGGGCAGTATTTTTGCAGTGTTTATAGAGTTTAATTTTCTTCAATGGTAATCTCAAAATTTCATAAATTTCTGTCAAGGATCCCCTGGAATTTAATGATAACTTTTTCTCTTAATTTAAAAAGTTTTTTATAAAATGCCACAATGCTCATGATAGATATTCAAGAAATGTTAATATCACCACGTGAAGAAAATTAAACTCTATGGGTCAGTTTCTTTGTCAGACTTACTACGCCTCAAGTGCGGTGCTATACTAAATACAAAATGACACCTACTTAAACTCGAATGTATTATTATTATTATTATTATTATTTATTACTTAGCACCGCGTCTTACTACCCGTTAGGGTTATAGCTAAAGTACTAATTACACTAATGGTTAGGAATTGGGAAGGTTGAATTAAAGGAAGTGAACCCGCATTTGCGTGGAGGTAGAGTGGAAAACCATTTAGGAAAAACCACCCCCAGTTCACCCGACTGAGATTCGAACCTCGATCTCCCCGTCCTCAGCAGTCTAGCAAACACGACAAGCGCGTTAGCCAACTACGCCACCGAGGCGGGTCTAAACTAGAATGGAATGGGCTAGTTTCGTATATTACACAGACCCACTTATCCCTAGTCCCTAATCGACCTCACCTTTAGATTCGCCACATCCAACAGCCACCACCAGTAGTCTTGGAACATCTCTGGGTTCAAATTATGGCTGCCAATCCTGCAATAAATTGACTCCCAGTAATTGTAGCGTGTTTTTTAAAAGTTTAATTATGTTTATTCCCAAATGATACTTTAAAAAAATCATCGTTTGTAGTAAACTATAATTTTCTCAATGTTGTTTGTCAATTTTGTTTTACATTTTATGACTTTATTGTCGGAATTTGTGTTATGGTGCGAATGAAAATGTATGTATTTGCTTTTGGAGCCAATAAAAACTAAATTATACCGCTATTATTGTTAGTTATTGTCAGTTATTGTCTAGAAATTAAAATCTGTCCATCGGTTTTCCATTTTATATACAGTAAAACGTCTTAATCCCAACTATCCGAATTGATTAATTGATCGAATCACCGCAAGCAGGTAACGTAATGCAGGCTTGGGCGTAAACCTCCCTGCCCCTTAACCTCGCTTAGTCAGACCACCTGTTCGTTATTCCTGCTCATTTCTATCCAATTTACAATCACATTTATTAATTTTTCATTTGTTTTAAAATGTTTTAGCTATTTTTTTTATGATTATTATTACTAGTAGTTCTATGATAAGGGATTTTACTTCTACATTCAAAAATTTCAGGTAGTAATTACATCATTTTAAGAATGCTTTATTATGTTCTAATCTTTATTAAGGTCTTAAGTGACTTCTTTGAATTCCGAGTTGAAATATCTCTTGTAGTTAATTTCTCTTATGATTTGAAGTAGATATTTTTCCTTGACGGTCAAGTTAGGAAGAAAACAAACGAATTTACGATATTCAATACTACATTATATTCATGGAGAAACCCCTTTGTTCAAGTGATTCATGACGTCATTCTCGCAATACATGTAAAAATTTACAAAAACACGCCCAAGGAACCTCGATTGATTTATTAACATTTTCAATTCAAATAACTTTTAAGCGGCCTCCATATTGAAACGGGTAGCTATATTGAAAAGCTATGCACACAAATTTTTTGGCCTGGACCCAAAGAACATCCATGTCAAATTTCGTTAAAATTGGTTCAGTCTTTGACATTATATCGCGGAACAAAGACACATGTTTTTAAGTGGTCGCCAAATTGAAACGTATAGTTAGATCTGAAACTCTTTACACGCTTAGTTCTGTCCAGGCTCAAAGAATGCCCCTGCTAAATCTCGTCAAAATGGTTCCATTCATTTGATATTAATCTTGGGACAAAGATTTTGACAAAGATAAAGATTAATTCCTATATGATTAAGTTAAAACAGAACATTGCTCAGTTAAATTGTTAAAATAGTGTTTTTCCGTGGTTAAGAATGTTTCCCCCCCTAATCCAACTGTCAAAATTTATACTATCCGAACCACTTTCCATGGACTAAATCGTTTGGTCGGCGTTCTACTGTATTTATCTTTAAAAAAAACAACTAATAATTAGATACCCGCTTTCGAAACTTCATTGTTTCTTCCTTTTTTCTGTCTATTAAACTAGAGCTGGAAAACTGTCCGACCCCAAAGAAAATTTAGTTTACTGAGACAAACGTTAATTTCCTATGGAACATCAAAAGGTTAATTAACGTGAAGTAATGGTGTTCAACCAAATTTCGCTCACGCTCTGTCCTATTTGGTTCCAAGAGTTTGTGAGTATTTTACAATCTTCCCCGCATCCTTTGCTCTATATATTTCAGTGTTAAACTATTCTTGGTCATTACGGCTCTTCCTTCCGACTTATTGTTAATTTCCTCAGTTGTTATTATTCTTACGCTTTACACCTAATCACCATTTAAACATACAGTCCAATATTAATAAGAAGAATCATTCTGACAGCTAGAAAATATACTAGATTTGCTTTCACGTATTCATACTCTCTTAACTTTTACTATCTATTATTAAAAAATATGTTTTAAAACCGACATCGGTGACCGCATGGTCTAACGTACAACTTTCTTAGCAGACTAGACTGCCGATAACGGGGAAATCTAGGTTCGAATCTCGGTCGGGTGTATTGAGTGGTTTTTTTCCCCCGAAATGATTTCACACTCTCCTTTCACACAAATGTGGGTACACATCCTAAAATATAACCTTTCTAGTCCTTAAAACTATTAGCGTAATCAGTACATAAGCGTATAACCCGACCGGGTAGTACGACTCGGTGCTTGTCTTAAAAGAACCCTGGCATGAAATAGCCATTTCTGGTAGTAACATTGGTTGCCAGATCAAGCACAACCTAAAGGCGAGAAGAATCGCTGGCGAACCTTCAAATAAAGCCTTAAAAGTTTCTAAGTAAAATTTATCTTCTATGATGGGTCAAGTAATTTGGTATTGTGAATTACAACAAGTGATAATTCTTTTAACAGCCTCTCTCACACTCATTTACGCGTAATTTTACGCGTAAGTAATCATTTAAACAATAGAAGGAATTTAGCGCGACCAAGTTAGACAGAAAACAAATGAATATATGATATTCGATAGTACAGTATGGTCATAGAGAAAAACCGTTGTTCAAGTGATGCATAACGTTATTCTCGCAATATATACTCTTTTATTGGTTTAACTACGAAAACCAACACAACGCATACGACCTACTACGAGAATTAAGAACTTAATTTAAAAATAAATATTGACTCAGTGCCATACTCATTTTATTTGCTACGCCCTTGCGGTCGTAGGCCTATACAGGCTGGCCACGAAAGTGATTATGGTAGCTTACGTCTAATTTTGCTCTCAACAATACGTCAAGTCTTGTTGTCTGCAGTCATACATTTTCATATATACCATCAATATTATAAAATAAGATTCATAAAACAGTAAAAAGTTATCATTGTTGACAGAAAAAAATGGTTTTGTATATTTTTTAGAGTTCCTATAAAATTGAATTGTTCATTTCTCGGTGTCTAAAAACTCACCTGCATTTCTCGATTCGATTTGAAAGTGGAACTTTTCTATCATCATTGTAGTCATAAAATTTTCTTCTCGAACCGTGTGTGATTTTTTTTGACATTTTAAAGTGCCTTTTCTTTTAACGTTTGGAAAAGTTTACAGGGCTAAGTAAAGCGGGAAATTAAGAGAACTCTCCTCGAACTCCCGAACATGGATATAAAAAAAGCCCGCATCGGTGTGCGCGTGTATTAAGGCTTCGATCTCGCCTGGCTTTTATTCCAAACATTTTTTTTTTTCGTTTTCTCGCCACGTAAATGCGGATACGTTCCCTAGAAATTGTAATTTTCTGATCCCTTGTCTCATAGAGTAAGGATTTGGATAGGGTCAACGCACGTAAAAAAAAAAGTATCAACCCAACGCTATACCCAGAAGTGAATTTTATTGGTCGATTTCGAAATATAAGAAGTTTTATAGTAGACCTATAAAAAGCTTATGAAGTCAAGCTAACATTTATTATTTCACACGTTTTACAATTAACAACTTGTTACAAGTGATAAAAATAAGGGGGATAGCCGGAACCTTTTTTGTCAGGGAATGAGGTGTGGGGGCAAAATTATGTTATGTCCCAGTTAAGTTAGGTTGAGTAAAAAAACACGGTTAGAGGGGCCAAAATGACTTTGTAATCCCTCACCAGAGTCTAGCATGCTGGCCCCTCGTCCAACCCTGTCGGTCACACCCTGTCACCTATAGGAGCGGTTGGTTCGTCTGGTATGTGGAAGCGCAAGGGCGCGTCCTTTCTGAGGCCTCGCGTTTCGTCACCTTGTTAATTTTTTTACAGGGAACTAGTTGACAGTCACTGGACCGCGGACCGCCGCCCGTTACATCTCAAAACTGAATTTCCTTTCTTGGGACATTTTGCCAAGTTTTATTGGAGAATAGGGTGACCTGGTGGTCTAGGGGTAAGGTGTCGGGACTTCTGTGCTGGGGTCCGGAGTTCAATCCTCGGTCCCGGCACATATTTATCTGATTTCCAAACCCTTCCTTCACCTCTGACAAGACATCTTGTGAATGTGGGGAATGCCAGGCCTCCACCGTGGTTCGGATTCCACGTTAAACTGCAGGTCCTCCATTTCATCTCACAATCACCCTACCATTACACATTAGCGTAAGTGCGTATAACCCGAACGGGTAGTAAGAAGCGGTGCTAATAATAATAGTAATAATAATAATAATTTATTGGGGAATTCAACATGCACTGTATGAACACACATACAGACTAGACTAAGAGCTCAGCTTACGGTCTATTAACTAGAAAATTAGATACACAATTACACTCGAACCAAAAATGTTCCCTTCATTTTTCTCTCTACAAAAATGAAATTGGAATCAGTTTAATAGTATTTTATTACACCACACACACCCACACACACACACACACTATTCTTAAAATTTGTCGTGTTTTTTATATAGTTAAATATGGTAAAACTGTTTCATTTGTCTCATTTCCATTCTTTTCTAAATTACACAGATGTGATTAAGTTATGTTTATTTTTCGAGTGCATTGTGATATTTAAACGTTTAAAGTACGAACGTGCTACTAATATTGTCGGTGACAGCTTGGTCTAACGTGCAACTCTCGCAGTAGATTAGACTCCGATGACGGGGATATCTAGGTACACATCTTCGTCGGGTGTACTACTTGGGGTGGTTTTCCCAAAATGATTTTCCACTCTCCCTTCACGTGAATGTGGATACACTTCCCTTAAATATAACCCTCATAATCCCTAAAACCATCGTAGTAATTAGTACATAAGCATATAATCCGAACGGCTAGTAATACATATTGGTAAAAAATAAACTCTCATAAATAATCTAAACCCCAAGGTATTCTCCGTATTTTTTAGGAGGTGATGGAAGGGAAATTGTCCTGATTAGGGTGATGTCCGCAAATAGGAGATAACAATACAAGTTTTAATAAATTCAATCCTTCTTAAAGCAATTTAGAGTGATTTTAAAAATATAATTAGACTTTAAGGTGCTAATCTTTTTTTTTTAAGATTACTATAACACGGTGTCTACCTGTACTAGAAATATACTTCATTTTATATTTGGTACTAGAATATAAATTATACTATTTTTGATACCGGAATATAGGTATACCTGATTCTATTTTTGATACTGGAAATCCTGAAATATACTTGTATATTTTATGCTAGAAATACTGAAATATACTAGATTTCATTTTTGATATTAGAATATTATTGAGTTTATGTTTGATACAGGAATATACTTAATTTTTTGCTTGGAACAGGAATTTAATTGATTGTATTTTATATGCCGGAGTTACATAAATATGTTAATTTTATTTTTATATTAGAAACACTGGCAATACTGGTTTTAATTTTGATACTAGAATATATGTTTTATTGTATGTTTTATACAAGAATATATTTAAAAAAAATTAATACTAAAAATACTGGACACTTAAATATAAGTAAAGTTACTTGACTTAATTTGTTGATATTAAAATGTACTTAATTTTTTTAAATACTGAAACATACTTGATTTGATTTTTGATTTTTAAATACTGCAACATACTTTATTTTATTTTTAAAGCTGGCTGGAATACTGGAAAAACACGCCTATTTTTTATGTTTATTAAGTGAAATGTTGACTACGGTTGTTTAGTTTGCATAAAATGTATCTACACGCCAACTAAAAGGGAGAGTGGTAACCTCTTGCCTCACTGAGCTGTAGTCTTCAAGTTAATATTAAAGGCTATTTTTCAAACCCTTTTAATACTAGCTTTCTTTGAGCTAAACATCAAGATCTTTGTTAATACCCTTGAACTGATGTAAACATCATATTCAAAAGCAATCTGGTCTTTTCAGGACCTCGCCTAATTTTTTTGGGGGCATTGTAATTAGCCCACATAAATATATTATGATCTGCGTTTAAAATGGGTAGCGTTAATCTCCCATTCCAATTGGGCCACGTATAAACTTTACGTAAGCATTACAGGCCACGTATATACCAGTTATGAAACAAGGTTTTTGCATAGACATATACATCCAAACTATATAAATCACTTCGTGTAGTGTTCTAGTGATTGAAATATGGAAGGTTCGTTTATGTGGAGTGAAGGGGGGAAAAATTGCTTGTCCTAGAAAGTAACAAATTGTCAATGGCTTATGCTGCTACCCATGGTAAAATTCGCTGTAGATGTGCAAACAAAAAACGTTCAGAAAAAGTGTACACGGACAACATAGACCGTAGCCCTAAGATTAAGGGTAGTTACTTTATACTTACTTAATTACTACCGCATAGTTTGTACTTAAATATTGTTATGCATCTATGCACAATCTTGTTTCATAATTAATAATTTTATAATCCTCCTGGTCAACGAATGTGGCCCAATCCACCTATTAGCTTATGGAGGAATTGGTTTCGTGGCCTAATTTGTAATGCTCATATTTTTTAAATTTAAGATTTTTATATTGGAGGCGTGAACATTTGTGTGTGTGTGGTGTCTAAGGGGTTATACGGTGGGTGCTATGCCTAGACCCTAAGGTGTCTCGGGGTGAAGGTCCCAACGGGATGTGTAGAGGCCTGTTTGTGTGTTCGTTCTGATTCAATACAATATTTTTTGACATTCGTCACATGTTCGAATTGCCGCTCTTGGAATAATAACTGTCATCATATACTCTTGCATTTTTTTTAATGAAATTATTACAGAGAAAATAATTATAAACAGTGGTTTGAACATGATATTGTATAACACATCTATTTTAAACTACACAACAATAAAATCATTCTAAATTCTTCATACACAATATATACAAATATGCAGGTGAACTAAATGTAAGTTTAATCTTATCAGATTTACCGGTGACTATGAGATCGGGGTTCGAATCCTTGTCGGGAGTATTGAGAGTGAATTTTCCTAAATTGTTTCACATACTCTTTCCGCGCAAATACATATACTTTCCCTCTAAATTATACTTTCCTCATCCTTTCCTCATTTATTATAATTAAAAGTGCTTAGCCAGAATATAATTAAAAAACACTGTCAAATTTTCTGAAAAAAGTAATAACTTTATTTTTATTTTTCAGAACTCTTTCAAGCTGTGGACGATAATAACAACTTTTGAAGGTAAGCTAGGATGATACATTTAATAAATTGAATACATATTATTATATTTTCATCGGTAGTCTAGTCTTTTGCAAGAGTAGCGCCTTAGACCATGAAATAATTTGATGAAAACTCTTAACACACATACATTATAA
Organism: Timema cristinae; assembly: GCA_039000515.1. Lineage (NCBI taxonomy): Eukaryota > Metazoa > Arthropoda > Insecta > Phasmatodea > Timematidae > Timema > Timema cristinae. The sequence goes on from JBCFYV010000024.1 coordinate 24,973,826, forward strand.
CTATAAGAGGATTGAAGCGTTTCGATTGCACAGGCCGTATTTGAAGAGTAGGTTTACGACTTTAAATTCAAATAAACCCTCGTTGATAATCGCTTCTCTAAGACGTATTTTTCGCAATAAACTGGATTGCTGGTACATAAAAGTTCTGGGTGCCAATCTTGATCATATGTGTTGAGGGTGGGTTTTTTCTCTCTATGATTTACTATCTCTCCACCCAAATGAGGGTGTAAGCAAGCCTACCTTACATGTTTCCACTGTGGCTCAGCCTAAAAGATAGGGCCATAGTGTATAATATTTTAGGGTAAACGAAGGGTACATTTCCTTTAAATTCTACCTTTCATCCCAACCCCATCTCTACTTCATTAGTGAAAATATGCTGATATGTCAGACGGGTAGTGTAACAAAGGGGAACAAAAATACTTATATAGTTTTTATACACGTAACGTATCCCTACGATCGACGGAAAAAACAGTAAAGACCAAATAACTTCTAAATATTATATTCCGCTCGTCCCCCTTGACTATCCCAAACAATTTTTTTTTTTTGTGAGTCACCACCACCGGGTACTCTCGCCTAATTTGGTTATAACATGCATTGCTCGTGCTGTTACAGGACATGATAAAAACGAAGTTATTTTGCTTTGTTGTTTGGTAAAAAAAATCATTAGGATAAGATGATAGAATGGTGTATCTCTCTGCCTTACAAATCTTAAATCAGGTGTTTGATATTGTCTATCTCTTACCCTGGCTGATTTGGCTAATCTATAACCAGATTGCTGTAGACGATTTGGTGTGTGTTTGTGTGTGAAATGACCTTTTGCGGGTAATATTTATTATTAATTATTAATTATTATATTATCACCACGTCTTACTACCGTATTCTGGTTATACGCACTTACGCTTATGTGTAATGGTAGGTTTGATAGTGAGATGAAATGAAGGACCTACAGTTTAACGTGGAATCCGAACCACGGTGGAGGCCTGGCATTCCACATATTCACAAGATGTCTTGTCAGAGGTGAAGGAAGGGTTTGGAAATCAGATAAATTTGTGCCGGGACCGAGGATTGAACCCCGGCCGCCAGCACAGAAGTCTGACACCTTACCCCTAGACCGCCAGGTCACCCTGCGGGTAATAGATTGTATCTATATTTAAAATAACCGATACTTACACCATAGTAGTTGTGAATATAGGTCATAGAAGTATTATAATTGTTAAAAAATATTCTTTACTCGCGTGATTTCAAGTTTAGTTTTACCATCGGAACTTTGAGCTATGCTGGTATAAAGTCTGATAAAGGCCCTTCCTCTGAAATTGGACTGTAACAGATCATTTTTATCGCTAGTTTCAATGAGTGTTGCGAAATGTCACCCAACCGCACGTCCAGAGTTTCCAACAGGTGTTGTATCCAGTTTCGTTTGTGGAAACTGTTGTTAAGTATTTCGTATCGAGATTGCCAGGGTGGAACTCCGAGTACATTACTCTTGTATGAATTGACTCTCTCATGTTTAAAAAATATATTTTTGGTTTTCAAGTGTTATCAGACCCTTTTCGGTGGTTGCATAGTTTAAGGCGCTACTCTTGCAATAGACTAGGGTGCCGAAGAAGGAAATTGGGGTTTGATCCCGGTCGGGTCTAGATAGGCCTACTCAAGGTGGATTTTCCTAAATGGTTTACCACTTTCCCTCCACGCAAATGCTGGTACACTTAATATAAATTCAATCTTTATATCTACATTAGTGTAATTACATAGTACATAGGCCTATAACTTGAACGAGTAGTAAGACGCAGCGTTAAAATAATTTATCAGTGTGTTATCAATGTATTATTTATACTCGCACGTCTCGCCACTGTTTTTAAGCTTTTAGTGGTAATGCTGATGATGATATTAGTGTCAGTTCCTTTATTAATTGTATATTGTGAATGATCGTTCCACATGTTGACTCATTTACTCTGTGATATTACTGGTATTTAGCTTTAGATTAGACTTAATCTATTTGGAAACACTCCTTTGAAACTCGTAGAGGTGGCGGGCGGGCATGATCCATAGCGTAGCTCTCCTAACAGACTGGATTATTGATGGGTCAGGGCTCGAATCTTGTCTGGGCTTACTGAAGGGGTGTTTACTAGATTGTTTCCCACCCTTATTTCACTCTAATATTCTACCTCTCATCCCTCCCTCTATTATGCGGATAGTCTGAACGGGTAGTAAGACGCGATACTCATTCACAAATAAAATATTATACTAGTCTTATTACCTCCTAACTGACACATATAATTATCCGCTGCCGGTGGGCACACGGTCTAAATGCCAAATGCGGGCACATTTAATCTAAATTATACCTTCCTGTTTCTACTTAATTACGGTGATGCGTGTAACGGGTGGTGAAGCTCGGTGAAAAACAAACTTTAGGATCATGGCCTTATTGCAGACAGCGATGTACCGCGACATTGAGTGCCTTCGACTTGTTTTCGTTATCCGTGAACAATTCTATGAGCGTTCCACCCTCTTCATCTGGCTGAAAGTGTAGACTTTAATTTGGTGAAAGTGTTTGCTGGGAATGAATTGTCTTCGTGCCGACCGGCCACATCCTTTCCGCGCTGTTTGTCTTTCACTGGGTGTGACACTGTGGGCTTGTTTGTTAGCCGGGGGTGGGTACTATAGTACAGTCACGACCTTACTTTACTTAGACGAAAGCTCAAAAAGTTACTAGAAATAGTCCCTAATGTATCCCTACATCAACAGCTAACATTTGTCACTTAGGAAAACTGTAATGAAAATATATGGTAATTTATGAAGGTGATAGTTAACCACATTAATTTAGGCTAATATTATTTATATATTTATTTGAGGTTGGACACAAAGCTTATTTATAGTTCTATTCCGTTTAAAAAAATTATTATTCACAGCACTTTCACAAAAGGTTTAATGAATATAACTTCAAAATGGTGACCGACGAATTTAAACCATGTGATTGAACGTGACGGAAACAAGTTCTTTAAAATTATGCACCCACGCAGTGGATACAAATTTTTGATTCAGTTAAATATTTTGAAATACAATAATCATAAAATAATTTTTAAAACTAAATACAAAGAAATTATTAAAAGTAATGAGATAGTGTGAGAAAACTTAAGTTTACGTTATTTTAAATGTAAAGTATAACATGTGATTAAAAAACTTAAACATTTAAAGCATAACAGTGATTGTTTTCAAGGGTTGGCAGCCCAAAACCTAAACATATGATTTTTGAACTGTCATCCATTTTAGAATCTCTCATGAACAGACTCTATTAGCTCGTTCATAACACAGTGGAGGTGGATAATTGTACGGCTTGTGGAGGAATGGTGGTATCTTGGCTTGATTTAAGATAATTTTACATGGATAAAAAACACCGACTTGCCTTAAGGTTAGCTGTTATTCCCAAGAGCACAGTATTCATACGTATTAAGGATTAGTGTTATTTCTAAGAACATGTTATTCACACGAAATAAGAGTGTTATTCCTAAAAGCGAGCTATTTTTAAGTACAAAAGATTAGTGTTATTCCCAATAGCGCGTTATTACTGCACACTACGATTGGGTGTTATTCCAAAGAACGCGTTAGTTACACGCATTAAACATCATTGTTATTTCTAAGAACAATTTATTTTATGGAAGATGACTATTCTTGAAATCGCGTTATTCTAACGTACCAAGGTTGGAAATTATTCTAAAGAACACATTCCTACGTACTAAAGATGGGTGTTATGCATAAGAACACATCCACACGTACTAAGGATGAGATATTCCTAAGAGCGAGCTATTTTTACTTAATAAGAGGAGTGTTATTCCTAAGATCATGCTCAATTATATGATTGGGTGTTTGTTGTTAAGGTCGCGTTATTCTTACGTAAACTTCTGTGGTTGATTTTTTTTAGCACCACTTCTTACTACCTGCTCAAATTATCTGAATAATTACGTCACATATTTATCTGATTACCAAACCATTACTTCACCTCTGACAAGACTGGTATTAATCACAGCTAGTGAATGTGTAGAATGCCAGGCCTCCACCGTGGTTCGGATTCCACGTTAAACTGTAGGTCCTTCATTTCATCTCAAAATCACCCTACCTTTACACATTAGCGTAAGTGTGTACAACCCGAATGGGTAGTAAGACGCGGTGCTAATAATAATAATAATAATAATAATAATAATAATAATAATAATAATAATAATAATAATAATAATAATGATTATTATTATATTTATGAGTTAGGGATGAGAAAGATTGAATTTAGGGAAAGTATACCCACATTTGCGTGGAAAATCATTATGGAAATACCACCCTCAATACACCCGACCGAGAATTCGAACCCCGATCTCCCTGTGATCGTCAGTCTAGTCTCTTACGAGAGGGATTTATTTGTTAATGGCTTATTATTTCCAAGAGCGCGTTATTCATACGTACTCTCTGGTTGGATGTTTGTTAAGGCTGAGTTATTCCTACGTACCAAGTCAGGGTATTATTCCTACGTACCAAGTCAGGGTATTATTCCTAAAAGTGGGTATTTATTAAAGGCACACTATCCCCATGTTCTTTGGTTAAGTTTTTTTTTTTGACTGGCGCGTTATTCATACGTACTACATTTGTTATTTCTGCTGATTGGATTTCATATAATTATCAAATTTAAATTTAATAGGTCAAAAATAAGTCTAGTGCGGATTTAAAATGCAATAATTTAATTTAGGTTTAATGTGTACTACATTTTTCATTTCATTTATCAGCGTTTAAAATTATTATGTGGCTCAGAGATTTGATTGGAAAACTAAAGTGTTTGGGTTTTCTTCGAGTAAGACTTTCGTGCTTGCTTTGCCAAAATAAAACAAAAGAAAACCTTTGTTTTATATTTAAAATGGTTTCGCGTGATAATCTCTCTCCAATTAGTATATGTATATTTTAAGGTTAGGTGAGCTTTGAAGACGGTTAATGACATAAACAAGTGTATTCAGATAAAATAAAGATAATAATCCATTGTGCACACAGTCTATATTTCCTAGATAGTTTTTCTCCCATACTATCTTTTTAATATCTTAGTTTCGTTTTAGTTACAACAGCAACCAGTATACATTCTGGATAGAATTTTGGAAGAAAAAAATGCGATAGAAGCCTATAAATATTGTAGGATATTAAATGTTTTTTTGGGTAAAGGATTCTTAAACTTTTACCTAACAGTTAAATACATTAGCTTATTTGTCTCTCCTTCCGTTCGTGGGGCCTGCAACCGAAAAGGTTTTATTGATTTGGTTCAAAATTGGTGCTAAGATATCATACGGTCATAGCCTAGGGGAGTTATTTTATTTTGGCTAACCCCTCAATTGATGGATATTTTACTAATAATGATTTTGAAAATTCGAAAAATTTAAAAAATGTTTATAACGGTTTTGTTTAAAATTAATATCTTGATAGATTTTTGCATAAAAATAAGTTTGTATGTTTATTCTCGAAACTGTATGATTAAAAAAAATGTACAAGCAATTTTGTTCTAGTTTATATCTGAAGAGTGTTGAACATTACGATTATCAAAATAGTTTTTGTTTTTCAGATGAAATTTTATTAAGGAATAGTTTACTGCCGACAAATATTTTTTGAATTTTTTTTTCACTAATTATAATATACTATATTAGTGTGTATACTTATTTGCCCTAAAAAAGGAGCAGTCTTTCCTTGACGCATTACACTATGGCCCTATCTTAAAGATTACGCCATTATGGAAACTTGCAAGGTAAACTTGCCATCTTTCATGGTGATCACTGAGTTAACCGTAGTTTTTCTTTTTTACCTGATTTACAGTTGAAAAATCATATATTTATGTTTTGGTTTGGCAACACTGTTTTGCTATAGATGTTAAGTTTTTTAATTGCATGTAATATTTAACAATTAAAAAACTTAAACTTAAGCTTTCTCACACTATTTTATTACTTTTAATAACATTGTTTATATCCAACCCGAAACAATATTTTTAACATAATTAAAAGTATTTATCCTTCATTTTGGATTGTTATCGATAGTGTGTGATATAGTGCATACATTAATACTTTTAAATATAGGCGTTGTATTTACTTCTTAAAGAGAAAATACTTGTCATTATTTTACTAGACTATATAATAAATTATTTTATGATTATTTTATCATATTTCGAAATATTTAACTGAATAAAATATTTTCATCCACTGCGTGGTTGCGCCATTATAAAGTTCTTGTTTGCGCCATGATGAATCACATGGTAATTCGTCGGTCGCCATTTTAAAGCAATATCTGTTAGATCTTTTGTGAAAGTGCTGTCAATACATATTTTTTAAGTGTAATAAAACAATAAATAAACGTTATGCTTGACCTCAAATAAATATACATAATATTGACCTAAATTACTGTGGCTAGCTATCACATTCATACATTGCCATATATATGTTTTGATTACAGCTATACAAAGTGACATGTCAGCTGTTGGCTTAGGGATACACGAGGGAATGTTTCTAGTAACTTTTTGAGCTGTCATCCAAATAACTCGAGAGGTGAATGTAATTTACAAGTGGGTCTTACAATTTATTTTTTATATATAAAACTGGAATATTATTTAGTTAGTTTGAGGTAGTTGTCATTGTTAAAATGTGTTTCTTATTAACTCCAATTTACCCGGTGTGTCCATCCCAGCGACCTGAAAATCCGGGAAATTTTAGGTTATTTGCTTGGTCGGGGAAAAGGCAGGGAATTTGATCAAATTTCTAGAATTTTTACATATTCACAAATATATGCAACGTTTATTTTCAATAGACTGAATAACATTTTTCTTCCAGTTAATACTAATTGTGAATCTCTTTTAACACATTTGTCCCAGTTGAGCTATATTATTATTATTATTATTATCACCGCGTCTTACTACCCGTTCGGGTTATACGCTCTTACGCTAATGTGTAATGGTAGGGTGATTGTGAGATGAAATGGAAGGACCTACAGTTTAACGTGGAATCCGAACCACGGTGGAGGCCTGGCATTCCCCACATTCACAAGATGTCTTGTCAGAGGTGAAGGAAGGGTTTGGTAATCAGATAAATCTTTGCCGGGACCGAGGATTGAACCCGGCCGCCAGCATAGAAGTCTGACACCTTACCCCTAGACCGCCAGGTCACCGTTGAGCATATTAAATCAATTCTCAAAGCTAACACGTTATTTTATTGTCTTCTTTCCAGCCCTGTTTAACCAAAAGTTGAGTCATGGTTATGTACATGCGCGATAATTTGATTGAGTTATAATAAGTATAAACTAAAAAAGGGAAGGTATCTTAACAACAATTTCATACTGTATTGATGTAAGGTGATCAATAATCAATATTATTTCACTGAAATCTAAATTAGATCACACTACCCGATAGCACATCGCTTTAGAATGAAATCCTTGAACCTTTTCATAGTGACGTCATTTCAGAATGTGTGCGCGTCTATCGACATTATTACATTAAGTTTCAGTTTTCATTAAAACCGGTTAGTTAAATGCTAAATACTATATTGAACCCTGGGTAAATTGCGGTCCGCGTATTTTTATGCTTGAGCTATAACTATCTACGAAAAAAAGTTTTAAGAAAACCAGAATTAAAAAAAATGTATTATAGAATATATACACCTTTTGACATTAAAGAAATCATGAAAGATATGGAAAAATTACATTCATCTCATTAAGTTTTGTTTAATTGGAGAGTCACTTATTGTTAAATATTGTCTTTCTTATTATGCTGTATGTTTGATTTTGTTATATAATAAATTGTGGAATGTGTGGAGTGCCAGGCCTCCACCGTGGTTCGGATTCCACGTTAAACTGTAGGTCCTTCATTTCATCTCACAATCACCCTACCATTACACATTAGCGTAAGTGCGTATAACCCGAACGGGTAGTAAGACGCGGTGCAATATAATAATATTAATAATAAAAATAATAAAACTAATACTAATAATAAATTGTGTCAACCGAAAAATTGTATTTTTAATTGAAGGTCCATTATTATATTTAAGTTCTCAATGCAGCCCTTCATTCCAAGAATTTACCATCTCTACTATAGGAGCTGAAAAAACAATCTAGCTTTAGAAAAAATCGGGGAATTTTAAAATATAGTTTGGCTGGACATCATGATTATACTTTTATGTGATCAAGTCACATCTCGTCCAAGTAGATCTAGTGATGTGAGATCATTTATTGACTGAGCCAAGGTTGTGCCCCAAGAAACACAACCTAACCGAATCTCAACCCACCTGACAACAGCTATCCAAATTGAAGTTTGATGATGGGTTTTCTTATTAGATTAAAGTCGTGCCGTTCCACCGCTCAAACACCCCTGTTTACTACCCTTCACCCCCTCCGGCTGTCTTACAAGAAGGTTGTTGACGGTTGGAGGGGAACCAGGAAATGTAAAAGTGACAAGGTCAGCTCTCCAGAGTAAAAACTTTAGGAAACTTTCCTGATATTATGAATCTGTTTAAGGTTCTCAAAAATAAAACATGACACGGTAATTTTAGGACATCAAAATGATGCATCGTTGTTTTAAAATTATCAGTAGAGTTTAATTTTGATAATGTATTTTTCAAAAACTTGGGCGTTAACTCTTGGAACACATGTCTGAACAAATTGAAATTATGATTATTTTTCAAAACAGTATGTAGGCGGTAGTAGAATTTCTCGATGAATTTTATTTAAATGAAAATGACACACTAGTTTCATGTAAAAGTTGGTTAATCAATCACTCAATTCTATTTCATCCCAGACTTGGTGAGCTAATATATTTAATTAGTTTTAAAATCACTACAAATATACACCCACGTCTATTAGATATAAGTTTTTTGAACAATATTAATTATTGTTACAAACTATATCGACAACCTGATTTAGTTAGAAAGTTGAATCTTTTTTTTGACATTTATTAAAACTACTAAAACAATTTCCATATATTTATAAGTAAAGTCATTTAACGTGCACTCTCTGATCCGACTGAATATATATGCAAACGAGAATTTCTATGAGCGAAAGCGAAAGGAACCGGCATGGGAAATCTGTCATTTATTATAAATATATAACTATTTATGTAATAATATTAAGACTATAGTTAAATGTTATCATTGTTGTACGCAAAAAATGTGTTTGTATTTTCTAAAAATCCCTTTCTACCATCATTGGTAGTTTTCTAATATACAAACATAAGTAGTTTATTTGTCCTATAAAAAAATTCTCCCAAAATTTATTATTTTACAAGTGCATGATGTACCAATTAATTAATTAGTGTTCAGTTTACTACTCGAAGAACGTATAATAGGACTTTGGTAGAAAAACATTAAAAAAAATACAAATGTATTCGTTGTTGTCAAAAATAACATATTACTTTAAATTGGTGTTATTTTATAGGTATTAATAATATCTACCAAAGTGACATCTGGAGGAAACATGAACTGACGTATGAATACGTGGAAGTAGATCTAAGTAACTTTTTTAGCCGTCAGTCAGTGACCTGGTGGTCTAGGGGTAAGGTGTCAGACTTCTATGCTGGCGGCCGGGTTCAATCCTCGGTCCCGGCACAGATTTATCTGATTTCCAAACCCTTCCTTCACCTCTGACAAGTTATCTTGTGAATGTGGGGAATGCCAGGCCTCCACCGTGGTTCGGATTCCACGTTAAACTGTAGGTCCTTCATTTCATCTCATAATCACCCTACCATTACACATTAGCGTAAGAGCGTATAACCCGAACGGGTAGTAAGACGCGGTGCTAATAATAATAATTTTAGCCGTCAGATAGGCTATTGCTATGAAAATGCTGTCGGCTAACTTATGGAAACTCATCACTTTTGAAGGTAAAGAAGTGGTGAAATATAAGGGCGGGGATGGATCGCCTCAGGCCTGACTCGCAGACCCTTTTGCACACCGAAACCATCAATCCGCCCCCGTTTAAACTGCTACAAGGCAAGGTAGGGGCAGTCAATATAGCAGTGGTGTATTCTGAGAAAATTAATCGGTATGCTGTACTCTACAAGTTACAGGGCAGATTTGGGGACCGAGGACCCTTAACTACCGTTGTTCAAGAACAAGGGATTATTTCAAGAGAAATATTTGAGGATTTGTGCCTATATAAAAGTGGTTCTGCTCTCCAGATAATCTGATAAGACTTCTCAGAAAATCTGGAAGCGCCGGGAATCAAACCCGGGACCTCTGCGTCCGTAGCCAGAACCTCTGACCACTTGACCACAAAGGCGGCCCTCAAATTGTAATGATATCTATATGGTTAGAAATTTAAGTAAATATTAAAGTCGGGGCTAAGAGTGGTATGGGCACATTTCTGAATGCATAAGAGAGACAGATCCTATTCAATTAACCTAGAGTAATTAAAAGCACACAGTTAGCAATACTCAAAGCAAACAATCATAGTAAGAGCAAAATGATATGATACATCGATCAAGCGTCCATCAGATCTTGGTGAGAGGGAATCAGGTGGATTGTCCAACTTATGTTGCAATTAAAACTATTTTATAAAGCCTAACTTATCTCACACAATGCTGGTTGAAAACAAACGAGTCTCCCAACTTGAGAATTTATGCTCCAGAAGCTATTTATATGCACAATGACTAATATAGAGTATATTATTTCGGACTATTAATACTCTCTCGCTACGTTATTGGTTTATTGCTATGATATTTACACAGATCTTTTGCTGTAAAAAGCGGTGCACCCAAGGGGGAGAGGGACAAACAGGGTATTTGACCCCCCTACCCCAACACTACAAATAATTTTAATAGAAATTTAAATAATATGAAGCATAACTAAAATATTTAGCATTGAAGATGTGTTGAATGTATATGCTGCATTTTAAGACCAGGCTTCAGACTTTAAGACTAATATTCAAAAGGTTTACCATTACACACCAAATTAACAATCGAAAAAAACAAATAAATACTAGCTTCGATACCATTTGCACTATTTATATATCTTAATTACTATAAAACTACTTCAAATAATTTTTAAAAGCATTTAATAGTCATAAATATTCTCAGCCTTCAGGGGCTAGGGGCGTGTAGTGTGCTACCCCAAACCCGCTCTCGCCATCAAAATGTCATTCTTGCTACAGCCTTGATTGAATGCTTTCCTCAAAGTATATGGCTGGGTGTGCCATTGATTAAGTACATTAACTTATATGAACATATATTTTAATTTATCTTTTCCTTCTAGATCATCTTGAAATGGTGAACTCACATTCCTGACTTTTGGGATTCTTTGATGCTTTGGTGTGTAATTATATTAAATCACAATGACTAGGAATATGAACCAATATTACTTTTAAAATTAATAATTCATTACATGCATATTTGTTGACAATTTATACATTAGTATTTACACAGTTATCACAGACAACATTAAATTTTTAAAAAACTAGTCCATATCATTATGGGTATGCGGCGCAGGACTAGCATACCCGGAGAATACGCCACTGCAATATAGTGTATCAACATTTCTCGTGAATATTTGATGCTATCCGAATAAATAAGTATTAGAACAGTTGCTAAATTATTATCTTAATATTTATTTATTTTTTTTATACTTGAAGCTATTTCAAATATCAAACATATTCCAAGGTGGGAGTTTTAATATATCCAACCGATTTTAATATTCTTTTTTTTATCACCGGGTCTTACTACCGGTTCGGATTATGAGCATAACAACGACTCCAATGGGGTTGGGATGAGGTGAGGTGATCTACCCGCATTCGCGTGTTAGAATGGAAAACCATTCAGGAAAAACCACCTCTAGGAGACCTGACCTGGATTTAAACCCCGATACCCGCGTCATCAGGGGCCAGTCTAACGCCTTTAACTGTTGGCTGCTGAAACTTAAAAATAATAATAATTAAAGCTTATCACTTATGGAATGATGAAGGTAGAATCTTAGAGGAAAGGTACCCATATGTTCGTGGAAGGAGAATAGGAAATAATTTAGTAAAAAAAACAACATAATCTGTAAACCGGTTTGTGATTCCCGTCACCGGTTAAACAGTCGCAAGGCCCATTCTATACGGACGCTGAAAGCGCCGCGTTCATGACCCTGACGCCTGTCTGTAATTTGATTAATTTACACTAGACGTTAAAAGCGCCACGTTTTTAAAGTTTTAAAAGCGTGATGAAAGCGCTAAACAAGATATAGGTACACACTGTTTTTAGCACAGAACTGCTGAGTTCATTGATGTATAATGGACACCGTGCATATAGGATGTATGGGTGTGATTCATATTTTGGAAGAGAGTTATGAAAATCCTGAAAGAGAAGAAAGACGTTGGGAAACTCATCCAGTACTAGGCTATCGTCTTCAGTGGCGGCTCGTAACTAATATTAGTGGGGGTGCTGCTCCAGAAATTTTTTAGCCTTTGTTTTAAAATTGTGTAAAAGAAAAAAAAATGTATAAAAAGAAAATTTATTCAGGAACTTGATAAAATCTTAACAAAAAAAGTCTTTTTTACTTACTTTAACTTAAATTGTTACAGTTCACAAGCTTGATCTATTCATTTAAAAATGAAATCCATTATTCTTGTTTTAATTTGCGCAAAAAGTTCAATAATTTTCTCCTTGATCTCTGGATGACAATTGAGGAAAGTTTTCTCCATTGAAAGTACTGCAAGCTCATTTAGACTTTCTGTTAAATAAAAGAACAGAAAAAAAATCAAATAGAATATCAGGAAGCAGAATAATCTATTTTTGCTCTCTTCTACACTTTATCACATTCAAGAATATGGTACACGGTTTTTAAGCACAACACACGCTGGGTAAAAGAAAACTTACTTCCACCATCACACCAGAGCCGGCACTGTGAGAGCAACAGTGCTCTCTCTACCTGGCAGTCCCGCCTTCCTCCCCACCGCACTTCTATGTGTGCATGCGCACAACAATCAAACACCACGTCGCTGGCACTGTGAATCGCACAGTTCCATACAAAGATTTTTTGTATATTTTTCATAAACTGGGGGAGGGCTACTGAAGTGCTGACATTAAGCTTAAGGAATATTTATTGTACTACAAAATAAAGAAAGAATCAAAGAAAAAAGGACTCTTTATATTAAATATTATCGATAATATTAAGTGGAAGTGGAAATAATGTGTGGAATGCCAGGTCGCCACCGTGGTTCGGATTCCACGTTAAACTGTAGGTCCTTCATTTCATCTCACAATCACCCTACCATTACACATTAGCGTAAGTGCGTATAACCGAACGGGTAGTAAGACGCGGTGCTAATAATAATAATAATAAGTGGAAATAGGGGGTGCTGCAGTTCCGCAGTGCCTATACATGAGCCGCCATGATCGTCTTTAACCAGGATAGTTTCTGGTAATTTTTGAAAATCATAGAATGTTTGCAGATACTTTTTTCAATATTATAGAATGTTAGTAACATCATTTGATGAGCTTTTGAGTATCACTGAAGAAACAAAAGGCGAATGAGGTGTCTCGTCGCATCTGACGTGAAACGCTCTCTATAGTTTTACCAGAGCTGCCAACGTCAGCGTCGTTAACGCATCCAGCTGCGTTAAAAGCGCCAAACGCCCGGCTAACGCCGGCACACAGGCCGCTTATAACTATCGTTTAGTTTGGACCATGTGATGCACATTGACTTAAATCACCTGACGTTCACACGGCGTCAAAACCGCCGCGCTTTCAACGTCCGTATAGAATGGACCTAACACGAGAATGACATGAGTTCACAAACTACATCCGGCTCGCGAGACATATTTAACCGATCCGCATTACGGCGACTCGTTTATATAACTATCCGACCTCCAGTAATAGACTCAAACACAAAATAATACTTTAATTTTGGTGTGTACATAATTTTAAATAACAAAGAAACACTTAACTATTTCAGGCTTTGCTATATATTTTTTTATATCACTTAAAATATTTTATTGTAGGAATTTCTATTTACATAACTTTTTAAAATACTTAAGAGAGTATTTTGTTAACCCATACAAATATCTAGGAAAATATTTTAAATATGCGTCAGTGATTTCAAACACATACCGCCTCTTACTACCTGTTCAGACTATATATACTTATTAATTTGAATTAGGGATGAGGAAGGTTGAATTTAAAGGAAGTGTACCCACATTTACGTGGAGGGAAAGTGGAAAACTATTTTAGGAAAACTACGCTCCGTACACCCGACAGGGATTAGAACCGCGAATGACGCCTTAGACCACGTGGCCACTGAAGCAGGTTTCACCATTTACACCGTTGAGCACGTGATTGTTTTAAAGGAGCGTGTTGTTAGTGTTGCATTGTCAGATCGCGGGGCACGCGTACCTCGATTTAACCACGCCCTCTAGACAAATGACTGATATTACGCGCTTCAGTGGACGTCGTTGACTATCCGTGTGCGCATCGGCGCGACGCCTGCATTCTCTTCCGTCCAGGGGCCCTTAGCGTGCTCCCTCATGTTAACGAACAGGTCGCAACTATGCATTTTAATGAGTGTTTTGTCTGGGGACTTGGGACACAATATACATGACCTACATCCAATCTAATAAACAAGTCATCACTGGCGGTGAAAAACAACAAGTCTCTGCACATGGAAGGCCCTTCATCTCCAAGTTGGACGCTTCGTTTATCTGTTAAGGTAGCCGGCCTACAGTCCAATTTTCATTTAAACATCCTTTTAAAAATACATACTTTTTAATTCTTTAAATCGAAAAATCACACCTGGACACGGGAATCTAACCCGTGTCCATGTGTCATTTTTAAATTTAAAGAATATAATATTTAAATGCGGCTATAAACTTAATTATGAAATATAATATCTTGGCTATTTAGTCAATCAACACATTTTTGATGTCATCATTGATAACCATGGGCCGGATTTTGATGACATGTCATCTTTTGTTTGGTCCTATATCTCAAATAATGTTTTTGTGTATATAAATTCTGTTCATGATCCCCTGGTTGTGGGTAAGTTTTTTTTTGTGATTATGGATTTTTAGGTAATATTTTCCTAGTTTGCGTCATTTTTTGTTCATTTTCAGGTATTTTTGAGTCATATTCAGGAATTTATGATTAAGTATTAAGCATTTATGTCGAATAAGAATACTTTTAGCTATTTCTATGAAGCAGATATTTGTAAACCAATATTATACATAGCATAATGCAAGAGTTTACTTGTTGAATGCTTTTCATAGCATTTTACATCTGTAAAATACGTGTTTGATTTATTCGTCTTCATTCATTACGAGTTTTTTTAAATATTTTTTTATACATTTGAAGTAATGTTTTTAAAGTTATTTAATTTTAAATGCTTTTTGTGATAATATTTTGGTCATCAAAGCCCGGACCCTGTTAGTAACATTTTATTATATTATTAGTATTATTTCGTTGGAGAGTGTGTAGGTCAATTTTCAAATACGAAGTCAAATTCTAAGCGAAGCTTAAAACATTCGAATCAAAATTGAAGCTGAAGCCAAAGATAAAGTTTTTGTTAATGTTACATAATCCTTTTATTTTTAAATTATCAAATCTATGCATATAGGTAAAGATATATTTAAAAACTTTAATTTAATGCTGCCATTTCTTAATTTATCTTGGTCTACGTTATGTAATATGTAGGGTAATAGGCTTATGGGTAAAATACTGCGTAGAAGATGTTCTAAAAATGATTGTATATGTTCAAATATATCATATTTAGAGATATATTTCAAATCTGTTCATAGTGTATCGAAGTTTTACAACTTCTTCGAAATGTTTTATAGATGCGAAGCTTATTGAGGATGTCATATTGAAAGGAAATTTAAACTTTGACTTCGAAGCTTCGCACACCCAAATTATTTCAAAGGTATATCCCAAAAGTGACAGCTGCAGCTCACGTGGTTTCACGTATGAACAGATAGATTTACTAACATTTCCAACAGTTGTCCGACACGTTATCTCTAGTTGGTAACGTGCTTGTCCACTGAGTTAAAGATCCTGGGTTCGATTCTCGGCATGGCTTAAAATGTATCATTGGCGAAATATGGTTTTCCCTTTTCACAGTGATGAACTAACGGTCGGGGGGATAGATGGTGTAGATTTTCTAGATTAAAGATATTTTATAAACCGTGTCATATAAGCAGTCGGTTCAAAAAATGCACGTAAAATAAATTAAATTACAACAGTTAAATGCCTTTCTATGATAATTGTACTGCAGCTGATAAATCTGGTATTATCAACCAATAACGTCGGTTGTTCACATGGTTATAGTTTATTTGTGGTACTGAATTAAGTACGGAAACATTGCCCGTTTGTGTAGAACTTGATGGAAAGCAGATAGTGCAGTATTGAGCTGCTCAAGTGGAGATGTACTGGCGGGAAGGACTGGTTGAGTTTTCTCCAATAAACTTGTTCCTCCCCCCTTCCCTTCACACCTTTCAACTCTACCTGTTCGTGAATACCGTGGCATTCCAAAAGGCTGACGAGTCACTTTTCTATTGGATGACTCATCACCTCACGGAACGATGGAAATGGGCAATCTCTTTCTGGTTTCATAGTGGTCACGGTTAATTTCGATATAGGCATTTACTTCGAATTGCCGGGGTTCAATCCTCGGTCCCGGCACAGATTTATCTGATTACCAAACCCTTCCTTCACCTCTGACAAGACATCTTGTGAATGTGGGGAATGCCAGGCCTCCACCGTGGTTCGGATTCCACGTTAAACTGTAGGTCCTCCATTTCATCTCACAATCACCCTACCATTACACATTAGCGTAAGTGCGTATAACCCGAACGGGTAGTAATACGCGGT
The DNA here is from genome assembly GCA_039000515.1 of Timema cristinae. NCBI lineage: Eukaryota > Metazoa > Arthropoda > Insecta > Phasmatodea > Timematidae > Timema > Timema cristinae. The sequence goes on from JBCFYV010000024.1 coordinate 24,990,651, forward strand.
GCTAATAATAATAATAATAATAATAATACTTCGAATTTCATACCTTTTATTAGATGTGAAATCACACTGTGACACTGATAGTCTTACGATTACGGCAGTCAAAAAAACACATATATTATTAAACATTTCCTCTCGTCTCTTGCCTTTGGATTAGCTGACCTATGATATGGATGCCTAGTCAATTTTCCTCATTTTATTAAAGATAACAAACTATGTCAATATACATTAAAAACCACCCGATAGCTTTTTTTTTAAAAAAAAACTAATGAGCTATTTTCACATTGGGTTTGATTAAACATTAATATGAAAATAACCCGTATCGATAAGTACCTTGGTACAAGGAGTCACTCTCGCAATTTACTGGATTGCTGATGTTTAGGAGTTCGAGGTTCGAGCTCTGGCTTGGTGTTCTAAGGGTAGTTTTAACTTGATTACTTTTAACTCTCCCGTCATGAAGATGTGGATGCATTTACTCTAAAATTCTACCTTTAGAATCCCTATCTCTTTAGTGTAAATATGTAAAGAGTCTGGATGACTATGAAGACCCCATCCCTCTGCATTAAAAAAAAAAATTAAACAAATTTTAAAACTAACAACTTACACTTATAATACTGTTTATTAATGGCTTTGACCTATTTCATCTCAACCATAAATATATATTACAGATATAAAATATTATCATAGATAGTTGGTTCTACTCAGATTTTTAAATTTAACATTAGCTTGCTTTTTTATAGTATTTTATTTGTAGCTAACATTATTTCAAACACTTCTGCGCAGTCGATTTTACTTGCTTTAATTTCATTAAATTGGTTCAACTCTTTAAACTATGAATATTATGTTAATTATGACGTCTTTACTCACCCATTAGTGCGTTTGCCCATTGCGCTATAAGTTCCGGGTTTGATTCTCGTCATGGTCGAACAATGCATTGTTGGTGAAATTAGGGGTTTCTCTATCATAGTGATGAATTAACGGCTGACCCGCCTCAGTGGCGTAGTTGGCTAACGCGCTTGTCGTGTTAAGCTCTACTGCTGAGGACGGGGAGATCGAGGTTAGAATCTCGGTCGGGTGAACTGTTTTTTTTTTTTTCTAAATGGTTTCCCACTCTCCCTCCATGCAAATGCGGGTTCACTTCCTCTAATTCAACCTTCCCAATTCCTAATCCATTAGCGTAATTAGTACTTAAAGCGTATAACCCGAACGAGTAGTAAGACGCTGTGCTAAATATAAATAAATAAATTAATGGCTGGGCGGGAGGGAGGGGGGGAAGTGTGGTTTCTAACCTTTCCTAAATTTAACTCGCTGTCCCTTTTCCTGGTTGAACTCTACGGGGACACACATTGTCCCGGAAATTAAGACATTTCTTGCTGTGCTGCTCTACGCTAATAATTAATATACGTACGTAGCACTATTAGCCAAAAGTTAATATAGTTTATGTACATTAGATAATTTAAATAAACACGAAATAATAATAGGTAATGTATTTCCGAAGGTTAATGTTTTTTATTAATTTAATTTATTCAAAACACATGGAATCTACTTACTTATACATTTTGAGTATACATTGCAGGTTATAAAAACAAAAAAAAAAACAAAAAAAATGGGTCTGGCCCTTTATTAGACATCAAAGATTTAAAAATGTACACATGTAATGTATAATGTGACCTAGTAGAATACTTTGAGTTACATCACACGTTCCTACTTGTACGTAAGTTCATCACAGTCCGACCACAGATTAGTATTGGGTTTTAGCATCGCGTCTTACTACCCGTTTAGGTTATACGCTTGTGTAGGGTACTAATTGCGCTAATGTTTTTAGGGATTATGAAGGTTATATTTATAGGAAGTGTACCCGCATTTGCGTGGAGGGAGAGTGGAAAACCATTAGGGGGGGGGGACACTCTAGGTACATGTGAGCAAGATTCGAACCTTGATCGTCCCGTCATCAGCAGCTCAGTCTCAGCATTAATATTTTCACCCCATTATATATATATATATATATATATATATATATATATATATATATATATATATATATATATATATACACACAAAATGGTGAGGACTCGCATCAGATACAGAAATTCTCTCTAAAATGCCTATGCGAGGATTCTGGTACAGTCTGATTTGAATTAGAATGACATGACATGATCACATGACTTAACAAATATGTGAGATTGGTTTTGGTAACTTTGATAACTGCCAACAAATGTCATTCTTATTCAAATCAGACTGTACCAGAATCCTACCATAGGCAATTGAGAGACAATCTCTGTATCTGATGTGAGTCATAACTATTTTGTGTACACTTTATTCATCCTTCCGTTTCTCTCATCTCCGAAGTGATGTTTTTTTGTTATTAATGTTTTACCACAAGGCTACCTTTCCCTTCGCCATTAGTCGACGTTGAGTCATTCGTTAATATTGTGGAAACAGTTCCGACGTAAGCCTCCGGGCTATCAAATAATGTTGTCCTCTTCGGGGCACTTAGGGTTGGAAGGGAATGGGGTGCACCACTATTAATTTTAGTTTATATGTCAACAGTATATTTATTTCTTATACCAAAATTGCTGTGATTTTTGAAACTGAATTAACAGTTCTTTTTACATATGTTATTCCTTTTTACATGTCCCTATCAAATTGTCATATCTGGAGTAGATAAATTTGGTCCCGTCTGCCAAAATCATGTCAAATTGGGTCCCGGTTAGAATATGGGTATAGGTAAAATGGGTCCCTCAGGAGACACCACGTGGATATTAAATTGAACATTTAATTCTATCCTTCAGAAGTTTGTGATATCTAAACTTATAACCATGAAATATAAACCTCGTCTTATTCTTTTGAAATGTTATAACTTTCATTGTACTGGACTGCTCTGTGCTGTGTAGTCGGTGACCTGGCGGTCTAGGGGTAAGGTGTCAGACTTCTATGCTGGCGGCCGGGGTTCAATCCTCGGTCCCGGCACAGATTTATCTGATTACCAAACCCTTGTTTCACCTCTGACAAGTTATCTTGTGAATGTGGGGAATGCCAGGCCTCCACCGTGGTTCGGATTCCACGTTAAACTGTAGGTCCTTCATTTCATCTCACAATCACCCTACCATTACACATTAGCGTAAGAGCGTATAACCCGAACGGGTAGTAAGACGCTGTGCTGCTAATAATAATAATAATAATAATGCACTGTGTAACTGAGCTGTGATGTTATGTAGGTCAACAGCGTGGGAAAAAAACCCTGCTCTGCGCTGTTTAACTGCCATCAGCGCAAACAAAAAGGCACTATGTAAATTTGAAACAGAATTATTATCGTAGATAATGCTTAGATTGGGCAAGTATAGCAATACTTTACAAACTACAGCCAGGTATAACACGCGGATCCATTTTATCAATCCCTTTTTCAAAATTTTGGGACCCATTTTACTTATCTATTTCAAAGTAGTGTGACCCATTTTATGTATTAGTGAAAGGGGGCACAACTCTTGGGACCCAATTTACGCAACGCCGTCCTATCGCTCTCTAAAATTTTACTTTCTCTCCCGTATGTGTTTTTGGTTCCCTCTTTTAAGAAATCGCGTTGCACGTTTCACACTCCCTCCCGATATGTTCCGATATAATGAAAACTAGGTCGGGGGATCGGGCGTTAAGATTAATTATCTACAAGAGACAGTCATTACTTGTCCAATGGCAGCAATGCAAGTGTGAACTGTGTTCTTCTTTTAATTATAAAAGCCATTACTGTGTTTGTCCCTTTTATAAGTTCCTATCCACCTTTCCTTTATATTCTTACACCTGCCTCGGTGCCTCAGTTGGCTAGCGTGCTAGTTTCGTGTTGAACTATACTGCCAAAGACGGGAAGATCGAGGTTAGAATCTCGTCGGGTAAACTGGGAGGGGGGGGGGGGTTCTTAAATGGTATTCCACTATCCCTCCACGCAAATGCGGGTTCACTGCCTATAAAATCAACTTTCCAAATTATTAACCCATCGGTGTAATTAGTACATAAGCGTATAACTCGAACGGGTAGTAAGACGTGGTGCTAAATAATAATAATTTATCTTATTCCAAATATAATATTCATATGTAAGTTATGTGATCTGAAGATGTCACTTTTGATAGATATTATTAATTCCTATACAAATACGGTAAAACAAGTGTTCTCAATTTTAGCTGCTGAAAAAAAATAAGTTTTTTTTAGATCTAGAAAATTGGACAGTAGCAATTTACTATTGCCAGATCAGGAGTTATTAACTTTTTTTTTTTGGTGACCTGGTGGTCTAGGGGTAAGGTGTCAGACTTCTGTGCTGGCGGCCGGGCTCAATCCTCGGTCCCGGCACAGATTTATCTGATTTACAAACCCTTCCTTCACCTCTGACAGGGCGTGTATTAATCACAACTTGTTAATGTGGGGAATGCCAGGCCTCCACCGTGGTTCGGATTCCATGTTAAACTGTAGGTCCTTCATTTCATCTCACAATCACCCTACCATTACACATTAGCGTAAGTGCGTATAACCCGAACGGGTAGTAAGACGTGGTGTTAATAATAATATAATAATAATATTAACCTCTTTGTGCTAGGGTACCTTTGGCAGTATTAGTAATTCTATTCTCAGAATAATGTTTTGAATGCTAAAATAAAATATATAGAATTACCAAGAATAGCGATTTGATTGAAATAAAGTTGACATAGTTTGAGTAATGCTCGCCATCAAAACGTATTAATATAATATTTGGATGGAAACCGCGTCAAAGCAGGACAGCCGAGCTTTATTTATAGTCGACGCGCTCACTTATTATATATAGCAAATCAATATTAATATTTGAGTACATTTTATCTCGCAATTTAAAATCAACAAACTTTTTTCCGAAGTTTATTGATCGCTTGTAACAGTAACATTTGAATAGTTTTTGTTGTAAATGATAACAGCCATTTGATCAAGGTCATGTATATCAATAGAATGTGTTTATTTATCAGCATTAAATTAAAGAACAACGTATGGAAGTTTATAGTTCTACATAATTTTTAAAACATACCAGTGTGAAGGCTGTTGCTTCCACAAGTTCACGGACCCTCAAGAGATCCATCCGCGAACACTTTAAGAGTCGTGGATCGCATGTTAATAATCCCCGGCTCTAGAGCCTACATGAACATATTTTATCCAGAAATATCAATGTTTTTATAGATCTATTATATTTGGTCGTGTTTGTGTGGACAATATTTCGCGAGGTAACAGACAACCTTCACATTTGCGAGGTAACAGAAAACCTTCACATTCACGAGTTAACAGACAACCTTCACGTTCGCGAGGTAACAGACAACCTTCGCGTTCGCGAGGTGACAGACAACCTTCGCGTTTGCGAGGTGACAGGCAACCTTCGCATCCGCGAGAGACAACCTTCGCATCCGCTAGGTAACAGACAACCTTCGCATCCGCTAGGTAACAGACAACCTTCGCATCCGCTAGGTAACAGACAACCTTTGCATCCGCTAGGTAACAGACAACCTTCGCATTCGTGACAGACAACCTTCGCATCTGCGAGATAACAGACAACCTTCGCATCCGCGAGGTATCCTTCTCGTCGTGTGGCTCACCTTGTGTCACGGGGGAAGGCGGTACGTAGTCGGTCAACCCTGGCGGTTGGGAATACTGTGAACTTGTTTTCGTATCGGAGAGTGGGACGGTTTCGAGTCGGTGCTTCCCTCCCTGCTCTCTTCTCCCCACACTGGTGGAACTTAACAATAATGTAACTCCGGGGGCCCGGGGGTCGCGTTCGTTTGTTCTGAACAGGTCACTACTTCCGCCATCTCATGGTCATGTTGATTGTTGCATTACTGTTTTATTGTCGCTGCCGAAAAATTGTTGCAATTATTGCTGTCTTGTGTGTCGACAAGTTTCGCCGTCGTAATTGGCACCTCGCAATCAAATATGAATAGTTTTAGCTGATATATATATACATATATATAATGGTTTTCCATTCTATTTTTCCATTCCTTAGTATCTTTTAGTATAAATATAATATTTTGAAAATATTATGACAAAATATACTGATTCTTTTTAAGCGTATGCCACCTGGGTTTGTCGGCGAGACATTCATCGTCTTCCACTGGCAGTAGTGGATAAGTAATCTTCTTTTTACTTTGGGGCAACATGTGGGTGCGGTTATTTCATCCCGATGAGATGATGATGATATGGTGACAGTAAAAATCTTAAACCATCCCAAGTTAAGCCTTATTAACCAGACCATGGTGACTATAGAAACAATTCTTCTTCGGGAAAAATGCCTATTGTACTGCCGGAAATTGAATTCATGACCTCTAGGCTAGTAGCTAAGAATTCTGAACACTAGACTAAGAGACTGGCATTGTGGCATTAAAAGGTTCCTTTTCAAATGTCATTAGAGCAATTGACCAGCGTTTAGACCCGTATCGTTGGTCTCAGGGTGTTATCAGGGTTTCTGTTCCTAGAAAACTGACAGAACAGAGAAAACACAGGGTTTTTTTTGTGTGTCTGGAAAAAAACAGGTAAAACACGGGGGATTTCACAAAAAGATTGGCAACATTTCACTGCAATCTTTAAAGTCCAATCCATTGCGAGAGGGACGTCTTAGACCATGGTTGGGCAACTCTGTCGCCAATCGCCACACGTGATGAATTGACCATTAAAGTATGGTGAATTTTATTTGACCATATTTCATAGTAGAATTAACTTTTTCCTAAAGGACGTGTGCTTGTTATCACTTTATATTTCTTGCATATTACTAGAAGCATTATGCTTTCTGAATGGGTCATTGACGCAACACTACCTTACAATACTTCCCTCCACTACCTTCGTCAACACTTTGTTTCATCTCTGCCTTCACACAAAAAAGATTGTCAAATTTCGCATTAAATTATAGGACATTTTCAATTAGAACCGTTTTAATCAATTGCGTGTGAGGCAATTGAAACTGCCTAGTCCACATTTACATGTTTTGAATAAACTTACTCTAACAGTTTGGGCCAGTTTCAAAGTCAGACTTGATACCGCTCAAGTGCGGCGCTGTTAAATAAAAGATAACACCTACCGAAGTTCGAATGGAATGAGTCAGTTTCGCATATGAAACTGGCCCATTCCATCCTGTTCCAAGCAGGTGTCGTTCTGTTTTTAGTATAGTGCTGCACTTGAGTCGTGCTAAGTCTTGACTATGAAACTGACCATTCCATCGTGGTCCAAGCAGGTGTCCTCCTGTTTTTAGTATAGTGCCGCACTTGAGTTGTGCTAAGTCTTGACTATGAAACTGGCCCATTCCATCATGGTCCAAGAAGGTGTCGTCCGGTGTTTAGTATAGTGCCGCACTTGAGTCTGACTATGAAACTGGCCCTATGAATGGTTTTAAATGCTCTATTTTTAGATGGTGTGACGAATTTAACTTCCCCTTTGTAACACCTTTGTCTATATTGAGAAATTTGTCGCCCACATCTACCTTAGAGACCATGCTCCTGCCGAGGTGGGCTAAAAATAATTTAAAACTCGCTTGTACACCCCTAAAAGGTCTAGTCTTTCAATAAATATAAATCTCCCTATCACTGTTATCGGCTTTTATTTTTAGTCAGTATTTTATTGCCAGGGGTATTCCAGCACGTAGACGTAGCGATGGCTCGGATTTATACTCCATGAAATAAGTGAGATATTATTGTGTAGCAGTCTCTAGAAGTGGTCCGACCAGTTGACGGACGACATCCTTACCTCTGTACCGGTGAAACCGGAAGACTGTATGGTTTAATAGGTCGTGAATGATGCATGTTGGCAGTAAACAAGTGGGACTAAGTTCCCTCGGAGCTCGCACGAGACGTTGCTAGACTTCCAGCTCTGAGATATGTTACCCTTTACTCGGCTCCTTTTAGGATGGAGTGAAGCATTAGTAACGTGTCGATACACACTTGTGCAAAGTTCGAAGAGATTGGAAATAAGAACACTCTGATCATATTTTATGTGTTTTTCCTCCACATCTTGGCTCCTTTTAGAATGGAGTGAGGCAAGTAGTAACGTGTTGATACACACTTGTGCAAAGTTCGAAGAGATTGGGAATAAGAACACTGATGATATTTTATGTGTTTTTCCTCCACATCTTGGCTCTTTTAGAATGGAGTGAAGCATTAGTAACGTGTTGATACACACTTGTGCAAAGTTCGAAGAGATTGGGAATAAGAACACTCTGATGATATTTTATGCGTTTTTCCTCCACATCTTGGCTCCTTTTAGAATGGAGTGAGGCAAGTAGTAACGTGTTGATACACACTTGTGCAAAGTTCGAAGAGATTGGGAATAAGAACACTCTGATATTTTATGTGTTTTTCCTCCATCGCGTTTCACTGCCCGTTTGAGTCATCCACATGTTAGCTACGTTAATATGGTAGGAATGAGGAAATAAATAATTTAAAGGAAAGCTACCCGCATCTACATGGATGAAGATATAGATATATCAGAGGGAAAAAACCCACCCTCAATACACCCGGCTGGTATTCATTCTATCCCTGATTTTTGGCCGCCTATTACTAGCCGTTCGTGCTATACGTATATGTACTAATTACGCTAGTGTGATGTGGTAGGTTGACTTTAAAAGGAAGCTTACCCGCATTCGCATGGTGATAGAGTGGAAACCCATTTGGGGGGGGGGGGGGGGGGGGGGACCACCATCAATATACCCGACCAGAACTCGAAACCGATATTTCCATAATCAGCAGTCCATTCCATTGCGAGAGCGAGGCTTTAGACCATTGAAGTGGGTGTTATTATTAATATTGTTTGTGGTAGCGGCGAGGATGTTTAGGGGGTGCAAGAAAGGAAAAACAGTTATATTTCAATTCCTCATGTTATTATACAGTTGAACTTGGTTATAGCGTCATCGAAGGGGCCGAACAAATTTTTATGTTACGTCAGTGTGACGTTATAAAATTATTAACAGATCGCTCTTAAAATTATGCCTACAGTAGATTTCACTATTCTACTCACTCACGACATACATCAGCTCTTTTCCGTCCACTTTTACATGATCTAATGACACACTTTCTCTTGATTAGACATACTTTTTTTTATTGTACTACAACTTGCTATGATTATAAAAATGTTGGCATATGTATAATGACTATACAATGACCACCAAAACTAACGTTGAACTTATAAAACACGAAAAAAACACCTTGGCTATGATCTTAGACGCGCACACGAGACAGTTCCAGGGCAGCCAACTCAGTAACAATGAAGGAGGCTTAGTTCTCTCTTCATTTTGACTTTGAAGCGTCCACTATTGCCGCAACCCTCTCCCTGACTTTGTTTTTCCATTCAGTATATTATTAGACCAGCGCACTGTATGACCACCAGTACTCTCCCAGCTTGCTATAAAACAGACCTATAAGAATTGGTAATTTTATTCAGTTTTTTTTACATATACGTACAATTTAAAGTAAAATATCTAAGAAGTTTTTGTCGCTACAATCAAGTGGTAGTGACGCTGAAACAGAGGTTTTTATAACGTTAATAGATGACAGGTTGATCGGACTGTTAAAAAAATGACGCTACGCCTGAGTTAACGGAATAGCCGAGGATGTTATAACCAAGTTCGACTATACTTCTGACCAACAGTCACAAGACCTATACAAGTTTTTTTTAATACGCGTCTCACTACTCTTAAGGGTTATACACTACACTACGCTAATGAGTAAGGGATGAGAAGGGTAGAATTTAGATTTTTTTTAAATCTTCCTGCAGTTATGGGAGAATAGGATGGGAAACCTTTTAGGAAAAACTACCCTTAGTTCTTTAGGCCTGGATTCGAACACCGATCTTTATCAACGGCAAACCAAACAAGACGCGACTGACTCCTTTCTATGCCCACCAATGCAGGTAAGCCTTCGAAGTTTTTTTTGTTCTGTTGCCCATATAAGTACTAGATTGAATTATATTAAAGTGCGTTAATCTTTCTTAAGTTAGTTTAGCTTTGTGCTCATAGTTAAACTTTAATTATGTTCTTATGAAATCATAGCATTTTTTTGTGGTGGGGGGAGTAAATTTTACTTTATTGGTAGGCCATTCGTAAACTCGCGTTTTACTTGGAGTTTATCTGTAAGAATCCAGCACTTTACTAAAGTGCACGGTTGAATGTTTCTATCTGGTAGCGAGTGATAACACTTTAAACCCATCAGAACCCCGATTGCGACCGTTTTAGTTGTTGACATGTTACTTGGGAGCTTATTTCGTCTCGATGTGAGTGAGCTATGGGGTGGACGTGGATGTAAGTAGTTGATGTGTGTAGGACACAGGTAAGGAAGGGGTATTTTGGGAGTCAATTTCCATTATTTGTTTTAAGGGTCTGTAACCTAGTTCAGGGGTCTAGTTTTTAGAAATTTCACTGTTATTGCGTACTGACTGACTAATCGGGTAAATATTAGTTAGATTTGGGTATATAGTAATGAGTTTTTTTCCCAGGGTGCATAGTGTTCGATAGCTCCTCGCAGGGGTGGCTAAGGGAAGACATTTTGGGGGAATTGTTTATATATGGGATTATTTTTATATTTATTGATGTGTCAAGTGGATTTTTTTTTTCTACGGGGAACATCGGTATGTCAAGTAACAGCTGCAGTTCATATGGTCTTGACGTTCGAATATTTGTCTTAGATTATTATTTTTTGTTATTATTATTAGCTCGCGTCTTACTACCCGTTCGGGTTTTTGTTTTAAAAAAAACTGTTGATTGTTAAAAAGGTTTATTCCATTTATAAATCAAACTGTATCTTAGGGCGGTACTTTTCCGTCTGAGGGGGAGGATGGGTGGTTACAAACTAAGAATAATTTATTATTCTGATGGTTTTATTAATTCTCCATCTGTAAACAGTAGTTTTTAATGGCTAGTCTGGTCTGACTATGAATCACATAGCTCCTTTGGCCCTGGTCTTTGCCTGGCAAGGAAACAACTTAATATATATAAACCTAGTGTGACAAATTCTAAATACAGCCTTGACTGTATTCTCACAACAGAAAAATTGATTGAATTTGATTTTTCCTGCGTGGTAACAACCGGGAAATTGTAGTTTGCATTGTGATGATTAGCGCAAGAATAGGGGGATATATTCAAGGGTGGCCACTTATTGGTACAACCAGGAAAACCGGGAATCATGCATGAATTTATAGCAGTAGGTAAAAAAAAAAAACGGGAAAAGTGCTTTCATTTTTACATCTGTTGGGAATTTAAAGGCAAAGGCCACTTTGAAATAGCTTCTAGAGGCATTCAATTTTCAAACATTTTCTGGAGTTTAGTCCCCGGACACCCCCTTTGCTTGGGGGAGGGGGGGGAAGAGGGCAGTTTGTTTTTCACTTTTTCTAATCCATATTTTCCCTTACACACCCCCACTGGGCGTAGCCCATTTGTTTACATACTACTCTCTACTCGTGGCTGAGCGTCACATCCCAAGTAGAGCAGTGCCTTGGCTGTACCCTAAATTATTTTTGAGGGGGAAGCGAGGGAGGGGTCCTAAAATGCAGTAGCTCGTGGTGAAGTATCCCAATATTAGATGGCTTGAATTTGTTTTTATTTTTAACAAAGACCCATCTTTAAATAATTTCAAGTGTTTTAAGGCATGGTTGCTGTTTTAGGTGGTATGAATTCTGTAGGGACTCCAATAGTCAAATAACCTAGGAATTGAGTATAATTACTTGATAATAACAGCTCAATTAGGGTAACTAGAATTGGGTGGCGTGTTCAACACACCTTATACCAAACATTTTCATCCAGAATCATTCGTTCAAAGTCTCACAACCGAAGGAAATACCTTAAAAAAAATATATTTTAGTAAATCACTACGGAAATGTTCACTCTCTAAATATATATATTATTATGTCTAGTCAAATTTTCTACGAAAATACTTGAGCTCTTCAGTATCTTAGTATTTTCAATATATAATTTTAATAAAAAGCTAATTTACATGCACCCTGGAATGTAGTAAGCTTACTTGCTTGTTTCACTATGTCAAAGCTTATAAAATAGGAACGTAGTGTACAAGATAGACTGCTTCCTTTCACTGTAAACGGAATATACGCTTGAATATTTTTCTGTTTTTACTTTTACAAATTGCGTTTTAATGCAATTAAATGTGTAATTAAAAATTGTCTGTGATAGGTCTACGATTTTTTGAAGTTTAATTTCAAATACGAATTTTTAATATGCTACTTGTTTAATAAGTGGCCCGTACTTATGTGCTGGGGATCCGGGATTCAATCCTCGGTCTCGGCACATATTTATCTGAAACCTTTCCTTCCCTCGACAACACGTGTATTATCCAACTTTAAAGTGAATCCACTCCACTGGTTCGGGTCCACGTTAACTGTAAAGGGCCTCCATTTCATCTCACAATCACCTACATGACACATTAGCGTAAGTGAGTATAACCGAACGGGTATAAGACAGTGTGATAGTAATAATATAATAATAATAAGTTGTATAGTAGGCCTAACTCATGGTATTGATTTTGTTGGTCTGTTGGCCTCACTGTGTACGATACTTTTAGTGTTTGTTTTAACATGGGTTTATTTATAACCTTAATGTATTTTTCATTCATAGATTGTACTTGATGTAAATGAGACGTCTTGAGATTGCTGATTATGTCTGAAAGTTCTTTTTTATGTGATAATAAAACACTACTAAATAAGTGTAGCCATAGTAAGACCCTGCGTCACACACGGTTGGCTAGGTATCAGCTTTATATCACCACGTCTTACTGCCTGGTCAGGTTATACGCATATATGATAATTACTCTAATGGGGTTGGGGTGAGGAAGAAAGAATTTTAGAGGTAACCTACCCTCAATTGCTTGAAAATAGATTATGAAACTATTTTATAAAAACCACCCTCACAAGATCCGACAGTGATCCGAACCCCGATCTCCTTGTCATTAGCAGGTCAATCTATCACGAGTGTTACTCCACAGACTGAATCGGGTAACATAGATATCCTATTAACATCTACTCATAATTATTATTGATGTATTTTTTCTGCATTATTCACTAAGCAATCTTATCCCTTTTTTAAACTGCACCGGTGAGCACACTAACATGGACGTCAGTCTAGTCTTGTCTGGTTTGTCTGTAGCGGGGAGGTTGGGGTTTGAATTTTTGCCGAGTGAACAAAACTGGTTTTTCTAAATTTTTAATTACCCTTCTTCCGCGCAATGTAACTATAGTTCAATTTTCACAAGAAAAACCTTTTGGAATTTTTTTTTGTGGTAAATTTTTTAATATATATTTTTGACCTAGTTTTGTTTTATAGGTATTGATCTTATCTAGCTTTCAGATGACATTAAATTTGGACAGTAAATTGCATCGTACTGCTCCCTACCTAATTAGTCGTACATCCCAAAGGAGCAGTAACACGTGGTGTAACCTTACACTTTTTTATTTCCAAGCATAGTTTTTTATTAATTTGTAAAAAAAAAAGTATTTGTTACTGTTCCAGTAATCTTAATTATTTTTAGCAGCGCGTCTTATTACCATCCGTTTGGGCTATACGCTAATGCACTAATTGCTCTAGTAGTTTTAGGAATGAGGAAGGTTGTATTTAGAGAAAGTGTACGCGCATTTACGTGGAGAGAGTGGACAAGCATTTGGGAAAAACCACTTTTAGAACACCTGACCGAGATTCGAACCTTGATCTCCCCGTCATCGGCAGTCTAGTCCACTGTGAGATAGCGCCTTAGACCATGTGCCCACCGAAGCGTGTCATCTCAATTTTACTCTCTTCTGACAAATAATTCAGAAAGTCCCAAAGCCCCGCGACACGTAACTCGTGTTGAATTACGCTTCAAATGTATCCGCATTTCGTAAGGTGAGACGCGCTTTGAATAACAGAATCGATTTTTTTCTTCAGAAACCCTTCTTCTCTATGCTATCACTTTAAGGTGATGCTTAGTTCTTTAACATTTTGGTTTTGCGTTCACAATAAACTTAACCTTTTTTTCTAGTTTTAACAATTTTGTCCAATCATTCCCACACTTTATATTTGGTGAAAAAACCATCCTTATTAATAATGTAGCAGCTATTAAGACTAGAATGTAGGTAAATGCTCCAGTCATTCCCACACTTTATATTTGCTGAAAAAAACAAACAATCTTAATAATAATATAACATCCATTAAGGTGGACATGAAACGAACGTGATTTAATGGCATTGTTTTTGCAGTTTCTATAGCAAAAAAAAAAAGTTTGGGGTCAAAATAAATAAAATATTGCTTTAGTATAGACATAAAAAGTTAAATTTACTTTACTTGATAATATAAACAGTGGTAGAATATATGTAATGAGAATAACAGCATTAGATGAGCAACTTTTAAATGAATAGAAAAAGGTGTTATTAATTTCTAGGACATCCGTGACAAATAACAAAGAACTGTTGAGGTCCCCACAGGGAGAAAATTAGACTTATGATTGTACTGAAGCAATATTTGATGTCTTGTGACACAAAGTTTTAATATAAAAAGTGCAAAACTCATGTTCCCTACATTCCCTCTTTAAGTTATGGTAAGGGGAGGGGGGGGGGGGGGGGCACACGAGATAAGTCCAGAGTGTTTGCAGTTTTTATGGCAAAACTTTTTTTTTTTGCCAAAATAAATCAAATATTGCTCTAGTATAAATACACAATTTAATTTTCTTCATATTTTTTGAATAACTGTCAAAGGGCGATCTGTAATTTAATGACAACTTTTTCTCTTCGTTTAAAACGTGTTTTTTTTAATATTGTCACCATACTCTTGATAGATATTCAGGAATTGTTGATATCAACACGTGAAAGAAAAGTAAGCTCTGTTTGTACTGGAGCCATATTTTATTTATTTTGGCCAAAACAAAAGCTTTGCCATAAAAACTGCAAAAATACTGGCCTTTACTTGCGTTCCCGTACATCCCACCATAATTCAAGTATTTGTTGATAAGTACCCTTTAAACTCGTCATAGGTTGTTTCTAGTCGGGTCGCTCTCAGTGTAACTATGACAACATGCAAGACATCTCGGGCGGTCTTCTGTCTACTTTATCGGCCCACATGGCTCCGTTTGCTTCCTACGGGGGTGTACGTCTTTGTTAGCCTTTATGAACTTAGTGTGGGTTGTAGCTGTACAGTAGTATCAAGATGACCTGACTTCTAAAATCAACTAGTCATTCTAATAGCTACGCAAAGTAATTAAACGAAACTGCTCTTATTATATGTATTTTAGACATCAGAATATTGTAGAGATAATCTAACTTAAGTAAAGATTAAAGAGATCCCGTTCCTTCTAACCCTTATTACATCCAAATAATTTGGAATGAGAAGTTTTACAACTTCTCCAATTTTAGTGAAAAATTTCCAAAACAATCCTGTATCTTGGAAGGAAGACACTTTTAGAAAATCAAAACTTATTGATAACAACTTTGATATTATTTTACTATATTATTAGTTTTATTTTATAAGCATTGATACCACTCATCGAAAGCGACAGCTCCAGATACCATGACGTCTGTATTTTTTGCAGCTTTATGAAAAAAAAAAACAATTTTTTTTTGCCAAAGTAAATAAAATATTAGATGGTGTTGGTTGAGTTAGTGACAAAAAATCATGTCATTCCGATACCCCCATAAACTTGTAACAAAACACGAACACCTTAAATATTAGATAGTTTTGTTTGATTAAATAACAAAAGTCATGTCATCCTGAATCTACCAACAATTTGTAGCACCTCTGACAAGACATCTTGTGAATGTGTGGAATGCCAGGTCGCCACCGTGGTTCGGATTCCACGTTAAACTGTAGGTCCTTCATTTCATCTCACAATCACCCTACCATTACACATTAGCGTAAGTGCGTATAACCCGGACGGGTAGTAAGACGCGGTGCTAATAATAATAATAATAATAATTTGTAGCACAACACGATCACCTTAAAGATGATATGGTTTTGAATTGGTGATAAAAATGATGTTACCCTAAGACTGCCAACAAACTGTAACACTAAATGGACACCTGAGATGGTGTTAGTTGAGTTCGTTACAAAGGTCGTGTCATCCTGAAATTCCTCTGCGTGGGAGTTCTGTAAAGTGTCCTCGTATCTCTCTCGTGGTCCTCAGTGGATGTGGTCGTAGTAGTTGGGGATGAACTAATTTGCGGTTTCACGGATGAGGAGCGTGTTGCTTTATGCGGGCTGCTACACACAAAGGATTAAAAGCCCCTCGTCCCCCTCACTCCTGTAGGATACTATTTAATCGGATGGTGAGTTTATTTCTCGTTTGTGTTGTAATTTATTTTTATTAATAATATCAGTCTAAAGTTGATATTTTGTATACTAACTAGATAACTGTTCCCCGCGGCTTTGCTCGCGTGGAAGTTGATTATATACAAATACGAAAATATACATATGTATTTACAGATTAATTAAAAATATTACGTTACGTTGATGACCATAACTTGACCTCAGATCAAAAATAATGCAAGTCCGATACAAACTTTCACCCCCTTTTTCATCCCTTATTAAATAAAATTTCCAAAATTCCTGAAACACGTATTTATTTGTTTTACGTCAATAACCGAAATACAAAATTTTATTTATGTAACTTTCAAAATGACGGACTTTGATACATATTATCATCCCTATTTTGACCCCTTTGGGGTGGAATTTTCTAAAATCCTTTCTTAGTGGGTGCCTACATAACAAAATGAATATACAGTCCGAATTTCATGCTTGTAGCCTTGATAGTTTGCGCTCGGCGATGATGAATCAATCAGTCAGTCAGTCGGTCGGTCGGTCGGTCGGTCGGTCGGTCGGTCGGTCGGTCGGTCGGTCGGTCGGTTCGGAAATATCCAACGATAAATTCGTAGATGCTCACTAATCTATCAATAAAATAAAATATTTTTAAGTTTTCTAATTGAAACAATTTGTTTACATGTTTATTTCGTATGATATTTTCACAAGGGTTTATAAGTACAAATAAGTTAAATGTTTGCTTGAAACCTTAGCTCAATCGGTAGTGTGTCTACCTACTAAGCTAAAGGTCCCGGGATAGATTCTCGATCTGGTCGAAAAACTCAAACTTTGGGAAAATGTAGGTTTCTCCTTTCACAGTGAAGAATAAATAGTTAAACTCTAGGTGTTGTGTCTGTTCTAGATTTAAGTTAGTTCATAAGTTGTGCGCTGATATTATCAGTCTGCTAAGAAAATTGACGTAAAATACCTAATCAGCAATGCATCATCATCGTCATCATAATCATCATTAACTGTTTCCAACCGGTGGCCGGGTCATTTTAGTAAAATACCTCCATATTTCTCTATTCTTCCACCATTCCTCCTAATTTAATTGCTTCCATTCTTCTCCTCTCACTTGCACACTTTCTGTTATCTACCTACTACTCCCATCCCTTTCTCGGCCTCCCTTACGGTATTTTTCTTACATACTTCATTTACATAATTATCTTCGGCGTCCATTCCTTCTCATACCTAATGTATATATTTATTTGTGTTTGTACACACTGAGCTCTATCCATACTTATGCCAATGGGTTTGGGATGAAACAATTTAAAAAAAGAGATGACGACCCTTAATAACTTGGAAATAAAATAAGAAATCCACTTATAAGAAATCACCCTAAAAGCACCCGGTGGGGATTTGAATCCCAGTCTCTCTTTATTAAAACAGGTTTTGTTTTTTTCGTATTTTTTGATTTCCGAATCTTTGTTGAGGCCGTATATACAATCTAGATTCGTAGGTCGATCTAAATGTCTTGTTATTCGTTCACTGGGAGATTGGTTGACCCCCGAGGCTGTTCCATGCGCAACATACTTTCTTTTAATATACTGTTTTTAAAAAAAATCCACTTGTTAATTTTAGCATTTGAATCGTTTGGAAAGCCCCCGATTGACGGTGCTCAGTCCTTGGATGACTAGTGTGAGCGTGCTTAACCTGCTTCCGGTAGTTTGTTTTTTACATATTTCTTCATCGCGTCGTACTACCCTTTCGAGCTAAACGCATACAATATTAAACACGCTAATGTAATAATGAGGGAGGTAGAGTATTTAAATGCATGTTTACATTTAACGGTAGAATATAAAGGGATTATACCCATATTTGTGTGGAGGAAGAGTAGAAAATCATTTAGGAAAAAATTATCCTCTTCATATCTGGTCGGGATTTAAACCCCAACCTCTCCTACCGGTAAACCAGACTAGAATATACTGGAACCTTAGTCTCCGTGCCCACAAATGTGAATGTTAGCTCCTCTCATATCATTCAAAATAATTTGAACTTATCGTGAACGGGATGAACCTTACTTTGCATAGTTTGTCTCCAATAACCGGCCCATTGGCGCTTAAGTGTACTAACGATTAATTATAAAGTTGCTTAGCTTGGTCGTTAATCGCCCTCCAACCTCCTCTTATTTACCCTTTTCCTACCATCGCATTTGCATAATCCTTGTTTATCGTCTTTTTTTTCCACTCATTCCAGCCTAAAGGACGTAACCCTGAAACATTATTTTCTTAGCATCGTAAGAAATAAAAACAAATTATTCCTGTTATGCCACTAAAATTACGTTGATTGTTTTAGTTACCCTTTCCTCTCTCCTCCCCTTTATTCCACCCATTCTTTACTTATTCAAAATTAGTCTAGGCTTTTAATAATTCGATAAGAAAATAAAAATTAACGTTTGTATCATTTTTATATAATAGGTATCTGTGGAAGAAACATTCAGAAAATACAAACTTTTTTTGTGGTCAACAATAATTTACAATATTACTAGTTTTATTTTATTCACCATTGATATTATTCATCAAACGTGACAGCTTCAGTGTGTGTAACTTGATGTATTAATACATTAATGTAGATCATGTCACTTGTTGCATTATAATATGGTTTGATGCAACAAACTGTAATAATTATATACAGATTTATGTTAAATAGCTCATTTTTTTTTCTTTTTAATTCTACTCTTCTCACCAAAACTTGTTTTCAAAAATAAATTTGGGATTTTTTATTTTGTAGTTTCGAGTTCTATGTAACGCAAGTTAATATGCAACAAACACACATCGGTGGCCGAGTTATCTAAAGTGCTGGTCTCTCTTTTCACTTGTTTATCGATGGTCGGTGTTCGAATCATATTCAAGTGCTCAAGTGTTGGCTTTCCTCGTGTGATTTTTCACTCTTGACTCTCCCATCCCACCTCCACGCTAACGCTGGTGCGTTTACTCAAAGCTACCCTCGTGTTTGTCTTAAATGGTTGGCTGACCTCTCTCAGTGACAATGCCAGTAGATTTTTTTTCTTAATTAACCTCTCTCTTCACCTCTGACAAGACGTGTATTAATCAAAACTTGTGAATATGTGGAATGCCAAGCCTCCACCGTGGTTCGGATTCCACGTTAAACTGTAGGTCCTCCATTTAATTTCATAATCACCCTACCATTACACATTAGCGTAAGTGCGTATAACCCGAACGGTTAGTAAGACGCGGTAATAATAATAATAATAATAATAATAATAATAATAATAAACCTCTCTTCTCTACTCCATTAGTGAAAATAGGCCGGATGCGGAGCATGTAAAAATAATGTAGTGACATTCATTATATCTGTTTACTCTGAAGGGTAGCTTACCTTGAACTATACCATGACCCTCTTATACGCTGCACCAAAGTATGACTATGTAAGGCAAGCTTACAGCAGCCCCACGACTTCTTTGGTGCTGACTGACAGCTCACAGCTGACAGATAAAAGCTTTGAAAAGTTACCAGACCAAATTATGTATCCTACGCCGAACCATATGATCTGCAAAAACATGTGTTTAGCAGCTGTCACTTCCGGCGGTCAAACTCTAGGTATATACCTATATGTTGACTGTCAGAAGTCAGCTGTGAGCTGTCAGTCAGCACCAAAGAAGCCATGGGGCTACCGTACCAATTCTCAGGATGAACCAAGAGTAGACTCGGTCAACACTGAAAGGTCGCACGCTTACCTTGCATAGTTATACTATGGTAGCAGCCTATAAGAGGGTCATAGTGTAATACGCCATGGTAAGCTACCTTTCAGGGTAAACAGTGTGTACATAATAAATTAATTTCATAAACGGATTGTTTTATAATAAACTCGTTTATCGCATGGGTTATTAACAGCTTCGTGTAGAAATGATTAAATCATCAGGATATGCACCATAATTCGCCCGCAAAAGGGGTGGAAGAAATACATTTGTGAAAGTACACTTCATAGAGCACTTTGCCCCTGTCCTCCTCGTTAAGAATGCTAGTTGAATTTGACTGGCTTTCTTACTGTCGCAAAAGATCTGCTTGTTTTACTATTAAAGAGTGCTGTAAGACTAGAACGTACTAGTCCATGCGAAGAACCCATAAGACAGATTGTCAACACAGTTCAATATAACTTGTATACGTCTCCCCCTTTCATAGGAATTATATGACTTTTGTTGAGACATCTTAATGTATGAAACTGTTCTGTAAATTTTTATAAACTACTGTATTTACCTCTTATATAACTAATTAATGACTGGGGAGAATTCAACTTTGTTAGCTCGAATTTCACTATGGTCGAAAGGTCCTTGGGTGCATATAACTATTTTATATTTGAATTAAACACTAGGAGAGTCATATTATGTCAAAATGGTTGGTATATTATACTCTTATGCATACAATAATTATGACAAAACAAAAATTTACATTCTGTAAAGTATGCAATATATGTTTGTCATGGTCACATAGATAAATATAAACAACTCACTACTATTGTGTTATATTCATTATCTTCTTGTAAAGGGAATTATTATTATTACCATTATTGTTGTTTATTGGCACGTCAACACACACGCAATTAACACCATATAGGGCAGTGAATAGGTAGCCAGTTTACACCTTTTTCGTGCCACTAGCTAAACAAACGTTTCACAATTTTGCCTAATTTTGGTTATACATATCACCAAAAATGGCATTGCTAACGTCTTCTAAGTTATTGCTAGATAAACATATTTATTTGGAAATGCTTATTTCTATTGTTGTGTTATATTTTCAAATAAAGTATTCAAACTCCAAGCGTAATTAAATAATCTCTTGAATACGTTTGATAACTTCTCTTTTACCCGGACCTATGGGCACGCAAACTGGATGTAAAGCTCCTCTAGTTTGGTTTTCTTGTGATAGGTAGGTTTGGGATTGAATCCCTGCTGGGTGTATTGAGGGTGGGTTTTTTTCCTAGATAGTTTCCAATTCTCAATCCACGAAAATGCGGGTTAATTTCTTCTTAATTTTACCTTCTTCAGCTCCACCCTGTTAGTATAATTGTGGATAGCTTGGGTGAACGAGACCTATATTTGTTTTTTTAATTAACTACCGTGTGATTATTGGCGCCTGACCTGGATCACATTTAACTCTTAGTTTATTCCAGCCATTAATGCACGTGTTAATTTTTTTCCTTAAGAGAGATGTTAATCGTTACCTCTTGGACCCCTCCTCGTTAATTGCTGTGTTGTGGATTCACCTTGTAACGCAAGACGGACCATTAGCACTCCATCCACCCTCACTTGAGGCTCGTTCTAGGTGGCAGATTGCGGACATACGAAACACTCCCACCACCTTTATTTCGTATAGTCGGATCGACATAGGGAAAAACCTTTTAGTGCATGTAAAGGAAGAACTCTGACTGAATATCGAGTCCACATAGTCAGGGCTTCTGGTGATGGGGAGTCTGAGGTTTGAATCCATACCGTGTTTACTGAGGTTGTCTTTTTCCCCATGTGGTTCTCTGACTCCTTCCACTCAAATACGGGTACATTTATTCTAAATGCACTTAGAATGCCAGTAGAAAATTGTGATCCTATCACTGATTATCTCATAAACTTATTATGAAAATTTGGGTGCATGTCCTCTAAACCACCCTAATCATCTATACCCGTTAGTGTAAACCATTTATAACTATGTTGTTAGTATATTAATAAAACCTATTTTTGGATTTTACTGATGTCTGGCCCCGTGAGATAGATCGCTTAGGCAACCTTTTATACATAGCTGTACTGTGGGGTGGTTGCTTATCGCCTGCATACGGCCACTTAATTGTATTGAGTGGTGACCGTTCTCCGCCTGCACATTGTCGCTTTGATGCGTCACTGTTTTGAGTGGCGATTGCTCGCCGCCTCTACAATGTTGCTTCATTCTATTTAACTAGCGTGATGGTGACCTGGTGGTCTAGTGGTAAGGTGTCAAACTTCTGTGCTGGCGGCCGGGGTTCAATCCTCGGTCCCGGCACAGATTTATCTGATTACCAAACTCTTCCTTCACCTCTGACAAGACATCTTGTGAATGTGAGGAATGCCAGGTCTCCACCGTGGTTCGGATTCCACGTTAAACTGTAGGTCCTTCATTTCATCTCACAATCACCCTACCATTACACATTAGCGTAAGTGCGTATAACCCGAACGGCTAGTAAGACGCGGTGCTAATAATAATAATAATAATAATAATAATAATAAATAATAAAAATAATAAAAATAACTAGCATGATGAAATTCTTCGATACTAACCTCGAACTAACGTTATACAGGTTTAAAGATTGTGGAGCAGTAAGTGGCCTGGTCTCTCATATGTGAAGTAGACTGTGAGAAAATGTTCTCTCCTCCAAACAAAGGAGTTGTAATTCGCATCACACAATTTAACAGGAGCTTACAATGTTAGTGTTTGTTTTATCTTTCACTGCGAGCTAAGCTATACTAGTGCATTGGTTGTGTATCAAATAATTGAGTATTTGTCTCGAAAATCTATAATAACTGACTCGGTGGAGCTACAGTTCAATATTAATAGAGAGAGTATTTTATAAAATAAATGGGGGGAGGGGGGCTGGGTGTTGTCTCTGTTCTTTATTTAAGTTAGTTTCTAAATCGTGTGTTGATATACTCAATTAGTTCAGAAAGTGCACGTTAAATATCTTAAATAAATACAAAAATATATATAAACATACTTTTTTTTTGCACTCAATATTGATACAGTTTTACCATACTATTAGTGTTTTTTATAGGTATTGATAATATCTATCAGAAATGACTTGACGTATGAATATGTTAAAGTAGATTATTATTATTAGCACTGCGTCTTACTACCCGTTCGGGTTATACGCACTTACGCTAATATGTAATGGTAGGATGATTGTGAGATGAAAATGGAGGACCTACAGTTTAACGTGGAATCCGAACCACGGTGGAGGCCTGGCATTCCCCACATTCACAAGATGTCTTGTCAGAGGTGAAGGAAGGGTTTGGTAATCAGATAAATATGTGCCATGACCGAGGATTGAACCCCGGCCGCCAGCACAGAAGTCTGACACCTTACCCCTAGACCACCAGGTCACCGACATGTGAAAGTAGAACAAGTGTAACTTTTCCAGCTGTTAACTAAGGCCTTTCCTGTGAAAATTTGACTGTAGATGTATACTAAAGAACTTTTGTGATGAACTTGTATCCAAGAGATGACCACTTTAATTCGTAGGGCCACAAAACTCTATGTAGTTGATCTATTTGATCTGGGATAAACAACACAATTTGAAGTGACAAAGTCATGTTTTCCATACAGTTATATTTCTAATAAACGTTATTAACTCCTTCAATATTTTAAGAAGTAACGTCTTGTTTAGCGATATCTGGAATAATATTGCAAATAGATTAATAAATAAAGATGCGATCTTGTCCACCAACACACATACCAACATTTTTACGAATGGACATATCTGACGGTAAAAGTTATTAGACCTTCACATATGTATATGTCAGGTAATTCTATCTGCAACTTTCACTTTTGCTAGATAATATAAATACTTATAAAACTACACTAATAATATATGTTATCTCGAAGGTGTTCCAAATGTCCATTTGTAAGAAAATCAAAGTATAACTTCTCTATATGCTTGTGTTTAATTAAATCGATTGTATTATTACTGTATTACAAACACGTATTTTATTTAATAGAATCGTGGTGTTCGTGCATACGCGTCTCGCATGTTGAAGAGCAGTTGTTACACTTGAGCCAATTAATTTGACAGTTAATTTCAACTTACAGGTCCTTTAAACGCCAACGAACCATTTTAAATATTGCTTGACATAGTCGTTTATAGTAAAATAAGAAAACTTTATTACGCTAAAATACCCACGACATACATTAAAAAATCTTTGGGCATTACTAAATTTATAAAATTAAACTAAACCTGTCTACCGAAGTAATATAATGTCTAAGCAACCCATCACAATTTATTTGTAGTTTTTGGTTTCAAAGTTAAACATTAAAAAACGAGAATTAAAAAAAGGGTGAGCTTTTTCGTAGATCCGCTTAATAGAGATTTGTAGGATTGTTGGTCCAAACGATTCTAGCTGATTATACGGGGGAATATTCATGACTGGGTATTAGGGTATGTAAACGTGATGGCTATTCAGCGAGACCTCTAATGGTAATTAGCCAGGAAAACAATTATCTTGGGGTGGATCCCAGCTTCGTCGTTTCGTAGTGGCCTCGATGTTGTCCCAATGTAATTGATTTTGGTTCTGGGAAGGTGCACCAAAAGTGTGGCTGCTGCCATTTTGTAGTAGTGATGGTGTATGTTTATTGAGATGATATCTCTTAAAAAAAACAGATTTTCAGTTAATTTACAAGTATCAAAATTGACACATTAATTTTTTTTAATGTGATCTTAAGAACATTTAAAAAGGCACCTTATTATTTTTTTTAAAAACCTATAACCTAATGGACCTGAAATTGTTTTTGTCATACGCATACTTAATATTTAGGTGTAATTCAAACAAAATATTACCTGGAAAAATTTGGAACACAAGGTAAGCAATTCTAAAGTTCCCGAGATCAGCCTTAGCTCTAAATCATGTTTGCTGCAAATTGTTATTTCCAATATATTTAACGTAACTAAAGCAGAGTACAGGACAATAATTTTTCATTCCTACGCCTTGATTTAATTAGCATTTTTTTTAATTCACTAATAAAGATTAAATATGATTAGTGATCATAATCGGAATTATTAATATTTTAATCAGGGTGTCTACCATCTTGAAAACTGGAACTAGCCGGGAATTTGAAGTGGTCGGGAAAAAACGGGAATAAACCGGTAATTCGTTATATTACAAAAAACAAACAAAAAAACGGGAAAATGTTTTACTCAAAATATGAAATATAATACCTAAATCGGTAAATTACATTATCAATACTGTCTTTTTGGTTTGTCGCTGTGTAATATACTTTATAATTTTCTAATTCCTAGTAGACTATGTTAATACAAATTAAAAAACATGGTTATTTAAATTTTAAAACTTATTATTCTTCATAAAAAAATATTTAAAAACACGTTGGGGTGGAGTGGGAGCATTAGAATGGTGTGATATACTTTTGAGTCGGGGAAATTTTAGGAAATTATCAATATTTCAAGATTATATATGATTTTCTTTACTTTTAAACGATCCACTGTCCAAAATAAAGTTCAAAAGATTGAAAATAAAAGATTTTTTTTTTAATTTTCAGGGGTTTAAAATCCATCACTTTAAACCTTTACTTTGCTATATATACCCAAGCCATTTCATCTATCTAATGCAACTTCTAGGCATGGCAGGAAATTTATATGCGAGATGAGGACAAGTGGATTATTACATCCATAAATATCGTTTCAAAAACACATTTCTCATTGCTTATGCCTTTCTTCAAATTTATCCTAGGTCATGGATGTAGGGCGGCGCTATCGGAAGGAAAAATTCTCTATTGATAACCATTTTGTGTGTCCACCGCGTCTTGATATTCATCCGAGATAACCGTTATACATTTATATTACTTGGTATGAGGTAGACTTAGGGGTGGACTGGCAGTTTCCAAGCGTCTCGGGACTACAAACATGACGCACATTCAAAATACCAATGAGATTAGGTTTCAGTGTAATCTGAAGTAGTGAGGAGAAAATATTTATATTTTTATCATTAGTAAATTTAATCCTAAGAAATTTCAGTTAAATTATTCATGATAACATTACTATTCTCCACTTAAAACATCCGTTTCTACCTTCTACCGACCGACATGAGAAAACACGTCTAAATTGTTAGACAAAAACTGGGAATATATTTTTGAAACATTTGTGTTTGTAAAAAGATTCTCCACCTGCTACTTGTGTATATTACAAAGTTATTAACAATCAATATTCATTAAACAAATGCTTATACGTTTGCTTAAAAAATTGTTTATTAACAACAAACAAGACGGCTTTACATTTAATGCCATCGTCTTCACAAATGATGTATTCTAGGCACCCTTGGACCTACTCATTGGAACTTTTGATTAAAGTTTAATAAAAACAATAAGTTAAGAACTGAGTGGAAAACTTTATTTTAGTTTAAAATATTGTGGCAGTCTAAATCAAACCGGTCCAACAGGATATCTTGGGGTGTCCCGACGACCAGGGTTAGGGATCCTTTTGGCACTTCGTGGATTCCTCATAGTACCACACACTTAATGTACAGTACATTTTGCCAAAACAAGTTAGTGCGCCAGTTATAGTTGGATGAATAAATTGATCAATATTATTATTATTAGCACCGCGTCTTACTACCCGTTCGGGGTTTTTACGCACTTACGCTAATGTGTAATGGTAGAGTGATTGTGAGATGAAATGAAGGACCTACAGTTTAACGTGGAATCCGAACCACGGTGGTGGCCTGGCATTCCCCACATTCACAAGATGTATTGTCAGAGGTGAAGGAAGGGTTTGGCAATCAGATAAATCTTTGCCGGTACCAAGGATCGAACCCCGGCCGCCAGCATAGAAGTCTGACACCTTACCCCTAGACCGCCAGGTCACCATCAATAAGAGCGGGTGATTTTTTTTCCAACACTATGCTTAAAACATATATTTTATCTTAAATAATTAAAATACACATCGTTTTAGAAGGTATAGCTTATAAAATACTATACATAATTGACAAAATAAGTGTAAAGCCCGCACTGAACACCTAGAAAGGCTGGAGTTTTCCCATCCCTGTTAAGATCAATGGTATTCAACCTAGGTAGGGGTACATAAAAATGTGTGTGTGTATATATATGAGGAAAATAGCTGAAAAATCAGGACAATATTTAGGATTAGACCCGGTCGTAAGGACATGCGACCTGGGGGCACCAGCTTTAATTTAGATCTAGATTATAGAATATGTATATTTTGAAGTTAAATTATATCTAGGGGTACGCGAACAAAAAAAAAGTGTCTTGAACACCATCTCTGGAGTGAATGTACCCGTATTTGTGGGGATAAAGGTTGGAAAAACCCCTCATTACAGCCTGTCCGGTATTCTAACCCCGGCCTTCCCCTCCCTGACGAAACAAACCATTTAAGACCGAAGCCCTTGTCCGTGTGTCCATCCTTGCGGGCTATACGCTAACATTGTTGTACTCCCTGTACTCCTGAGAACTAATGTGACCGAGGACGAGTATTTGACCCCAGACCGGGGAGGAGGGTGCGAGGTTTTCGTCTGGGGTGGGCGGTATTGATCGTCATCTCGCTCGCTCCTCTCGGAAGTTGGCAGGGCACCCCGGCCACGCCAGACGGGTCCAGTGCAGCCGTTAGTTCGCCCGCCGTTCCTGTGACCGCGTTGTTTTAGTTGCGGGTCACATCCA
Source organism: Timema cristinae (assembly GCA_039000515.1). NCBI lineage: Eukaryota > Metazoa > Arthropoda > Insecta > Phasmatodea > Timematidae > Timema > Timema cristinae. The sequence goes on from JBCFYV010000024.1 coordinate 25,018,326, forward strand.
TCCCCCCACCCCCTCCACCCCCACCCCTATCGCTGCATTTGTTTAGTTAGTAAACAGCTGCCCTCTTTTTGGTCACGCTACGCCGACCATATTTCCCTACTTCCTTTCGACAACCCTTCGTATCTACACTCCGCGAGTGCATTTTAGAGCGAGGCCATTTTTATTACCGCCTTCGTGCCATGTGCCCCGTTTTGTTTGGCCTGAAGTTTAGTAAGCATTATTTTGGAGGGGTGTGTATTTAGATATGTCGTTTATTTTATTTGGAGGGTAGTTCAAAGCTGGTAAGTTTTTTTTTTCCAAACAATTGGAAACATATTACATGTTTTATAAATTTTAGCTGAAGTTTCTTGTATTATATATTAATTTTTTTTTCAAACACATGGGTATTTAAAGTTTTGATACATTATTATTCTCTCAAGGAATTTAACAACAGAATTATACTAAACGCATCACATGTTATATTACAAAAAAAAAGTTTGTTGAGGATCTGTTGTAAATAGCCCTCATGGTTAAGTTTATCTACCTACATAATATAATTTTTTAACTTTGTGTGTGTGTCTTTTCACACCTCCCAGAAGTCACTGGGGGAATGCTGGGACTTACACACTAGTAGAGACCACGGGACAGAATCTAACGGATCGGATATTCAATTATTTTTTTCAAATTTTATTTTTATTATTTAATAAAAATGTAAATAAGTTAGTTCAATTTCACTTTATCTATTCTTACGTAATAAATGATAGAAAGATATTATTTTACAAAGACATCCCTAACTTCCACGATATTATCAATTAAAGTTTAGGTTTTGTTAGTTTGGTTAGTATTAAAAATCAACGTGTGTTAGACAGGCCATAACACTAGTACACATATAATATTATAAATCTCCTGGCAACTTAGAAATAAATGTTGTGCCTTCGTTTTTTTTTTCAGTCTTTTGATTGATTAATTTTTCACGAACTGTATTTTGAATTAGTAAACCACTTCTTGGATACCGTGAGATTTCTGGACATCAGCAACGCGTCTTTGCTCTCAGGTAGATGGCTCCAAATATACACAGGCAATCAAAAATAAAATTGCATATAACCCGAATGCGTAGTAAGACGGGTTAGGGTTGCCAGATTTTTGCTGAGGCAAGCCGGGACGGTTTTATTTTTTTAACTCTTACATTTCTATTTCAATTTGTATGACACATATTATAAATGCTTTTTTTCATATTACAAAAAAAAAGCACATAATTTAATAAATAAAAAGACAAGCAAAATTTAAAAGTTTACTCATTGCGATAATATTCTGCCTCCTTCCTCTTGCACTGTCTTTTCGGCATGTTTAGACTTAAACACTATAAATTCAATTCAATATTTAAATAAATTTCCTAATAACACATCACTTGCATTTTCACTTACACTCTAACAATGACGAAATGACGTACACATTCAAAGATAATGTAATCACTAAACTTATAGGATAGACGAATGTGGGGAATGCCAGGCCGCCACCGTGGTTCGGATTCCACGTTAAACTGTAGGTCCTTTATTTCATCTCACAACCACCCTACCATTACACATTAGCGTAAGTGCGTATAACCCGAACGGGTAGTAAGACGCGGTGCTTAATAATAATAATAAATATAATATTAGGATATACGGAACTTTCCCGAATTGTATTATACTTATGCATACCAACCTGACAAAAATAATGTTACTAAGTCTCCTATATCACCGATTCCGGAATAAAATCTAACAAAACAAAAAATGTTAAAAAGCGAGACAATCGTGTGTCTCGAATGGTCTTTCGAGACACCGGGACTATCATTTAAAAAACGAGGCAATCCAGAAAAACAGGGACGTCTGGAAACTTTAAGCGGGTAGTAAGACTCGGTGCTAAAAAATTAGGTAAGAACACACGATACTAGTAGTTGAAATATTTGGCCGCTACAGTAACTTATCAATTTTGCTCGAGATGTAAAATGTCTACGAACCAAGACTAAAACGGTTTGTTTAGGCTCTTTTTTTTTAACGAGTGTTGCCTGTAATCGGTTTATATGGCATGACGGTTTTGAATGAGTACAGCCGTGTGGCTCGGCACGGTTTACATGAGTGTTCAGTGGGTCAAGGGAGCGGAGATTGTCGTGTTAACCACATTTGCTGGTCGGAGGTAGAGTTATTCTTCTACTCTCTGTCTTGTCGCTTACGGCCACCTGACAGGGCAGTTTTACTCTCAAGTTCTGACTTTCCCTTAAATCTAGTATTTAGGTTGTATGACCCTTAACCATGGTGGCTAAAAAGAGGGAAAACCGGAAAATGTCAGGGAATTTAATCAAAAATAAGATTGTTTAAATACTTGACTGATTCTGCACTTAAAAATATTGAAACAAAAGTGAAAGATTTTGTGTTTCGGTGTTTTAGCAAAATTAAATTGATTATATATGTTTGGGATGTAGAAGATGCAAGAAAAGGTAAAATTTTTCACGGTTTTTATAGCAAAACTTATTTTTTAAACAAATTAAATATTGCTCCAATCAAAACCGTTTATTTTTCTTAACATGGTGGTATCAACAGTTGTTGAATATCGGTCATGAATATAGCGGCATTACACGAGAAACTTTTTAAATGAAAAGAAAAAGTTGTCATTAAATTCTAGGACAGCCATGAAAGATATTTAATAACTGTTTATTACCATGTGAAGAAAATTAAACTATATGTTACTACTGAAGCAATATATATTTTTATTTTGCCAATAAAAAGGTTTGATATAAAAATGCAAAAACACTTGTCATTAACTCGCGCTCTCTACATCCCAACCGGGACATGATATTTTCTACAATGTTTGTTTTATAACACATGTTCACCGGGATATGAATAATACCTAAAACATTAATTGCTGGAAAAAGAACAAACACTTAAAAGAATGTTGATATTCATTAGCTGGGAATTTTTATGAAAATATGTGATAAATATAATAAATAAATAATTCCCATCCAGCCAAAAAAAAACTGTAACCTAAAAAAGATTATTCCCGGATTTTTTAAAACTTTTGTTTGGAAACCTTGAAAAGTCAAGGAATTCTACGATAGTAGTTTTGTAGTTGCCTCTTTAACGCCATTGAATAGGGTGGGTGGCAGACACACTTGTGAAATAGGGATCAGATTCTCTTTTGAATGCACTATATTTTTTAATGCCTATCCAGACGAATGCTTTTGCACCTGCTTGAGATTCATACTCTCCTACTCATGTCCGTTTAATGAGCGCCGCCAATTAGAATGCAAAGACGCGTTGCAAATGTTCCACTCCTTAGGCTTCAATAAGGTGTTGGCTATTCCATAATTATTAGATTTTAGAGTTGAAAGGATGAAAAACTTAACTCTAAGTACATTTTTTTAAATAATTAAAAAAAGGTTAAAATTAGCTCATTTTCAGGGCAGTTTCAATCAAAGTTTTCGTAGTTGACAGATTATAGTAAATGGCCTCAAATAAATCTTTTTTGAATATGGTTTAATAATTTTTCAAAAGATATTAGAAGATTTTTAAAGGTTTTGAAGCTTCAAAATGCTATTGCCCTAATAAATACAGCAGTATAAGTATTTTTCCCATCAAGTGGTTGTTGCCCTTAAATAAAATAATTTGTTTTACTAATAGTAAAATAAAAAAAAGTCCTCAATCCCCCCCCCCTCATATTTTAAAGGAATTATGTCTCTCAACTACCCTATAACTAATTGCATTGTAATGAGCAACTGATGACTTGGCTCATTATCACGCATATCTTACACAGAAACGTAAATTTGGTCATATATTGTACTTGGAAGAACAAATTCTACCTTAAATATATTTTGTTCAAAAAAAATTACTTATTAAAATTATAGATACATCGAAATAGCGTAATTTATTCTTACAAGCCCCCAACCATATATTCATTTATATTATATATTTATTTAAAAAATATACAAGATATATCACGTTTTAAGTACATTTACAAAATATAAATATGTATTTATCTAGATTGTATTTACACTCTTTACTAAAAAAAATATCTTATTTACTACTCGATGCGTCGCAGTAGGTATATTTTTACTCTCCGGGCAGTAGCATATACATACTGAGCTATCCCTCATGATTTAATGATATTTTTCCTTTCATCACAAGTTTCTGCCAATTATGAATATATAACTAGATGTATTTACGAAAAAAATTCTAATTATATTTTTTGTGTTTTGCGTAATATATCTTACTTAAAAACTTATCTTATATTCTACCAAAACGTCAATTAATTATCAGACAACTCTGCGAAACATTTATATTTGAAATGTGGTATTATGTAAAAACATATTCGACCCTTGTAGCTTAATTTTTCACTTTAGATAGATGCGTATTACATCACAAATATATCGTTTACGAGATATAACCACTCTCACTATCGAGCTCCAATCTCTGCGGTACCATTTATTAACCATTACACCCCCCATCACCATATTTCAGCATAGTTCAAGAGGGGTGTGATATATTTTCACCAGGCTCACTTTCGCCGATGTGTGTCAATGATTCTACAGAAATTTATGTTGCAATTCACATACAAGTCTATATTTTATGAAAAAGAAAAGTAAGATAACAAAACTTGTATACCAAATTTGGCATCGATTGATCCTAGTCTTGAAGTCTAGAACCGGAAAAGAAGTTTGCTCTGTCCAGTTGTCTGTTATTCTTTACAGTGGATGCATGTATGGAAACATTCTTCCGGTCATAAATTGCAATACATTGAACCTTATTGAAATTAATCCCAATATGATAGCCCGAAATGTTTTTTTTTCTTCGATAATGTAGCGCTCGATAAAAATAAAAAAAACCAAAAGCGACGAAGGGGTTGTGCACTGTTGGCTTTGCCAAGTATTTGTTTTGACTTTTTCTTTCTAATAATAATTCAGAGTACGTGAATTATTTTATTTCGTGAAATCCCGACCACCTAGAAAGTATTCCCGGGTTGAGATGTGCTATTTTGCCGTCGCGCTTCAAGGTGGGGGTGTTGTGTGATGTGACCCTGGTGTGCTGAGGTCAGCGATGGTCCTGCACAAGCTGGTGGCATATCGCTGGCAGCGCAGTCGACTGAAGAAAAGGTGAGTACTACTTGAACACTTGATCAGCCGGCGACAGACTAGCGTTCGGAACGCTGAGACAGAAACACTGCGACAAGGCTACTCTAGTATGTCATTGTTTCATATGAGAAAGGTCAAACTAGCGTCATGAACGCTGCGACAATTTTGTAACGCAGATGGTTGCGTTTCTCATCCATTTTAACAGCCAGGCAGACATCTAAAAGTCGTATCCCTCAGACTAGCGTTTGTGTCACAGTTTCTTTCAAGTTTCAGGACCTTGTGCACGTTGACTGCAGTTTATAAACGAATTGCATATTAGTTTTGCACTGTGGAATTTTAAACATACAAACTAGTCAACAGGGAAGTCAAGGGAAAACTGTGGGTGGAGGTATCTGCTGCTGTTTTTAATGATGGCTTCTCATTATTTCGTTTTACGATGAAACACAAATCAAAGCTCCCTGTGCACTCATTCTCTAGTATAAAAAAAATGTCTGGATGTTTGCGTAGTTTGATGAACAAAGTATGGAAATGTCCAAAGGACAGCCAGTAGCTGTTTGGTGAACACCATAATTCCGGACTTTCTATTTTTTTCCAGATGACTTTGATACTGCAATAGCGAGCAGTAGATTATCTTCACTCATAGTCGACATTTTCCCTACTAACAGAACCCGAGGTAGCTGCTTTTGATAAGTCAGCGCGACACCCCTAGCTGTCAGCCGTGCTTGCATTTTGTTCGTAGCGTTTCTGTCGCAGCTTTTTGGAACGCTAGTTTGTTCCGGACTTGAAGAATTCGTAACTATGCGCACCTTTCGACTATTACCTCACTTAGGATCCATTCAGTCTGGGAGTATCACACTTTTGTTTTGTGCGTCACAGATTGCATTCGCGAACTCTTGTACATGATTATGATGTTGAATATGGGAATATGGAATACCTAGAAAATTAGCTGTCAGAGAATGCATAAACAATATATATTAAACACTCTGGTGGGTTGTGAAATCTGTTCATGTAATTGTGATGTTTTGATCTTGTTTTCGAAAAATACGTGACTTGGTTTCTCAAGGTCATCCGCGCGATTTGCTCACTATATTATCCTCAGTCCTATTTTCATAGGAATATCCTTTTTACTTTGAGCCCAACAATAATACTATTCTACTATATTAATTGTGCAATAACCTGCCCCGGTGGCCGTGTGGCTTAACGCGCTACTCTCGTGTTGGACTAAACTACCTAAGACGGCGAGTTTGGGGTTCTATTTCGGTCGGGTGCACTGAGGGTGGTGGTTCTTCCTAAATGGTTTTCTCTATCCCTCCTCGCGAATTTGGATGCATTTCCTCTAAATTAAACCTTCCTAATCTCTAATCCATTAGGGTAAATAGTATATAGGTGCATAACCCAAACGGGTAGTAAGACGCGGCGCTAAAAAAAAGTGCAATGATATCTTTCAATAATTACAGCTGTGGATTATATTACTTGACGTATGAATACGCAAAAGTAGATCTAGTAACTCTTAAAGTAGTCAGAAAAGGTTCTATATATTGAAATTGGACTAGGTAAAAACATAGTTTCTAGTTACAATATTATTATCATAGAAATAAAATACAATTTCCCAAGGATATAAAGGTATAGTTCGACTATCTTAAGCTACTCGGATGTATTGTCTCCATGTATTAATAAACTGCTCCTTTCTGAGATGGGTATATTGTCTCTATATATGAATAGACTGCCCCTTTCTGAGATGGGTATATTGTCTCCATATATGGATAGACTGCCCCTTTCTGAGATGGGTATATTGTCTCCATATATGAATAGACGGCCCCTTTCTGAGATGGGTATATTGTCTCCATGTATTAATAGACTGCCCCTTTCTGAGATGGGTATATTGTCTCCAGATATGAATAGACGGCCCCTTTCTGAGATGGGTATATTGTCTCCAGATATGAATAGACGGCCCTTTCTGAGATGGGTATATTGTCTCCAGATATGAATATACGGCCCCTTTCTGAGATAGGTGTCTACTTGGATACAGGAAAAAATTATGGAAAGCAAATCTTAAGCGTATCAGACGTCAGTTTGATTGCTAACTCTACCAATAAGTTCTCTCTGATCCACCAAGAAGAAGAAATTGTAGCTTTCTTCTTTTATATATAAATTAAGTTGAAGTCCATCTAAGGTTGATGACAGTTGGTCAAAGTCATAATATATATTCTCATGTATCCATTCGCCAAATCATATGATCTGCGATACCATAATATGTTGAGTTGTTTCTTTTGGCAGTAAAATCTTTCACAACAAACAATTTGTTGTTCTTAATTATGATTCGCTTTTAACCTTTTTTACCCAATTGAAACGTGAAATTATGAAAATAACCGTTTGGGTGCTGATATCTATTGTTGCCACAACCACGAAACAAAATACATAATAGTTTTATAATTTCAATAAATTTTGAAAAATCCAATTACTATACAACAATCCTTAGAGAATTATTATTACAAGACTTTATTAACACTTTTGATTGAGAATCTGGTATTACTTAGAAAACATTCATATCCACATAAGTTAACATTAGTAACTTTTAACCAATGTTTGCGATAAAAATCTTCTGCTAGCGTTCAATCACCACCACTTCTTCTGTAGATGGACTTGATATGTGTCACTGCAAGAGCTTAAGATTACATTTTGGAATATTTCCTCAAATAAAATCAACAAATCACATTAACACTATGCTTTGTCTATGTTAACACCTATTTCTTAATTTTTGCAAACTTTCACCCGAAATGTATTCTATAGTAGAAATCTATCAAACCCATAATTTTGATTTATTCCACTCTATTTTTTTTAGCGTGTCTTTGTATGACACCTTAGATAGGTTGTTAATTATTATTTCTACTACCAATCTAGACGTTCTGGCTTTTATTCCCGGCATGAGCTAAAAAGTCATAATCATAGGAATTGGACTTTAACGCAGTTTCTCAGTGATAAATAAACGGCCATGGTACTGGGTGTTGTGTCATAGCTTAGGATTAAGTTAAATTTTAATTCGTGTGCTGATATAATCAGTTTATTACAAAAGTGTAGGTTTTCTCTAACAATAAAAGTTAATATGCCTACAGAATCAACATTACAGGTATTTCCTGCATGTGTGGTGTTTATTAAATAGATAATGTATGACTTAAACAAACGTCAAAAGCTTGGGGGGAAAAAATTGACATATCTTTTTATTGTGGTGAGTAATTAATTGACAACTCTCGAGTTGTTTTAACGTCTTAAAGTTAAGTATGTTCTGTAATGTGATTGCATATTCATTATTTTTGAGAGGAAAAGAAAGTTTTTATTTTCTGAATAAACCTTCCCGAATGACAAACAGATTAAAGCTTTTATCTATAACGAGTAGTACCCAGCGTAAAAATCTCTCAAGGGCGCATGATCTAACGCGCTACTCTCGAAGTATGCTAGAGTGTCGATGACTGGGAGATCGAGGGGGTTCCAAAATGGTTTCCACTCTTCATCCACGCAAATTTGGGTACACTTTATATTAATATAACCTTCGTCATCCCTAAATCCATTGGCGTAATTAGTACATAAGCGTATAACCCGAACGGCACGCGGTGATAAATAATAATAATTTTCTTTCGTGTTAAAATTACAAGGTTTGTAGTAAATCCCAGCGTAAGTTAAGGACGTTTTGTAATATTTGTGCAAATCTACAGTAGCCCCATGGCTTCTTTGGTGCTGACTGACAGCTCACAGCTGACTTCTGACGGTCAACATTTAGGTATATACCTAAATTTTGACCGTCAGAAGTGACAGCTGCTAAACACATGTTTTTACAGATTATGGTTCGGCGTAGGGATATATAATTTGGTCTGGTAACTTTTCAAAACTTTTAGCTGTCAGTTAGCACCAAAGAAGCCATGGAGCTACTTTACAGCTCAATATATTTTTTTTTCTTAAGAAACCTCAGCCACTTTTTTTGATGACACATCAGGAATCCTATTTTGGTTGCGTCCATACATTCTCCGCCCAATGTAAATTGTACATGGATTGAGACTTCTTTATTAAAAATTTGTATGGATCATAATCCTCGAATTTTTTTTAAAAGAGAATTTAAACAAGTTTGGTAGAACTTGAGAAATTGTTTTAGAAATAAAACACACACAAAAAAAAGTTTTTAAAAAAATTGCGGCTTCCTCTTTTTAATAGTTAAGACATTTTATGTTTATGAGAACGTCTCCATTTTTATATAAATATGAAAATAGATTGTGTCTAGTTACGGGAATTGTTGTAAAAAAGAATAGCTTTACGTTTTAAATGGTCCTATATTTTGGAAAAAGGGGCTAACCAATAGTTTAGTCAAAATTGTGTTAGATGAACTAAAACTATTATACAGGTGTTCTACAATCTACATGATACGGGAAACAGAGACTATAATAATAGTATACATTTGTCATAGTTTTACATATCAAGAACACCTATACAATTATAATTATTAATAATATTAGTGATAATAACAATAATAATAGTATAAATATTTCATCGTGTACATAGCAAATGAATGTCTAGTTAAACTAAATTTCAGACCCATACATTAACTACTTTACTCTAACAATGAAATGCAAAAAGCATAATACAGCAAGGTTGACTCATTTTTTAACTCGTGAACAGTAATGATTTGAAATCAATGAATAATTATTTATAGCATAAAATTATACCACTTGTTAAAAATGTCCAATACATTTTTTATGTTTGAATTACCCTAAGAATAATAAAATTACCAACCATTTAAATAAAACGGGTCATATTCCTTCACAACATAATGATCTTGGGAGATGATTTAATAGGGGCTATAAAATAACATTTAAAACGTACCGATCGCTCATCTCTGACTTTTTTTTTATTGGTCAAATTTCGTGTGCGTGTATTTAAATATGCTGAAAGGATAGCTTGGTCACGCGATAAAGCAATGTATGAGAATATTACCGTTTAATAAGGTTAGCCTCTCACTAGGGCTTAATTAAACTGACGTGTATACAAGATCGAACTTTTACCCAAAGATAGAATAGTTACGTATACAAACAAATTTACAAGGTTCCCTTGCAGTGTGCTAGGGTGGAGGAATAGGATAAAAGGAGTATCTTTTCTATCAGATCAGTTGAGTGTTTTTTGTGTGAGTTGATTGTAATTATAACAATTTAATTTTTGGTTGTATGTGTAGGTCTACACTCCGTTTAATCTGCAAGCTCACCTCACTGGGTTCCACTATTGTGTAGCATATAATATAGGGACATAATGTAGTCAATTAAAACCCATTGGTGTTAACGGTGTGTGCATTCATTTATACTAATATTATAAAGAGGAAAGATTTGATTTTTTGTTTTTTTGTTTGTAATGGGTAAACTCAAACTACTGGACCGATTTAAAAAATTCTTTCACCAATATAAAGCTACATTATCAGCGAGTAGCATAGGCTATATTTTATTTTTTAAATTTAATTTATTCCTCATAAAAATGTCGATAGTATATTATATAGTCGTTGGAATAAAAAAGTTGTTGAAGGGAAAGTGGGGTTGGTGAAAAGGGGGGAGGGGGGCGGCGAGGAAAGAGAAATAGATGTAGTGATGAGGAACGCAAAAAAAAAAAAAAAGATTAAAATAAAATTTGGGGAAATGAGGGGAGTAAATGAAAGTGGAGGAAGCTGAAAAATTAATTTGATTTTAACAATTTGTTTGATTGATGTATACACAATTCCTTTCGCGCCTAGAGCAAACAAAATTATAGAGGAATGAGATGAAAATAGGAGGGAGGATAAAAAGAGGGAGGGGGCTATACAGTGATCGTAGGACTGTATTTTTTTTAAAAAGTTTTGTTTTTATATTGACATGATGGATGATTTGAAGCTTTGTTTTACAGGATTCTTTACAATATTTTTTTTACGGGGAAGGGGGCTAGTAATAATAATATTTGTGAGTGCTAAGGCTTAGTTATAGTAGTCACTATATAAATAACTTTTAAAATATATAAAAAACATTTATTTTAGTTAAATATTTACGTCCGAAACCATGTTTCAGTCTGTAGCGAATCTGTCTACCGAACCAAAGGTCCTGTGTTTAATTTTCGGCATAGCATAAAAGATTATCATGGGTGAAATTAAGGCTTTCCCTTTCATGGTGATTAATTAACGTATTTGTAATTTTTATGTAATAACATGAAAGCAAGGATGGAAACGGTTGTTGGTAATAGAAAAGGCACTGAAACTGAGATTGTTTAAGAACCTGAATAATATGTATTTATTTTTTCTGTCAATTATTTGTTCATTTTAACTATTCAAAAAGGCTGGATTTTTTTTTTTTTGACACTGACCCCTCTCCACCCCCATCCCTGAGTCCTCCCTGCGGACACATCGTTCAAAGTCCAAGAGCCGGTCCTGTCTTAAGTTAAGTAATGTTTATCATTAGCTTGTTCCCTTTGAAAGAGCGCTTTACTAATCCCCAAAACAAATAAAAACACATTAACTTACAAATTAGGGTCATTAAGTGTGTATATCATCTTTAATGAGTGGGATTACGTTGATCTATGAATTCATTAATGGAATAGTCTGTAGCGTGTGCTAATATTTATGGACGTATTATCGCTGTAAATCCTAAACGTGTACCCTTTGCGGCTTTCCCTTGGTAACAGATTAACATTATACGTACATGTATGACCGTATTCTTATATAACGTGCTTTGAACATAATATTTACCTAAACACTAACTATACACAACATTGAACTACGTTTTAGAAATGTTGCATCTATCTTGTTTTTACATTTCTAGTAGTTGCCATAACAACATTTTTCAAACGATTCACTTTGCTTAGTAATAACATAAATTAGTTTACCTCGGTGGCCATAGAATTATAGAATAAAAATCTCGCCTCAGGACCCGATGTTTGCGTGTTCAAACCCAGCTTAGGTTGACGTACTTTTATTGAGCGATAAAAATCCGTAGCACAACTTCCTTTGGAGGGGAAGTAAAGCTTTCGGTCCCATGTCGCTTGCGGCAAGTAAAAGAACCCTGGAAGGTATGTGAAAATATCTTTCCTAACTGAATTGGTAGACTCTTTATCGTTCGCTCATAGAATTTCAGTGTGGAAGGCAATGGTGAACTACCACACTTTCTGAGCTCCCTTAGTTTATGGTAATTCTACCAGATGGTGTAGGCAGCATTAACCAGCCGAATGGATGATTGCTTGTCCAGCTCTGAATGGATAGAAATCACATCAAACCAACCTTCGGGTGGTTGACTTCAGAAAAAGACTAACTAGCACAATTGTGAGTGGAATTGTATCCATTCGGAATGGTATTCATTCCAATAGTTTTGTAAAAAACGGCTTTTGTGAAAAAATGGAATTGTATCAACTGGAATTGTATCCACAAAAACTGGAATTGTATCCACTTGGAATGGTATCCATTCCAATAGTTTTGTAAAAAACTGCTTTTGTGAAAAATTGGAATTGTATCCACTGGAATTATATCCACAAAAACTGGAATTGTATCCACTCGGAATGGTATCCATTCCAATAGTTTTGTAAAAAACTGCTTTTGCGAAAAATTGAAATTGTATCCACTGGAATTATATCCACAAAAACTGGAATTGTATCCACAAATGGCCGACTTGAGGTTTAACAGAAGGAACGTTTAACGTAAAAACTTTGTCACACTTCTGGTAGAGGGCAGCAGGATGGAATCTTCTTAACTTACTAATTGTATACTAGAGTGTAGCCTTGTCTAAAAATATTTTCTTAAACATGAAGTATTTATTCTCTTTAAAGATTGCACTGCATACTAGAAAATTAATTTGCAATCTTATTTAACTGGTAAGATTCTTTTTTTCAGGTCAATACATTTTAAAGTATGTATAGACTTATATAATTTTAAAGAGATAAATCAATTATTTTATTTGGCAACAGACTTTAACCACTATGTTAAAAAATGATTATTGAAAATCTAGCTTTAATTTATTCAAATCTAGTGAGAAACGAGACACTGTTTATGAATTCTGGCAAGAATTTTATTAATGTGAATTGGCAGCACTGCTTTGCTCATGTCCTATGCTCAGTGAGCTCTAGTGATGGGAAGAATCGAGTACAAGTAGTCGACTACACCTTTTGTGTATCGTAATCGGCTGTACTCGATATATTATTTTGACATCTGGAAATTCATTATTTTTAATTTGATTAATAATATTGTTTTATGGTTTTTTTATTTATTCTTAAAACCTATTGTATTCTAAACCTGAGTTCACTGTAATGGACTGTACCAACGTTCAATCTAAATATTTTAAGTTTTCGATTCTTCATATTCTTGTGTATTAATTTTATTTAGACCTATTTTTTTAACAATAACTATAATAAATTAATTAGTCTTGAACTTTCAAATTTATTTTATTTTTAAAGAATGCTTTTTAACAACAAATTGATATATCTACAATGCAACTTTATCAGGAGTCAAAATTTGGAAATGTTTAAAATATATAAGAAAATGGGTGTGTGTACTTATGTACGCGCGTGAGAAGTTATAAGTTACTTCTTTGGCATCATTAAAAAATAAAAAATAATTTAATAATATTTAGTATTAATTATGTTAAATAATAATATTTTAATTTATATCAATAAATAATACATACGGATAGTTAACCTCAATTATATTGTAGCACTTGAAAAAGTCTACAAGCACAATTTTTTTCACCAATATTTACGAAGAGTAAATAATATTTATCAAAATATTCAATTTAAATCACTACTGAATATAATTTATTAGCACATATATAATTGGCACTTGTATGAAACTAAGACACGTGTTGTGAATGTAGAAACTAGAAACATGTGGATAAATATTATATATATGAAAACAGTAATCAGAGGCGACGAGCGTACCATAGAGAAAGGAATAACATAGTATACATTTCTCTATGAGCGTACCAACATGCGCGACTAACAGAGGTTCTATTTCTATTTTGTTGGTAGCTTTTTTTTTTCGAGACTTAATGAGCGGTTTAACTTAAACCTGTAGGTGACCTGGTGGTCTAGGGGTAAGGTGTCAGACTTCTATGCTGGCGGCCGGGGTTCAATCCTCGGTCCCGGCACAGATTTATCCGAATACCAAACCCTTCCTTCACCTCTGACAAGACATCTTGTGAATGTGGGGAATGCCAGTCCTCCACCGTGGTTCGGATTCCACGTTAAACTGTAGGTCCTTCATTTCATCTCACAATCAACCTACCATTACACATTAGCGTAAGTGCGTATAACCCGAATGGGTAGTAAGACGCGGTAATATAATAATAATAATATAACTTCAACCTGTTACTTTTGTGTTACAGTGATGCGCGCGCATCTTAAAATTTCACTCTCATCATTTTTTCATAACGCGCCTAAAGAAGTATAACTTCAATAAAATATGTCTAAAAAGTGAAATATGCTTGCTAAAAGTTTTCTGTCAACACTCTCACAAAATAGAATAAAAAGAATAATTTAACTTGCCTGAAATTTCGCAAAGCCGAACAAGTAGGCCTGTTTGACATTACATTTTCCTCTTCAAACTCGTCAAAATGTTAGTGATGGATGTTATCATTTATCAATATATTTTATGGTTAGGAGAATTTAAAATGTGACTTGATCATCGTTGTAGATGTTAATTCTCGACAATTAGCTATGGTTAAACTCTATAATTTAGGCTAAGAATGGAAATACTAGGCTCAATAAGATTAACCTTACTCAGATCAAAACAGCCAATGATCATTTGATTTCGACGTCTGTGTATGAAATTTTCTATCTGTCGTCTTTTATATAATGCGAGAGAGAGAAATAAATTTTCGATTATTTTTTTCTCTTTTAACACTTGATAAGACACGCGAATTTTTAATAAATTTCAGGATATATTATTATTCGTGTGATGAATTGTTACTAAAATATCTAAATATAATCAATATGTACAAAACCTTTATAAATTTATGGAGCAAATAATGAATACCGATAGGTCGTTTCGCTCTTAGATTGTAGTAGATACGCTTATAGATATTTACGTCTCTTTCTATCCCATTGTTATCCCCGTTAACGCTATTCTTTTTCTAATCAGTGGAGTTGCAATTACGTAGCTTAAAAATAAACACAATTACTTATATGAAATAAGCACCTAATATTTATTATACAACATTCACTGATGCATCTAGTGAACACAATATATACTAAAAAAACTGATTCTTAAACCACTTTTTTTCAACCAAATTATGAAAATTAACATTGTCTTTCAGCTTCAAAAGTCTATATATTAATATCACGCCATAAGTATATTTCTACTAGTGTGGGAAATACAGAAATTTTATGGGGGTTGTAATAATTGTGGTGAACATCGCTTGCAATTACTGTCTCCGTTAGTAATGAGGTTGGGGCTCGAATATTTAAAGAAACACCTAGCATAAATTCAACACTACCACAGTCGGTAGTGGGTGTGCCAACAAAGCTAGGCGTCTTTAGTTCCATTCCCGATATGGTCATAGATGTATTATTGATAAAATGTCAAATGGGGATTGAATATTGTTCTAAAACTTGTACTGATAAGAGTATGACTGAAAAATGAACTGTATCGGAAAAAAGATTTTGTATTAAAACAACACGTTAAACATGCCAACCAATATTGTTTATTATATATTAAGATAAAAAAAAAGGGAGCAACTATTTTTACTTGAGTATTTCTGGAAGAATCGAGTACAGCCGATTACGATACACAAAAGGTGAAGTCGACCACTTTTACTCGATTCTTCCCATCACTAGAGCTTACTGAGCATAGGACATGAGCAAAGCAGTGCTGCCAATTCACATTAATAAAATTCTTGCCAGAATTCATAAACAGTGTCTCGTTTCTCACTAGATTTGAATAAATTAAAGCTAGATTTTCAATAATAATTTTTTAACATAGTGGTTAAAGTCTGTTGCCAAATAAAATAATTGATTTATCTCTTTAAAATTATATAAGTCTATACATACTTTAAAATGTATTGACCTGAAAAAAAGAATCTTACCAGTTAAATAAGATTGCAAATTAATTTTCTAGTATGCAGTGCAATCTTTAAAGAGAATAAATACTTCATGTTTAAGAAAATATTTTTAGACAAGGCTACACTCTAGTATACAATTAGTAAGTTAAGAAGATTCCATCCTGCTGCCCTCTACCAGAAGTGTGACAAAGTTTTTACGTTAAACGTTCCTTCTGTTAAACCTCAAGTCGGCCATTTGTGGATACAATTCCAGTTTTTGTGGATATAATTCCAGTGGATACAATTCCAATTTTTCACAAAAGCAGTTTTTTTACAAAACTATTGGAATGGATACCATTCCGAGTGGATACAATTCAGTCCCCTCGCACAAACTCGCTTCGGGGCTAGCGCATGTTCTAAGGCATTGGTGCGCAACCCTTATGTGGGTGCAGTCCCACCTAGAAGACCACACGCCACCATGAACAGTAAATAAAATAAACATTTGTGTCCTACTTTTACTATAGCCAAAGTAATTTTATTGCACATAACATCTGCCCGCAGGATCACAAAGGCTACCTACATCTTACCTAAAAGGGGTTCTTCGTACCCTCTTTGTCATCCACAAAAAAAAAAAAGTAACTTCTAGATAGCTCGAGACCCGAAATGGGGTTCATACCACTGGTCTAAGGCGTTACTCTTGCAATATATTATATTGCCAATGATGGAGAAATTTGGGCTCGAATCCCGGTCGTGCATATTGAGAGTGATTTTTCCCTAAATAGTCTCACACGCAAATGTGAGTATATTTCCTCCAAATTCAACCTTCTTCATCCCTAACATGTTAACATAACAAGTACACATATGCATATAACATGAACAAGTAGTAAGAAACGCTGCTGAAATAAACCTAAGCACATTAAAAAAAAGTGTGACCTGGCGGTCTAGGGGTAAGGTGTCAGACTTCTATGCTGGCGGCTGGGGTTCAATCCTCGGTCCCGGCAAAGATTTATCTGATTACCAAACCCTTCCTTCACCTCTGACAAGACATCTTGTGAATGTGGGGAATGCCAGGCCGCCACCGTGGTTCGGATTCCACGTTAAACTGTAGGTCCTTCATTTCATCTCACATTCATCCTACCATTACACATTAGCGTAAGTGTGTACAACCCGAATGGGTAGTAAGACGCGGTGCTAATAATAATAATTTTAAAAAAATATTATTTTACTAGTAATTTTCCTTTGTCTTCATATAAAAATTGGATCGTACCGTTTTTATAATATACTATTATTTCTTTAATGAATTTAACGTGCACTTTCTAAACCAACTGACTATATCAGCACACGAGAATTTCATGAAATGGCCTACCAATTTTGCCGGTATTTCCGTATACCTCCCAGGATTCTTTCACAAGCCACAATCGACATGGGTCTGACGTTTTTACTTCCCCTTCGAAGGAAGTTGTGCTACGAATTTTTATCGTTTAAGAAAAATCAATTTAATTCTGATGGGTTTGAGCCCACAAACATCGGAGCCTTAGGCGAGCACTTTACGCCAAGACCACCGAGGTCTAATATATATATATATATATATATATATATATATATATATATCCAAGCTGATCATATTATTATGACGGAGTTGTGTGATCGATAAGGGCAGGCGCACATTGAACCTTCGCGATGTCGTCTGTCCCGCCAGGAAGACGGAAGTTAGAGAACCCACACACATACACACACACTAACTGTCTGGTCACAGCGCACGGGCTAACCAACCAGTGAGTCAGTCAGCTGTAGACCTACCTCCAGGTGAAGTAACGCGATGTTGTCATTACTGTAGTCAGTACCGCGACCTACCACGGGACTGTTGGGTGTGGGCGGCGACACCATTCCGTTCTCCCACAACCGAAGGGACTTTATTCTCGACCTGCGTGCGACTTTTTGGCTTCATCCGATGCGCAAGGTTTAATTAGTGTCTTATTAAGAAGAGTGGTTCGTGCGGCGGAAGTGTTGTAACTTTTATCGTCTGGTACCGGTGATAAATCGTACGTTATTTCAGACATTTCTCAGAAACAACCTTTATGTTCTAGCTTCTGACAATTGTCATTTTTTTTTTCAGGTGAAGTAGATGATGTAGCCTTGTTTATTGTAATGTTTTCTCTGTTGAATATGTGTTTGAGAGGTTGACAAGTTTTTTTGGCAGACGTGATTTCAATATCAGATCATATATACAACCGAACTAATACATCAGCCAAGTTCGTACGTGTGTGAATTTGTACGTGTGAAACGTGTTGTGTTTTGTGTTTTTTTTTTTTCGAAGAATTCTTAAAGCCGTGTTTGTTCCTGTCATCCTCGGATTTTTTGGTAAGATATATTCCTTTGGTTTGTAGTTTTTTTTTTTTGCTCGTCCTCAAATTAAAATGGTTATGATTTATGAAGCCTGACCCTAGGCGAGAGATTGTTTTGATTACAGTAAGGTTATACTAATTGTTTTTATAGTTTTGTTCATGCTTTTCGTCTTAACACCCGTCTAGGTAGTTCGCACACTTACACTAATTGTGTAGCGGTAGAAGAAAAGAAAACTTACCTGCATTTGCGTACGGGTAAGGAGACTCATAATAAGGTGTAGTTTTGTCATTTTTATAACAACATTTTTTTGACTAAAATAAATAAAATATTTCTTTAATAGGTATACTCTTGTTTACAATTAAGAGTATCAATCCTACCTTGCACGCTAACCATAGTGTAATCCGTCAAGGAAATAATGATACCTTTCAGGTTTAACGGAGTGTACGATTAGTTTAATTTTCTACTCATAGAAATCTCATCCATTCTGAAATATTTGTTTTAAGCATAGTACTAGATAAAAATAGAAAGTGCTTGTCAAATTCCGCAATACCCTTGGCCAATATTCTAAAACTTTTTGAGAAATATATATAAATATAATTAAACTAAGTACTGGCCTATATACTCAAGCGATATTTTATTTGTTGTGGCTAAAAATGCTTCTTGTTTGTAAGCAATACAACTTACACCTTGCAAGGACTTTATAGCCCTGACCTTCCCGTCACCCACAAACCAGACAACACGAGACTGTTGCCTTTGCATTTACACTAGTGTTGTACGTATGCTAAGTACCTATATATTATATGCCACGTTTGGCGCTATGATAGTGTGTCTTTAGAGAAGAATTAGACATGTCATAGCTCTGGTGCACACTTTTGACACAGTCTAACCTTGCGCAAGTCTTAAAAAATCCTAATTATGGTTTTAATTTTTTGTTTTTCCAGTATTAGGGGTGTTGTTATAGGATAAGTTGATTTGTAATTTAAGAACCTATCCAGAAGGCTCAATTTTAATTAAACTATTATGTTATTATGAAGTTTTGTAACTTTCTGAACCTATGTATCAGAACATGACCTACAAACAAATTGCCTAGCTAGAGATTTACTAATTACGACTACGTGTTCATACGAAGAGCCTTATAAGGCAGCTATGAAAGCTACTAGAGCTACTTTTACGTATTAATAAATCAACTTATGCAAATAAACAGCTATCATTTTTGATATACCTCATCAGTGTATCACTTCCTATAAAATAGCACAATATGATAGAATGTCATCAATTGTTGCTGTTCTTATTTTATAGGAGACCCTTCAATGAAAATCTAACTAAATTAACCAAGGGAAATATAAACATATTATCTATACTAATATTATAAAGAAGAAAGATTTGATTTTTTTTGTTTGTAATGGATAAACTCAAAACTACTGGACCGATTTTAAAAATTCTTTCAGCAATATAAAGCTACATTATCAGCGAGTAACATAGGCTATATTTTATTTTGAAAATTTAATTTATTCTTCATAAAAATGTCGATAGTATATTATATAGTCGTTGGAAAAAAAGTTGAAGGGGTTGGGGGAGGGGGGGACAGAGAAATAGATGTAGTGACGAGGAACGCAAAAACAAAAAAAAATTAAAAAAATTTGGGGAAACGAGGGGAGTAAATGAAAGTGGAGGAAGCTGAAAATTAATTTGATTTTAACAATTTGTTTGATTGGTGTATACACAATTCCTTTCGCGCCTAGAGCAAACAAAATTATAGAGGAATGATATGAAAATAAGAGGGAGGATAAAAAGGAGGGGGCTATACAGTGATCGTAGGGCTGTATTAAAAAAAAAGTAAAAAAAAGTTGTGTTTATATATTGACATGATGGATGATTTGAAGCTTTGTTTTACAGATTATTTACAATATTTTTTTACGGAGAAGGGGGCTAGTGCCCTAATAAAGTACGTATGCCTACTAATTATATAGCAAGATGAATTTGTACACAAATATTGAATATATTTTTCAGAGAATGTTTTGACACTTGTAAAATGTCGGAGTGGAAGTTTATAACCTTGTCCGCACCTTGAATGAATCTCCCTGCGAGTGCTTGTATGTCTTCTAATGGTGAGGGTTGAGTCGCTGTGACGTCACTCACGCTCTGTCACACTGGCGTTGTTGTGTGTCGGTCGGTGATCGAGGCCGACAACATTACAGTCGGTTCCTGAACAAGTGAGACCGCGTTCCGATTCAGTTGACTTGTCGAGATACTTGTTTTGTGCCCCGCGTCTTGCTATCTGCGTATCTATACTAATGGGGAAGATATTAGGAGGGAGATTAAATATATTTTTATCTGCGTGGAGTGACAATAGTGGGGAAATAATGTAGGAAAAATTACCCTCAATATACCCAGTTAGGACTAGAACCCCGACCTCCCAGTCACGGGAAAACCGGTCTTTTGCCAGAGAGATGGCTTATGGTGGGAATGTAAGAAACGTGAGAATCAAAACATTTCTTTGCTTAGAATAAATTATTTTATTATTTATTTATCACCGCGTCTTACTACCCGTTCAGGTTATACGCTTAAGTACTAATCACCCTAATGGGTTAGTAATAGGGAAGGCTGAATTTAGAGGAAGTGAACCCGGATCTTCGTGGAGGGAGAGTGGAAAACCATTTAGGAAAAATCACACCCAGTTAACCCAACCGAGATTCGAACCTCTATATTCCGTCCTCGGCAGTCCAGCTCAACGCGAAACAAGCGCGTTAGCTAACTACGCCACCGAGGCGGGTCAATAAACAAAATAAATTAAATATTTCTTCAGTACAACCAGAGAGTTTAATTTTATTAATATTGTGATAGTCAACAGTTGTTGAATATCTATTAAGGCTCTCTTGGAATATCAAGAAAACTTTTCCTCTTCATCTAAATTTTATTTTAGATAATACCACTATGCTCATGACAGAGCTCCCGCCAAAATATTGTCCACACAATGTGTAACTTATAGTTTAAAGTAAACAAAATGCTAACCTGCAAACAAATTGAATTATTTACAAAAGTGTCGCAATATTATAAATGGATTAATTAGTGAGAAATAATGTGAGTGCGCCAGTAGTGCCACAGTAGTGTGCTTGGGACTGCACTTCTGCGCGACTCACGTTATGGATGGGGTTTTTCGAACTGGTCCGATGGTTGAAGGACCACCCAATTAGTAAAGTCGAACTGGTCCGATGGCCAGTGCGAGAGATTGCAAGGGTCACTGTCGAACTGGTCCGATGGTTATTACAAAGGGGTGGGAGGAGAGGGAGGTTAGGTTAGGTTAGGTTTGAATGTTAGTTTCATCTCCTCATACTATTTTACTAAATGTTGAAAAAGGCTTATGTAGGTTCGGTTCTTTTTTATCGGGTAAAAGACCAAAAACCAACGGTATGTAATTGCCATTTTTTACCCCATGTATTATGAAAAATTGATTCAATAGGCCTACTTAAAGGCAAAACTAAAAGTCCAGTCAACAAATATTGCTTCATTTTCGACTAGATAACCTTACTAATTGGGTGGTCCTTCAACCATCGGATCAGTTCGACAAGACCCTTCGGTATGGGCTCGAAAATTCCTTATGGAATGTCTTGACCGTCGGACCAGTTCGACCATCCCTGTTATGGACAAATAATCGTGCTTAGCGAGCAAATCAACGCCACCAGCGTTCCCCTCACACTAATGGCCCACTCACTTACGTTCTTGCATAGAGGCCAAACACCTTCGGTTAGGGTTACCATATTCATTGGTAAAAAAAGGAGAGCAATCTCTTCTGAAATCAAATGAAATTGAGAATATTTTAAAACAAAACAAGATTTAAGATATATAAACTTTTGTTACAAAAGAAAATATTAACGTCAACATTGAAATAATCTTATAACGTAGTGCTGATACCACCTTATAGTAACCCCTTTTAAAATGGCCACGTCTTGCTACTGCCGGGATTCAAACCCAGACTTCTTAGTCATTAGCAATAAGTCTCTTGTGATATCAGAGTAGTGATTATCAACCAGTGTGTCGGGAGATCGGCCAGGGGTGCCGCAAGATTTTGAGGGGTAGACGACACACGATGTGGGACAATACTGTTTCCCTTGGATGACTACTTATTATTCATTTTTAAGTGATATGAATTTTTAGTGATCTCGTTGTTGGTTAGTGTGCTAGCTTAGTGATTTCCAAAGCTATGTTACTCCATAATAACTGTATTTATGTATTTCATTCATTGTGTGTGTGTGTGTGTTATTTATTTATTCTAATTAACTCAAGGGAGTAAGTAAAAATTTGTATTTTAATTTTAAATAGTTAATGAATTAAAATACTGTTAATTGTTTAATATATTACATTGATATATTCTATCTGGATAAAAAAATACAAAATGTGAAAAACAAAACGCTTACAAAAATTCTTATAAGGGCACCAAATATTCTAATCCTCTTTTCTAAGGTGAGCTAGTCTATAAAGGGTTGAAGTCCTGATTCAGAGACCATACATAAGTTTATTTTTTAAATCTCGTCTTATTACTAGTTAGGGCTATCCACATTTAATTGCACTATCATGGTAGGAATGAGGAAGCAAGAATTGAGTGAAAATTTACTCTAATTTGCGTAGACAAAGTGGAAAACTATTCAGTAAATTCCTCCGCAGAACACCCAGCCGGGATTCGAGCCTAAGCGTTCCCATCACCATGAAACTGGACCAAGTGAGCTTGACGTTTATGCCGCGTACTCACAGATACGGGTAACAAATATATTATTCTAAATATAATTTACATCATTCTTCGCCTCTTTTTGCCAGAAAAAATAGTATCAACCTCATTATTGCAATTTTATTATTAATATTCCAATAACCAAAGTTTCCATTTAAAAAATGTATTTCCATCTACCAAAGAATATGGTTAAAAAGCTGGCAATCATATTGTAACCAAAGACAAATATTTTAACTTTATTGAAATATTTACCCGTAAATCTTCTATACATAATAGCACTAAACCATTTAGGTTGAAGCCGATTTTTTTATTTTACAATTTTTAGCCACAAAAACAGCCTTTAATTTACTGACTTTTAATACCGAAATAAAACTTTTATTTAGAGGAATCCAATCATTTTAAAATTATTTTAGAAAGTTTACGTTAAATATCCTAACCTTGTAGAGTCTTACTTAGTGTTTGGACAGCCTTTGTTGTGAGTTACGTTTACACCGATGACACATAAAGCTGTTATCAAAGAGCAGGGGCTTACGGCAGTCTTATCGTGATGGTTGTGTTATCACTAATATTAATTCAAGTTTGTCCAGATAAACCCGATTGTAGAAATGTATCTCTCTCGGCGTTAACCGCCTCGGTGAAGTAAGCTTTCTTCTGGTGGTTCGTTAATTTCGTGAGCTGTACAAGGAAACATTTGTTTTAATTGCTTCGCTGCTGTTGAAAAGTTGTGTATTGTTCAAACATGAGCGTGACACGTACTTTTTAAATCGTGACATTAAGAGAAGTACGCTATTGTTGACGGCATTGTGTTCTCAAGCTTGGGCCGTGGTATGTTTGTGTGGATTAATTTACTGACCTTGCCATTCATCTAAATAACTACGTGTTTTAGTAGTTTTCACAATCCTGAAATAGTATAGGTACGGATTATCAGCGTTTTACTATCAGAATTGCCAACTAACTGAATCACACCAAACAAGAGCTGAGTCTCTTACACTCTTGTTCAACAATTATAAATTACATTTATTAATTTTTCATGTATTTATATTATATATGTATGTATATATATATGTATATATATATATATATATATATATATATATATATATATATATATTATATATATATAAAGTTTTTAATGGATTTTCATTGATACGATTTTTCTAATTTTCGATCACGAATCGTCATGAATTAATTGGGATTTTCGGTGTTCTATTGTAAGTCAAATTTATATAGGAAGAACCTGATCTGATATCTAGAAAAGTTGCAATACCTACTTTAACGTATTCATACGTAAAATCCTGCAATCCGCATCCGTCACTTTCTATGGTTTCTACCAATACCTATAAAATAGTTATACTAAAATCAAATGTTGATGGGAGAAAAAACCTTCCGTTTTCAAAAAGGCTCGTATTATTAAAATTGGAATGTATACACTGATTTTGTTGTAGGAACATCTCAAATACCTTTTTTTTTCCCTTTTATTTTTATTTATATGCGGGAATAACATTTTGACTGTGGGAAATAACGATTTCCTGCGGGAATGAAACTGGGAAAATTTTTAAAATAATCTTTACTTTAGACTTACATTTATCTTTACTTTAGATTATTATATTATTATTATTTAATTATTTTAGCACCGCGTCTTACTACCCATTCGGGTTTACGCACTTACGCTAATGTGTATGGTAGGGTGATTGTGAGATGAAATGAAGGACCTACAGTTTAACGTGGAATCCGAACCACGTGGAGGCCTGGCATTCCCCACATTCATAAGATGTCTTGTCAGAGGTGAAGGCTTTACTTTAGACTTACATTTATTTTTCAGGTTTATAATTTTAGTTCAAACTTATTCCAATCGGTTCGATCCGGTCGGGTGTACTTAGGGTGGTTTTTCCTAAATAATCTCTTTCTCCACGCAAATTTGGATACACTTCCTCTAAAATCAAACTACCTCATCCCTAACCCATTTTCGTAATTAGTACATGAGTGTACAACCCGAATGGGTAATAAGACGTGGTTTTTAAATAAAATAAAACTCTTGATCTGGAATTATATTTGTATCTAAGAAATGTAAGTTTTTTAATTGGTTTACTCGAATCTCGTTTAAACACACAAAACATTTCCTTCCTAGCATTTTGATATTTATTTTACTACGCGTGTATAGTATTTTGGTGGACGAATGACAAAGTTTTAAGAAAACTTACCAGGTGTAGGGGTGCAATTGCATTGACAAGGTAAGACGGTGGGAAGCAAGTTGGACATTGGTCGCCTTTCCTCCAAAGATCGTAAATCATTTTTAAAAAAACGCCTTAAACATATTAATTACAAAGTAATTATAAATCCTAAAAATGTGTCTAAGTAATAGACTGTTTTAAGACCAGGCTTACGATTTGATATTCAAAAGGTTATACAGTTAAACACATTTTAAGTAGCCTACCACTAAATTAATCAATTTGGAAGAGAAAAAAAAAGTTAAGGAATAAAAGTTTTTATTCACATTATTCCTTCCCCTGTCCCACCTCAATCCCTCTTTCCCTTAAATACATTCCTGGGTGCGCCACTGTCTTAGTGAAACTGTACAGATCCAAATTCAGAGGGTTAAATTGCTTGCCTTGTCGGTGATTGGCGTAGAACCCTTTTAATGACTCTCCGCCTTGTCCATGGTATATCTCAGGACTTCAAACCCCTTGTTTCTTTGACTACATGATCATGTGTATGAGACTGTACTTGGTTGGTAATTGAATCAACCAGGGGTCGAACCTGAGCAGCCGCAGGTCAAGTGGACTTGTAGTAGAGTATATAGGCCCTTCTTTTTATTATTATTATTATTTATTTTATTATTATATATTTATTATTTATTTGAACCGCTGAAACATTAACTAGACGGCACAGCTCTTACTTTTGGACGGCATCCCTTGGTGCCCGGGAGTAAGCGTAAACTACTTCTACACTCGTTAAATAACTGAACGCAACAAACTGGGTCAGTGGTGCATCCGGGAAGGGAAGGGGGCAAGCTGACTTCTACCGCTATAACCTCTTCCCCTTAACATCGCAAAGAACTAATTTTAACAAATGCTTACACATATTAATAAAAAGATGACCGGCCTCGGGGTATAGTGGTCAAGAGCTCCCGATTGTTGACCTTAGAGGTCTCGACTGGTACCGGGGGATTTTTCTTGAAAGGTGGAACGATTCCAATGGTTAACAGGATTTGGTTAGTTAGGCTTAAGTTAGTTTAAGATTTTTTATTTGCTTTACACCATCATATTCACTATCATCATCCCTCACCTCATCGGGGCATGGAAAGAGCCTCCACGGAAAGGATGTACTATTAGTACATTGGGGAGTCCCCTGGATAGCGGTACATTAGTACTGACTAATCTTTCAGCAAACTGGGCTACAAAGGTTGATGTAGCCAAGACCGAGGACGCTCGCAGGATCTTACTCCAGGGGGGCAGACTGGGGGGCTTGAAGGGTATGGAATGCCCCCTCCCCCTATGGCAGAGGGAGGGAATTCATTAAATTGAAGCCTCAAAAGACGCTTTTTAGGGCAATCCTTGTCTCTTGAAAATAAGATACAACATAAGAAATATGTTTCAAACTTCTAAATTTATACAACCTCACAATCTCAGGGGGGGAGGCAATCCCGCCCCCCCCCGACCTTCCCCTGCGCGTACCCCCGATCCAGATTCATTATTATTATTACTAAAAAAATATAATATAATGCACTGGAGATGTAGTGAATTATGACATAATAGTCGAATGACCTACAAACATTAAATATTCTCCTAAAAATCCCGATTGAAAATAAATAAACGTTTGTGTCCCTCCTTACCCCAAAGAAAATGTCCCGGAGCGCCACTGAACTTGATTGATCTCTGTTGGCCATAATCGTGCTCTGATACTGCCTGGAAGAGAAACACGATAGACAAATTAGGTCGCCGACACTATAGGTCACGCCCGACACGCCATGATTATAACTTGATATTAATACAACTGTTTGATCGCTTTGTCTGCGTTTCGGCTTATATATCCAATTTTCGTATAAACCGCCTTTTAGAAAACACATATATTTCTCTGCGGCCAATATTGATAAAATTTTTATAAAGTTATTTTGTGTTGATTTTCTATCAAAAGGGACAGATGAAGATCATTAACTTGACGTATGAGTATGTGAACATTGTTTTAGTACAGAAAATTTTGTAACTATCAAAAACCCTTCTTCCTCTTTGAATGTGCCTTTTGTGCACCATTATTTTTCAAATTGATACTCCCGCCTATTTATTATTTATTTTTATTAACACAGTGTCTTACTACCCTTTCGGGTTATACGCACTTACGCTAATGTGTAATGATAGGGTGATTGTGAGATGATATGGAGGACCTACAGTTTAACGTGGAATCCGAACCACGGTGGAGGCCTGGCATTCCCCACATTCACAATATATCTTGTCAGAGGTGAAGGAAGGGTTGGCAATAAGATAAATCTGTGCCAGGACCGAGGATTGAACCCGGACCACAGCACAGAGGTCCGACACCTTACCCCTGGACCACCAGGTCACCTTTTCCCGCCTATTTGATTAACATACTTTGTCATACACTAATATATGAAGGATGTTTTAATGTCAATCATTTTAGTATGCAATATTGCATACCCCTAACACTAAGCTTCAGCCTAGTTCAAGAGGAGTGGATTATAATCATCAGGTCCACTTTCGCCGACGTGCGTCAATAAATTGAATTCACCAATGGAACATTTATAATATATTTTCTGAAAGAAATAACTGAAAGATACATGTATATACAATTTGGCTTCAATTGAACTTATTACTGGAGCAAAAATACTTAATAGAAGTTAGCCCTTTGCAGTTGTCCGTTGATCTGTGTTGGTGTGTATACATTCATGAAAACACTATACAGACCACATTTAAATCTAAAGAGCTCGATCCTTTTATATTCGCTTTGTCTAGTATCGCTCAGAATATAACCCTATTATTAATATAATAATAATAATAATAATAATAATAATATTTAGCACCGCGTCTTACTACCCGTTCGGGTTATACGCTTTAAGTACTAATTACGCTAATGGATCAGGAATTGGGAAGGTTGAATTAGAGGAAGTGAACCCGCATTCGCGTGGAGGTAGAGTGGAAAACCATTTAGGAAAAACCTCCCCCAGTTCACCCGACTGAGATTCGAACCTCGATCTCCTCGTCCTCAGCAGTCGAGCTCAACACATCATATAACCCTATTGAAATGCATCCTAATTAGATAATCCGAAGCAGGATTTTTCGTCGAAAATTTTGTTTTAAGCACAAAAAAGGGGGAAAGGAGGGATGCTGTGCACTTTTGGTTGGTAGTAATTGGGATAGGACTTTATGTAGAGCTAATCGGTGAACTAGACACCAGATAACAGAGGTCGTGGTGATACTTGAACCCATTGTCCTCCCATCTGTTGCTACCCGAACTACTGATTGAACCACTCAATGCTAGATTGTTTGGGGGTGGGGGGTGGACAGGAATTGGAGAGGAGAGGGGGTTAAAATCAATATGTTTAAACAGCGAACATGATAGTAGTCTACATTCAGGGCAAAGTAGGTGGGATGGGGGGAGGGGGTGTAATGGTTAATGTTATTGACAGAACCATCAAGAGCCATTACTGGCTTGCAGACATTGGAGCTCTCTTCCTAACTTATCCACTCACCACACATCTAGTAGTTTCTAGAGAGAAAAAATAGTTGTCTCGTCCCGTGGCTAATATTTCTTGTTTGTTTGTTTATTTATCTTTATGGATGCTAGGGTAGGTATACCGCATTGATGGATGCAAAATCCCAGTTTAGGAGGGGGAAATGAGGTAGGAAGGGGTATAAGGACAAGCGGAGTTCCGTAAAATGATACAGCAAGAGAGGAGTGTTTTCGTGGATACTCTTGGAGGAGTAGTGTAGAATGTTAACAGCTTGAGAGATTTCGCGGATCGTTGGATGGGTTGGTGACAGGTGTAGATAGAAAGTTATGTGGAATGTTAACAGCTTGAAGATTTCGCGGATCGTTGGATGGGTTGGTGACAGGTAATAGATAGGAAGTTATGTGGAATGTTAACAGCTTAGAGATTTCGCGGATCGTTGGATGGTTGGTGACAGGAATAGATAGGAAGTTATGTGGAATGTTAACAGCTTGAGAGATTTCGAGGATCGTTGGATGGTTGGTGACAGGTATAGATAGGAAGTTATGTGGAATGTTAACAGCTTGAGAGATTTCGAGGATCGTTGGATGGGTTGGTGACAGGTATAGATAGGAAGTTATGTGGAATGTTAACAGCTTGAGAGATTTCGAGGATCGTTGGATGGGTTGGTGACAGGTGTAGATAGGAAGGGGTGTGAGGTGTGAATATAAATTAATAAAGCCACCAATAGTCTCGTGTCTAACGAAACTCTAAATAGAACAAACCTTTTTTAAATATGTTTCATAAGCCACCACTTGTTGGTAAATCTGATTATTGGATGGGCGAGAGTTGGACATACATTAAGGTGGTAGTAAAGTATGTTTGCGAAGCCGACAGATGGCGTGGGCCAGCTGCGTAATGGAAACTCTTTCCAGGCCTCGATGACTCAGCAACAGGTTTGGCAGGTTGGCCTTCAAGAACAGTTTGGGTTTGGACCGGTTGCTTATGTAATACTCCACACATTAACAACTACAGTTCAATCTGAAGAAAAGGCGGGGTTAACCTGCTAGGACATTCGAGACTTTGACCTGTTGTTTTTACAATGACGGCATTACATATCCATAGTGTGATGGTGCGTGCCCCACTACTAAATATAAATGATTGTTTATTTACAAAAGCCTAATGCTTTAAACTGCCTTAATCACACCAGGGTAAATGATTTTAGAACAGTTCGTTGGATTAGAGTACATTTTTTTTATCATGCCAGTAGAAAGGGTGGCCACAATCTGGGAAAATATGGAAAAAACTATAAATGTCAATATATTTTTTTGTAGTTGACCAGGGAAAATGTGATATTTGATGGTCAAAGGAAATAATTTTCTTTTTTTAAATCGTTCAGAACCTTAAGTTTAGATTCCTTCGAACACTTTTATCAATTTCATTGTGGTTTGAGTTTGGGTCATTAGAATTTTTTGATCAGGAAATGTCTGGGAATATCTTTGATAAGAATTTTACCCGCCTCGGTGGCGTAGTTGGCTAACGCGCTAGTCGTGTTGAGTCTGACTGCTGAGGACGGGTAGATCGAGTTTCGAATCTCGGTCGGGTGAACTGGGGGTGGTTTTTCCTAAATGGTTTTCCACTCTCCACGCAAATGCGGGTTCACTTCCTTTAATTCAACCTTCCCAATTCCTAATCCAATAGCGTAATTAGTACTTAAGCGTATAACCCGAACGGGTAGTAAGATGCGGTGCTAAAATAATAATAAATAATAATTTTTGACCACTCTGAGAGAATGGCAGCCTTCCCCATACCCTGCTGCTTCCATTCCTTATCCCCACGTCATAGACTTTGACCAAACACAGGGCTCTACTCGAGTCCACGTGATTATTTTTTAGCGCTGCCCCCTCTCCGAACCTCCTTACCTTTTTTTCTTTTTATGAAAGAATTTGAAACTAATGGGATGTGGTTTTAGTAAAATATATTAAAAGAGTTTGTACTTGACGGACATTTTCATTACAGTTGCACTTTCATCAACGATTTTAATGTGCAAACAACTGCTTTTGCTTCATTGGGTTTACCGCTGTTTGAACTACTGCCTCAAGTATCGTGCTGTACCATGTTGTTAATGTATGCATAATGCATACACTTGTGAGAAGCGGCACTTCTTTATTCATAGCATGCACTCTACTTGAGGGAAGTAGAACATTACGCTCCTTAGTAAAAAACAATATAAAAAATAAACACCTTGGTGCTTCTAATTATGATTAACTCTTAAATGTCTAATTTTGTTGACTAATGTAATATTAAAAGGGCTTATTCACTGTTTTATCATATATCTTATACATTCTTTAAAGCATTCAACAAGTTCACTGTTTGCCATTATAAAAAAATTGTTAGTACAATTCCAACATTGTTTTTATTACCCAGAAGCATTACGATAATGCATTTTCTTCCTCTTAATAAATCACAGGTAGTGTCGATCTGTTGGATAGCGAACCATTTTAACGTCACAAAACTAACCTAATCTACTTCTATGCATTTATATACTTAGAGAAAGTATTCTGCAGCTTTAATTTTTAACAGAAAGTATATTTTGACCGCTGGAAGCTAAACATTATGCACCTCTTCTCAATGTTTTCCATTATTTAATAAATTTTGTATGAACGAAAAAGGTGCGTTTAAGGTATATATAATAGTCATAGGCGTCGACTTGTAAGAAAATATTGGGGGTACTCTAAAAAGGAGGGCTGGGGTGGTATAACATTTGATACGATACGAGTGCTGTCACTAACCAAACTATAATGGAAACGTGTTGATAAATGCCTGGTTGTTCCACGTGTGGCGAGAGCTACCAACTTAATCACTCTTGGTTACGCAGCATCCGCCATTACTGAATAGCTCTTTTTACTTACTTCTAAGTGAAAATGTATTTATAAGTAGTTTACATATGACATTTTGTAAATTAAAAATATTTCAAAAATGGCTTTAACATTTTTGTTAAAATTGGATATCCAGGCAGTGTTTTACATGATAAATAGCAAAGGCATAAAAATTCCGGTTCTGGGGGAGGGGAATCCGGACCCCCTTGGAATTTGATGTATCCCCCATAGGAAGGTCCGTATGAAAACCTTTTTATGCTAGAGATAGAGTAAAATTTTCTCTTGGAACCTTCCCTTAGAAAAAATGCCCACGCCATTTGTTGTCACACCTGTGGAAAACACGAGGAATTTTTTGTGTCTGTAAGAAACAGGAAAAATTATCAGAAATAGATTTGATTTTTTTATATAGACATACTTAGATTTATTTGGAATTTTTGACATATAATTGCAAGATTTAACAGCATTTTTATAGAATAAGGCATAATTAAGAACTTAGCTTGTGGTATTTAATTATATTCTTTTATAGAATATAAAGTATTTTGAAGAACTAAGCACAAACACATGTATTATCTCCTTTTGCATTATGAAACAAAGGGTTGCATGAAGACCGGCTATATATCCCCATAGAGCTCAAATAATTCAGTTCTAAATACCAATTGCATGAGTTTACTATAGTCAATTTTATGATACATGAAATGTTATTCCTCTATAAACAAAGTTGTCTGATAACTCCTTTTGGAAAACTTGAAAACACAAATACTGTTGTGGTTAGAAAATAATGTCAACCCTGAATTTGTTTGATTTTGTCCTAATCAGATGTCCCAGCTGAGAGTGTGTGTGTTTGATCCAGTCCACGGCACTGCATTGTGTTGTTACTTTGTTTCAGAAGTCACGGGTGCCTGCAGACTGATGGCACTGTGGTATTGCGGCTGGCATCAGGGCAGGGTGAAGAGCTCGGTATGAGCTCCGCCATGGTTGCTCAGGCCCTTATTAGCAACAACAACACCGAGACAACCACCGACTTTCATATCAATAACAACGAGGACCCTTCACCCGGCGACCTGGCGCTGCTCGCAAAACTAGAGGAGGCCAATAGGTGGGTGCCTAACGTGGTTTATTTGATTGGCGGTCCCATATAGAGTTATATTGACCTTGTGTACTAGAGAGTAAAGCATGGAACTATTCACATGTCATCAAATTGATCGTTTCCTGGCATTTCCTTTGCCCACAGCCCAATTAATGGTTTTATTTCTGTATCTTAATTACAAATTAAACATTATTTCTTATCTTTTTTGATCCATATAATTGTAACGTTTCATAAATATATATTTTTTTATTAACTTACATATCTACCATAGTTATAATAATATTATTAGTTCCCCCACAGGGCTGTGGAGTCTGAATCATAAGCTCTTTTGGGTGAAGTTGGAGTCGGTAGAAAGGTACAGTCTCAGACTACAAAATGTGCATTGTTATATGCATATTTACTCTTATAGGATTTTAGAAAAGTTTTTTTTGTTCAGAAGTTGTATTAAAAATATATTTTATGTTCTGTGTACCTATTTAAAATTTAAATTATATTAATTAGTAATATATTTGCTATAGTAAAATTATTTTACTACAGTAAATTTCTTATTACCTTCTAATTAATATACATTTTCCATTGTTGGAGGAGTTGGGAGTCGGACAGTAGGAAAATAAAGGAGTCGGAGTCGAAGGTTCAGTCTATTGACTCCACAGATATAATGACAATAAGTGTTTGAAAATTATCATTTCAGACTCGTGTAAATTATTTGGTTTCCAGGTATTTGTTATTTTTGGTTACAGAAATGGCTCTAAGGGATTTAAACTTTCCAAATTAATTGGACAAAATAAGTATCATTTGAATTCGGAGAAGATGGGAAAGTTCATTGTGAAATAAATTGCCCCTCAATCTTGAGCTTACTAGCATACACCTATGTTCCTTGAATGCTAACTATGATAGCATTATTTTTATATTGTTGAAGGCTCATCGAAGCCGATGCCAAATCATTGAACTCACTGTCTGGGAACAGCGGGCATTCGCGCAAGAGCTCTGACACCTCTCAGATTTCATTGACATCTGGTAAGTATTATTTCACTTATTCTGATACATGTGCGATATGTACCAACACACGCGAATGAGCATACAATCAAGCAGGAACTACAAGTTAAGAATACACCCAGTTAATTTGGTGACTTAGTGAAGCAACAAAACCAAAGTGCTTTGGCTCTTTCTGTTCATTTTGTTTTGAACAACACATCACTTCTTATCATGGACTCTCTAATATATTTCAAATTGTGATTTATAACTTTTCATTGATTTAATCATGTTGCTAAAAAGAAGACATATTTTTCTTTTGTTGTGTAAGATGCAGTTTTTCATATATATATAATTATAAATATAACTTCCATGTCATCTCCTATAAGTTACATAAGCTAATCTGTTTCTGCCTTCCCTTTTGTTAGATCTTAATGATGCTTAATTATATTGTAAGTTGTTTGAATCATGTACAAATTATGATGTTTGTGCCTAAAACAGGGACAAGCTCCAGTCAGGAGCGGACGGAAGATGGGGAAGAAGACGCGTGGACTTTGTGGGGGCGTGTGTCCAATGATTGGGAGAACTTTTGGAAGAAGAGGAACCAATTTGTTCGGGTGAGTCAAACCATATGTACAGGTGGTCAGAGTGTTAATATTTGTTATTTGTTCTTAACACTTTTACCTCGGCGGTCTTCTTGGGGTGAAGTGCTCACCTCAGGACTCGATTAGTGGTTTCAAACCATAGGATCGACAGATTTTCTTTAGTGATAAAAATTCATAGCACAACTTCCTCCAAAGAGGCAGTAAAGCCGGCGGTTCCATGACATTTATCCATTAAAGAACCTCTGAAGGTATGTGAAAATACCTTTCCTAGCAAAATTGTGAGGCCCTTTCACTCTCGCTCATAGAAATTCTTGTTTGCTGATATAATCAGCTGTTTCAGGAAGTGCACGTTAAATACCTCAAATAAAATTCTCCTACAAGCACTGAATACTGCCAAGACCTATTTAATTTCAACCCAGATTGTGTGTGCAGGTGTCATTTTTTCACAGGAATTTAATTATTGTTGTTGTATACCACATAATTTTAATAAAATGTCAATCAAATTGGAAAATATAAACTGGGCACAATAACCAATTTGGGAGGGGGAGTTATCTTTGCATGTCAATGCAATTTGACTTTGAACTAACAAATTTAAAAGCTTTACACACCAAGTCTATGGTAATTATGTTGACATTTACTGTTAACAATAATAGTGTATGTTTTATAATAGATTTAACATTTTTGAGTAGTCACAAAACAAAATGTATTTAGTTTGATTGCCACTTTCACTGGTAAGAGTAAATTATGTCTTGGTACAATATTAAATTGGCATTAGTTTAACATGTACTATTATGTTTAGTAATATTTCATCCTCACATGATATTTTGTGTGCACCACATATTACTATTTGGTATCTTCACATATTTACACTAAAGGTGGGCACACATTGGGTAGGTAGTTAAAACTTTTGTAAGCATAAACATTATTTATAGGAAAATGTTTTGTATCGACTAAATATGTTTTGATTTATTGCGTTTTCCTGCCATTAGAGCATATTTTGGTTCGCAACAAAACATAACAAATCACTGGCATAGCAAACAGTTCCTATTGTTAATTTTTTTTTTTGCTGCCTCCAATTATTTTTTGTTTATTCCAAAACTTTTCTATTATATATATTGTTCGTGGTGTTCCTTTGAGGTAAAACTATATCAACTGATCTAGGTTCAATCAATATAGCAAGATTGTATGCATCCAATTCCATCTCAAACAAAAATCATTAACATTAGACATCAATCACTTGAGACTGCATTTTTAACACTAGAGACCAATAGCACGCACATGTTATAATTAACAGTGCTCTCTCCATAAAATGTACAGCTGGGTGGCGTTATGAAGTAACTGGGTGGGTGCAGTTCAATACTTCGCAATAATATAAAATTACTTATATTTTAGCCGGGCATCCAGTAGATCCTGAGGAGAATACTTGATTAAAGAAAGGGCGAGGCGTATGTGGAAACAATTTTTTTGCATAAATCAAGGGGTCTTGTCTTAGTGTTGAATAGTAATAAATACATTTATCATGATTTATTAATAATACAGTATTCTTTAAAGGTTTTTATTTAAATTTTTGATCAAGCATTATGCATAAAGTATTTAAGAATATTTTGTAAAAAGTGGCATGAGTCACAAAAAAAAAAAAGTTTTTGCTTCAGGCTATTTTGTCTGCACCCAGTCCAAGTGGGTAGAGAAGAGTAAGGTATAATTTAGAGTAAATATATACAAATTTGCTTCGAGAAAGACTGGTAAACCATTTAGGAAATATCACCTTGATACAGCCAGGGTTCAAACCTTATTACCCCAGTTACTGGCAAATCATATAAGACTAACACCTTTATTGGTTTGACCACCGGTGTGGGTATGATCATTTTAAGAGAACAAGCTGATTGTTTTTATCAAACTTTTGTTTTGTATAAGAGCACATTCCCTTTTTTCAACCCATAGTGATAAAGATATAACTTAGTTATTATTTACATATTTTATATTACAACTTTATACTAAAGTTAGTGCTAAAAATATGTACATTTTAAAGTGCTCTAATATTTTACTATATCATATCTAAACCCTGTTCATGGTAGAAAGGGTGGTCTGAAAGGCCTTTTCACCTGTCATAATTCTACTGTACATCAGTATTTTGGAGGAATAAAGACCTTATTACATTCGTTCCCACCATGAATAAAGTGTAAATTATTATCTTCCCTAAATATAATTATAACCTATGTTAGTTTTTACCTCTTAATCCCCCACACTCCTTTTCCACCTCTCTCAACCAGGCGGTCTTGTGGGGAGCAGAGGAAATCAGGTGTGTGGTTGAGTAGGTCAGGAGTGTTGTGTTGTGACAGTCACACCGCCATCTATGTGTGACTGTGCACTTGCGGCTCTATATTTAAACAAGCGAGTTAATTCGGTCGGAGGAGGACCAAGCATAGACCGCTTGGGTTCATTAGCTTGGTTTGTGAGTACTAGGGAAGTGTTTGGAAGTATGATTTCAGGGAATGGCTGTCATTAAGTGTGCTTATGATTACTGTGATAAGCTTTTCAAGAAGAAGAGCAAGAAGCAAGAATTACAGGTCCCTTGTTGGAATACAGCCAATACTTAAATGTCAAGTAGACAAATTTGGTAGTAACAATATTTTCAATGTGTTAAATTTACTTACATTCACTTGTGTAAGCATTTCAGAAGATTGAGACTTTTCACATGAGACTATAATTTATAGTAATGCTTAATAAAAAGTAAAAACTGTGTTGTTTTTTTAACACAACTAAGATATAAAGTTCCAATTTTTCATAATTATTTTTGTAAATATATTTTATTAAGTATTTCATGCCTTTCATATTATTTAGATTTGCAAGTTTGATCAAGGTGTGATGGAAATGAAAGCGAGTTAAGGTTAGTATTTTTTTTTCAGTTTTTAGGACACTAAACTTATTTTGGCCAAAACATATAAAACTGTCTATAGTAGATACATTTAGTTTTAATTAGCTATGCATAATAATCTCATCAGTTCTTGAATAGGTCATGGACATTGCTTAATTTGACTTTAACTTTTACTCTTAGTTTAAAAAGAGAATGATTAAAATGTGATGTTCATGACAAATATTTAAGACCTGTTAAGACCACTATATGTATATAGCCTAACTAAGCCAAATGTCTTTACTGAAGCAAGTATTTATTTATTTTATCTGAAAAGGTTTTTTTTGTCACTAAGAACTTCAAAAAATTGACCTTAACTTGCATTTCCTTCCATCCAACTTTAAAGAATATCTTGTACATTGTCAAAGGAAACAAACCAGACTGTATATTATCTCATTTAGAAAGTATTTTTACTATATCTATATGCATTTTTTAGGATCTTGTCAGAAAAGGAGTGCCACATCACTTCCGCGGTATTGTGTGGCAGCTCCTGTGCGGAGCTCACGATTCCCCAGTCAAGAAACAGTACGCCGACTACATTAAGGCAACGTCGGCGTGCGAAAAGGTAGGTAATGCTGTGTGACCACCTCTCTAAATAAACTTAGCTCAAGCACCATTTAATCTGCATTAGTGATTTTTTACCATTTTTAACTTGCTCTTGAAATGACAATTCTAACATTATTAAAATTCAATTTTAGTAAACTACCAGTTTAAAAAAAAAACCTGTGAGCTGGAAGATCAATTTTAAAAATTGCATGCATTTTTTTTTTATCTTGAAGAATATGTATCTACAATTCATAATAATATTATTGGTGATTTATTTGCAAGACTTATTTGATTTAATATCACACATAAAGACATCTTGCTGTAGTCATAGATTACCACTAAATGGTAACAATCATTTAAGCAAAGGGTAAATCCAGTCATTACTCTACAGGTCTACCTCAAGGGGCAGTTGAAGTACTAGAACTATAATAAAAATAAAAATGTGAGATATTAAGTGTTTTATTTTAATTTTATAATATTATTCTCAAATTTCTATAGAAATTTCAGCACCATCAACTTGTCAATGTTCATTAGACCTACAGCAAAGCATAATGAATAGTTTTATACAACTTGCACTAAATAGGATTATCATTAATCATTAAATTAAATGAGCACTGACATACATGAATTCCTTTTATGGTCATAAGACATTGATTGGACCAAAATTAAATCCTAAAGGAGGAGTAGCCAAAATTAAAGTTTTCCCTGGCAAATAATTATTCTTGAGATGGTTCTGTTATTTGAAACAATCTATAAAGTAGAATATATAAAATGATCGATTACATGTTGTCTGGCCTGCCTATACTGTTATTGTCAAAGTAAATTTTCCATTACACTAATTCATGTGTGTGTGCTCAGGTGATTCGTAGAGACATTGCTCGGACGTATCCGGAGCATGATTTCTTCAAGGAGAAGGACGGACTAGGCCAAGAGAGCCTGTTTAACGTGATGAAAGCCTACTCTTTGCATGACCGAGAGGTGGGCTACTGCCAGGGTTCTGGGTTCATTGTTGGACTGCTGCTCATGCAGGTATTTCAATTTATTTCTGATCTCCTATGCTGCTCTAGACTTGGTTTTCCATTTATATATCAAAAGAAAAGATAACAATATTCTCTGTGAAGTAAATTCATTTAAAAGGACTTTTACATTTTATAAGTTAAATGAAAGTCAAATTTTCATAAGAGGAACCTTATCTGACAACAACAAAATTAATTAGAAATAATTTTACATATTTATATGTAGAGTCATCTACAGCTGTCACTATTGATATATATTATCAATACCTAAAAGCTAACTCTAATGATATATTATTTGAATTAAAAATGACACCCGGACACAGGAATTGAACCTAGGCCTAGTACATCAATACTCTAACCACTTAAATATCCAGTCCTGTGTCCAGAGTAATTCTTCTCTCATGTTTTAAGGCAGAGTCTGTAATGGACGTGCGGAAATTATTGGCTACATATGCGTGATCATTTAATATCACGAGCAATTAGATAATGCGTTCATATTCAATTTGGGAGGGCCTTATACTGCCGTTAGTACAATGACAATTGTTTGAATGTGTACCAAGCCAAAGGTGCCAGATTTGATTCTCATGTTCATGTTTAATTTTTAATGTTAAAATATGATATTTAGATGCAGCTAAAACCATATTTAATAAACACAATAGTTTGGCTTTAATTCCCATTACTAATAATATATTAAAATGCTATTAATGTCGACAAAAAAAAAGCATTTCTATTTTCTAAAAGTTCTTCCTACCAAAATCCTTGTATATTTGTGATATTATTATCTGTACTAAGCTTGGTATGTCTGATAGATGCCTGAGGAAGAAGCGTTTGCGGTCCTTGTGAAATTGATGCAGGAGTACCGAATGAGGGACATGTATAAACCCACCATGGCGAGCTGGGCCTGTGTATGTTCCAGTTGGAGAACTTAGTTCAGGTACGCTTTGTAACATGTTGTTTTTATCATAAAGTTTGTTTTAGATGACGGGAAGAAGTTTTATTCCTTCATTTGTATATTTCTCTATTCTGGGCCTCACTTTCTGATGGTAGGTTGTAATGCCAGTCCAATAGGGCCTACTTTACTTTAAAATATCTGTTCAAATCCTGTAGAGTTAGAAGTTTCTTTTTCTCTTGGGATGTAGATAGTGGTGAGATACGTGTAATTCGAAGTTCGCTATAAATGTTGTTTGATCTGCTAATAGTCCTCAGCTGCTGTTAGATATATATAAACACATTAAAACACCATTGGCACATACTCGCTTTTAATTACCAGGAGTCCAATACCCTAGTTCAGTTGGTAACATGTCTGTCTACTGAGCTAAACGGGTTTGAATCCTGGTGTGGCTGAAAAATGTTTCATAGGTGAAATGTGGATTTCCCCTTTCACTGTGATGAATTAACAGTCGAGGGCTGGATGTTGTGTTTGTTCTAAAGTTAAGTTGGTTTGTAAGTCTTGTGCTGATATAATCAGTTGGTATAGAAAATGCTTGTTAAATACCTCAAATGAATGAAACTAAAAATGTAAAAATTACCATAGCTTTGTTTTGTTAATTTATTGAACACTTTTTTTCAAAACTTTATTTTTAGAACTTTATTTTTGTTTGTATCATCTTACTATCAGTCTGAGCTATTCACATTATATTTTTTGATAAATAAATTTGTATGGAAGAAAC
The DNA here is from genome assembly GCA_039000515.1 of Timema cristinae. Classification (NCBI taxonomy): domain Eukaryota; kingdom Metazoa; phylum Arthropoda; class Insecta; order Phasmatodea; family Timematidae; genus Timema; species Timema cristinae. The sequence continues at coordinate 25,058,841 of JBCFYV010000024.1, forward strand.
TCAATATAGTTTTCTAAAAAACTTCTCACAGTTATTTTTTTATTAACAGTTGCACATAATCAATTTTGATTACCGGTATTTGTTTCTTGTAAGACTGTTTTTATAATCAACCAAAATCATTGTAAATTTTCCTTGGTGTGCAATGACTCATTTGGTCTTGTGTGTTTGTCCAGGACCTGATTCCAGATCTGAACGTACATTTCCAGTCCCAGAGTTTCCACACGAGTATGTATGCTAGCAGCTGGTTCCTAACACTCTTCACTACTGCACTGCCTCTGCCTGTGGCCTGCAGGTAAAATAACCCTACTGTTAATAATTAATATTATACGCTTAAATAAGACATGCCTTATAGTTTAAAAACCAAAATAAAACCATATTTGACTGTCAGTAGTTGAAATAAATAGTTCATTTTCATTAAGTATTTTATTTTTGTACTACCTGTATGCATTATCTCATACAAGAGTTTTTTAATACTTGATTCAGGATAGAAACTAGTATTAAAAATACCATGATGACTTCTGCAGTAACTACTACAAATATTATGAAAATATTCACAATCATAGCTTTGTTCCATGTTTTGTGAATAGCATAGATATGCAACAGAAATAAAATTGCCTTTAAACAATTACGGTATATGTATGTGTCAATTAAAACTTAAGCTAGAAATTTGGGATGAATCTGTGTAGGAGAAGGACTTGTTTTTTATAGCAGCAAGCTTCAGCTCGGTCGGTTATTGCGTAGTGGGTTTTGTAAACAAAATATATTGTATTATGTACTCTCGGGTACCATCTAGATCCCTGTTCTTTTGTTACAACTTGTCTCTGTGTTGTCCGGCGTCAGCGAATACAGTTATCTAAAAAGTGTTCTAAAGTATACTACAGATGAAATAACCTTTTCTTTACATTATAAAAGTGTATTTTGTAATTCAATTTTCACAATAATAATCTGCGTAACCTCAACAGTCTGCAATATTTATTATATTATATTATATTTGGAAGAAGGTATAGGAAAGGTGGATAGAAACATATAAAAGAGGGACAAACACAAAATGGCCTTTACAATGAAAAGAAGAACACAGTTCACACTTTACACTGTTGCCAATGGACAAAGAGGTAATGGTTGACTCTTAAAGAACATTGATCGTCACCGCCCAATCCCCCGACCTAGGTTTCTTTATAAGACAAAGTAAAATATACACATTTTTTGCTGTATCTTTTCTTAGTCACTCATTCATAAGCTAGCAAACTTCAAAAGTTAAGATGATTTTCTTAAGGAGATGTATTTCATTCAGAAACATTAACTAAAAACAATATTTGAAATCATTCTGCACTTTATTTATATTGCAAAGAATGTCGAATTTATTTTATTTTACTTAACACTAACATACATGTACCTGTTTCTTTAGTCGCATGGTATAAGGTGTCACACTCATGTTAAACAAGAGTGCCAATGACAGGGAGATTTAGGTTTGAATCCTAGTTGGGTGTAGAGGGTGGTAAAAACAGACACTGTGTCATAAGTAAAATGTTTTTCAATAAATATGTTTTGAGATGTATTACCCTAGGACTATATTGGTTTTAAATTATCTATTGTGCATTTGTTTGTGTGCAGGTTCTCTTTGTATATACATACATGCTAATTCCTGTGGTGAACTTGTGTTACAGGATAATGGATGTCTTTCTCTCTGAAGGCATGGAGATTATTTTCAAGGTCGCTCTCGCCCTGCTCACTGTAGGCAAGGAAGATCTTCTCTGTTTTGATATGGAGGGGATGTTGAAGGTTTGCGCTTATCTTTTGTTTGTTAGATTAAATTAAACTCGAAATTTTAAAGTACTTAACTTTGGGAAATGTTTTCCTTAAGTTAAATTTGAATAACTACTAAAACTCTACCAAACTCAAATTTTTGAGTATTTGTTCACTCCAAAACATTTTGCCCAAAATTAAAACTCAGTTTTAAATGGTAATGTTAAATATCTTAGGTGGACTCTTCTTGCGCCACAGGAGGGGAATGTACTAGAAACTGGCTATCAAGGTTAACCAGCCGCCAAGACAATCTTATAATCTTCCCTCATTTCTTTGTTTACTTTGAGTTCTAAAATAGAATACAAGTAAATGTGTACCTACATAATATAAATGTAAATTTATTTCATTTTCAGCTGTGCATGTTTTAGGATCATAACGGAATAGATAAGATAATGTTCTTATCAGTTATAACAGTCATGGCTTATACACCTTGATTTCGGAAGGATGAACAGTTTAGAAAATTCAAACATATTTCTTGCGGCAAACATTGATAACATTTTACGATATTATAGTTGTAATTTTATGTGTATTGATCATTTATCAAAGTAACAGTTGCAGATCACTTGACTTGATGTGTTAAAATAGTAGAACTTTTTTAGTAACTTTAGTAACTACCACACATAGTTCTTCTTACCAAAATTACCTAGACATATCTGTGTTTACTGAGCAGTAAATATGACAACTTATTTACTAAAGTGTTTGTGTGCATCGTCAGTTTTTTCAGAAAGAACTCCCTGCTAAAGCAGAGGCAGACCCAGACAACTTGATGAACCTGGCCTACAACATCAAGATCAATCCTAAGAGGATGAAGAAACTGGAGAAGGACTACACTGTGATGAAAACCAAGGAACAAGAAGAAATGGTTGAATTAAGAGTAAGTTAATATAATTAATTAGTATATTGGTTGGGGGACATTTTTTTTAGTTCTTGACTACTTTTTTTTTCATTGTGAGCTATTACCTGTACATAATTTCTTACTATTTAATAGGGGTGTGTGACTAGGTATTTTTCACTACAAGTTCTTTTTTTTAAGTTCTAGTAGTACAAAGCAATATTTCTACAAGAAATATTTTAAGTTGAATCTTTATATGAAAACCACTCACACAAATTTGTATTTTAAAATAAATTTAATATATCTATACCCTCCTCGGTGACGTAGTTAGCTAACGTGCTAGTTTCTTGTAGAGCTAGACTGCCGAGGATGAGGAGATCGAGGTTTGAATCTCAAATGGGTGAGCTGGGAGGGGTTTTTCCTAAATTATTTTCCACTCTCCCGCCATACAAAAGGTGGGTTCACTTCCTATAAATTCAACCTTCACAATTCCTAACTCATTAGCTTAATTAATAGGCCTACTTAAAGCATATAGCCCGAACGTGTAGTAAGACACGGTGCTTGGTTAATTAATATAACTATACAAATTTTTTTAAATAGGCAAAAGGAAACATTGAGGGATTTTATTTGCTATGAAATTATATCTTTAATTGAATAAAATTAAATAGTTAAACTAGAAGTTTTTGGGGAAAAAAAATTGAAAATTTTGAGGACTTTAACCTTCCGAATTCTTTAAAAATCATCTAGTTGGAGCAGCTACTCAAACTCGAATTTTCAAGTACTCACACACCACTGATATTTATACTAATATAGAAGGAAGAAGGTAGACTCAAGAAGTAATGCACCACCATTTGTGTGGCAGGAAAATTTAATATAGAGAGCCGCCTGATTATGATTCTGGACAGTTAAACAATTTTAATAATTGGACCTTTTTTTCTTTTAATTGAATCTTGTTGTAAACATCTTGTCACTCATTAAATGTTTTTCTGTGGGGCAGAGGTTACGAACAGAAAATCGCTTGTTGCGTCAGCGAGTGGAGCTGCTCGAAGCTGAGTCTAGTGAGCTGGCAGATAGGCTCGTGAGAGGTCAGGTATCTCGAGCAGAAGAAGAGGAGACATCGTTTGTGGTACAGAGGGAATTGGCAGCTCTTAGACACACCCACCTTGAGACATCTCATCAGCTGGAGCTAGCTCATGATGAGATACGCAATCTGGCGTTAATCATGGAAGAAACGGTAACTTGGATCATTTATTATTTGCTTCATAAATGTGTTGTTTTCACTCCAGAAAGATATTTTTCCTGAAATAAATAAATTCATTCCACTTTTAAATTTGTAAACATTGCATATATTATTTTTGCTCAGTTATGATTAAAAATACAATCATAGTCGTTAACTGTGAATATGCACAGTGAAAATTGTTTGATACAAAAGTTTCTACCGGATCCTATTTTAAATTTCATATCTATAGTACAAGCATTCACAATTGTAAAAATATTAGTAGTTTCTTTTTATTGATGGCTATGCCATTGTAGTCAATTATTAGGAGTCTGCGAGCTTAAGTTTTTTTTAAATTCTAGTTGATCTCGGGGGAGCTTTTCATTAAGATCCCCAATGTCGATTTGAGTCTGGGCTGAATAAATATACATAATTTTAAAACTTAATTATGTTAGTAAAAACAAATATGTCTTAAATTGTTTTTCGAATAATTAAAAAAACTCAAGCCACAGTAAATTATATAATTAATTTTTAAAGATACTGTAATATTAACAGAAACATTAATTATGATACTACACAAAATTTCTGAGAGTTTAAAAAAAACATTTGCGAAAATAGTTTTGGATGTGCAGATTTAGCAATGTAAGGATCCCGGCTTCTCCCTGCACCCTGTTCCTTCAATCACCTGCTCATCTGGAGATTAGTTGTTCACTTGGTGCTGACCACATACCAGGGAGAGAAGATAGAGCATTAAGGATTAACAATGTACTTAGTACAGTTTTGGATTAATATGTACTTGGTATCATCTTGCACTAAGCTTATGTGTTCTAATGGCCCTACAGAGAGATGCCATTTCTATCTCTTCTTTATCTACTCTTCATACCCTCCTTAACTCAACAATCAGTTTATTCACTTGCTGATCTTCACATTCCAATGGCCATCTTCACAATATCTTTGTTGAGTTCTTATATATTAACCCCTCTCCCCCTCTAACTATGCATTATTTCACAAATAACATCCTCAACAAGTATAAAAAAGAGTAAATTACAAGGCATTCACCATACATAAAGAAATAACCTTTTTTAAGAAGATCAAAATTGCAAGCCTATAAATCTGTTGGTCCCAATCCCAGGCTCAGCTCGAGTATTTATCTAAAGCTTGGCTTTAAAGTACAAATATTCGTAGATACCTCAAATATATTGTGTTAGTGACAAAAAAATTAATTATGATTCAATTTTAATGTCCCTAAGTAAAGTTTTAAACAAAGCATTCATGACAATATGGTTGGGTGCCAATATTTTTTCAAAATAAATAACCCCCATTATTCCCTGTCCAACTGGAGTGCAGCTGCACACTTGGTGCTGGCCTCTTACCAGAGAAATAAATTAGATTATTAATGATTTATAAGATGTACATAGTACACTTTTGCATTATCTGTTCACATATATTCCTTTCTGTATCTTATTATATTTAAGTATCATAATCTGTTCCTTTCAACAACACCAGTTTACTCAGTTGCTGATCTTGACATTTCAATGGTGCTGCACAGTACCCTCTTTGTTAAGTTTTTACCCCCACAATCCCTCCTCTCTTCCAAACCCTCATCAGTAAAACATACCCCAACAATTAGAGAAAAGAGAAATCCATTGGTCATTCATGACCAGACACACAATGCAAAGAAAAGAACCTTTTTCATGTAACTCAAAATTGTGAGCCCAGAGTATTAAATAACATCTCAATCCCAAAACAAATTAAAAAAAAAAAAAAAAAAGTATTGTCAACTCCTATGTAAATTCCATACCTATATATAATATGCTCAATTTTTTGCTTACATTTTATGTTTAGTATATATTATAGCTATTATATGACGCAATATAATTAATGGTTGAAATTTGGAGAGATAGCTAGCACACTTAGTGATACTGGAGTAGAAATTGTTTCGACACATACAACCTCATCTTTAAGGACATAGACAGCTTCATCAGGTCAAAAGAGTAGACTGATCAGATCAGATGACAGATCTGTGACAGTGAAAGCTTAGCCTTAGTTCTATCAAAACAATTTCTACTCCAGTATCAATAAAATGGTAAGTGTGCTGGTTACTCCTCCTAATTATAACCATAGTATATTTTGGAATTTATTTTGCTTCGGAAATTATAATTTTTTTTTTTTGTTTTCTTTACAGCACAACTCTCAACAATCTTCCCTGGATGAAATTTCGTTGAAGCGAGAACTTTTAGGCCAAAGAGAAGAGATGATTGAATGCCTACAAGAAGAGTTGGTAAAAGTTCGGTTACGAGAGGCAGAGAATGATGCTCTCATCAGAGATCTGCGAGGCAGAATACAGGAGTTGGAGGAGGTATGCTATAACAACAATAGTTTTGGAAGGTGCAAGTAATGAGAGTGTTGTGTTTTAACTAAGGACTTCCAACTCGACTCATCAATACCTCTATTCATACTGACATCAAAAGAATTTATAATCAATCTTAATATTATTATTTTAACGATTCAATACCACAATTTTTAACTCTCAAATCCCAGTACAAGCAAGTCATTTGCATCTGAATGAAACAGCAGTATTCAGAATTGAGTTAAGTTTTAAAGAAGCACTTTAAGTTTTTTTTTTTTTGTTATTTCACTTTAATAACACCAGTTTGTAAATGTACACAATATGATTTTTGTGTTCATTGTTGTAATGTGTTTGTTTTGCTTTTCATCCTGTTAGTATTTTTTAAACCACTTTACAGTATGGTTTAGAAATAAATATCATTATTTTAAATGAGAGGTTTGGGTTCATGGAAAAGTATTGAAATTGTCGATATTTTGGATTGGAATCAAATTGAAAAAATGAGATTAAAATTTCACAATAGGTCAGTGATTGGATGATGATAATATACTTTCTTCAAGAGGCAACCATTACCTCTTTGTCTAGAGGCAGCAATGTAAGGTCTGAAACTGTGTTCTTCTTTTCATTGTAATATCCATATTGTGTTCATCCCTTTTAATACTTTTCTATCCAATATGAATAAAAAATTCTAGGAATAGTGACAGTTCTAGATTTTACCAAGCACTGTGTTGATTAGTTGTGTAGCTTTAAACTGTCATAGTAAACTAGGCTTTTTAATTTGCCACAATAAACCAATATTACACACAGAAAATAAGTTTACTCTTAACATTTCATTTATTGTGTAAACTAAAGTGTGTAGGCATACTTCACTAAGTCGACAGGTTTGGGAACAGAACACTGATGAAAGTTAAAGCATAGGCTTTATTTACCTTGCAAATGCTTTAGGGCCTCTAAGAGACTTTAAATGTAACATTATAATCACTAAAATAATATATTATGTTAGTTTGGCTATTTGAATCACAAAAAAATTAGCATTAATAAGTTCTATCACAAATAATTATAAAATATTCGACTATGACAATTTAAAAAACAGTGCACACTGATCACGTCTATTTAAAGACTGAATGATAAAATTAGCAAGATGGTGTGTCCTAGAGATGCAATGCAATGAAGGAGCAAAGCAAGTGACAAAACTTGAAGAAGAAAAAAATAGAGAGAGAAAAAGAAATTGGTAAAGAATGATAGGACACGTGGATAGTAACAAATAACATTAAGGACAAACACGGAAATGGACAATGGATGTAAATATATAATATATTATATTTTTAAGGAAAACCTAAGTCTGAGCCCTTGAATCCTTTGAATCCCTCAAATCCTTAAGGATATTAGAGATTTAGGATTTAAGAAAATTTCAGATTCCAGACTCGCATCCAAATATATTTTTTTATTCAATTTTTTGAATGAAATTTGTTTTAGAGATATAATACTGCATATTGGTGGTACAGAATCAATTATAATTATAGGATGAACATAACAACAAGCCTCCAGGCCAGTATTTTTAAAACTTAACTGAATGAATGAATGAATGTTTTAATGAATGGATTATAATGTAATTATCCTCCCACCATTATCTTTGTCATTCTGCCAGTATAGCCTATCAAATTGTGGGAGCTTTCGGGTAGGAGCGTTTAAAATATTCAAAAACTCGATGAGTTGATGAATGTATTATAGTCTAAAGTACAAAAAGACAACGAAAGTTATAGCCCAAGTCAGTCATTATAGCAAACAATCCTTCAATATGTCTATATCAGTGAACTACAGCACCTCATCCTGGACAAGGACTACATAAGTCCTACCTAGATGGTTCTTGCCATCAAATATTAATAAACTTCTTAGCACTCTCTAAAGGTTCTTTGAAAAAATAAGCCTTTTGTCCTCACTTCACAACTACTTATAGTTTTAAAAATGTCTCATGCCAACAGATGTTTTACTAAATGCAAATTACTGGTATGTAATTATACACAAGCAAAGGTGACTTTCAAAACACGTGTGTAAACTTATTACTGACTGTTCTGAATAGCTTGACTGACTCAGGCTCTCATTATTACAAGGGAACTGTGTCTCAGATATAACATATCTGTGTCCCGATGTTTCTAGACACTGACAATAAGATATATTGTTAATGTTTACATTTAGTTACTATTTGTATTCTATATCATTCTATTAGATTTATATTTCTTCTTGCATTCATAACTTTTTCCAAGATTTGGATTGGAATTGGATATTTAGGATTTGAAGGTAATTGGAGATTCAAATTCATAAAATAGTGGTTTCAACCCAACTCTACTCTTTATGCTTCTGTATTTTCATATATAAATATTTGTGTTGTAGGATAAGAAGACACTTCGTGAGACAACCCCAGACAACTCTGTTGCCCACCTGCAAGAGGAGCTAATAGCGGTGAAGTTGCGGGAAGCGGAGGCAAACCTTTCTTTGAAAGATTTGAGGCAAAGGGTTGGCGAGCTTGGTGCTCAATGGCAAAGACACTTGCAGGTAGTTATTGTACAACCTATGGCATGACCATTGCGATTCAAAATACAGTAGAGTCTCGAAACTCGACATTCTGTACAACTCGACAGGCGCACTTGCACACAGTTGTTGGTGCCATTCATCACAATCCAAGGTCATTCAACTTTATAACCTTTCAGTTTGTTTCTGTAACTCAAGTGGAACAATCGTGCTGTGGTGTTTTTACAAGTGCTGTGCTTGTTAGTTTTCCAATTCAGCAACCTGTTATTCAAATCAATACAATACTATATGTACAGTACTGTACTGCATTTCTTTATACATACATTATATATATATATATATAATATCATTATATTAACACATAATATATTGTACTGTGTGTATTATTACTGTTACTGTATTGTACAATACTACAGTAGAGTACAACTGTACCTATAATATTCATAGTGTACTGTGATTTATTCTTGTTTAGTAAACATGTCATAGTAAACCTGCATCTTATGCAAGTTCATTTGTAAAACTCAACACCATCTCAGTCCACAATAGATCGCGTTTCCGAGAGACTACTGTAATAACATATTTTCTAATCATATTTTTATTTAATCTTTGTAAATAAATTATTTATCAATTAATTATTTTTCATTTAATTGGCTGAAAGGTTTTGTTTTACTCTGCTCCCCCATTTTATTTCTCAATTTTAACTCATTAAACTCAATTTCCAACAAAAAAATTATTACACATATTGTAAATATGTTGGTGTTTTTACTTTAATTTGTGCAATAATTTTTTCACAATTTTATTATATTTATTTAATTATACGTAATGAGGATGGAATAGGAAAGGGTCCCAAGGAGAGGGCTAGAGTCTGGAGGGAGAACAACGCAAGGAAGAGATGGTAGAAGTAGATAACAGCAAATGTGTGAGTTAGAGGAGAATAATGAACGTAAATAAATTAGAAAGGGAAGAATAAAATGGAAGGCATTTTACTAAACTGACCTGGCTCCAGGCTTTAAACGGTTCCTGATGATGATATATTATAATTACAATATGATAGTATGGAGTTGATGTCAAGTGTAAGAACTAAGAATAACACTTTGTATGTGTACAGGAACACCGCGTAGAAGCCACCCCTCCACCTGACAGCACTCCAAAGAAACTGTTGTTCTGGGAGAACCGAGGCAATGAGACTCAAAGGCTGGAAGAGGAACTGATGACCACCAGAATAAGAGAGATGGAGGTACTCACCGAGCTCAAGGAACTTCGACTCAAGGTCATGGAGCTGGAGACACAGGTAGAGTTATATTTTACTACCGAGGCAGAGATTATTTTAGTTAATAGGGGGTGTGCGACGAATTGAAACTTGAAATTGGCTTGGAAAAATATATTAGCTTAGACAATTATTATGAAACTTTGATAGTAAAAATGCTGAAAGTTAAAATACTCTAGTTATGTTAATTTAATGCCAGAGATGTTATGTACATTACATTTTACTACAATAATTCTTATGAATTTTGATTATATAAAAAATAAAAAATATTAACTACTGTAAATGTTACATTTCTCTTTATATTACATCTGGTTAGGCTGTAAATTAATGATCTAGGGTCTGGTTAAGCTTTTCACATGATTATGTCAAACTAATCCAGTATATCAAAGCTCTCTAACAAATGCCAATTAATAAAAACTTCCAAATCTCGAATATTATTTTTTTAGAATCTTAGAATGAATACTGGTATCTTTTAAGGATTTGAAGATTCAAAGGTCTTCTCCCTCTCGATCTTTGGTTCTTGCATTAATTCATGTTCATTGTAGGACTAAGCACAAATTAACATTTGCTTTCATTCCATGATTAATTATTTAAATATTTAATTGAAACAATGCATGAGGAATTTTAAATTTATTCTTCACAAATTTGCAATTGACAGCCATAATTATAATAAAACAATAAACACTCTGCTTATCCATCTTACTATGTAATTTGGTTGACAACTTTATTTATTTGCTCATCTCACCAGATAGAACATTGAAAAAAAAAAAAGTTCTTCCAAGCCACATACTGAATTTTTTTTATAAGCACTGTGTCATACTACATATTTGACAAACTAATGAGTTAGGAATGAGGGAGGTTGAGTTCAGAGTAAGTGTAATTTGTGTGGAGGGAGAGTGGAAAACTATTTTGGAAAACTACTCTTGGTACACCAACCAAGGATTAGAACCCCAATCTCATTGTCATTGGCAGTCTAATCTTTTGCGAGAGTGATGCCTAGAACCATGGGCCATGACCATTATGAGCTTATTATACAATAGGAAATTTTATTTTTACTAGAATAAACAGTTAAGACTCATATTTAATAAAAAATTGTGTTTGTTATTTAGATTGATGGAAATACAAAAAAATAGCTTATGCTAAAAGTATAGACACTATTTTCACAAAAGATAAATTCTACTGCTCTAAATAGTACTTCTAAATATATACAGTTTGCAGTAAAATGGGTGTCTTTTATATTAGTGGTATGCTATTCCAACAGGTTCAAGTGAGCACCAATCAGCTCAGACGTCAAGATGAAGAGAACAAGAATCTACGAGAGGAGATTGATCAGGCGGTAAACAGGGAGCGAGATCTTACCACTAAGCTCAGGGAGCAACAACACCGCTACACAGACCTAGAGTCCAAGGTCAGTCCACAATCTGGATTGGTAAGCTTTAAGACAGTTGTTATCTAAGATAGGGATATTGTAGGCCCCTTTCTAACCCTGCCATGGCTTCACGAAGATCCTGGTAAGTGGTAACCAAACATGTGGTGTGTAGATAGATTTTGCTCTACAAGAAGATGGTTCCACATGAGAAAGGTAACACATCCCCTTTATAAAAATACAATAGACATGATGAGAATGCAAGGCCTGCACAGTAAAAGAAACCTGCAAGCTCACAGTTTAATTAAACACATACAATTCACAAATATTATCATGTAGATTATATAAAGTGCGTTAAACATGTTTTAATATACCATTAAATAAATTAGATGTTTGTACATGGACAAAGAGAGATTTAAGTAGATTTTAGACAGCAGGCATTGAGAATGTAACAAGAAGAGACAAAATAAGGAATAAAATAATTAGGGATGGTTTAAAAGTTATAACATTAGATGAAACACTGAAGGGAAAAAGGTTGCTTTGGTTATGTCATGGGATGAGAATGGAGAAGGACAGAATGCATTAGAAAGCCTTACAGAATAAAGAGAAGGGTAGAAGATCTATTGGAAGACCACAGACAAGATGAATGGACCAAGTGCAGAAAGGACATGGAAGCTAAAGGAGCAGACTGGAGACGCGTGACTGAGGGAGAAATTTGGAGAGATTGACAGGAATGGAGGAGGATGTGCCTGACAACACGCAGAGGCATAAATTTTGAATGATGATGATAGTTGTAGAAGATTAAGCAGAAATAATTAATAAAAAAAAATACTAACACACATTTTTTTTAAGCTAACTTCCGGTTCAGATTACTCCCCCCATGGGAATATTCCACGTTTCATCGAAATATTTGTGTGTTTGTAAATGTGGATTAGTATTATTTTACTTGTATTTATACTTTACTTCATTTTATGCTATATTTGGGAAAAGGTACATATAAAATGAACTAAAACAATGTCTTTTAGCATGAAAAGAACACCACTGTTCACACTTGCATTGCTACCACTGGACAAAGAGGTTATGGTTGTCTTTTGAAGAAAATTGAGCATTACCAGCCAATCCTCTGATCTACGCTTAATTCTAATTGAGCTCATCAAGAGGGAATGTTAAATGCTCAATGTAACTTCTTAAAAAAAGGGGGGGGAAACAAAAAGGTATAAAAAGGAAATTGTTAAGGAATGGTAGGACACTAAGTTAGGAACCTGTAAAATGAATAACATAAAGGACAAACACAGGAAATGGACATTGATCGCAAATATATCTATATAAGGGAATTGTGCGGCAACGATAGATTTTCTTCGATAGACAGCCATTTACTTAATTTAATACAATTATCATATTAATTTTTTTAATGGTTCTCAGTCTTAAACTCTACAGTATTCTGAAAGGGTTGATCTCTCAAGTAGAATTTTAGATATAATTTTAGAATACTGTTGGTTGATAATGAATGGTGTAATTTTTCTTAGATACAATATATTTATACTCAAGCTTTATATTTTTGTTCATGGAGAGACCAGTCTTGAGTGAAAACTACCCTTTTCTACCACATTGATAGTCTACTAGCTTATTGCACAACACATCAAACTCAATATTTGTAAATTAAAAATTCCAAAGTAATTTTCTGAATAAAAATATTAAAAAAAAAAATATTGAATCAATTATACAAATATAAGCATTTAAAAAAAATTATACAATAAATTAGAAATGTCACTTTTTTTAAATGGTCCGATTAGTAAATGTAAAGGGACACAAAACTCAAATTCAAATCCCAGTCTGCATAGTGAAAAAAATATTTCTTTATAAAGTCACCATTATAAATATTTTTCCAGTTTGGGTGTAATTTTGTTTTATATTACGCAAATATTCATTCAGAAAAACATTTGAAACTATGTGTTTGTTTGAATATAAATGTTGATTTCAAAACTGTATCTAGTTTTTTTTTAATTAACTTTTTGTAAACTTCTTATTTTCAGATAAAGGATGATCTTATGATGTCAAAGATTCGTGATGCTGAACATACTCAATGTGTGGCGGAGCTAACTCAGAAAATTTCCTTACTTGAACTCAAGGTAATTTGGAGCTATACAATTTTACCCATAGTCACATATGCTGCAAACATGAACATACATTATAAGAGAGTAGTAAAATGGAGATCATGAGAATGAAGTTTGTGAGGAGCATGTTAGCTGTCACGGGGAGAAACAGGATTAGGGATGAAGTTTTTCAGGAAAGAGTGGGGGTACATGTAGTAGATTAGATAGTAGAGGAAGCAAGGCTGAGATGGTATGGGGATGTAATGAGAATTGAAAAGGAGAGGATACCAAAGAGAATGATGGAGATGAACAATGTAGAAAAAGACCACAATGTAGACCAAGAAAGAGATGAGATGAGCAGATAACAGCAAGTTTGCAAGTAAGAGGAGAAGAATGGAAGCAATTTTCAAAGGAAGAAAAAGGCATTTTACTAAGATGAGCAGGTCACAGACTGGTCAGTTGGAGGAGGTGGTGATAATGATTATGGTAACAAATCTACGATTCTAGGGAAAAAGCTCAGGGGAAAGAAGCACACACGAAAACATCGCACACCTAACACTTGTTTAGCCGCCATTATATAACAAATGTTGAGCATTGTCACCACTCGCTAGGTTTTAGTGGTATCATCAGGGCTTATATGCATGCACACACCAGTAAAAACCATACCAACCTTGCGTTTTCTGCATGAAAATATATTTATCATATAGATAGCTATCCGGCTGATAAATTCAATTCATAATATGCTTAACACATTAAAGTGGCTGATAACCTTTATCTGGTCACTAACTTTAACCTCCTGATAACAATATTTATCCGGTAGTCATAAGACTGGCCCATAGGCTTCAAATATTTTTAATCATAATATTTATCCACACACTTTTCTTTGTTATATTTTATTTACAATCTTTTGTTATGTTTATGTAAAGCAATAAATTTTGATTTTTATTTTAAATCAAATCTTTCTTAACTATTGATATTTTATTTATTCTTTATATTGAAAAAATATACCTGAACACAGCATTCGAACTCGGGAACTTTGGCTTAGTACACCAATGCTCTTACCACTGAGCTATCCACGAGTCATCCGTGCCCAGAGTCATTCTTTGTTGGAATATTGGTGTGTTGTTTACATTGCTTGTAAGAGGGTCATTTGTTTAGTTGTTTAGTGAGGTCATTTTTATATCTTTTTCATAAAATAGGCAATCGAGTCATGCCGGTTATAAGTTTGTAACTACAACCTCGACTTTGTCACTTAATAAGTGTTGTACTAACTAATATATGTTTTTTTGTGTTCACTTGACCTGCGGCACACTTTCTCTAACACACTTCACATATTTTAAGACAGTTTGTCAGGGTGTCTACCATTCGGGAAAATCATGGAAAATGGGAATTAGCCGGGAATTAGAAGTGATCGGGGAAAAAACGGGAATACGTCGAGAATATGGTAAATTATAAGAAAAATCCGAGAAAATGTTGTTTTACTCAAAATATGAAATATAATAATCATTAAATCAGTAAATAATAATGTTATTCAAACTTTAGTTTTTGTTTGTTTATTTGTAGCTGTATAATATATTTTATAATTCCTAGTAAACAATGTTAATTCAAATTTCAAAAAAATGTTTATTTAAATTTTAAAACTTATTATTAATAAAAAGATTAGTAGAAAAATGAGGTGGGGGGGGGGGGGGGGAGTTAGAAGGATGTGACATATTTTTTAGTCGGGAATTTCAGGAAAGGATGGGGTAATCAGGGAAAAAGTCGAGAATCTCATTGGTCAAGTTGAGTAGACACCATGGTTTGTGATGGACTTATGGATATCGTTCATACTTAACAACTATAATAGCATGGCTATTAAATCCATTACAGCTTATATGTTCATCTATTGCATTTCTGAGTTGTCATTTACATTAAAAATTAATATTTATTTGGAAAAATTAGAAGTAATTATTATTATTAGCACCGCATATTACTACTTGTTCAGCTCATACGCATTGAAGTAATTGAATTGAATGCTTATGATAATTGGATTTATCAGCTTATAATGAATTATTACAAACAACTATGAAATATAACTTCTTCTAAATGCTTTTAGTGTGTGAAGCTATTTAAATAAACTCACTATAGTACCTCATAATTCTTTCAAGGCTAAATTATTATTATTATTATTATTATTATTAGCACCGCGTCTTACTACCCGTTCGGGATATACACACTTATGCTAATGTGTAATGCTAGGGTGATTGTGAGATGAAATGAAGGACCTACAGTTTAACGTGTAATCCGAACCACGGTGGAGGCCTGGCATTCCCCACATTCACAAGATGTCTTGTCAGAGGTGAAGGAAGGGTTTGTAAATCAGATAAATCTGTGCCGGGACCGAGGATTGAACCCCGGCCGCCAGCACAGAAGTCTGACACCATACCCCTAGACCACCAGGTCACCTTCAAGGCTAAATTAATTTACCAAAATTATTCAAATCTCACTTTGACTTTGGGGATAGTTATTTCATATAATTTACTCAGCTACACTTCAAATTGAAAAAGTAAATTTTACAGACCACTTATTACAATCAAGTCCTTTAATACACCATTTATGGGATTAATAAATGTTATAGGGGATGAATAGTAACAAAAAACTTAAATATTTTGTTTCTCTATCAATTATTAATGTAAGAATTATTGTAGTAAAGTAAACATCTCTTGTTTATAAGATTTAGATTCAAAACTAGGGTCTTGTGTGTCAAAGGAAGTTTATATTATGTTTGGAAGACGGTATAGGAAAGGTGGATAGAAACATATAAAAGGGAAGGAAGCTTAAAATAATAAAATTTATAAAATATTGTATTCTCCATTCCCTACGGTTAATATTTGTATCTTTGGTTTGTTTAGAATGAGGAGATGGTGGCTGAAGGTGAACTACGCAGTAATCTAGATGATAGTGACAGAGTGAGAGAACTGCAAGACAAAGTGGGTGATCTTAAAGCAGAGGTGGGTGATATACATTATCTGTGTTGGCGTAAAAGTGTCCCCTATCCTTATCTTTTGTTGCAAACAATTTAGCCATTATGCTTTATTATGCAGAATTTATTCTTTTTTTTTTCATAATGTGTTGTGCTTTTATACTCTAAAAGAAATCCAATATTTAAAAACATTTATATTATTCAAGCTGACCTTGACATATTATATTATTAATGCTGACCTTTACAATGTGCACTTTGCTTTTTATTAACATATTACTGGCTTTTTAAAACAATTTAAATTTTAATGTCCTTGTCCTGCTCTTGTACAGAATTATATATTTTTAAGACTTAAGTTGTGGTCAAACCTTAATTTACAAACACAGAAACTTTAAATTAATATCACCTCTTATACAACCTATTTTTACAACGTTAAATAATGGTTTTCATTTTATAGTGTACCTATTCAGATTTTATATCGGAGAAGTAAAAAAAGTCACATATTTGAATATCCACAATTTATCACTACTATTGTTTAAATGTTTTATTCCATTTTTGTTTGCTCTTTATATGTCCTAATTAATTAAATTATTGTTTGAATTAATTATTTTACTGTTACCTCCCCCTTTTATGTAAGTTAACCGTATGTGGGTGTGGAGATCTGTCAGGATGTATTGGCTGAGGGTAAGGGGGGGCGGGGAGGATGATATGATTACTTTTATGGGTTCGTGATTGACGTTAGACTTGGTTTTTAAAGGTTTATTAATACTACTATTCTAATAAAAATACGATGTTAGAAGTGAAGTTAAAATGAGAACTTATTGAATATAGAGAAGCGAGCGACATAACAAGGTGTTATGAAGTTTTACCCATGGCCTGGCTGACAGCTAGGCAGTCCCTCCAAGGGCGTTGAACCTAGTTTCCTGGGCTTGAGTGGTAGCCCCAACTGGTACTTGGTGAACCCAACGACTTAGCCCGCGGGGCCCTGTGATAGGCAGCGTGACCTCCTAGCTTACGATCTCCCGTAATCAACCAGCCTTGAGGGCTTCAAACCCCTCTTATTTAAACCGACGAACGGCCTGGTTTCTAGCTATGGCTTGCTGGCACCTTCCTTTTGTGTCAGTGCTTCTAGTTTGCTTGTCATCATAACTATCCTTAAAACACCTGTTAGGTCACTTGCTATTTATAGCATAACATGTTTATACAACACACCTTCCAAATGAGGCCGATGGCGCCATTACGAATAGTCTCTACATATAAGGTTTTAAGAAACACTTCTCCTTACTTTTGAGGTATAGTTATAATTTAAATTTATGAATTGAGATACATAAAATAGTGATAGAAACAAGGACAAAAAAACAACATTAAAGTTAAAACAATACATTATAATATTAAATTATTGATTTGGAGGTGTCTTCATTTAATCTTGATGGGTGTTATTTCCTATCTTATCACTTTGGCAGGAATGTCAGCTTATTCACTTATAAAATAAAACATTATATCATCTGATCATATTTTAATGCTTCTTTCCCTGTACTTGGTTATAAATTCATTCTAAGTTTGCTGCATAATATACCATATCGGCCTGAATATAGTACAGTCTCCTCACACATAATAGGACCCTAATATTTTATAGGTGCTCTACATTAAAAATAAAATGTTTCGAATGTAACACAAGATAAAGACTTAGCAAATTTGACACAATCTTATTAGGCCCTCTGAATGCTTGTCTTGATGCGCAGGAATGCCTAAAAATGTTTAAAATCAGAAACACATCACAGATTCTTCCACTAACTTTTTTAATTTTTTCTATTTAGCACAACGTTAGACTACCCGTTCGAGCTATATGCTTAAGTACTAATTAGGCTAATGGGTTAGAAATTGGAAAGGTTGAATTCAGATTAATTTAACCCACATTTGCCTGAGGGAGAGTGGGAAACCAATTAGGGAAAACCACCCCCTAGTTCACCCAACTGCTATTCAAACCTTGATCTCCCAGTCTTTGGCAGTCTGGCTCAACACAAAACCAGCGCGTTAACTATCTATGCCACCGAGGTGTGTCTTCCACCAACTAACACTGACCTACTGAATTAGCAGTGCAGTTACACTGAAGAGTGAAAATCCTCTCCCTCTCTGTTTGGCCCATGAGTTTATTATTAGAGGCACGCATTCCTGCTGATTCCTGCCAGTACAGTTACAGATAACTACAAAATATACTAGGGCTGGTCTGGGCTTCGACACATTACCACTAAACAGCCCCTACTCCTTTCCATCCCAACAAGAGAACCACTTCCTGGTCAGTACAAAGGACCTTGTTGTCTGCTACCAAGCTGATCATCAGCTTAACAGACTGTGCCATAATTGCTTGATGATCGGATTAATAATCGGCATCGGCCCAACCCTAAAATATACCTCTTTTGGAATCTGACAGCTTATTTCAGTGAAAAATGTTAGGCTGCTCATGTAATATGAGTACAGTTTTTGGAAGGTCATTTTTAGGAGAAAAACCTGGCACTATATTTGGGCCAATACGGTATTATGTTTTATATTATTCTGGGTTTTGACAAACTCCCTTTGTTTATATGTGACCATCTTGATTGCCATCACAATGAAATCAATGTATCATAGCTATGAAATCTAACCTCACCTCCGTGAGTAAATTAAGAAACCCAACTAATTAACAGAGATAGCAAACTAACTACCAATAATGTTGAGGTTTCATGTTATTTTTGCTATAATAGCTCTTTAAAGGAAAACCTCTTTTTACTTCTTAATTCTTGAGTTACATTTTGTTATATATGGAAGCTACAGGAAAGGTGGATGGATACAAATAATAGGGACTAACCAAATGTTAAGTTTAGAGTGAAAAGAGCACATTTGACACCTTACTTTTTGGTCACTGGATAATCTAGTAATGGTTGCTTCTAAAAGAAAATCAGTTGTTATGCTATCACTCAATCCCATAATTTAGACTTCATCTTATCAAAACTAAGAAACAAACTAAACAAATGATGGTAAATGATTATTGGTAATTAATCACTGAACATATACAAGAAATATAAAGGAAAGATAATGAATATAACTCTTAATAAATATCTCATTTTACTTTTGAAAGTACAATTATTATTTATTTAACAAGGTGGTTCAGTAAATAGCTAATTATTTAGTAGAAATGGTGAAACTAGATTCTAACACTGAACATTTTTAATTGGTTTTAATAAACATATCTTCCATAGGTTTTGTTCTAGTGTGATTCTTTAGTAAGTAATACAAAAGAGCATCTTAATTTCCAAAGAAAAGAAATATCCTTTTTTTCACTCTCAAAACCATGTATGTTTGTCTTTATACTTAACTTATATGACTAAATAAAATAATAAAAGGTACCAAATTATAGAAAATATTAACTTGAAAGGAGAATAAGGTTTCGAAACTTGCACACTTTTTAGAAACACTGCATTTTCACAGATACATTACTATTAGCATCGCGTCTTACTACGCTTTCGGGTTATACCCACTTCACAGATACACACAGCCAAATAAAGTAATCTTCATGACACCTTATTACCCTCAATAGCAGAAAAATACTAAACACTAATCAACACTATCAAGTTCTATCAATGTAGCTTGGATCATAGTTGACGATTTTTTTTTACTTCCTGCTATGTTTTTTTTAGTTTTATTAAGGGTTTCAGCTTGTTTTTTATGGTATTACTATTTATCTAAAATAGGTATATTTTAGAGTAGCTGACAAATTATATTTAAATTGGTTTATATTAATAAAGTTTATTAAGTCTGAACCAAAACTCTAAATGTTTAAAATTCAAATTCAAATTCTTACAATTTTTTTTTTTTTTTTTACTTTCTCACTACCTTACAGGTAGAAAAAGTATTGTGATCGTCAAAAAAATTGAACTCAAGATTTTGATGAATGTCGACGTTTCATGACTCCCTTGAATCCGAAAAAGGGATTTTTGAATTTTCTCTGTCTGTCTGTCTGTCTGTCTGTACCTCCAACTAGAGCCTAAACTATTTTACCGATCGGGCTAAAACTTGGTATCTAGGTTTTTTATAGGGTTGCCCCGAGGGGTTTTTGGAATTGGATATCTAACCCTAAAATTAAGGATAGTTTATTGAAGGGCAAAAAGAAAAAAAAAAGTAAATTTTCTCAAAATGGCTACTCGCAATATTTCAGCAAAATTACTTAAAGGGCTCTGTCTGATGGGTAAATTATATTTTTTTTATATTATCTCCTAAACTATTTGAGATATGAAATTACTTATCATTACAAATATGTAGGTCTATTTATAGTACAAATATTTTATTTGAAGCATATTTTTATAAAAAATGTTGATGAATGTCAACAGCTCATGACTCCCATAACTCTAAAAAAGAAAGAAGGGGTGCACTTATCAGTGTATTGATATTTAATTTTATTTTTCAATTGCACACTATGGGCATGGGTTATGCTCTTATAGTTAACCAGCCATTTAAAGCATCTTTATACACACGTTTTTAATATGCATGTAAAATATCGAGGGGTTTAAGATAGTCCCAGCCCCCTCAAAATAAAATCGGGGAAGGGGTTCAGGTTCCCCTAGTGTCAGATTCCCTGTTCAATCTTGATACTTTCTGCCTGTTTCATTTAATGCTATTAACTAATTAATAATAAAAAAATGCTTTAAAATACTACTTAATGTGACCTCTGGTTCACTAAAAAGTTACAGCAATGTGTTGCAAGTATGAAAAGTGTAGTAACTGGGGGCCACACTAGACTTTACATTCAGGTGTACTGGTCACAAGTATGGTCATACCCTAGGACAGTTGTGTGCAGCCCTGGGGTCTCGAGCTATCAAGGGGTCACATACATTTTTTTATGGATGACAAAGAAGATAAGTAAAAGCTCTATTAGGTAAAATATTGCCTTTGTAATTCTGTAAGCAAGTGCTAATGACTTGACTATAAACATTTGTTAGCTGTAGAAACATTTATAGGGCACCAAATATTATCCATGAATGTAAGTAGGAGGAAAAAACTTATTTTATTTACATGATGGCATGGGGTCTTATTAATAAAATAATACTTTGTTGTGGTTGCTTCCACGAAACAATAATGCACCATTACCTGGAACAGGTAACCAGAGGATCAAATCTACAGTCAGCAAACTCAAACCAGTGCTAGTCATTGTTCAAATCCCAATTGCTTGGAAGCCAATCTCACGGCTGATACTAGGTACATTATTAAACTTGACCAAAAATCGAATCGAAGTGCATTTTTCGGCATTCTTCACATGACAACAGCCATATTGAGATCACTGGTTTAAGAGTTTTTTCATTATTTTTTTATATTTTATTACTTTTTTTAAATCATGCTATAACAATGTCACTTGTCTCAATTTCACGGTTTTAAAAAATAGAACACAGAAAACAGCATTACAAAACAATGTCTGGTTCAAGCTATGCTACCTACTTTCTTAATTTGTTTTCTCTGGGGTGAGATGGGCTCCTAACGAGAATCCTAATGCACCACATAAACGACATATCTATGATCTTTTTTGTTATTCTTTGGACCTTAAATTTTTCTGACAAGTATGCGGACTTTATCTTATCTTTCATGATTATTCAATTTAATATATGTAATTTTCATTATGTTCTATACATTTTGACCACAACTTGTTTACTTTTTTTCCATGCAATGTGTTGTAGTGTGGTGTAGTTGTTAAAAGTGTTATTTTTTTCACTAATGATAATATCTTCTTCACAAGTTGCTGTTTGCACTTGCCAGCAAGTGCACAAAATGTATAAGTTGTTTCAGTGGTGTACATAACTATAAGACAGAGATAACCAACTGTGCTAAATTATATATCATAAAATATTAATTTCTTGAAGGCTGCATGATTTTTTAAGTTTAGTTTTTTTAATGTTTGGCTTATACATTTGCAGGAAATACTTAGCTTATTATAGGTAGGTACATTTTGTTTAACTTTATTTGTATACCGGTGTCTAAAAATTGTTTATGTTTCCAATATAACCATAATCATCATCAACTATTTCCAGTCTTTAGCAGGGTCAGTTTAGTAAAATGTCCCACCTTTCTCTTTCCTTTTACCACTCTTCTTTTTTAATTTGTTTCCATTCTTATCTTCTCACTTGCACATGTGTTATCTGTTCCTCTTCCATCTCTTTCTTAGGTCTCCCTTGCAATCTTTTTCCAACATACTTAATCTCTACAGTTCTTTTTGGGAGTCTTTCCTTTTCCATCCTTATTACATCACCACATTACCACTTTTGAATTAGAAATAGGTATATTAAAATTTAGAGGAAATATACCTGGATTTGCAAGAAGGGAGAATGGATAAATCCATAGAAAAAAAAAGACCAGATGGTGATGATGATGATGATGATGATGATGATAATGGCGCCTAAGCTAACAGGACCATAAATCCAGGTTTTTGAATTTTTTTCTTTAGATATGATGACAACATTTATGACTTGACTGATTAATTAAGTTTTTACAGACATATCATACCAGCAAGTTAACTAAAGTTCCAACGTTTGTCAAAAGTTTGACATTTTGAGGATTCCACACTTGAAAGACATCTAACATGATTTATAAATTAAAGAACACAGTTTAATATATGGTCAGTTGACATCCATCATACTTTTATATACATAGAAATATTCCTACATTTAGATAACACTATTATTTCAATTAATTTTTCTGATTTGGGAAACTTGCGACGCATTAGTATTAAGACACATTTGTTGAGTTTTACCGATATTTGACGGCTTTTATTTTTCTTAAGTTCACTTACAAGGGATACTGCATAATAATAATCCTGAGTTATAGCTGATCATTTTGAATTTGAATTCTGTTGGAGTGGCCATTTCACACATTACATTTGTTTACATGCACACGGTTTTAATTCATTGTTTGAAGGCTTTTATATTCCTGTGCCTAATGCGGAAAAGTATATTTTTTCTTGTCTAACAGATTGCCATTCACCTATTAAACTTGATTCATTTGTATGCCTTTTACAATAGAAAATTTATTTAGGGAATTGAATGTCATTAACTTCAGTTGCAATTTATAAACTAAGATCTGTTATAATTAATATTTACAAAAATATAAATATTTTCATTCCTAAAACATTTTTGATAGAAAACATGCATTTTAAAACACATTTTGCAAGATAATATTTACCTATGTACTTAAACATTCATACCTAAAATTTACAAAACTTTGAGATTTCTAACAAGTTCCAAAGTGTTTAATGCCACATCAAACTTTTTGATTAAATTCTTAATTTCTCGCAACCAACTTTTAACTGTCAAAAATATCCACATGCTTTGACAAGATTCTTGTTTTATATTTAGATATAAATGTAAAGCTTTTTTCTTTATTTTTCAGAATATTAAATAAAAGTATATTTAGTTAACATTCAGTTGGTTGTCTCTGTCCAGCCAATGCAGCTGTACTAACTTGTCCATCTCTTTAGTTTCCCACGCCCACAAGTCCAGACGTTGAGCCGTGGAAATGGCCGGAGTAAGTGGACTGATAAAAAGCTTACCTGCTTGCCTTGGCTCCTGTCTTGAATCTCGTTATTATCTTATTATCGATTTTTTTTGGGGGTGTTTAGCTGCATGTTCAGTGGTGTGTGCTCAAGGTTTGTTCAATCAGAAACACACATCTTGGTATATTTTTTCATTAAATGATGAAATATGTTCATGACATTAAAAAACATGTGAAAACCATATTTAATAAAGTATACTTATAGCTACAAATTTTTGCTAGTTAACTTTGGTAAATTTTACATAATATAATATACAATAATTTATGGAAATTGATTTAAAAAAATAAGTAAAATTTAACCAAAGAGTGTTAATTGAGTGAAGTAAGTCTATCTAGCTAGAAAAAGTGAAGAAAACTTGGGTATAATTTAACAATGTGACGCCTACTTCATTCTGTCTTCCATAGTAGTATTAGTCACACATACATTAAAACATACATAAATCCAATACCGTTGAAATATTACCAACTTTATTTGCATTGAAAGTAAGGTTTTCACACTTGAGTCACGTTGAAAAAAAAAAAATAACCTCCGATATTTTGGCTGTAGTTAAAATAGCCATCATCTGAGATGTTGGATGCGAATGAGTGCCTAAAGTTGGAACAAATTATTCCCTCAACCTGGCTCAAACTCAAAAACATTAATTCGCAATTCAAACTTCGTCTGTGAAAGCCTTCAAAAAAAACATTATTTGCGTTTCAATATATAACTTTTTCTACTCTAGTAGACAAAAGAAAGGGATAAGTTGACACCTAAAATTATAGCCACATTGGCCCCCTTTTTTTCCTATCTATATGGGTTTTCACAACTCGATTTTTACTCATTGGTTAATTTTTACTTATTTTTATCACTTTACATCCATAGTAATGCTATTATTGATCTATTTGGCCTTCTCATTTCCAAACAATGATTTTACATTAAAACATTATCTGAGCTAATTGTGCTAGGAATACAATAATCTGGGATTCCACGAGAATAAAAGAAAGTAAAGTTAACTCATACTGGGATTAATATGTATAACTATGAATAAATATAAATGACTGTGAATGTTTTTAGTTGTCATGTTTACAGTTATTGTGTGTTTCTCATAGCTTATCACTTCTGAGTTTTCTGAAAACCTAATGCTTTAAGTGAAAATAACTCCTACATTTACATTATATTATTGAAACTTTAGCCAACATTTTGAAATATTATTATGGTTCCTTTTTAATACGCTCTTATCACCTTTTTCGTTATTTTTCTTATGTAAATTTCTGGTGAATCAAATGAAGCTTGAATCCTATAAAATAATTATTTTCAATTGAACATACTTTGGCCATGTTTATTCTTTGTAATGTATTAAATAATTTATTTTATTGTAAATAGCATCATGTCAACATCTTCCATTTTAGTTGTGAACAATTTTGTTTTTTCCAATAGTTTCTTGATTAGTTACAATACACTACATTTATAGTAAATCGTCTGGTAGATCCTCTTTTTATTATTGGTAAAAATATATTTTGGCTGAAACCTAAAAATATTTATAAGTATTAATGTAAAAAGGTTCAGGAATAAGTGGTCCATAGTCCTCTATAACTGAAAGATTTTGTTGTTTTAAAAAACACAAATAATTACCTTATATATAAATAAAACTTTTAGATATAAACCTCACTTTTTTTTAAAGTGACATAATTTACCTTTTGTGTTTTAGGTCTATTTTTTAGAAAGTTTGATTGCATATAGGCTATATCTGCTTCAGTGGTCACATGGCATAAGGTGTCACTCTTATGTTATACTAAAATGCCAATAACTGGGAGGTTAGGGATCAAATCCCGGTCAGGTGTACTGAGGGTGGTTTTTCCAAATTGGTTTTCCACTCTCTCACCATGCAAATGTGGGTAAATTTCCTCATACCCAACCTATTAGTGTAATTAGCACATAAAAATTTGTATAACCTGAACAGGTATTAAGAAGCAGTGCTAAATTAATAAAAAAAGCAAAACCTAGATTAAGGGATTGGGCAGAAATTACCAATTTTTAATTACTCTACAACCATTATCTCTGACCAGAGGTAGCAATATAAAGGACGAACTTTGCTCCTATTTTTTCTTTTTTAAAGTTGTGTAGTATTTGTCCTTCAATCTGTACATATCACTCTGGCTTGTATCTCCATCCATTGATAAATATTTACGAGATGATTTACTGATACTTCCTCTATAAGGGTTCCCAGTTGATATCTTTACTTGAGAATTATTGGTGGGTAAGGTGTCAGACTCCTGTGTTGGAGGGACCGGGGTTCAATCCTCGGTCCTGGCACAGATTTATTTGATTGCCAAACCCTTCCTTCACCTCTGACAAGACGTGTATTAATCACAACTTGTGAATGTGGGGAATGCCAAGCCTCCACCATGGTTCGGATCCCACGTTAAACTGTAAGTCCTCCATTTCATCTCACGAACACCCTTCCATTACACATTAGCGTAAGTGCGTATAACCCGAACAGGTAGTAAGATGCGGTACTAATAATAATAATGTTTGAGAATTTAAATTGTTTATTTTATTTTTACTTGTGTGCAAAATATACTATTTAAAAAAAAGTTGGTAGTGTACCTACTATCAACTTAAGTTGTATCAGTTTGTATTGGATAAGTTTCTCATTTATAATATTTTTCATTGCTTTAATGGTTAAATATATCAACAGTGTTTGTAAATATATTTTCAAAATTTTTATTCTACTTATTTTTTAGCGCCACCACGTCTTACTATTGTTTGAGTTTTACATAATTAATTTTTAGTTATAACATATTTTGTAAGCAATTCCTAACTTAAAATATGGAGACCAACCACTACACACAAAAATAAAAATATATAGTTTTTGTTATTTAATACTTTTTTTTATTTGAATAATTAAGTTACATCTCTGTCTCAGTGTGATAATCTAGTTTTTTTGTTTTGTTTTTTTAATACATAGGTACTCGTACTACATTGTAAGATTTAACAAATAGGTTTTCAAGTGTTTAATTGGCATCATTTCAATTCAACCAATTTTCCCCAGGGGACATTTAAATCATTCGGCAGTTCAAACCAATTTATTTGAAACAGAAAAAATTTTCTTATACTTTTATTACAACAATTGTTTTGCATTAACCATTTTGTTTTGTAGGCTTTTTCTGCAAGTGTTTCAGGTAAAACTTTTTCCGGCTTTGACCCATGTTGCTAAAACTATTTCCAACATTTGGATCATCATTGCAACAGCGATAAATTCTAATAGGCTCTTCATCCTCAATCCAGATTGCCTCTGATTATTCCGGTTCAAACTACAGACAGAGTACCTCGTATCTATGATCATTGTGTACAAAACCAAATAATTCAACTGTAATAATACGCTGGTCGAATGCGCCAAGGTAGAGTTGACAAGCGTAGAAAAATTATGAGTGATCGCAGGCTCTTTGATATATTTATATATGTATCAGATACTTATTTCTTGGATACAGACTTTCCCTTTTATGTTCCTTTAAAGTATAAGGAAGTATTGTACAGGGCGTACTTTATACCTATTGTCACATATGCAGCAGAAACATGGACAGGGAATATAAAAGAGACTAGGAAAGTGGAGGCCACGTGAACAAAGTTTGAAAGGAGCATGTTAGCTGTCATTAGGAGAAACAGGATTAAGAATGAATTTATCCGGGGAAGAGTCGGAGTGCAGGGAGTACATGAGATAATAGAGGAAGCAAGGCTGAGATGTTATGGACATGTAATGAGAATGGAAAAAGAGGATTCCAAAGAAAACGTTGGAAATGGAGTATTTGGGAAAAAGACCGCAGGTGAGGCTAATAAAGAGATTGGAGGAGCAGATAACAGTTCAAGTGAGAGGAGATGAATGTAAGAAATCAAAGGAGGAATAGTGGTTGAAGGATAGAATAAGAGGAGGCATTTTACTAATCTAACTCGGCCACAGGCTGGAAACAGTTGATGATGATGATGATGATGATGATGATGATGATGATGATGATGATTCATACTTTCCTCATATATGTATATCCTCACTTTTATAGAAAAATGTATATAATAAATCAAATATACATTTGCATATTAATGAATACTTAATTTTCTTATGACATAACCGATTATGACCATTCAAGGTAATTTTGGACATATTCAAATATAAGTGCTTGATATATATGCGAGTTTAAAATAGTCAACTATCAACTTTTAATGAAAACATTTTTTTATCACGTGATGACTGAAAATTGCCACAAGATTGACCAATTGCCAACTCTTGGTCCAAGGCGTTACTCTTTCATATTCTAACACTCTTTACTGGAAAATCAGGGCTCAAATGTCGGTAGGATGAATTGAGGATGCTCCTCTTTGATTTTCTACTCTCCTTTCATGTAAACAATAGTACATTTCCTCTAAATTCAACCTTCTTCATCCATACCACATAAGCTTAAATGGTATGTGCACATCTAACTTGAACAGGTAGTGAGACGCGGTGACAAAAAAACAAAGTTACTATAATCGTCCTCAAAAAATGGCTGTTGCAATGATAGCCAAAACATTTTGAATAGTTTTATAAACATTACCCAGGCCCAAGAAAAGTTTTACTTCAATTAAATGTTATGTTTAAATTTGATCATAGTTTAGTTCCTAAAATAATTGGTGTATGTAGTAAGTTGTGAAATTAGATTAACCAAACAGCATGTTTATAATTTCTCTTTTCTTTGTTTTGCAGTTCAAAATGTATACAGTGAATGTTAATTTTGTTTATTAAAAAAGTTTTTTCTCTCCCTTGATAGTGGAATGCTGGTTAGATAATGTGATGATTTTGTATGTTCTTAATTTATGTGAGATCTTTAAAACTAATATATTTTTAGTGTAGACCTATATAATAAAATCTATTGGTAGCTTATTTTTGCTATACCTTATGTTGAGATACACAAATGATGCTATGCAAGTCTGTGTTAAGTTTATATGATTTGTCCACACTATTGTAAAACATGTTGTTCTTATGGGCTATGATAGCGCTATTGTAGTAAGTCTTTGTACTTAACTACATAAGTATGCTTAAAAATGTACATATTTGAATAGCACACTGCCATGGAAAAGATTTCAGATAGCTTGGTTGGTAGAGCAGTCGACATTCTAGCCGGAAGACAGGGCTCAAATCCCTGTTTGAGTGTCATTTTTATATAGTTTCACCCATACTCAGAATGTCATTTGAATATGATAGATTTGTTTTACTAGTGTAACAGTACCCTTTGTGAAAGTCTGTTATTCACTTCTTACACTTGCTCTCGGTGACTGTGTTGAATGGCACAACTACATTGGAGTGTGGTCCTCAAAATTCTCAATAGACTCACCACACACATTATTTAAATCATGATTCAACTAAGGTATTGAAAGTAAAACTAATTAATCACATACTCTGTAGTTTCCAAAACAAATCTTCTTAAGTCAGTAACCTTAAGACCGGCCTCGGTGGCCAAGTTGGCTAACGCGCTAGTCGTGTGAACTCGACTGCTGAGGACGGGGAGATCAAGGTTCGAATCTTGGTCGGGTGAACTGGGGGTGGTTTTTCCTAAATAGTTTTCCACTCTCCCTCCACGCAAATGCGGGTTCACTTCCTCTAATTCAACCTCCAATTCCTAATCCATTAGCGAAAGGAGTACTTAAAGTGTATAACCCTAACGGGTAGTAAGACGCGGTGCTAAATAATAGTAACCTTAAGGCTGGTTTGATGTATTTTTTTTATCTCTCCTAAGCTGGACATGCACTTAGTCCTTTATTCAGATGACTAGTGCTGCATGCACCATCTAGTGGAAATCTCAAGTACTATTGGAGCTATGATATGGGGCATTAAAGAGCCTACATGAAGCTAATTTTTAGGAGAAAAACTTATAAATAAAAAAGTTGTAAGAAACTGCTGGCTATCTTTTCCACATATCTTTTTCATTTGCTTGTGTCATTCAAGATTTTTGTGTTAAACAACTTTCACAAACATTTTTTGTACATGTCAGGTAATATAGATCTACTTTGCACAAAGCCTATTGCACAAGGCTCACAGTGCACTTTCTGATTGTTTTCTGTGAGGTCGGTGTCATAAAGTGGCTGAGTGCACTGAAAGTAGTTTTACATGATTAATTTATAAATAGTCTTCTGAGTCTCTCCACACTAAGGATATAATGAAACTTAAATGCTTCTTATTTAACTTTTTCCCATGTTTGAGTAAGAAGACAAAAATCTAAATACGTGGCATGCTTTTATTTGATTTGCTAGCCTCAAACATATTGCGAAAGATTGATGTTTGCACTTTTTCCCCTCAATATAATTCATTTAACTATTTGGTTTCTTATAAACAATGTGCACACATTTGGGAAGCAAAATATTTTGAGAAATTTAACAATTTTTTTTTTATATTATTACAATTTCCATTTTAATTGTTTGTTGTCTCTGGCTCTTCTGTGAATTTCCATAACTTGTGAAGTAGGCCCATACTAATTACTGTTTCCAGCCTGTGGCCTGGGTCAGTTTTTTATTCAAGTCATATATATTTAGCTAGCTGGCTAGCAAGGCCTGTTGTAGTTTTGAAGCATCTCGGCTTCAAATTTTAAAAAATCCGCCATTTCAAAGTTTTTAATCTTGTCCGGTATTGATACACTAGTTCTGCACCTATTCTTTGTGACAATTGTATTTTCTTAATTTTATTTGTTTTTGTTGCTAGATCATGAGGTTAGAAAGTTGGAAACAACGCTGGATGGGAGGCAGCCATGCACCGGCATCTCGCTCTGCCTCGATTGACACGGAGAGCGAACATGATGAGCCCAACGACTTGCAGCTCCAACTTAACAGTGAGATGTCCAGTCCAGAGGTCTGACCGATATAACGAGTGTCTCGACACACAAATAAGTGTTTTACTGTACCTACTTTGATTTACCACAAAACTTGCAATGTGTTGTTGGCTGTGTTTGGAAATGCTCATACTCGTCATTACCTAAGATGAAACGTTCAAATAGGTAGAGTAACTGTTTAGGAAGAAATCAATTTTTATCGATACAGAGAACTATATGTGCACACATGAATTCAATATTACTCAGCATTAATGGAGCATTACTGTTCAGCATTTATATGTATTTTTCATGTGTAGATCTTTTTTTTTAAACTTGTTAAAATAAAAAAAAGTTTTATTGTAATTTATAATAAATTTAGTTTGTGTGTATATTTGTGTACTTAACCTTGTAAGCAATGCACTGGTAAGATAAACACTTCTGACATATGTGTTTGTAAATGTAATGTGCGTGTGTCAGAAATTTAATGGTAGCTTCATAAGAATATGATTTGAAATTATATTATTTTTAATATATTTGGGAAATAAATCTAGCAAGGCACCACATATTCAATCATTTTAACTTCAACTTGGCCAATATTTTGAACATATTAGTAAACTTAATTTTTTAAGCCTTTTATTTATTTTTATCAAAACATTTTATTTTATAAATCATTGTTTGTCTTTCTTTATGTCTTACTTTAGTTTTTACAACATTGTAATTTGTTCAAACTATTTTTGATTTTAGAATACTATTTATTGTTCAGTATTAAAATAAAGTATTTCTATTTGATGTTTCACTTTGAGTACTGTATGGGCCCGAATACAGTACGGTCTCCATATAATATGAACGCAAAAATTTTTAAGGTGTTCTACATAAAAAATAAAAAGTCTCGAATATACGTTGAGATAAAAACTTAAACAAATTTGACAAAGTTTTATTAGGTATTCATTTCTTTTTTGATGCACAGGCACTCCTAAACTTTTCTTTATTATTTCTCAAACGTTGTTTATTAACCTCGAAAACACCAAACTTGTTAGTGACCTGCAGTCTGTATGCTATTTGTTTGTAGTGCCTCGTGTATTGCTCTTAATTTAAAATTCATATCATAGCTTCTTCTCATTCCTTTGCTTATTTGAGATGATGAAGAATCGTTTTTTTTCAACACGTTCACTTGCTTGTAGATCTCCCTGGGAAATTTTCTTAATATCATTTAAAGAACACAGATTCTCCCACCAACTAACATACTAAATTACTAATTCAATTACACTGAAGGGTGTAAATTCTTTATAGATGTGCGCGGTGATTCCCACCAGCCGTTACATTTCCAGCAAGGTACAAAATATATATTTGTAGGAATCTGCTTGTTTTTTTAAGTGAAAAATGTTTTGTTTCACAAATAATAAGAATGTAGTTTTCAGGAGGACATTTTTAGGAGAAAAACTTCCCACTAGATTCGGGACAATACAGTACTTTGTTTTATTTGGGTACTTAATATGTTTCCATTATTTTTTTTTTTTAATCTCAACAATAATTGAAGTAGTATGTAATCAAATAGTTATGAGATTTATGATTGAATTGTTTTTCAATATATAATAGTTTATTCAAGCTTTGTCATCAATAGGTTAGCACAAAATTCGCAATTTAAATATATACATATTTTTTTTTACTCTATTAATTATGAGTTCCTCACTTTAATCAATTTTCCAAAACTTTTATACTGATTATTTAAGGAACCTTTTTTTAGCTCACGTTTTTACTTTTTATAATCTTTTGAAATATGGAATTAACTTCCTTCCACCCACTCAAAAGATGACTTTTAAAATAGATTTGATGGGCATTTTCTTCTCAAACACCTACCACAATAAAATACAGTTTAGTTTTATAGGTAAGTTTTATTTCATTTACCTGTGGAGCGCTAATGTAAGACAAATATATTACAGCTAAAAATAAATACTCATACTCTGTTCAAATATGTTTTGGTTTGAAAGTACAATAAAAATTAAATACCAGATTTAACTTTTTTTCGACAGATTGCCAATTTCTCTACCTTGACACTTGAAGGTTGGGAGGTATTCCCACTCAAACTATGACTCATGTCATGCATGAAAAAAAACTTATCAACGAAAGGAAACTTGGATCACACAATTTTTAAAACTATGTTAAACAGCTCACTTCAATTTAAAAATTTAATTTGATAGAACAAAAAATTTATTCCTGGTTTTTAATTAAATACTAAGTTTTTTACGCTTGTCTTTTAATGTTTTACTGACTTATAAGTAGCTGTATAAAAAATAGCAGGGGAATTATACTGTACTGTGTCACTGGTTTATACTATTTTAGTCAAATTATTGCATTCAAATTAAATCTGTTTTATACAGTAAGATCACTCAATATGGATGTCCTTACTCACTCTTATCAATTAATTATATTTCACGCAAAACTTGAATCTTGTATTATATGCTCAAAAAACTCTTGTGTAAAAATAACCTGTTATAATGTGTCTGGACATAATTTGCTCTTGAAATGTTAAGAACTAATAAAAATTGTAAATAATGTATTTTGTAAGATCGTGACTCAAAAAACTCGTGTAATATTGAGTCAAGAAAATAAGGACGTAAAAGTAATTATCTGTGTATTTGTTGAATGTAAAACCTTCTTTGGAAGTTGGCTGTTTTAAATGAAAGTCTGAATGGCAAACCAGTCCTCTTTATTTGTTAATTTTACACTTCATATAAATATATGTTTATCAATTTGTTAATTTTTATTGTTAGATAAAACCATACAAAAAGTGATTAACTACTGAAAGTACTTGGGGAATCTATTTTTTAGCATTTATGTATAATTATCGTATCTCTTTGCACATACAAATGCAATTTAGGGGGTTAGCATCATTTTGACGACTGTGCATATTTTGACTGATACACATGGGAAAAAAAAAAATGCAGATTCACATTTTGAGCTCACTCCCATCCAGGAGTGAAGATACCAGTGGGAACCAAGGGCTATACATCTGCCTATGAGTCGATGTGGTTCTCCCTTCGGGGGGATGGGGGGGACGTCGTTCATAAGAAATACAGTTGATAAAACTATTGATATATTGTTAATAGTATCAATATAAATGAATCAGATAGCCGAAGCCATCATCCATGCACACTAGTGAGGTTAGCACCATCTAGATATCAAATTCTGAAAATTGAAAAATTACACCTGACACTAAGTGAAGGTCCCGAGTTCAATTCCCGTTTCCAGGTGTCATTTTTCAATTTTAAGAATTTGATAAGTATCAATATACTAAATCTGATTTGTATATGTCTTGTTTAAGGAGACCTAACTACTGCTAAGTCATTGAAAACAACAACGGATCCTTTCCTCTATCCCTTATTCTTTATTCTCACTACCTTTGATCGCCCCTCAGAGAGGTCAGGTTAGTCTAAGTTTGGTTTGTACCCTTCTGTCTCCTCCCTCCTTTGCACCCTACATCCACAAAGAGATATTGTCATGCATTTCTGTGCACATTTGTATGGACAGTAAATAAACACACACTTGGTGTGTATGCATACAAAATACACTAACACTGTGTAAAGCTATTTGAAGTTTTCAAGTACCTTATAGCCTTAAGACGACACTATTAGAATCTCACTGACCACTAGCTATAGGTATTCAGTGTCGCTAGAGGGTTTTGGGGGTAAAAGACCCTGAAACACCGGTGGCTAAGAAGGCATAGGAATTCCTCCCCAGTAAATATTTGACACGGGTGCCTCTAAATCAATTACCTTAGAATTTTCCATTTTTCAAATATTTCATTAAATTCTTCATTCCTAGTTGAAACAAGGTACTCTTCATTAGAAAATTTAGAACTTTTTGGATCTGAATTTTGTAATGAATATAAGCTCAAAAGTGTTTACCCACATACTTTTTTATAATAATAAAAAACATTATTTTTGGCTATTATGTTTGACAAATGCGAAAAATTAGGAGTTTTACAGGAGTTAAACCGTTCACCTATATTCTCATCTCCATCACTCTTCACATACTCTGTGCCATCAGACTTGGAATACATAAAAATAAAAATAAAATTATAATGGAGGGGGGAGGAGGGGAGAGATGGACAGAGACTGTTTTTCATAAATGGTTTCCTACAGTGCTTACTTTCGTCATCTCTAGCACATTAGCTTAATAAATTTATGTGTATAACCCAAACGGGTGAGGCGCATTGAAACAACAAACAAACAAACAAACAAATAGAGTTTATAAGAAACTTTTTGGTTCAAGGTAACATGACTTTTTTTTTTCCAACACAACTTGCTACCTATCCAAGAAATATGCATATTTTATACTAACATAGTAAGGATGAGAAATATTAGATTCAGATAAAATGTAATCAACATTTGTGGAAAGGGATAGTGAGAATCCGTTTAGGTAAAATCATCCTTATTACACCCAACCAGGACTCTATCCCTGATCTCCCCATCACCGACAATCCAGTCAAGTGCATAAGTGGTGCTTTAGACCATGAGACCCTGATGAGGGTGTGAAGGGCAAGAAATTAATTAAATTTTTGGGGTAGGGGATACTGTTTCTATTGCGTCCAGCCAGGATTTGAACCACTACTTGCTAAGTCACTTGCTGGATCTGTTTGTCACAGAGTGGGAAAACTCTTCTAAATGCAGCAAGACAGGTAAAGGGAGAGAGGGGGAGAGATGATATATTATTTGGATCCGTATTTTCTTACAGTTTTTGTTCAAAATAATTAAAATATTTCTTCATTAAGTTTAATTCTATACACATAAACAGTTCTTGAATATTTGTCACAATCATTGTGGAATTTGACCAGAACTTTTTCTGTTCATTTAAAAAGTCTCTTAGAATTCCATTGTGCTCATGACCACGGCCAAACTTTGATGACATAAAATTAATAAAAAAATTACCTTTAAAATAACATAAAGATTCTAAAAAACTACTTAAATTTACAAAAAAAAATGAGCTAAAAGTTTTAACAAAAACTCTCCCATTGGGCTTACAAACAAGTCAATAGCCTTAACATGGTTCTAGATTCTCCCATTTGGGCTGCATGTCCTGCCCACTGTAATTTGTGTTACTTGATTAACCTAACAAATCCTTGTGATGAGTACAGAGTATGTAATTCATCATTATGTAACCTCCTCCACTACCAAGTATCCTTGTCCCTTTTTGGAACAAATATATTCCAAAGCAGGGACTCGGAACAGAAATTTTTATCGGTTATATTTTTATATTCAGAGGAAGTGTATCCGCATTTGTGTGAAAGGATAGCAGAAAACCGCTTTGGAAATAACACTCTGGATCAAAAGAATTGATAGATTAAAAAAATATATTAAAACATACTTAAATAACAATAGTGCATCCTTCTAATTTGCATCTTGACCTCTCACCGTAAATCTCATAGTCAAAAACTTCTGAACTGGGTTTTATTTAACGCGCCCCATCAATAATATTATTCAAACCACTTACTAACAACATAAATAATCACCTCTGCACTGTACACAAGGAACACGTTCACTGAGAGATACTTCCTAATTTAAACTTGACTGAAAAAATTTAAAGTTTGGATAACCCTTTTTCCCCTAACAAAAGCTGTTCAACCAACCACCAGATTATTAGTTTTCACTTTCAGGAAATTCCAAGTAAGTTACAATAGATTTAGATTGCTTGTCCAAAAGAGATGATTTCTTAATTTCAGTATTTCAACTTCTAAAGAATGTGGTATTATCTGCTGTCTATAATAGTTGATACTTCTTCTTAAACCTCCAGTTTAAACATTAAAGTGAGAAAACGGTGAACAATGTGACAGTCATGACACTCCCTCTGGAATTTAAACTCACTAGTATATTGCTCAATAACTCTCTTATAACCACCTTATAAAAGTGGTTCCAAACAAAGTAGTAAACTAAAATATATCAAGCCCTTTTATAACTCACAGAGAAATAAAAAAACATTTCAAAATTAAATTAGACCAAAGGAAAAAAAAAAACTTTTAGAAACTTTACTAACCTATAGGGGTAAGGTGTCAGACTTCT
The DNA here is from genome assembly GCA_039000515.1 of Timema cristinae. Taxonomy (NCBI): domain Eukaryota; kingdom Metazoa; phylum Arthropoda; class Insecta; order Phasmatodea; family Timematidae; genus Timema; species Timema cristinae. The sequence goes on from JBCFYV010000024.1 coordinate 25,095,688, forward strand.
GTGCTGGCGGCCGGGGTTCAATCCTCGGTTCCGGCACAGATTTATCTGATTACCAAACCCTTCCTTCACCTCTGTCTGACAAGACATCTTGTGAATGTGGGGAATGCCAGGCCACCACCGTGGTTCGGATTCCACGTTAAACTGTAGGTCCTCCATTTCATCTCACAATCACCCTACCATTACACATTAGCGTAAGTGCGTATAACCCGAACGGGTAGTAAGACGCGGTGCTAATAATAATAATAATAATAATTTACTAACCTAAAATTATTTAACAGATTCAAATCTGTTTCTGGTTTTTCAGAAAAGCGTTTTTAGGGCTCTGGTTCTGATTCCTTAAAAAAAACATAATTTCTGTTATCGGTTCCAGTACCTGTACTGATTCTACTCCCTGTTTCTAAGCATCTTATTTTTGAACACGTTATTTTTTTCTTTCTGTCGATGACCTGGTGGTCAAGGGGTAAGGTGTCAAAACTTCTGTGCTGGGGAACCTACGTTCAATCCTCGGTTTCGGCACAGATTTATCTGATTACCAAACCCTTCCTTCGCCTCTGACAAGACTTGTATTAATCAAAACTTGTGAATGTGTGAAATTCCAGGTCTCCACCGTGGTTCAGATCCCACGTTAAACTGTAGGTCCTTCATTTCATCTCACAATCACCCTACATTACACATTAGCGTAAGTGTGTACAGCCCGAACGGGTAGTAAGACGCGGTGTTAATAATATTGTGTAAGGTAAGACAATGTTTCACAGCCATAGAGCACAACTGGTAAAATAATTGTTTGCTTTTTGGTATATTCTGAGTTTTAAATTACTTGAAACAGGCGAGTTGTCAACTATTTAGTGACAAAGTAATACACTAAACCTACCCTAAAAAAAATACATATAATTTAAAGGGCCAATAATTATCAAATACTTGGAACATAAATGAAATACTCACAACTCATATGACTCTATATCTTAAAATAAAACTTTGTCTAGATATTCAAAATATAAACAAACTGCTACATGATCACACTCTTGACTATGTGAGTGAGTTAAATTATTGGAGCTATATGAAGTTCAAGTGAAGCTTCAGTCGACTTGACTGTAGGAAATTAGGTATTGTAGAATATTGTTATGAAGAAACTTTAGGAAAGACCAAAACAAACACGTGGTCAACAAAGATTAGAATAATTTACTATATTATAGGTGTTGTTTTATCGATATTGGTAATATTTATTACAAGTGACAGCTGTAGATCACATGACTTAAGTATGAATATATGAAAGTAGATCTTGTCATGTTTCTAGCTCTGATAAGTATCCCGTATGAGAATTGAACTATAGACTGTCCAACTCTCACATCAGCTAGAACTTGATTTTAAATCGCTTCAGACTATTCTTAGCAATACACTATCCACGATTGAATCTATTCAAGACTTGCAGCTACATATTGGTGTTTCTCTTGATATCACTACTCTGTTGTAAGCTCTGAGAGTTAGTTGGTCAAACGTCGCACCCTCCATCTGTTTCCCTAGCAAAGAATTTGCCTGGTTTAGTGACGTGTCCCTCAGTTTCAGAACCACTGATGTAGGCAAGGGTGCCCACAGGATTTTTACCCAAGGGTGCAAACCTGGGAGTCTGGGGGTTATTCCATACCCCCAATACAGCGAGGGGGTTCGGGAAAATTAATTATATTGAAGCCTCGAAAGACTCTTTCTAAGGCAACACTTGTCCCCTAAAAATAAGATAAAACATCAGAAAAATGTTTCAAATTTATCCAAATTCTTGGACACACACACACTTAACCATGCCGATTTGAATGGCGGATGTTGTTGGAATTGCTCGGGCATGCCATGCGTCATACTATCAACCTTAAAGTCAGCAGGGGGCCTAGTGGTGGGCGCTAGTAATTGATTTATTAGTTATATTCTATAACACACTGTTTGAGCACTAGTTAAGAACACTGTTGGGCGGGATTACCCTACTTCTAATATTTATACAACCTCAGAATATCACGGGGGAAATTGTGCACATATGTATTAATTATGCTAATGAACTATGAATGATGAAGGCTAAATTTAGAGGAAGTATACCCACATTTGCATGAAGGGAGAGTGGAAAACCATTTAGGAAAAACTACACATGATCACGATTCAAACCCCAATCTCCCTGTTATCAAAAGTAGTTGAAGTTGAACCATTTGGGTAGATTGTGAACAAAACATTAGCTATTAAAACCGTTATTGGTAGTAATGTGTTTCAATTTGATGTTAATTATAAATCGATCACTTTTTGCTAGTAGTAATTCCTTAGGCATTAATTTAAAAAAATGTAAAGTCACTCTAAAACAACCTTTGTCTTCTTTAAATAAGAAGACCTTTTTAGAAAATACAAACTTTTTGTTGTTGTCAACAATGATAACATTTTATTATATTATTAGTGGTATTTTATTGGTATTAAATATTACCAATCAAAAGTGACAGCTGCAGATAACATGACCTAACAAATGAATATATGAAGGTAGATCTCGTAACTTTTCTAGATATCAAATAAAGGCCTTTCAATTAAAATTAGACTCTAGCTCATGTTGTAAATGTCTTAAAACTTATCATAGAAAATTAATACAACGAAATATAATGTATAAATTACATAAAAGATCACTTTTTATGTTTTAGTTTACCTCTAGAAGCATACATACTCTGCCCATTATTTTCTACAAACTGCCAAACCTGAACTGATTTTAATTTTAAAGTCTGAAGTCAAACACACAAAAGCATCTACCTAAGTCTGTGGAATCTACATAATTTTGGGCCATGAATCTCACTGCTAAATCTTTCATTTTTTCATAATTTATTTTTAATTTATCACTGTGTACTTTAACAACTATTTATATTTGTATGTTTCAAATCACATTCTGTCCACCTTTTACAATACCAGTAAAACCACTTTAAAAAAAATCTTTCTAATAAACTTCAATAGTTTTACAGTTCTGTCTAAATTAAATAAATTCCCTACCATATCATGAAATTTGATCACATTAGAAAGTTATGAGGTGTATAATGGCCAGTTTTCTTAGTCAAAACGGAATACAATACATAGTTTTAAAATCATTTTGGAGAATGGCTGTAAATAATTTGGTAAATTCATATAAATGTGAAAAACATATTTTCATATCAAATTAAATTTCAACATTGGAATAACCAATTAATGTATACACTTGTAAATCACAATTTATAAAAAAAAATACTTGCATACTTGCTTATTTAGTTAAAAATTACTTTTTATTTTGAATTATTTTTTAGCTTAGTAATCTTGTGACATAGAAAATCTATTAATATTCGAATGGAATGAAAAATAATATTTAAATGTACTCTTTTTAGAAAGTCAAATTATAATTGGGTGTAATTTTATTTGTGTATACATTCTATATGAATCAGTTTAGAAATGTATCATTTCTTCAAAGTTTCAAGTGGTGGTTAGGATTATCAAATGTGAGTTTGTTACTTAAATGTGTGTAGTGGAATATAAATCCAAGTTTAAAGTCTAAATTACAATATTAGAATGTGTCACACTTTTTTTGTAGTTGTGTTTATAACTGTCAGTCTGATCTGCTTCTTATTTTGATCATAGAATTGCTTATGTTGAATTTCTCAGTGTGCAGCTCTTGGGTCCATCTTCCACACAAACCTCACTGGTATCTTGTTTAGACTCAATAAAATAATTTAGTTAAAGTATTTGTAATTCATTGTGTTTTATTGGTCCAATCACACATATAGTAATTAATAACACAATTCTCACACCAAATGTTTACATCTTTTCAATGGCATACACACTTAAAGAGACGTTAAATACATCCAACTCTGTTTATAAAAAATCATATTTGAGTTGATTTGTTTCAACTTTCAATGTCTCTTTTATATGAACAATATTGGAAAAACTTTTTTGTGGGGGGGTCAATTAGTTAGACGATATCCAAGGGCTCTTCCCTTAAGAAGTAGTTTAGAGTTTTCACTCCCTCGTAAATTTTTGAAATTTGGATGCTTCTACAATTTTGTGCCAGGGCTAACTTTAATTTGTGCATCCTCACCTGTATCACATAATTTTGATCCAGACATTGTCTTGTGACCATGAAAGAAAATCATTAAAAGTAAGAAAAAATTCAAGGATATCCTTGTCTTTAGTTTTTCTTGATTATTGCTAAACAGATTTTTTTACAAATTACATAGTTATTTTTAATACTTTGTTCTAGGCCTAAAGAACATCAACAATATTATGGCATTTGGATGTAAATTGAGATGAAAATTTACCTAAAATAAAATGTTTGTTTTTATACATTTAGTTTTAAGGCATTGTTTGAGAAAATAACACTTTTCTTTGATTCAAATATGAGTGAAAAAAAAATTATTTTTTTTTTTTTTTTTTAGTATTGACCCCATGAGCCCTGTGTCCCTGACGATTTCCATCTTTGCCTACCCTGTAAGGCTGCCCTGCCTCTAGAAGCAATTAGAAGAAGGGATTTTGAAATATTTGTGTATAATCTAAAATATATGTAACATAGAAAAATTATTTTTATAATACTTAATCCTAAATTAGTCAACATCTAATAGGCTAGTGGTCAAAATAACAAATTTGAGAAAAGGTAATCTGTTTCTGCCCTCACTTCCCCCTCTGCCTAACTAAATATATTAAATTTGCCAAACCTTGTACACTTTTTGAGTTATAAAAATAATGTATTTAAATGCAAGGCAAGCTTTTAGCTTCAGATATGAAAATATAACAGCAAAGTGAAAGCTTTATTTTTGAGATTATAACAGAGAATTGAAATAAATATAGAGGAAAAAAAAATCTTGAGTGGGGGGGGGCTTGGCAATGCTTTCTTCTTAAAAAATTATTTTGAAAATAGTATGTATTAAATGCACAGTGTAAAATTTTGTCAAATAAGGGCATTTAAGTTTAATCCAATGAATCTTTCCTTATGAATCATATGATTATTGACATGTAATTAAATTTGACTTGTTGGAATGTGCACATACTAGCTTATCTATGACTCAGGGGGCCAAGGTTCAGCTCTGACAAAATCTACTCTATAGGCTTACATCCTCTCTCCAGGAATATTATTATGTTTTTTAACTTTTCATCAGGATATAAAATATCTGATCGTCGACACATTGTCACCAAAGAGTCAGTTTAGTAAATTGTCCCCATCTTCCGTTTTTTTTCCCTCGAGTCCATTCTTCTCCCTCCACTCACAAACTTGTTACCTGCTTCTTATATCACTTTATTGGTCTCCCTCGTGGTTTTTTCCTACATACTGATACCTCATCTCCATTACCCTCTTATACTATCTCGTGTACTCCCTGTACCTCAACTCCTTTTTAATACACCACAATACTAATTTAGGCATATGTTTATAGTATGTTTTGTTTCTTACTGTAGTTTATAATCTTGTTACTTATGTACCTGCTAGAGTAATACTTACATTACTCATAAATTTGTGGAGGAAGAAGGATCAGGATAGGGGGCTTGTAGATTTATTAATAAATTTCAGGAAGCTTTTTTTTAACATATTAATAAACATTTATTTTACAAGTATTGAAAAGATAAACAAATATTGTTTTTGAATTTTTTTAATTTTTTTAATTTTATCATGTTGTGTATGACTTTACATATTACATATTGCGAAATTGATGATTAAATAAGTTTAGAAAAATGTACAAATAAAACATTGCAAAAATGATAATCATTTATCTTTTAGAAGGAGTTCACATATCTTGTTACTTTGCACATTTGTTAGCCAGAGTTTATGGAGATTTGTTATCTTCTTTCGCATTAGCAGAAGTGTTTGTCGAAGGGGGGATGAAGTAAGTTACCTCAGAGTTGATCCACCTGGAATTAACAAAACAAAAGTTATTTTGAATTGTACTCCAGTACATAGAAAGAGGGGATGAAGAAGAGGCCATGTAAAGCTTAAAACAAACGTAACTTCAGTCCAATTTAGATGTGTAGGAACAGTTTTGTCTGTTATAAAAGTTATCAAAATTATGTTAATATATTCATATTTAAAGAGAGGATGCCAAAGAAAATGTTGAAAATGAAGTATGTGGGGAAAAAGATGGATAATTTGAGGGTAGTTTTCCCTAAATGGTTTTCCACTATCCATTCACACAAATACATGTACAGTTATTCCAATTTCTACCTTTATCATTCCTTTTCCAGTAGTGTAAATATGTGTATATCCTGAACTGGTAATAAGACATTAGACACATACATAGATTATTTCAATACCGATGAATTAATATTGATGATCAAGTAAAATACTATCAATGTTGACTTCAAAAAATATGTTTGTATTTATAAAAACTCCTTGCTACCAGAAATTTACTATAGCAATTAATGAGAGACCAATAAAGTACCTAACCAATTCAACATAATTGATAAATCTGGTTATATGCTAGACTTTGATGGCTTTTCTTAACCAAATAATTGTTGTATACAGTGTGAAATTAAAATCACTTGTGTTAGAAACTCACCTAACCCTATTGTGTGAGGTTGGCGAGACTGATTGTTGCGAAGGAAAGACAGGACAGTGAGTGTGTGAAAATGGTGACATGTGGATGTGAATGAGAGGTGTGCAAGCGAGGGTCATGTAAAGGGGCTGTTTTTGTGCAAATGTGCATAGCACATTTTATGTTGGATCGATAAGTGAGTGATTATTAGACCATGTGAGGTACAATACTTGATACTTGAGTCTATTGGCTATGACATGTTAGGCAGAGTATTGTGCGAACTTCATTGACTTGTTATTCCGACATGATGGGTCACCCTCTCGCTGTACTACATTGAAGCGACCACCTACCTGGACAATATGCTTTCTGCCAGGGTTATTAAACAAAGCGTTTCTGTGAAGTAGCAGCCGAGATCCTCATACCCGCCTCTGTGGCATAGTTGGCTAACGCGCTAGTCGTGTTGAGCCCGACTGCTGAGGACGGGGAGATCGAGGTTAGAGTCTCGGTTGGGTGAACTGGGGGTGGTTTTTCCTAAATGGTTTTCCACTCTCCCTCCACGCAATTGCGGGCTCACTTCCTTTGATTCAACCTTTACAATTCCTAATCCATTAGCATAATTAGTACTTAAGCGTATAACCCGAATGGGTAGTAAGACGTGGTGCTAAATAATAATAGAGATCCTCATATTTTATGACAAACTAATTTTTATTTTAGGAGTTCATAAAATAAGCTTTTTGTAAGAAACCCTAGAAACATTGTTGACATGAGAAGTTGCATTTGCAACGACAATCCATTATTATTATTATCATCATCGCGTCTTACTACCTGTTTGGGTTGTACGCACTTACGCTAATGTGTAATGGTAGGGTGATTGTGATATGAAATGGAGGACCTACAGTTTAACGTGAAATCTGAACCACGGTGTAGGCCTGGCATTCCCCACATTCACAAGTTGTGATTAATACACGTCTTTACAGAGGTGAAGGAAGGGTTTGGTAATCAAATCTGTACCAAGACCGAGGATTGAACCTCGGACCCCAGCACAGAAGTCTGACACCTTACCCCAAGACCGCAAGGTCACCAACAACGAAAATCCAACTTTTAGTAAAAGTGTAAATGGTAACCTTAATGAAATATTGCACGTTTGTATCTATGCTGAAGAGAAGTAATTTGAACGTTTAAAGTGAAATTTTTTTACAGTTGCTATTGTAAATACAATATTTAACCGATACACACAAATTTCAAGTGACGTTTAACCTGACCTGTTTATTGTTCTTTATGTTCATTTAACTGTCCGGTCCATCCACATATCTACAGAAATAGATATGGGTGACGAAAGTAGTATTTAGAATAAATGTACTCACACTAGTAAGAAGAGAGTAGGAAATCATGTAAGAAATATACCGGGACTCAAACCCTGAACTTCTGGTGGTTGTCAAAACAGATAAAACACCTATTTCTGTGTGATCAACGGTGCAAATAACTGTCAGTACATAAAGTCATGAACTACAAACAAAGTTAATTTAAGACCAGACAAGTTACCTAATCCATAGTGCATCAATTCATCCATATTGGTAAATAACTCACGACCCTCAAGTGATTATATGATCAAGTTGGCCAAAGCGCACGGGAAAAAGCCTTCACTGGCATAATATTATATATTATATATAATATTTTACTTGCCAGTATTTGTATAGTTTGTTTCCTTCATAACCTTTGAACTAAAGAACTGATTCTGACAGCTTGCAACATATGTACTTGGGCACCATTGAGTATATTTTCCTTTAAGATAGTATTATTCTTACTTGCTTTTATAAAGCCCATATCAACTTGACCAAGAGTGTATTTAAATTAAATAAACAAAAATAGTTTTATTCAATTTCATTATGACTATATCTAGAGGCCTACTTATTTAGTATATAAGAACATAATTAGTATGATAATTGAATTTGTTCTTGCAACATATATTGACAGGGATAATAGTAAAAATATTTTGTTATGAAATAATGAAATCTATTAATAAAACAAACAATACCTTGAAATAGAAAATAAGAAAAAAATATTCACTAAGAACACCCACCTCTCTAATATTAATTATCGGTATGCCAATGTGAGATCAAATATCTTTCCGCCTTTATAAAGCTTATGGATTCTCGATTAACTTAATTAACACACATTCCTTCTTTCCATTATTTACTTGCTATTCCTTCAGTCCATATTTTCGTTGGAGGGGAAAGCGATTTGATTGATTGGAATATACTAAGTATTTCTTTAAAATATTTGTGTGCCATTAAAGTTGACCGATAAAATCTAATCCAGGCATTTGATTAATGTGGTATTTGTTGAATTATAAAAATATCAGCGAAGATTGAAAACTACAAAAGGTTCTTCTATTATTCACACAATTGACATAAAAAGATTTATATTTAATTGATAAGTAATTCTTTTCGACAATGATTATCAGGAATCTACCTACTCGATTTTCATGATTTTTTAATGAAAGCTTATTCATACAGAATGTGCTTAAAATGTTGATTCCAAAATTTTAAAAGGCAAAGCCAAAATTTCATAAAAAGACAATTGCTTTCAACAGCAATTTCTTGACGCTTACCAAATCAATTTGTTATTTTTATTATTGTATTATTGATTTTATTATTGTATTATTTATATTTGTATTAATAAAAGCATCAACTTCAATAGTTATCATACCAAAGCTTACCATTTTTTAATAGTGAGGCCACAATCTAAATATAGTTTATGTTAGTTGGTATTTATTTTGATCTTATTAAGATGCAGTTCTCATTGTCATAAAAAGTATTTTAAGTCTCTTAAAAAGGTATTGAGCTGTAGAATTGTTAAAAAAACACCAAACGTCTGAGCTTTTATTCGCTAATTGTTAATGGCTCTAATATTTGTGCAGTGACATTGATGTTACAGTATCTGCCCAGTCTAGCAGCTCTTACTTGATGTTTCATTGAGGATAACACCTCCCTATTATCACTTATTCTAATTATCACTTCAATATTTGAGCTTGTGACTCAACTGTGTACATTGTATAAGTTATCACCTGGATGTCATTTCTTTATGGTACCTAGTGGTGCTGAATTGTGAATGCCACCCGCTTATGATCTCACCTTAAGGTGGGATGGAAGGGGAAGCTAGTTAGCTATATTTTCAGTTTTGTTACAAAAATGGATTTTGATGACATGTCATTTTTACTTTCTCTCTATCTTACAGGTAGAGAAAGTATGGTGATCGTCAAAAAAATCGAACACGAGATTTTGATGAATCTTGACGTTTCACGACTCCCTGAATCCAAAAAAGTGGATTTTAAATTTCCGTCTGTCTGTCTGTACCTCCAGCTAGAGCCTAAACTATTTTACCGATTGAGCTAAACCTTGATATCTAGGGTTTTTATAGGGTTTCCCCAAGGGGTTTTTGGAATTGGATATCTACCCCTAAAATTAAGGGTAGTTTACTGAAGGGAAAAAAGAGAAAAAGTCGATTTTCTCAAAATCGGCTCTAACGATTTAGATTAAATTTAATTTATAAATATTAATAAATATTCCAAACAAAATGGCTACTCTCAATATTTCGGCAAAATGGCTTTAAGGGCTCCGGTCTGATGTGTAAATTAACATTTTTTATAATATCTCCGAAACTATTTGAGATATGAAATTACTTAGCATTACAAATATGTATATATATTTTTATTACAAATATTTTATTCGAAACATATTTTTATAAAATCAATAACTTTCAATCTATACGCAATTATATATATTTTTAAACTTTTTGGACATTAAAGTGTAAGTATTGCAACCGTAAAAAAAATCTAACCTGAAATGTTGATGGATGTCGACGTCTCATAACCCCCGAACCCTAAAAAAAATAGTCTTTGCAATGCCGTCTGCTATTAAAACTTAAAATTAAGAGTAGTTTTATAAGGGGCGAAAAGAGAAAAAATAGGTTTTCTCAAAATCTGCTCCAACGATTTTGATTAAAATTCGTATCTAGGCGTTGATTAAGATTATAAATAAACTGGATATTTTCATTTTCCCATGAAAATGATTTTAGGGTACCTTTACAGAAGCGTTAATTTCTGTATCTCCACAACTATTTGAGATACTAAACAACTTATCATTGCAAAATTGTAGGACTGTTAGAAATAAAAAAACTTTTATTTGACATATATTTTTATAAAAGCAACAGTTTCAGAGATATTTGCAAATATATTAATACAATTTTGTGAGCTTTAGTTGTAAACATATACTACTTAAGTCTTAACGCAATAATTCTCCAATGCCACAGAGTAATTAAATATAAGTAAGTATCTAAAAAAAGTATGTTATTTTTCCTTAAACCTCTTAGGAGAAATGTTTGTACAGCAATGATCTATCTCCATTTTAGACTCAATAATCAATATTTACATTTTTTATTGGTCAAAATGTATAAATGAATAATTAAATATCAATGTGATGACTTGAAGATGGGCAACACCTAATAAAATAACAAATAGTCAAAAACTAGTATTCACTATAGTTAATATTGCACTTTCACATTCTTTCATTAGTTGTTTTAATGATTCATTAATAAAACTCCAATAATCTATAGTAAAGTTAATTTTATAGCATTAAAAATGTTAATGAAGGCTCCCCCACATTCCCTCCAACTATATTTATTTTAGACCAGAAATTCGTTGACCAAGAAAGTACAAATGATTTAATTACAAAAAATGAGATGGTTAAAGAATCTAAAAATTTACTCTTAGTCTACACTCCAAATAATGTAGTTATAACAATAAAATTTCAAGAACTGTGTTTGTATACTCACTTTTCAGTGACAAGTTTGGGGCTATATGTGCTGTTTGTTTCTGTCGAGTTCTCTTCACTGCTATCATCTTCCAAGATACCTACTGCAAACTCCAGAGTTTTCACGATAAACCTGGAAAAACAACACTTATATATAATTCTGCAACTTCTTCATCAACTCTCATGAAAACCATTGTTTAATTATCACCTGGTTCAGTGTCTGAATGGTCTTAAGTCCTCATCTTCACGTTAGGGTCTTATGTGAAACTGGCCCATCCCACTCTGGTCTAGGTACCTGGTTAGGTGTCGTCATGTATTTAGTCTGTCTGTGAAACTGGTCCTTAGACTGACCTGCTGATGACGGAGAGGTTGGAGTTCGAATCCTGGTCGTGTTTACTGAGTGTGTTTTTCCCTAGATGGTTTCCCACTCTCCTTCCTCGCAAATGTGAGCATATTATTTCTAAAATGTTTCCTTCCACATCCCCACCCTATTAGATTAATTATCATATATGTGTATAGCCTGAACAGATAGTAAAACACGGTGATAAAATAATAATAATAATAATCTGCTGCTGCTGCTAGCTATTTTAGAATCAAATGTTAGTGAGTAGTTTATTCAGAGGACTTATTTGGTAATTTTTTGCACTAAAAAAAATTAATAGCCTTCCACACCAAGGATATTAAATGAGGTGGAAAAGGACAGAAGCTAAGATTCGTATTTTAAAATATTTTTATAACAAAAAACTTTCATGGCCAGAATAAATCAAATTTTTTTTTCAGTATATTCATTTAGTTTAGTTTTCCACTCTCAAAGGGCTCTCGAGTATTTGTCCTATTCACTGCGTAATTTGAACTGGTCTTTTTATATTCGTTTAAAAAGTTTCTGTTCAAATTTCACGATTCTCAAAACAAATATTCAAGAACTTTTGAGATTACTATTTGTAAAAATGTATTTAAAAATATCAACCAAAGAAACAATTTATAGATTTTGGTAGAAATAGTTTTTTGCCATGTAAACTTCCTTTTATCCCACTTTAACGAATTAACATAAGAGTAACCCGCTCCGGTGGCCACATGGTCTAATACGCTACTTTAGCAATAGATTAGACTGCCGACAACAGGAAGTTCGTGGTTCATTCCCAGTCTGCTAAACTGAGGGTTGTTTTCAGAAATGGTTTCCCACTCCCTCACTCACTCTCCACGCAAATGCGGCTACAATTCCTCTAAAACTCAGCCTTCCTCATCCCTAAAACCATTAGTGTAATTAGTACATACGTGTAAAATTCGAATGGTAAGAGCTGTGATGGAATATAAATAGGCCTATATAAGAAAATATATAATGTTCGTTTGAATTAAATGCGCCCGAATTGGAGTGAAGAAGTCATGGAAAAAAATCACTGGTGGGAAACAACCTACGATGTACTCGGCTCAGACACGAACCTCAACCTCCCCGTTAACGACAGTCCGGTAGTCTATATTCTGAGCTTGCCGTCCTAGACCGTGATACCATCGATATTTATCTCAAGACTTTAACTTTTGTGGTAGCGCATCTCTAAATATATCCATACACTTACAATTAATATGTGACTATCTTTCCTCTACTATTGTTTTTTGTTATTTACAATCTTACAAACTGTCTGGGATACATTTTTGACAGTTGAGTGTAAATCACACACATTTTCAAAAACAACATGTTTATATCTCAAATCCTATAAGGACACCAGCAAATACTTTTTTTTTAATAATTTAAATTTGACAGAGACATCTTTTAACCATAATCTGAAGTGTATTATAAAGAAAGGTCACAGTATTGTTCAACAGATGGCTAGCACTATCTTAACTCGAGTTAAAATTGAACTTTACTCTTGTTTCCCCTGTACCCTTTAGTTATTATATTTTTTTTAATTGAGGTATTTAACGTTCACTTTCAGAACCAATGATTATATCAGCACACGACTTATAAACTAACTTAAACTTAGAACAGACACAACATTAATCCCCCTGTCGTTAATTCATCACTGTGAAAGAGGAAACCAACATTTCACCAATAGTAATTTTTTGGTCATGCCAGAATTTGAGCCCCGGGACTCTTAGCTGAGTAGACAAACAAACGCTACTGAATGAGATAAGGTGTCGGACGTTAATTTATAGAAGTTACATTATAACAATTTGCATTTATTTATAAGCAAAGTAATATGATCTTCAACTGTATCTTTTTATAAAAATATTAATCCATTATGATCTCTAAGGAGTCTTATCTGAAACTGTGGTGTAACTCACGCGTTCACTGTCTTTTCCGAAGTGGTGTTATGGGTTTCTTCTGGTGTCTCCACAGGAACAGCGCCTGCTTGAAGCAGGAGAAACGCCACGCCAATCAGCACCACTAGGTGCACCTGACACAAACAATCAAGAGAAACAGGTGCTATGAGAGCTGTAATTATACACTTCTCCAATTATTTCTGCCAACATGGTTTGAATAAAGGACGAGGATAAAGATATATATATATATATATATATATATATATATATCTTTATCCTCGTCCTTTATTTTATATATATATTACCACATCTTACTACCCATTCTTGTTATACGCTTATTTATTAGTTACTCTAATGGTTTTAGGGATTGGGAAGGTTATATTTAGAGGACTTGTACCTGCATTAGCTTAACGAGAGAGAGAGAGAGAGATAGAGAGAGAGAGTGGAAAACTATTATGGAATAACCCCACTCAGTACACCCTATCAAGATTCGAACTTTGATCTCCCCGTCATAGGCAGTCTATAATATACTGCGAGAGTAGCGCGTTAGATCACATAGCCACCGAAGTGGGTGACCGTTTTAACAAATGGGAATGGATGTTATATTATGCATTATTATATTGAATACGTGAAGTGAGCCCTTCCGACAGTGATTCCAAAGTTCTACTCGACAGACATTTTTTTAATTCTTCTTACTTAAAAAAAAAGCTTTTAACACTGAGAATGTGCCCGAAATATTTAAATTTTCAAAAGAAGAAATTAATTTACAATTGTTAAATATGTTTTCTATCACCCGTTCAAACTATACACCCGTATACTAATTACGCTAATGTGTTAGATATTGCAAAGGCTGAATTTAGACTAATTGTACTCTTATTTGCGTGGAGGGAGAGAGGAAAACAATTTATTAAAAAGCATTCTCACTACAGCCAGCCAGGATTTGAACCTTTATCTCCCCGTCATCAACAGGCATTACATTGTTTTGTGGTGTTCTGTATTCTAAACTAGACGATCCCGCACGGCGTTGCCCATGACCCACTGTGTTATAAGATTTATATAAGGCCCTCACTTGCCTCCCCGCTACCTGTTACCCACTGTAGTATAAGATTTATATAAGCCCCCCTCCCCTACCCATGGTACCCAATTTCAAATGGAAACGTTATCTCTGAAACGTAATTCTAAGCCAGATTATGTCAATAAATATAGCCATATTATACCTTGTGTAAAAATATCGACATTTTTATGAGGAATAAATTAAATTTTAAAAATAAAATATAGCCAATGTTACTCGCTGATAATGTAGCTTTATATTGGTGAAAGAATTTTTAAAATCGGTCCAGTAGTTTTTGAGTTTATCCATTACAAACAAAAAAACAAAAAATCAAATCTTTCCTCTTTATAATATTAGTATAGATTTATATAACAGTGGAAATGAAACTAGTCAAACCATTTTACCACAGTTTAGAAAAAAAATACAAAATTGAATAATAAATATTTTAAAATGATCTCAATTTCACTGTTATCAAATGAATAACTCAGCAAACCCCACATTTATGTGTTTACTGGTTCTAGATAATCATCACGGTTAGTCGGAAGTTACACGGTCTCTTAATTTATCTAACGCGTCTAAATGTATTCCATCGTGTTACGTCGAATAAAAATTCATTATTCTAATACTCACATGTAATTGAGTCATCTTTCGTTACTGGACGATGTTTCTTTCTTAAATACTGTATCGAAAATGACAATAATCTTTCTTGCGACGACTGCTTTATATCTATGGAATACTCGTCTTGACGTCTTCCCTTTGAAACGCACGTTTTAGCCAATCAGCGGTAATAAGTATTGACATCTCATCACGGTGATGCTTAAAATAAGATATATGTGCAAATAAGACTAATTACACAGTTGACGGAAAAACTCACCATGTCCATCGTTTCCTTTGTTCAATTTTCTCGCAAGTAAGACGCCTACGTCAATTTTTCAGAACAGTGGCGTATGTAGGATCATGAAATAGGGGTGGATCAAAGCCACGGTTTTTTGGGAATTGTGAAATTAATTAAGATTTATCGGCTTAAGCTGATGAACTTATCATGTTTCACAAAATACAATACAAATTACCGCATAATTTTTCTCGTGTGAACATGACATCACAAAATGACAAACAATTAATACGTGTATTTTAGCCATCAACATTTTTATTGGCGAAGAATCCTTGTTGTCAAAGAAAAAAGAAGAAAAACCCAAGCATTAGGGCTGATTAGGCCTGCAAGTACTTGCAATAGAAGGTTACTTAATATATATATATTAATAAAATGAAGAGTTTGCTTGTCTGTCAAAACTTCATGAGCATTGCGTAATATCTACCGCATAAAAAAGGTTTGAAAATTTAAAAATGAGTAGCCTCTTGTGCACGAACATGTGCACCTCAAAGCCTGATTTTTAAAATTTTTATCGGATTTTTTTAAATCAATTAAAAACTGTATTGGAATTAAAGCGATCATTAAACTAAAAACATTTCTCCTGGATATTGCCGGATAGATCAGCTTGTACAAAATAAAGTGTGATAAAAGGCTACGACGTTTTAGAGTTCGCAAAACGCGGACAAACTATACCGAATGAGTCATCTGCGTACCATAAACTAAGAGCCTGATAAAAAGTTCTAAAATAACTAATGTTTTAAAAATGGTTCTGGAGTTTCCTCAGGAACCTTTTGCCTCCGACGTTTTAAGTGGGACCTTGCCCCCAAATCCTTTAATCACCCCTCCTATCTCATGTATTAATACTTAGCACTGCGTCTTACTACCCATTCAGGTACGCTTAATTACTAATTACGCTAATGGATTAGAAATTGGGAATGTGGAATTTAGAGGAAGTTAACTCGCATTTGAGTGAAGGTAGAGTGGAAAACCATTTAGGAAAAACCACCCCCAGTTCACCAGAGAGAGATTCGAACCTCGATCTCCCGTCCTCGGCAATCTAGTTCGACACTAAACTAGCGCGTTAGCTAACTACGCCACCGAGGCGGGTAGCTAATTTATTAACACCCGCTTCAGTGGCCAAATGGTCTAAGCTTCCCTCTCGTGTTAGACAGGCCTGGGTAGACCAGGGTTGAAGTCCGGTCGGGTCTACTAAAGGGGTTGGTTTCTAAATGGTTTCCCACTCTCCTTCCACAAAGATTCTGGTAGATTACCTCTAAAATGATTCCTTCCTAATCCCTACCCCATTAGATTAATTATCATATATGTGCATAACATGTTAGTAAAAAAACTTAATGATTACATAAAAGGTTCCACATATGAACTTGGTCAGTTTTTCAACTAGTTTCATCCTCAGTCTCTTCTCTAATTTGTTCCTGGCCTTCACGCCACTCTTGACGTAACCTTGGCTATTGTATCAGTTCATCAACTCGATACGAGTGCATTATGATCGGCTGAGCGTACACTGGGGAAGTTGAGAAGTTGACATGTGACAGACGATCGTACGTGAACGACACATTAGTTCAAGATGAAACATAACCGCGAGCTACTAGCCGATGACTCAATCCTAAACTGACAAAGATTTATACATTCAATTTACACATAAAAGGGGATTTTTTTTTTCTGCGTTCAAAATTGATAGCATGTAGTTATATTATTTGTGTTATTCATAGTTAATGATACGCTCTATCAAAAGTGACAACTACATATAACATTATTTGACGTATTAATGCGTGAGAGTAGATCTAATAGTTTTTCTAACCGTCAGATAAGCTCCTTCCTATAAAAATTTAACTACTGAACTTTCTTGGCTTATTGAAGAATATATGAAAACTTGTGAATGTCGTTATCTAATATTTTAATTAAGATGTTCTTTTAATATGCCAATATTTATATAAAGAGCTTTTTTTTTTGCCAATTTCTATCTATATTTCTCAAGTACCTAAAAATTTAAATCAATTTAATCTAAATTAGAATTTATAAATATCAAGGTATTTACTGGCAACATAATGGGTAGACCCAGACGCATATTAGAAGATAACATTAGAACGGACTGAATAAAATAGTTCAAGATAGGGATAGATGGTGTGTACTTTTGTCAGTACGGCAATGAACTTTCAAGTTAGTTTACAGTGCCATAGACAAAGTAATTAAGTTGATAGTTAGATGATAATATTTCTTTTTATGCTTCATGCGAATGGAGAAAACCTGACCGTGAAATAATTTCACATGAAGCAATAAACTTAGGTAAATTTGATGTAAGATGATTTGAATAATTTTAATTACATTTCATTTATATGTTTAGGGTAGAGAACAAATAAAAATATTAATATAGACAAAAATCCCTTCTCAAATATCAAGTTGCCGTCGAGATGTGTTAAACATTTATTGAACGTTCACATGTCTAGCACAAAAAGAGTCTGATGACACATTTCATGTTTGAAGAGCTTAATACATTTTTTAAAATGTGTTTATTTGGTACTTTATGCATACTGATGAGTCACAAACTATATTGTGTTAATCGGATATTAATTTTACCAGTTAGAGTATTTTTTTTCACATGTACTTGCGAGAACTTAACACAAGTGTGGATATCAGCGCATGGTACCGCACTCATAAATTATATAATGGGCTAAAGTTCAAATGTTTTTTGAAAGCTACAAAAGCTTTTATAAAAATATTCGTATATTCACACATCAAATCATGTGATCTGTAGTTGTTACTTTTAATAGACAGTAACAATATCTTTAAAATAATCCCAATACTAAAGTAAAATATTATCAGTGTTGAGAACAACAAATTATGTTTTTATCTTATAAAAATTTGCTCCTACTAAAATTCTACTTTAAGAAACCCTCATATCCGACTTCGGTGGCCGCATGGTCTTAAAGGCGTCACCGTCGCAATAGACTGTACTGCCAAAGACGGAAAGATCAAAGTTAGACCCCGGTCGGGTGTACTGTGGTTGGTTTTTACCTCTAATGTTTTCCGCTCTTCCTCCACGTAAATTAGGGTACACTTCCTCTAAATTTTACCTTCTTCATCATTAACATATTAGAGTAATAAATACATAGACGTATAGCACGAACGGGAAGTAAGAAGTGATGATAAAAATAACCTCACATCTGGACATGTCTTACATGATGGCGACTAAGAGATACACCTACCGGAGAACAGTGGCGGCTTGTAGCTAAAATTAGTTGCGGGTGCTGCTCCAGAAAATGTTAAGCCTTTGTTTTAAAATTGTGTAAAAGGAAAAAAACACGTATAAAAAGAAAATTTATCCAGGAACTTGATAAAATCTTAACAACCAAAAACAAACATTTGTTACTTACTTTAACTTAAATTATTATAGTTCAAGCTTGATCTATTCATTTAAAATTGAAATCACCCGCCTCGATGGCGTAGTTGGCTAACGCGCTAGTCGTGTTGAGCTCGACCGCCGAGGACGGGGAGATCGAGGTTCGAATCTCGGTCGGGTTGAACTGGGGGTGGTTTTTCCTAAATGGTTTTCCACTCTCCTCCACGCAAATGCGGGTTCACTTCCTCTAATTCAACCTTCCCAATTCCCAATCCATTAGCGTAGTTAGTACTAAAGCGTATAACCCTAACGGGTAGTAAGACGTGGTGCTGAATAATAATAATAAAAATTGAAATCCAATCTTCTTGTTTTAATTTGCGCAAAAATTCAATAGTTTTCTCCTTGATCTCTAGATGACAATTGAGGGAATTTTTCTACATGAAAGTACTGAAAGCACATTTAGTCTTTCTGTTCAATAAAAGAACTGAAAAAAAAAAGAATTGAATAGAATAGCTGGAAGCAGAATAATAATCTAATTCTACACTCTACTTATCACTACAAGAATATGGTACACGGTTTTTAAGCACAACACACGCTGAGTAAAAAAAACTTCCTTCCCCATCACGCCAGAGCTGGCACTGCGAGAGCAACAGTGCTCTCTATACCTGGCAGTCCCCCTTCCTCCCCACGCCCCTCCTATGTGCGCATGCGCACAACAGTCAAACATCACGTCGCTGGCACTTTGAAGCACACAGTTCCATACAAAGATTTTTGTATCTTTTTCATAAGCTGGTGGATGGCTACTGAAGTACTGACATTAAGCTTAAGGAATATATATTGTACTACAAAAATAAAGAAATAATTAAAGAATAAAGGACTCATTATATTAAATATTATCGATAATATCAGTGGAAATAGATGGTGCTGTAGATCCGCAGTGCCTATACACGAGCCGCCAGTGTTCAAGACAAATACTCGTGAAAGGGAGGAATTAGCTCATAATAAGCAGAGACGTTCCACGAGAAATAGTGCAGTTCTCAGATCAAAGTAAATAATTACAAAATAATAAAGTTATGTTTTAATAGAAGTCGCAACAGAACATTTCAAGATAATTGAGGATTGTTTTAGTTGTTATGACGCTTCAGAATGCCCATGTCCGTAAGAAATAACATATTGTAATGATGTTTACGTTCAAGTAGGTGGAGCCCTTAACGACTAAGGGTCAGAGTTAAGGAGAGAGTGAATGAATTATCACATCTAGGAAAACCCACCCACAATTAACCCATTGGGCTTACCAGTCAATACCCTGAACACGGTTCTAGAATCTCCCATTTGCGCTGCATGTCCTGCCCACCTTAATCTACGAAAATTGAGTATTCTAACAATGCCTTGTGATGAGTACAGTGTAGGTAACTTATCATCATTAACCTCCTCCAATTCCCAGTATCCTCATGCCTTTTTGAACAAATATATCTTCCTAAGTCCCTTGTTTTCAATTTTTTTTCTCCCGTCATGTGAGGTAATAGACCACGTTACACACACATAGAGAGCAACCGATAAAACTATTGTTTTGTATATTATTAGTTTTAAATTCCTAGACAGCAGGCGAGATGTCAACAACTTACTGACCGAGTAATGTATGCATTACACGACTGTATTATTTTCCTAATTTCCAATCTAATATCGTTATTGATAGTTAACATTTTCCCTAAATATTTAAACTCATTAAGGTGGGTATTCAGGGAACGAGAGAAAATGTTAAACGTCAGGGCTTAGACAGTTTTATAGCAAAACTTTTTTGGTCAATATAAATCAAATATTGCTTCTATAAAAATATAAAGTTTAATTTTCTTCGCATGATGATATCAACAGTTGTTGAATATCTCTCATGGGCATAGGGACACTATCTAGCAAACTTTTTAAATTAATAGAAAAAAGTTTTCATGAAATTCCGCGACTCCCTTGATAGATATTCAACAACTGTTAGGGTCATAATGTGAAGAAAACTAAGCTCTATGTTTGTATAGAAGCAATATTTTATATATTTTGACCAAAGAAATGTTTTACTATACAAACTGCAAAAACGTTGATTTTTTCTAGCGTTCCCTAAACTCACATTTTAATCCTGTCAAAAGATGTTGCTCGAAGTAATCTATAGATTATCGTCTCCAATTTGTGTTTCTGTGTGACCATACAGTTAGTCTTTCCAGCGTTCACTTCTGAACCTATTTCCTTACAAACCTCTAATAAAATTTCTATACTTTTCGCAACACCTTCCTTACTATTGCCCCCCGACCACTAAATCATGTGCTTATCCTATCAACTGTAATGTACCGTTTAATGTCAAACCTTCTCTATTCTCTTGCATTACCCTGATAATCGTAGCATATTCTAAAGTTAGATTAAAAATTAAGGGGAAAGTACCTATATTTGTTTCAACCAATTATGTCTTTCAAAACATATAATACGTAACATCCAACTTAGTTACATTTTAATATATAATAACTTATATATATATATATGTAAATAGCCCAGACGGATAGTAAGACAAGAAGCAAACAAACCCTAAAAGCGATTGTTCAAATCCATTCCGGGACTTATTTATGTATCTTTTTAAAACCATTTTGAGGTATATTTTAAAGAAGCGTATCATTGGCCATTCATTGAACTGTCAACAATGACAAAAGAGCAATCATTCATCTGGTTGACAGATAATATAAAATAACACTTTTGCTTCAAACCTATTTATGTCTTACACGAACAAATATTACACCTTGAAAGCCATCAATCTTGTTAGTTCCAATTTGAATCTGCGGCTTTTTTTATTTTTATTCTTCTTCTTCTGTACCTGGTACAAACAAACATAACACGTCTCAAATGAGTTTAGCTAACAGAAGGTCATGTGACATATGAGCGCCCTAGTGTCACATGAAAAGAGGGAGATGTGTATAAAAAGAAACGGCCGGTGATGTGTAACTACCTAGTCTTTCCAAGAGAACATCCCTACACACGTCACCAATCATGGCACGCACATCACTTCTGGTAAGCTGACAGGTTTTTCGGAGATGCGATAGAACAGAGACCGGCCTTGGTGGCCGCATGGTCTAAGGCGCTAATCTCACATTAGACTCGACTGCCGATGACGGGGAGATCAAAGTTCAAATTTTGTTCGGGTTTACTGAGAGTCGTTTTTCTTAAATGGTTTTCCACTCTTCCTCTATGCAAATGCAGGTACAAATTAAAATTAAAATAAATTAAATATTAAAACGTACCCTTTATTTATTAGGTTTTTTTCTATTAAGCTCAAGTAAATAAGTATTTGAGGAACGATAACATTTAAGGAATACATATAAGATGTATAGACGAAATGGAGAAACAATATACGATCGCATGATCTTTGATAAGTTTTTCAGTCAATTGACGCAAAAAAGATGGTTGTCATATTCATGCAAAGAAATAGTTTCAGTCAAATTTTCTGCTTGTAAAAATAACAAGGTTTACAGTCAAGCACAGTGACAGTTCATACGTTTTGTGATCCTTGTTAAATTTTACGGTTCAAGACTTTTTTTTAGAGACATTAACTACTTTTTTATGATACTTACCATATATTAATTATGTTACAAGTTTACTTCAAGTGCTGGGAATAATCTTGTAATATTGCGTTAACCTTTGAACACGTACTTTCGATCATAACATTTTATTTTCAAATATTTTGCTATAACCGCTTCTTAGCCTACCACCTGTTTATATAATAAGCATATATGATAGTTATTCTAGCGGAGTAAGATGAGGAAGGAAGTATTTTATTTGTCATTTACCCGCATTTGTGTGGAAGGAGAGCGAGAAACCATTTAAGAAAAAAACACCCTCAGTACACCGACTGGGATTCAAGACCCGATCTCTTCATAAACAGCAGTCCAGTCTAACACAAAAGTGACGCCTTAGACCGTTCGGGCACTGAAGCGGGTTTAATTATAGCAGAAATAAGATATAAATTGGAAAGCATGGATAGTAGAAAGCTTTGTTTAACAAATATTAATACCCTTAGTGGTGGGTCACGGCCTGAATAGCTGGATATTTCACTAATAATATAATAAAATGTTATCATTCTTTACCACAAATTTTTTTTAATGTTCTTTACTACCATAATGCTACTATATTATATAAAAAGTATATACTGTTTTATATATATTATTATACTTCTGTCTATTTGAATTATGTGTAAAACAAAAAATGGTGACCTGGTGGTCTAGGGGTAAGGTGTCGGACTTCTGTGCTGGGGTCCGGGGTTCAATCCTAGGTCCTGGCACAGATTTATCTGATTGCCAAACCCTTCCTTCACCTATGACAAGACGTGTATTAATCCCAACTTGTGAATGTGTGGAATGCCAGGCCTCCACCGTGGTTCGGATCCCACGTTAAACTGTAGGTCCTTCATTTCATCTCACAATCACCCTACCATTACACATTAGCGTAAGTGCGTATAACCCGAACGGGTAGTAAGACGCGGTAATAATAATAATAAAATAATAATAATATAAAATGTTATACATGATACACACACTTACCAGATAAACTTAGTTCACCCGTTTAACCTGAAAGGTGGCAAGCTTACCCCAACGAGTTACATTATGGTTCAGCTTAAAACATAGGGCCATACTATAATTGGTCAGAGTAAGATTGCTACTTAAAAAAAAAATTTAAATGGAGCGTACATATGACTTAACATCCACCTGACAAGAGTCTTACCATGAACCTCCAAGATTATCCCAATGTTGGTGTGAATTAAGCAAGGTCATGTCTTGTTGCAGATCGCTTTCAGCTTGTTGCTGGTTGCTGTTACCCTGATACACACGTCACCGCTTCCAGAGGAAAAGAACGTTCCCAGAAAGTAAGTACACATCGACAATTAGAAACAAACAAATTATGAAAAGTGAAGGCTTTTACTCAAAATAAAAATGTTTCAATAAGATTTCGGTTAAATGAAAAATGACAACCTGATAGGGATGTGAAAAGTAATTCTTTAAATAAGAAGTGGAGTTGAAGTAAAGCTTTAAGCATGGGAAGCAATGTCAAGAATAAGGCGTTTGTTGTTATCACATAGCACTACTTTCTTTTTTTCTTAATTATCCATCAAGTGCATCCAGGGGCGGTTGCCTGGGGTGCCAGCATGAGGGCGGTGACAAACAGTGCACCAACCTAACCTTACGTAGTGTGAGCGTATAAGAAATAGATGCTAGGTATGTTGAGAGTTTTGGGGTTATTTTCTTATTTTACTCTTATTCCGCGGTTAAATATGGGGCGCCAAAAAGCAATCCCGCCCGGGCACAAAATTTACCTCAGACACTGAGTGCATCTTGGTAAGGTTTAGAGGAAAACTAAAACTACACCATATTATTTATATTGATATATTTAATCATCTATAATTACGTTACATATGACATTGAACCACTAGTCGGTGCTATAATACTGTTTAGTAGATGTTAGGAAAGTAATTATATGTAATAGGCCTATTTAGGGAGGTATTTCAAATCTTTTAATAAAATCTCAAAGTTTTCTTCTTCTTCTCCAAAAAATTTCGAAGGAGAAGTTTATTGCCGATGTTGAAATTGAAGCGAGGAGATTCTATCGTTTATTTCTACTTCAACATTTGATAGCTTCCACACCCCTACAACCTGGACATGGGAATCGAACCTGGGACCTTTCGTTTTGTGTGCCAAAGCTCTATAGGCAAAAGGACTGATCTTGTTGACAACCATCCCGTATCAGTCGTGATAAAAATCTAAGAAGGAATTTAAAAAAAAGTTCTGTCACTTGCTTCTGGCTAAATGTTTACTATATTCTCAACTTCTTTCTTTTTTAAAATTGCCTCAATTTGTGTATGTCAAGTAGTCTGAAATATGCGTTAATAATTAATTGTATTTCTTTCTTTACTATACCAAATGACTTAGCAGAGCTATCAGTATTTACTATATTATATAGGTCCTTAATTATAGTAACCGTGTTTGTACACAGACCACAGCAGCCCCTGAACGTAGGCAGACCTCAGAACACACCAAATCTTAAATCAAGGTAGGAATGAGTTAAAAAGTTGAAGTATTTCATCATATACTATTTATTTATTTAAGGTATCTAACGTACACTCTCTGAACCGACTGATTATATCAGCAGACGACTTATTAACTAATTTAATATCGAACAAACACAACATCTAACCCCTGGCCGTTAATTCAACATTGTGAAATGAGAAAGCCACCTTTCACCAATGGAAAATTTTTCAGCCATGCCGCGAAGCGAACCCGGGAACCTTTAACTTATTAGAGAGACACGCTACCGACTGAGCTAAGTTGTTGTACTGTAACATTTCAACTACACCAATATCACCTCTGAAGGAACTACAGGACGTGGGGATAAAATATTTATCTTCTCTTTCTTTAAATTAACTGTTGCCAAATCTCCTCGCTCTCAGTTCCCTGAAGGTGAAGTGATTAGGTAGGAAGGAACTACTGACAACATCAATGAACCAGTGTTGCAAAATTATTATTATATTTAAGGTAAGATTGACTACATGAAACAATAGAATGACAACACTGTTCACCAATAGTAACCATGCAATTCCCTCAGAGAAGATATTTAGCTTAGCAGGGGGAAGAGTTTTTTTTTTGTGTTGATCTGATCGTGTATCCCCCACGTTGCCATTACAAATAGTAACTTTACTAATTTTAGGCTACGGGCAATTCTTAGGTAGCGAGATTTACTCATAGGGGTCAAGTGATCGTGCCCATGCTAGGATAATATTATAATTCCTTGGTTACATTACATGATGCATTTTATAATAATAATATATAATAATAATAATAATAATGAGCACCACGTCTTACTAATCATTCTGGTTATACGTCTAAGTACTAATTACGCTAATGGGTTAGGAATTGGAAGATTGAATATAGGTTAAGTGAACCCGCATTTGCGTCGAGCGAGATTGGAAAACCATTTAGGAAAAAAAAAAAACAGTTCACCCGACAGAGATTCTAACCTCAAGCTCCCCCGTCCTCGGCAGTCTAGCTCAACGTGAAACTAGCGCATTAGCTAACTACGCCACCGAGGCGGGTGATGCATCTTAGTGTTCGTACGACTATTTTTCAAAGTCTTAGATGAAAATTTGAGTATTTTATTTACATTTTATAATATTCTCATGTACTAGTCTTACATTAGATACATGTTCCAATATCACATCCACATCTTAATGTCGAAGGAACAAACGGATGACAATTACTCTATTGGAGTAATGGTAAATAAGGAATCATTTTAGAGGTAATTTACCCACATCTGCGTAGAGGGAGAGTGAGAAAGCACTTAGAAAAAACCACCCTCAGTAGACCCGACTGAGGTTCGAGCCACGATTTCCCTGTCATCAGCAGGCCAAACACTTTAGACTATTATGCCACTCAAACGGGCGGAAAATAATAATAAAATGTATTAATTAAATGGGGGGAATAAAATGATAAAATGACAAAAAATATACATATTCATTTTACAAACAGTTCCGTTTCATTTAAGTTTTACAGAAATCAGCCAGAGAGGAGGATATTTTTAATGAGTAAAAAAAAAAAAAATGTGCATCAAATTCAATCTAAAATAGTTTACAAGTAGCGATTACAATTTAAGTGGACGATAAAACAGTACAATTATGTATATATAAGTTATATTTTGTTGAAAATTGTTGACATATGTGAATAGATCTTTAATAATGTAATCTTATTATTTTATTACACTGATGTTATGTTTATTTGACATTTATCTTGTTTGATTGCAGACCTAGCGAGCACCCAGAACACCAAGGAAAAGAGGAACACAGAAGAGTAGTGTGAGTATCACTTATATCTCTTTAAATTCAGTATCTATCTATTTAAAACGTAAAACTATTCACTTAGAGCTGTGATTCTTAAACCTTTTTTAGAACCTCAATTCAATATTTTAGAGTGATAAGCGTGACTCACCTAGTTTTAATAAACATGAGAGGGGGTAATTTTAATCATAATATTTGTTTGTGTTTTTTTCCATTTTCCAATTTTTTTAATGATTTTGTATTTTTAAATAATAAACTAAATGTTCACCCTTTAAAAACCTTTCGTGGTCTACTAAAAATCGGCTCATGATTCACAGTTTTATAAACAATGGAGATTAGATAGTGACTCCCGGAATTCTGAATAACAGATTTTAATGTTTATATATATATACCTTCACTTACTTAATAGGTCGCAAGCCACCATAGCCGAATTTTTTTTTCGAAATATAATCACTCTCGCAATAGATTGGACTGCTGTTGACAGAGATATCGGGCTTTAAATCCCAGTTGGGTGTACTGAAGGTTTTTTTTTCCTAAAACTGTTTTCCACTCTACGATCATGCAAATTCTGGCACACTTACTCTAAACTAAACTTTCCTAATCCTTAAAGACCTTAGTGCAATTAGTACATAGTGCTAAAATAATCTCTGAGGAAACGACATATTGAAAAACCATGTTGTCATTTTCTTGTGGTCAATCTTCCCTTATAATTAAGAAAGATTTTGCAACGCTGGTTAGTCGATGTTGCCAATAGTTCCTTCTAACCCCAGCACACCGCCTTCCCACATAACTAAAAGTGAGGAGATTCATCAACAGTTAACCGAGATAGAGCAAAGATAAAGAAAGCTCTTCTCTATAAGACCACCAAATCCCTAAGATATGATATTGGGTGTAGCCGCCGAGCAAAGATTATATCTCAAGAATTATCTTATCGTTAATAAAATGATCTATTCGTAGTTGGAAATAACACGAAGGTAGGGGAGCTTCTATTTATGGAGCGAGACCTCTTTTAGATTCAGACGTTGATCGACAACTTTTAAGAAATTTTAGGTCGAATCTCGACTGAGACGAACTTTTAACCTTCCTGGGGGCTAGGGTGTGGGGGGGAGAGGGGAGGGGGCGATGATAGCCAGTGTATGAATGTTATTCAAGGCGCTAACAGTCCTTCCAGTGTTAAACATCTGTAACTATAATAATGATAGTTCTATTAAAATAAATAATGATATAGGCCTACGTATGAATAGATTATGTCAAATTAAAAACTAATATTTTAGAAAATAAAAGAGCAAAAATTTCATAATCTCTACTATAGAAAGAAAAGTTTCTGTTTCTCACTTTCTACTTAGGCACACCTCTGATTACAGCCCATTTTTACCAAATTTAATAAACATTTTACCTGAATAGTTGATCACGTTGACTAAATGTCAGGCTCATATATTCTGATTTGATGTATACAACAAGGTTGGGGTTAGAATCCTGGACGGCTGTTAAAGGGGTAATTTTCCTAAATGGTTTCCCAATATCCTTCTGCACAAATCCAAGTACTTTTAATCTAAGTATACCTTCCTCAACTTTACCTCATTAATATAATTAAATGCGTATAGTCCGGACAAGTAAAAAGATGTGGGTAATTTTATATTGAAAAACTTTAAGAGTCATAAAAGGGAAGACAATTATAAGAAATAGTGTTATCGAATCTATTTAAGATATTTTTGAATATTTTTGGACCAAATTCGGTGGTAGCATGGTCTAAGGCGTCACTCTCGCAATAGACGTGGATTTACAGGGGTTCAAGTTTCAGTCGAATGTACTGAGGTTGTTTCTTCCGAGATAATTTCCCACTCTTCTTCCACGTAGATGCGGGTACAGTACATCTAAATTCTACCTTTCATCCTCCATACCCCATACATGTAGATAGTCCGTAATAGGATGTGGTACACAAATGAAAATGTACACATGCATTATCTAGTACAGAAACGTATTAGTTCCCAGACATGTGGGAGCATAGTTAGTTATTATAAGCTAGTGTTGAGTTCTAACCCATGATGTAAGTGGTAGGTTTTGAAATGTCGGTTTGATCTTTCAGCCGCGAAGATTCCAAGCACCTAAACACCTCTCCACCCCAACCTTCCGCGGTGAATTGTCAGCTGAATTTGCGGTGAGTTGTCTTCCCAGGTCTGCGTCATTTACCCCAAATTCTCTCCTTGGCTCTAGTTGCCATCTTAGATATGCGTCATCTACCCCAATGCTACCCTTGCTCTAGTTGCCATCTTAGATATGCGTCATTTACCCCAAATTTTCTCCTTGGCTCTAGTTGCCATCTTAGATATGCGTCATCTACCCCAATGCTACCTTGGCTCTAGTTGCCATCTTAGATATGCGTCATTTACCCAAATTTTCTCCTTGGCTCTAGTTGCCATCTTAGATATGCGTCAACTACCCCCAATGCTACCCTTGGCTCTAGTTGCCATCTTAGATATGCGTCATTTACCCCAAATTTTCTCCTTGGCTCTAGTGCCATCTTAGATATGCGTCATCTACCCCAATGCTACCCTGGCTCTAGTTGCATCTTAGATATTTGTCATTTACCCAAATTCTCCCTTGGCTCTAGTTGCCATCTTAGATATGCGTCATTTACCCAAATTTTCTCCTTGGCTCTAGTTGCCATCTTAGATATGCATCATTTACTCCAAGTTCTCTCCTTGGCTCTAGTTGCCATCTTAGATATGCGTCATCTACCCCAATGCTAACCTTGGCTCTAGTTGCCATCTTAGATATGATCATTTACTCCAAGTTCTCTCCTTGGCTCTAGTTGCCATCTTAGATATGCGTCATCTACCCCCAATGCTACCCTTGGCTCTAGTTGCCATCTTAGATATGCATCATTTACTCCAAGTTCTCTCCTTGGCTCTAGTTGCCATCTTAGATATGCGTCATCTACCCCAATGCTACCTTGGCTCTAGTTGCCATCTTAGATATGCATCATTTACTCCAAGTTCTCTCCTTGGCTCTAGTTGCCATCTTAGATATGCGTCATTACCCAAATTTTCTCCTTGCTCTAGTTGCCATCTTAGATATGCATCATTTACTCCAAGTTCTCTCCTTGGCTCTAGTTGCCATCTTAGATATGCGTCATCTACCCCAATGCTACCCCTGGCTCTAGTTTCCATCCCAGATAAGCATAATTTACTCCAAGTGTTTCTCTTGGCTCTACTATTTGTGATTCTAAAACTTTGCAATCAGAAGTGCTATGAAACCTAGATTTCTCCATAATATACATGAGCAGTTAAAGGTTTAGATGAATATTTAGATATTTTTAAAGTATATTGCATCTAATCGGCCCATATTTACACTAATGGGTACGGATGGTGCAGGAAATCAGAATTTAAAGGAAATGCACATCAATTTTCAAGAATAGTCAGAAATAATTTAGTAAAAAATAACCCTCAGTGGACCCAAGTGGGTTTCGGATCCCAATATTTCTCTTAAAGGTTATCCATTCTAACACTATAGTGACGCATTATACCATACGATCACTGGTGTAGGTAAAATGTAATTTACATAATTAGTAAAATATGTGAACTTCTAATATCCCGCAGGCTTTTTTGCAAATGATTTAAGCTAACTCTTGGATGATGATTTATTGAAAGGCTGAGGGAAAGTATTTTGCGCTTAGTGGGTGGTTTTGAATAATTTTTTTTAGAACTGCGTCTTACTACCCATTTGGGCTGTACACTAATTATTAATTGAAATAACTAATAAGTAAACAAAGCACAAACGTAGGAAATAAATAAATCTAATTGTATGTTTTTTTCCCTTCTTTGCAGACGCGAGGAAAATGAGCACGAAGAACCAAAGGCCGCAAGCGAAGAGGAACATCACAAGGAAAAGTAAGAAAGGATTCAACAAATTCGACAAATCTAAATGCACTCCTTACGATAGGAAAGTGACTGACTTGACTGATCTTTCTATATGACACTAAATAATGGTGTCATGCATATTTGATTTATAGTGGCTGGATATTAATTCAGCCACGTTAAGAGTGGTTAGGAAGGTAGGTTGTCGGAGCTCGGCCCGATGTTGGTGTATTAACTCATTCCCTTTTTTTTTTGTTAGCACCGCATTATTATCTGTTAAGGTAATATGCATATGTACTTATTACGCTAATAATTTAAGGATAATGAAGGTTTAATTTAGATTTAAAGAGAGTAAACCCACATTTGCACGGAGGGAGAGTATAAAAACATTTTGGGAAAACCACCCTAATTACACCCGGTTGAAATTCGAAGCCCGATCTTCCTGTCATCGGCAGTATAGTTTATTGCGAGAGTGACACCTTAGACCATGCGGTCACCAAAGTAGGTCGACCATGTTGGTGTACTAAATCGGCCCCTCTTGTTAACATGTTTATCTATTACACAATGAATCATTCCAGCCTATCCTTAGCTAATATATCCTAACAATGCTGACAGTCTTAAGTATGTCGAAAGTGGGAATGAAGGTTGTATTGGAGCCGAATTTACAGAGTAGATGAGGCCGGATTATTATTATGGGTGGGGAGGGGAGGAGGTTAGATAATGTCGTGGTACTCATCACAAGGTATTATTAGGATAATCAAGTCTCGTAGATTACGTTGTGGCAGGACATGCAGCGTGAATGAAACCATGTTCAAGGTAATGAGTGAAATACCCAATGGAAACAGACCATTAAGAAGACCTACACGCAGATTGGAGTATACTATTAGAATAGACCTGAAAGAGATAGGGTGTAATAAAGTGGACCGGATAGAACTAGCTCACGATAAGGGATGGTGGCGTACTTTCGTAAGTGCGGCAATGAACTTTTCGAGTTCTTAATGCCATATATTAAGAAAGTGGGTAAAATAGTTTTGCTAAGGATTATTGGGGCATTCGTGTTTCGTGATTTTTGATTGCCTATTGCTGTGCCCTCATCTATTTCCTCTACTACTCCTCTACCACTTGGCGAATTTATCAGTGAGTGAGGTAATCAAATCACGCCCCGTGAAAGATAGTATTTTAAATATCATACAATAATTAATTTTTGTTTATATGGACCGTATTTTACAACCCACACGGGCTATTCACATGTTAACGCTAATGAGGTAGGTATGAGGAATGAGAATTTAAAGAGAGTGTACCGTGGAAGGAGAGTGGGAAACCGTTTAGGGAAAAACACCTCCATAACACCCCAACCTCCTCTTCCCAGAAAACCTGAACATACAAGGCTTACGACTTACACTGCATGCCCACCGATGAGGATTATATTTTAGATAATTTTTTAGTAGACCAACTTAAAATCAGACTGAAATGCTATGTCCACCCCAACTATCATAATTTTAATTATTTAACGTACATTTTCTGAACTGACTGATTATATCAGAATACTACTTGTAAACTAACTTAACTCTAGAACAGACACAACATCCAGCCCCCGACCGTTAATTCATTACTGTGAAAGGGTAAGACCCATATTTAACAAATGATAACTATTTAGGTCATGCCAGGATTTAAACCCGGGACTCTTAGCTCAGTGGGCAGGGAAGCTACCGACTGAGCTAAAGTGCCGAACAACTATTAATTAAAAAAACCATCTATCAGGAAGTAATATTTGAAATATTAATAAACAATACATCATAAAATATTTTTTAAACATATATATTTCAAATTAAGAAAAAATAATCTTTAAATGCGTTAATCTACCTAGGCCTATGAGCATGTACTTTTTTTTTTTTTGCCGATAGATATTACCGATGGAAAAGGCCCACTCCAATTTATTAAACGTCACCCAGTGCAGCAAAAACATAATGCAATTATTTTAGCCCAAAGATAATAAAAAAAGAAATTCCCCACAGTTAAATATAGTCTCTAATGCTGGAGTTGTTGGCATTGGCAAATAAACGACTAACTGGTTTTATTTAAGGTATAAAATCATTAAATCAATGTTCCCCCATTCACACCAGCATCTACCTTAGATCTTTATGAATATAGAAGAATATTTTAATGCAGACGAATAGAGATAATACAATCCAACTCCTTGTTCTAGCAAGCAATTCAGTAAATACCTACTCTTTGCTCACAGGCGCGAGACCCATGAAGAAGAAAAGAAAGCTTCCGCAGAAGAGGAACACCCCAAAGTGACGTGAGTACCAACCTTCAGCTTTCATTTTATTCTGAACCAACAGAGGGAGCTCTGACGTGGCCGAGAACGCAAAGGAATAAGTCCTAAGGTTATCTATGGTCGGTTTACCATGATAAGGGGGTACTTAGGAAATATTTACCTTTTATTGTTACAACAATTTACTGGAAATAAAAAAATCCTAAACGTTATGTGGATTCCCTTACCAAGCTTTTAATTAGCTACGCGTTAATTTGTTGTTGTTTTTGGAGGGGAAGGAGGTGTTAGGTGGGGAGGAGCTATTAAATATATAATTGAAGGAAACAAATATAAAAGCAAATTGTTTTAGTAATGAATAAAATTATATTGAAGTATTTCAATAGTAGAATCTAACACAGGGGTTGTTATATTAATGACTTTATCTAAAGGGTAATGATTAAAATGATAGATTTCAGGATAAATATCTGCATTAATGTAGGTAGAGTATTTAAAAAAACAAATTAGATTATATGTGTAAAAA
The DNA here is from genome assembly GCA_039000515.1 of Timema cristinae. Taxonomy (NCBI): domain Eukaryota; kingdom Metazoa; phylum Arthropoda; class Insecta; order Phasmatodea; family Timematidae; genus Timema; species Timema cristinae. The sequence continues at coordinate 25,129,033 of JBCFYV010000024.1, forward strand.
CTACCCCAGTGCACCCGCCTAATACTTTTAACCCTATATCATTTTCAAAGCCGAGAGTGCGACCCTGGTGCGATATAACGTTTCGTATACTAGCATTGTTTATTTTACATATTATTTTAAATATACTCGATATTTTTATATTCCACTAATAATGTTCAAACCTTTCTCTCCTCTAAATAAAAACGCACTAACTATGTCTCCTCATGAATTCTGATTGCAGGAAAGCGAGTCCCAAGAGAAAAGCTCGGCAGAAAAGAAGACTTTCCAACGAAGAAGAACATCAAAAAGTGAGGTGAGTGACAATAATCAACATTGATTTTATTTAATTAAAAGATGGCTAGCAATACTTGAATTATCATTAATATCATAACATTTAAAAAAACATATTTACACTCTCTTGGTTTTCAAAATTTGTTTCAGAAATAAACATTGTTGGGTACACCCGTTAACCTCGAAAGGTAGAAAGTTTAACCGTTTACGTTTCCCCTGTACATAGGCTATAAGATAGTAAAATCCACCAAGAAAATCAAGCTACTTTTCAGAGTAACCGGAGTGTACCTTCTACAATATTTGCATTGCTATGTAAAATATTTTCACGTATTCATACGTCAACTGATGGGATCTGCACTGCCTACGTTTGAAATATATTATTAATACCATAATAATAATAATAATAATAATAAATAATAAATTAAAATTTAATTATCCACGATTATTGCAAAGAGCTATGATTGTATTTCCTAAAGGTTTCCTCCTAACAAAATCCAACTATATATTTTCGACGTCGAAAAATGCACGTGTTTCTTGACAAATGTAATATACTGGCTTAGTGTGGTTGTTAAGTTTTCTGCTGTAATAACAATTCGTTTATGAAGTGAATATTAATTTATTTGTATAAAAATAAACTAAAAGAGAATTTGATAAATAATACATATTTTGGGAATGCTATTTTAATATTTATTAAAAAAAAAGTAAATGTCGAAGCTTCTCCCATGATTAAAGGAATTAATGAACATCTCTTTTTCGGAAGACTTTCTTTCCCTAAATTTTTCCTCTAGGGTTGTATGTATAATCAACATTTTAGGGGAACACAATCTATATAGATCTGTGTACTGGTTGATTGGTTGACTACAGGGACTAGACATATATTAGTACCCTCATTCCCTGAATTTCTGGTTCTAAGCAGGCAAACACTTTGGTGTTTCCAGATTTGTTATTTATACGAATCGTTAAATTTGTTTTCCAGACGTGAGGCCTCTGAGGAAAAGTCCGAGGAGAAGAAGGAATCTAGCAGCAAGGAGGAAGACGAGAAAGTCAAGTGAGGATTGAACTCATCAAATGCATAATCAAACAGTCTCCCAAGTAATCTTAGAAGGGATGACGATATTGGGATCACAGCTGCTCGTTACTATTCATTCATCCAGATAACGACTGACCATTAAATACACTTCATCCAGAACACGACTGATCATTTCTATTCATTCATCTAGAACACGACTGATCATTTCTATTCATTCATCCAGAACACGTCTGATCATTTCTACTCATTCATCCAAAGTTCGAATGATCACTTCTTTTCACTCAACCCAAACACGACAGATCTTTTCTATTCATTCCTCTAGATTATGATTGATATTTTTTATTCATTCATCCAAAACACGAACGATCATTTCTATTCATTAATCCAAAACACTTCTGATCATTTATATTAAATAATCCAAAGCACGACTGATCTATCATTTCATATTTCATTCATTATCCAGAGCACGACTGATATTTTCTATTCATTCATCCAAAACATGACTGTCATTTCTATTCATTAATCCAAAACATGACTGATCGTTTTTATCCATTCATTCAAATCCAAATTGAATGTTATCATTTATTGACCCAACCCACACTATCTATACCCAACTACCCAAAGATAATGTGTATCAACTCAATAAAGATGCCCAACACAGCACTAAGATAATTTTCTGAAGTTCAGAACATTATCATTATGTAAGAAGTGTTTTGCTATTGAGAAATATAGTTCACGCCAAAATGAGGCTAAACCATACCAATACGTCACTAAAGACAAAAAAAAAAAACCTTACATTCTATATCTAGTTTTTAGAAAATAATGCAAGATTAAACTAGCTCATTTTAAACCAAATTTCATTAGAAATTTGAGTTCTAAGATCAACGTTGATGCATAGAAACACATAAATAGCCTTTATCAAATAATAAATGTCGTTTTTACTTTCTCTCGACCCTTGTAGAGAGGAGTATTGTGATCGTCAGTAAAATCTAACTCGAGATTTTGATAAAGGTTGACGTTTCATGGCCCCCTTAAACAGAAAAAGTTGTTTTGTTTTGCCATCTGTCTATCTGTCCTAACTGTATCTCAGACTAGAGCTAAACCCATTTTACATGATCTGGCTAAAACTCGCTTTTAACTGTGTGACAACATAAAAGGTTTATATAAACGATAATTGTTTTCGTGTTTTTTAAGCTTCAAATCTGCTACCATCATAATAAATACAGTAGTATGTTTACATGCGTGTGGATATATATTTTTTTCTGCATCCACGTCTTACCATCTGTCTGCAGGTTTTCACTGATGAAATAGGATTGAGAAGGGTAGAGTTTAATTAATGTGTAAATGCAACAAATAGGAAAGATAAGGGTAGACAATTTATAAAAAAAAACACATTCAGTACATTTGCCTGAGATTTGAACTCAGACCTGTCAGTCATTGACAAACAGGATCTGATGAGCGTGACGCCTGTGTCCACGATCCCACCGATGTGGATATATATATATATATATATATATATATATATATATAAAAATATATATATATAAATGTAAATATACACACATCACCATTAAAACGCTATATTAGCATTACTGGCAAGCTTAAATTTGCCTTAAAACACGCTTCAGTGGCGGAATGATTTGAGTGTCGCTCTCATGTTATACTCTGGTCTGCTGAAGATGGGGTGATTAGGTTTATAATACTTGGTGGGTCTACTGTGGGTGGTTTTTCCTTTATGGTTGCCCATTCTCCTTCCACGCAAATGTGGCTATATCAGCTCTAAACTGCTTCCTTCCTCAACCTTACCCCATTAAAGTTATTATTTTATATGCGGAAGACCTGAACAGGTAATAAGAAGCGGCGACAAAAAAAAAGTAATCCTTAAAACCTGCACCGGTGAGCACGTTCATTATACTTGAACTCATTTAATCTGGTTTGCCAATCATGGGACGACGGGGTTCGAATCCAAGTCGAGTGCATTAAGGGCGAGTTTTTCTAAATTGTTTCCTACTCTATACACATAAGAATTTTGATATATTTAATCTAAATTCTACTTTATTACCCAAAACCTAATAGTCTGATTAAATTCACGAAATATGCTCGGACACTGTGAAGATAATAATAATAATAATAATTTTATGATCATCATTATCAGTTTGTTTCTTAATTCGCGCTTCCAGTTTTGTTTTGTTTTGTTTTAATATACTAAGAGATAACGATGTTTTCCAGACGTGAGGCCTCTGAGGAAAAGTCCGAGGAGAAGAAGGAATCTAACAGCGAGGAGGAACACGAGAAAGTCAAGTGAGGATTGAACTCATTCAAATTCATAATCAAACAGCCTCTCATGTTTTTATACACGGGATGGAGATGATTTCATCACTACTGACCTTTGACATTTATAAGCACACCTAAACAGAGACTTTGAATATTATTTGACACACATGGAGTATTTTATTCATTATTTTATATAAACTGTTAACAGGTTTTAGTGGAATTTCTTGCTATCGGAGTCTTATATTTAAACTTAAAAAACAGAATAAGGATCCATTCCTGAGAGAGGGTAGGAACCAAAGCACCCTCATCTAAACCGGTCTATGAATTAATCCATTCTTTCAGAGTAATAGTCAACGATATCATTACTCCCCAAAATGTTGCTAGTCACGTAACTCTATTGTGGCCGTACTGAAATAAACCTAAAACATTTAACAAATATCTGCTATTATGTTAAGCATAAATGGTCATTACAAACGTTAATAAAGCTTTAGAAATAAGCTAAAAATAAAGCTTTGACAGAGGGAAAGAAAGGATTATAAGAGTCTATGATTTCATGGTAAAAGTTGATTTAATTCTGATAATAAGACTTACTAATATCATAAAACTATTTTGTGATTAAAATAAATTCAGTAGTACTTCGAGCACTCTCAAAAACCTCTCGCTTATCTTTAGGGGTACGCGTACCACAGTTTGGGAAACACTGCGCTACACTAACCAATCCTTTTTGATACCATGCTATGTTATATACAAAATTCTATTACGCGATTCCTTTAAACCGTAAATTAAACTAAGAATAGGAAGATAAACCTTATTAAACATTATCTCGTTGGCCTCGGTGTTCTTGGGGTAAGGTACTCGCCTCAGGACTCGAAGTTCGTGGGTTCAAACCCAGCTGGTGTCAAAAGATTTGTCTTCAGGGATAAAAATACATATCACAACTTCCTTTGGAGGGAAATAAAGCAGTTGGTCCCGTGGCATGTAAACGATCCCTGGAAGGTATGTGAAAATACCTTTCCCAACAAAATTGGTAGATCCTTTCACATTTTCTCATAGATATTCTGGTGTGTTGATATAATCAGTCAGTTAATAAGTTGCACGTTAAATACATTAAATAAATAAATAACATTATTTCTTAATCAAATTATCCTTATAATCATCACCGTTACACATTGAAGATGTTTGATTGGTTGTAATTTCAGGCGAGAGGAAGGCAAATCTTCTGAACACAAATCCGCAGAGGAACATGAACATAAGTCACGGTGAGTATAAAACTTGAACTTAATTTGTTAGTTGTAAAAGTGCGTTTCTTCTTGTCTCGCTTCTTTCGGGACACATCTTGCCCACTACAGAACTCGCACATGTCGTTAGTTGATTTCTTAATGAACGAGAACAAAGACAATTTCACATTGGTACATAGTCGGTTTTCCAAGAATTCAACCATGGACATTCCTAACCTTGCAAAGGTGTTGATACTGATACATGTATGTGGACAGGACGGCAACTGTGTAAGCTCTGTCCATAAAGCAATTATTTAACCATTTCAATCAAATTAAACACTCTATACAGTATATTTAAAATGTGAATTTGTTTATCTCGACAATGATTTCTGAAACTCTATTTAAACAGAATTTTATTAGATTTTCTTTAAATAAATTTTCTTTCTACTTCAAGGATTATAATATAAAAGTTTACAAATTATCAATAACAAAGTCGAAATATAAAATAATATAGTCGGAAGTTGATGCTATTAGTTGGTCAGTAAGTAATGACATCTCACTTGCTGTCAAGGAGGGTAAACTCAAATATACAAAATAATAGTTTGACCATTTATTCTCTATGGTTGTGAAAAGTGGTCTTTCACCTTACATGAAGAAAACAAATTTAGTTTGATCGAAAACAAGGTGGTTAGGAAGATATTTGGTCCGAAAAGGGACGAGGCTACTGGGGGAGTGGAGTAGGTTAGGCCTACTTAATAATGAGAAACGTAATCTGTACTAATCACAAAACATTGTTAGAATAATCCTATCTCGCGGATTACGGTGGGCAGGACATGCAGCGTGAATAGAAGAATCTAGAACCGTGTTCAATGTATTGACTGGCAAACCCAAGAGACCATTGGGAAGAACTAGACGCAGAGGGAGGATAACATTAGAATGTAGCTGAAAGAGATAGGTTGTAATGAGGTGTACTGGATAGAACTAGCTCAAGAAGGATAGGTTGTAATGAGGTGTACTGGATAGAACTAGCTCAAGATAGGGATAGGTTGTAACGAGTGGATTGGATAGAACTAGCTCAGATAGGATAGGTTGTAACGAGTGGGCTGGATAGAACTAGCTCAAGATAAGGATAGGTTGTAACGAGGTGGGCTGGATAGAACTAGCTCAAGATAAGGATAGGTTGTAACGAGGTGGCTGGATAGAACTAGCTCAAGATAGGGATAGGTTGTATGAGGTGGCTGGATAGAACTAGCTCAAGATAGGGGATAGGTGGCGTAATTTTGTAGTTGTGGCAATTAACTTTCGAGTTCCTAATGTCAGAGTAAGTAAAGGCGTATTATAATGTATGTTAATCGATAAGTGGATGGACGCTATTAAGACAGGCTTCCCATTGTCATAATAAAAAGGGTTGAGGTATCTAAAATACGGTCTGGTTGTGTAGCTTTATGCCAAATTTACAAACGTCTTAACTTACGCTGAGCCTTACTACAAAACCCATGATTTGGGATTAGGATAAACAAGAAAGTTGGCTTGACAATTTTCCACCTGGGTATGACTTTTTTTTATATTGAAATAAACCTCTTGCCAACATTAAAAGAAAGTACCAAATGAAAGATACATTTTAAATATGTTTTTAATGTATTTTAAAATAATAAAAAATTGAAATAAATAAATATAGCTATGTGATCAAATATGATTATATATATGTATCATGTATTTGTATCATATATATGATACAAAATAGATCAACATAAAAACAACTAACTTTCCTATCCATAACTTATAACGAATAGTATTATTATCCAATAACCATGGGAATGTTTGTTTTTATGTTGGTAGCCGTGCGGCAGAGGACAAGTCTGTGACTGGTGACAAGAAGTCCGTAGCCTCAGTGCCATCTGTAGTGAGGTAAGTGCAACTAATGCAACTCACAATAGAATAATAATAGCCTATGTCATTATTGTTTAGCCCAGTGTCAGATTTATATCTGTGGAGGCCCGAGGGTGTAAAAAATTGGACGTTCCAACAATAAACAAGTATTTTTCTTGTCAAAGTTTCAACGTTATTATTTATTTACTCACAAAATTAGCTGTTAAAAATTCAATACTAATGTTATTATTTAAATAATGAACTATTTTTTATCACAATAAATTAGATTTGCAAAAAAACAAATAAATAAATATTGATTTTGTTTGTTTTTATTGAACTAAGAACAGAAAATAATGTCAAAACTTATAAAATACAAATATTTTTTCTGTACACATAAATAAGTTTTGGAGACACTGGCAGACAGAAATGATTATTTAGTTTTAATAAAATAGTTATTTAAAAAACTATCATCGTTATATTTGTTTGTGTTACAGCCAGTCAGGAAAGAGTCAGGAAGAAGTGAGGAAGACCCCGTTGAAACAAAGGTGAGTGGATGGTAATCATACAAAGTTAAATCAAGAGAAATCCAATTTTATAACAAATTAATAGCATTACTAGGTTTAAAATTCAAATCTGTTTAAATATCTAATGATATATCTCCACATTATCGAGTCACAAATAAAGTAAGGCGACATAGAACTATATTTTAATGTTCGTGTTAAAAAGTACATAAATTTGACTAATCCCAATTCACATATTATGAAGAATCTCGTTGGAAGGGGGGAGGGGGGGAACTATATTTTTAAATGATGATTTGAGATAATTGTAATTGCTCCTATTACTATAAGACTGACTTTCTTATTGTAGTCAGGGCCATGAAGAGAGGGGATAATTGATAATTAGATTTTATATGGTCATAGCTCAAGGCATGTTTTAAAATTTAGATTTAGGCCCTCAAATAATTAAGGGTAATTTATTTATGACTATTTTATAAGATGTCTTTAAATATTTTGTGTAAATGGATATTCGGGGAGTGTTTTATAAGATAAATGCACTGTATATATATTTTTTAATGTTTAGGGGTAATTTACTGATGACTAATCTTTGCAAATTTGGAATTTTTATAAAATGGATCTAATTTCTTTAATTAAATTCGGTATCTAAAGATTGTTTTACAGGATAAATAAGAATGTATACTTATTTTTCTAAAAAAATAAAATTATTTAAGGTTTTTTTAAATGATAATTTATACTAGGAGTTACTAGTTATTGGATAACATCAAGTTGGGAGCCAGTTACGGAAGTATGACGAGGATTTAAAAAAATATAAAAAAAAGTGTAATAGATTTATGAGAAGTATATACGATGGTGTCACACCATTTATTTTCTAAATATTTTAAATCAACGTGATGCAATATTTTGACCTCATGTCCTTGTTTCGTTGCACCAGACGATCCACCTCCGAGGAAGAATCAAAGTCCGCCGAGTCCAAAGAGTCCCCCGAGTCCGATGAGTCCAAAGAATCCCACCACTAAGAGCAACACCCTACCTCCCTTGCACACCAGGTGAGGGCACACGGGGACTCCCTGAAAGTTACAATGAAACTGTTTGTGAGAAAACATCTCACGGCGATAATCGGGAAATTAGATACAACATCACGCTCGAACCGGAAGACGTAGCCAACCGCGGGTTTCTGCATTCTTTACTCAACAATAATTACATTTACGATCTCGTGGTGACGTGATCAGAGCTCCTGGCTGCTGACTTACAAGTCTAAGGGATTCGATTCCTGGCTGGTACCGGTGGACTTTTCTCTAAAGAGGAATAATTCCCATGTATCCAGGGTTTGGTAAGTTAGGCCCGAGTTAGGTTAAGACCTTCATTGGCTCCTCCCCATCATGTTCACTATCATCATACCTCATCTCATCTTGGACATGGGAAGAGCCTCCACGGAAAGGATGTACGATTAGTACATTCAAGCGTCCCCTGAACAACGGGACTTTAATTATAAACCATCTTTCGACAAACTGAACTACAGGTTGATGTAGTCCAAACATCCAATTATTATTACTAACAGCTGAATTGAGACCAGTTTGAAGTAGTTCTTAGATTTTTGAGAAATTAATTTTTAATTTTGTTGTTTTTTATTTAAAAAAAAGTAGTTTCACTGATATAAATTCCACTGTTTGTTTACTTTACATTGAAACGCACCATGATGAGACGCATGTTTCGAGGTCAAGATAAAGCTTGACTTATTTGTATTTATATTTTCAGATATTCTTTTTGAAGACCAGAGAACGAAGAAACAAACTGACCATGTCAAACTCTTCCATCTGGTGCAAGAATTGTCGAACATTGGCTACGTTTTACCAGGCTCATGACGAAATGGACACTGAACAATCATTTGTGTATTTAATCATAAGTACCTTTGTATTACGAAATAGCTTAAAGTGAATACTATACATAATTTTCAGTTGAAACTTAAAACAAATGACCTTGTATTATTATTTTAAATAAACTATATTGCAACAAATGTATAAAGTGTTTGTTCTAAGTAAAAAGTATCAGAAAACCTGCGAAGCACACAAATTATTGTGCATTTAAAGAAACAAATTACAATGAAACTAGATACAAGCTTTAGCTTGATTTTTTCTGAGTGTTTTTATAATCAATATTATATTTAAAATACAATTAAGGTGATATTAGGCTTTTATGTAAAAAATAATTCCATCTAATTACCAGTATGACTTTGGATATCAACAACAGCTCTTGTTTTCCATGATTGTGAAGCCGAATAAGTAATATCTAAAAAAGTTACTGATATTTGAACATTGATGAGAATAGATTGACTTATATTTCTATTAGCTTTACTTAATTAATAATTATTGTCAGTGGACGTAAGTAAAAATTTTATTGAAATATGAACAGCAAGCACAGTTAACTTTTTTTATCGTATACTGTATTTTAAATGACAAACTAAAACACATTTATATTTTATTGACATGTTATTTAATAGGAATCTTCGGTGGCCACGAGGTCTAACGCGTGACTCTCGCTGTAGGCTAAACTATCGATGACAGGGAGATCGAGGTTCAAATCTAAGTCAGGTGTACTGAGGGTGGTTTAAAAAAATCCACTTCCCCTCCACGCAGATTTGTATACACTTCGTATAAATATAACCTCCCTAATTCCTAAAATCATTAGCGTAATTTGTACATAAATGATAAGCGTGTAACTCTAACGGGTAGTAAGACGTTGCGCTAATTTTTTTCACCACTACAGATCCTATGAATTGACGTGTGAATATATGGGAATTGTTTTAGTAGCTTTTATAAATGTCAAAAAATTTATTCCCTGCCTGAATCTCAATGACAGTAGGCTTTAGTTAATCATTTATAAGCGAACTAAACATTGTGATTTTCATTGGATGCCTATTATTTGAAAACAAGAAACTCATCATGCCCCAATGGCGGGAAATAATATTACAATTGTATTGACATTCTTAGTCCGTTTGGTTTATTACGCAATGATAGATTATACTGTAATAATTCAAGAAGTATTACCGATTTTGGAAGAGCTTGACAAATTTTTAGATGAACTTTATAATTAGTAAATAAATATGATTATTTCTTGAACGAAAAGTTGTAATTAATTTCAATCAATTTTGGGGGTACAAAATGGGCTTTCTATAATAATTAGGGTTAAGTAGCAGTGAACTACATGGTGAATTGAGGTGATACAAAACAATCACAATCCTTCTGACAATCTTGGTCTTAGAAACAAACAGAAATATGGGCAAGAGAAATTTAACCTTTCCTCCTTGCAGATCTGATTACATTTCCTCTAAATTATAACATCCTCATCCCTACTTTCTTAGTGTACCATGTGCAAATATATTGGATGATCAATAAGATGCGTAGCGCTGAAAAATAACTGACATGACAGTTCAAAACAGTTAATAAATCTACAGTTCAATTTTCATAGGAAGGGCCTTATCTCGCAGCTAGAAAATCTACTTAGCTATATTTTATTTTATTAATACGTCAAGCCATGTAATCTACAGTTGTCACTATTGATATATATATATATATATATATAGATATATATTATTATTATTATTATTATTATTATTATTATTTATTATTAGCACCGCGTCTTAATACCCGTTCGGGTTATACGCACTTACGCTAATGTGTAATGGTAGGGTGATTGTGAGATGAAATGGAGGACCTACAGTTTAACGTGGAATCCGAACCACGGTGGAGGCCTGGCATTCCCCACATTCACAAGATGTATTGTCAGAGGTGAAGGAAGGGTTTGTAAATCAGATAAATCTGTGCCGGGACCGAGGATTGAACCCCGGCCGCCAGCACAGAAGTATGATACCTTATCCCTTAGACCACCAGGTCACCTTTTTATATATATATTATTAATGGCTATAAAATAACGCTGATATTATTATAAAACATGACTATTTTGTCACTAAAAACACTTTTTTATTTCCTAAAAAGCTCTTCAATTTAAAATTGGGCTGTATAGCAACCTTTCCCGTTTCTGTTCTACAAATTGGTTAAAACTTCAAAAATCTCATACATAAATAATAAATCCACGAAGTGATGTCACAAATAATAGTAATAGGTATGTACTAATTCAATATAAACGTCCATATTCAGTTATTAAAAACATATATAATTTTTTTTTATAATCTACAATTATTTTGATGCCTTTGATTTAAAAGATGTACTGTACGTATCTGACAGTATAACAAAGGATGAATGAAATTTTGAATTTTTTAAAAATGTTATCAGTTGTAAACAAAGTCGAACTAAAAAAAGAATATCCACTTGAAAACGAGCGTAAAATATGACTACTGACGTAATTTTTTTTAAAAACTCTTTTAGATAAGCTAGACAGATGATAAAATGTTAAGTTTTATAAAATATGTTATATTGAATGAAAGATAATGACAGTAAACGTATTATGTGAACATATTTTAAGGACCCTTAGTGAAGCCATTTAAGTCTCTGCATTGATGTATTCTGACGTTTGTGATTTTTGTTCAAATTTACAGCTCGGAACTGTTTTTTAGATACCCCAAATACATTTTCATGACATCGGTAAAACTGTCTTAATAGCGTTGATATATTTACTGAAAACGTAAATAATGACGGGTATAGATTGAGAGTAGGTTCTTAGTTTTTAAAACGGTTTGGTATAATTAGAAAAATAGCTGTTGAAAGAAATGATCGTTATTTAAAGCACTGCTTTGCCTTTGAAAGTTTATGGAATTTAATATTTTTGGGGATATCCTTAAGGTGCGGCAAAAGGGAACGCGAGTATTTTTTACAGTTTTTATAGAATTAAAATATCTTGGCCAAAATAAATCAAATATTTCTCCAGAAGCATCATAGAGTTTAGTTTTCTGCACATGCTAATATCAACAGATCTTGAATATCGGTCAAGGGTGTCCTGGAATTTTGTCAAAACATTTTCTATTTATTTAAAATGTTTTGACAAAATTCCAAGACACCATTGACATATATTCAACATCTGTGGATATCAGCATGTACATAAAACTAAACTCTATGTTGCTACTGGCGACATATTTGATTTATTTTGGCCTAAATATTTTAATTCTACAAACACCGTAAAAATACTTGCGCTCCCTTCTGCCGCACCTTAAATAATGTATAAGCTTTTATTTTTTTTAATAATAAAGAATTGCGAACATTGGTTTGGTAGAATTCCAGGAATCTTTGGCGAAAGTAATCGCTTCAAGTTTTAAATAATTTGATACCTCAGTGCAAAAATGTTATATTTTAAAATCACTGACTTTTAAGTATGCAAGTTAACCAGTTCAGTTTATAACAGAATGGAATTGTATGCATCAACCCACCATTTTAAAATAATTAACTAAAATTCTCAATAGAGACATATTTTAAATGTAATCTTTACAATACATACTAAAATACTTTGAGTTTTTTGATACTAATACCTTAAAAATTTATTTATTTGTAATATTGATACACTGAGTTTTTAATACGTAGATTAAGTCTATTGATAAGACAAAGGAAACAAATACTTAACACGAACAGTGTATAAGTAGCTTAGCAAGGAATAATCTCTTTGGTAACATCTTTCACAATCACGTTAGATTAAACATTTGCTCTCAAATAAAGAGGAAATATGTTTCTACAGACACGCTCCACGAGGGTTTATTAAGAGATTCATCTAACCAGAGAGTAGAGGAAACTTTTATTTATTTTATTTATTTAGCACCACGTATTTACTATCCATTCAGGCTATACACCTAAGAATTAATTAAGCTAACGTGTTAGGAATTAGGAAGGTTGAATTTAGAAGAAGTGAACCCGCATTTTCGTGGAGGGAGAGTGGAAAAAACATTGAGCAAAAACCACCCCAGTTCACCCGAGCAAGATTCAAACATTTCTCTACCCATTCTAAGCAGTCTAGCTCAACACGAAACTAGCGCGTTAGCTAACTACCCCACCGAGGTGGGTGTAGATGAAATTTAACCGGCACTTTGCTTGAAGGAGAAATGGAAAGCCTTATGTTAACAAGCCGGTATCTGCAAAGGCGCACGAGATAAAAGTGACTCGCTTTGATCGGCTCGTGAACTAAGTGCCTCCTGATCAACAGATCTGGTTTGTTGTTATTATTATTATTATTATTATTATTATTATTATTATTATTATTATTATTATTAGCACCGCGTCTTACGATTCGTTCTGGTTGTACGCACTTACGCTAATGTGTAATGGTAGGGTGATTGTGAGATGAAATGGAGGAACTACAGTTTAACGTGGAATCCGAACCACGGTGGAGGCCTGGCATTCCCCACATTCACAAGATGTCTTGTCAGAGGTGAAGGAAGGGTTTGGCAATCAGACAAATCTGTGCCGGGACCGAGGATTGAACCCCGGACCCCCAGCACAGAAGTCTGACCCCTTACCCCTAGACCACCAGATCACCATCTGGTTTGTTGATGACAGGGAGGCTGGGGTTCGAATCATTGCTTGGTGTATTGAGTGTTTTACTAAATGGTTCCCACTCTCCTTCCATGAAAATGTGTGTACATTTACTCTAAACACTACCTTTTAATTCCTATCCCCTCCTCCTCATAATGACTTATCACTTTAAACGACTCAGAAAATATTCCTGGTTAGAGATTTACCTCCATTTTCATACAAAATAATGACTACATTAGCCGACTCGATACGGACAGATGTGTGCTAACCTTATTATGCGTATAACTTACTTCAGTGGTCGAATGGTCTCAGGAGTCCATCTTGTGTTAGACTGGCCTGATGGTGACGGGGAGATTGGGGTTCAAATCCCGCTTGGGTCTACTGAGGTTGGTTTTCCCTAAATGGTTTCCCACTCCCCTTACAAGCAAATGCTGGTATATTACCTCTAAAACGCTTCCTTCCTCATCCCTACCCATTAAAGTAATTATCATATATGCATATAGCCTGAACAGGTAGTAAGAAGTGGTGATTAAAAAAGTATGTACTGTAGACCAGATAGGTAATAAGATGCGGACCAAGAAAGGGACCAGTACAGTGATTTTCCAAAAGCAGTTTTTTTTTACTCACCGCAACTTAGTATCTTATTTTTATTTATTTAGCACCATATCTTATTACCCGCTCGGGATATACGCCTAAGTATTAATTAGGCTAAGGTCTTGGTAACTTTGAAAGTTGGATTTAGAGGAAGTGAACCCCCGTTTGCGTGGAGGGAGAGTGGAAAACCATCTAGGAAAACCACAATCAGTTCACCCAAACGAGATTCTAATCTCGATCTTCCCGTCTTTGGCAATCCAGCTCAACACGTAACTAGCGCGTTAGTTAACTACGCCACCGAGACGGGTGACCTAGTATCCTTTCGTGTTTTGTGCATATGTATTAATTACATTAATGTAATAGGGATACGGAAGATATAGTTTAAAGAAAATGTATTCTAATTTGCGTTGAGGAAGGGCGAGAAAATGTACCATCTGTACATCCGGTTAAGATTAAAGTTACGACCTCCCAGTCAACGGCAAACCAGAGATTTACATTTAGTCTGCGTGTCCAATGGCATGATGACTGTTAATGTGTGTTTACTTTTTGCTAACTTTAAAGGAAAATCAAGTTTTTAGGAACTATCAGACAGAGAGAGAGAGAAAATAAAATCACATCACACGCGAAGTACGATCAAAGATATTGAGACAAATCCCTTTAAATATGGTTCTATACTAATAGATTGTGTTGTTAATTTAGAGATATTATGGTTGCCTTCACCCTCGAAAGTAAATAAAGGGGCCCCTTCAGTGGTGACAAGAATGGATGACCTATATAATAATAATAATAATTATTATTAATAATAATATATATAATAATAATAATAATAATAAATAAAATAATATTTTTTTTAGAGTTATGTTATTGGTATCGATAGTATCTATCAATAGCTCCAGCTACAGATCACATGAGTATGAATACTTGAAATTAGATCTGGTAGTTTTTCAAGCGGTCAGATAAAAAAATTGTTCTGTAATTCACGCGTAAAAAAAACATCGGATTCAAATCGTTAAACGTAAGATCACAAATAAATATTTATCTAAGATTATGTAAAAAGATGGGAATTTTTATATGCTATATGGGATGGGGGGAAAAAACATGACATACGGGTCGGGTAGTAATCCTATTTATATATCTGTTAAATCAACCCAAATTGAGAAACTCTCCCTACGTGACCAAAGTAAGCTCTTAAAAAAATTTGTCAGGAATTGGAGAGCCGTTATGTGGACACATTTTTCTCATCAATTTGATTGACAACGAATTCAGCTGTCAATTTTGATATATATTATCAATAGAGATATATAGTAATCATAATAATAATATAGTAAAATATTATCAATCTTGAACGCAGAACAATATGTTTGTACTGCATTTTCTAAAAGGTGCTCCAACTGTTTGTTTATAAGGAAAATCCAGGTGTTAAATATTTGGTGGCGTTCAACCCGAACGTGTAGAAAGACACGGTGCTAAAATTATAGCTTGGTGAAAATATATGCCATCCTTTAACATAACAGGTTTAAATTATTTTATTTATATAGAAGGCCTTTGTATACAATTTTGAACATACTTTTCTTATTTTGGACGTACGCCTATTGTTTTACACACATTTAGACCTTGTTTTAAGATATTTTTTATGTATATTATTGACAGTTTCTTTGCCGCCATTTCTCTATGTTAAGAACACAAATAATCCTAGTGCTGCTGCGTCGTGGCCAACTGATGAAATAGTTATCAAAGTGCTAGTTAGGAAGAGGAATATGATATGTATTTTTATTTATTTTTGGTCACAATATTTTACTACCCTTTCGGGCTATAAGTATATGAACTAATCACGTCCTTGTGTTTAGGACGAGGAAGATTGAATTTAGAAGTGTACCAACATTTACTTGGAGAAAGAGTGCAACAACATTTTAGGGAAAAACCTCTTAGTACATTATATTGATATTCAAACCCCGATCTCCCCGTCATTGTTAGTCCAGTAAATTGTGAGAGTGTAGCTTAGACAATTTGTCCACCGAAGTGGGTTAAGTATCATGTTAAAGAGTTTAAAAAACAATAGTAGGAAACTAAAACTCATTCTATTTTAAGTCATCTTGGGACAAAATGTTTCACTCAAGCAAAGTGCGTTCATCATAGCAGGCTCAACTCCCTTCCATAGTTCCAACCTCATAGTAAATATTCATATGTATCTATTTCTACAAGCCCTAGTTCCTATTTTTATATTAATACAAGCTGATTCAAGTTTCTGATTTAGGAAGAACTAATCCAAATCCACAGGAAATTGGAGTCAAAGAGAGGCCACTGCTGAATTGAATAGACTGCATCCAGACGACGAGTCACAGAGTGTTATCAGACTTGTTGCAAAGTTTAAGGAAACGTGATCCATAGAAGATAAACCACGCAATAGAGCTTCAATAAAGTCCACTGAAAACAATACAGAGACTGCTTATTCGTGATAATATTAAACACAAGTCCATAAAAGTTTCTTCGGTGACTGTCCACCAAGATAAGAATGTCGTAATGTCGCATCCATCACATTATTCAGGCTCACAAATAGAATGCATATACAATTCCGATCCAAAAGAAATTAAGAAATTATATTCTCGACCAGTGAATGGAATTTTGCGAATGGGCTACTGTATTTCCGGACTTTTAGTTCACTCTGTCTTTGTATTTAGCACTTTTACAATGAATTGCAATATACTGAAGAGCCATTATTATTTTATTTCGGCAAATTGATAGTTATCTTCAGTGGACGTATTGTTTTCAACTGAACTAAGGAAAGCCGTGGCGGGGAAGAGGTGTTATCTTATCAGAGAGTTTAAGTCCTATGTTGTGTTCTATGCTAGTAAGAGATAATGAGAGCGTAGGGTGGCAGAAGAAGGATTAATTAGTCCAGGAACTGTGATCAACATGGGATGTTGTAGTCTTCGCGCGACCTGCATATTCGCGTCCTTCTTTACACTGGTGAGTCTTATTGCTGTATCAGAGTCTTGCGTCTATAAAACAGAGGGATACGCTCAACCGGCCTCACAACTTATTCCATACAAACAATTTTATATTAATTTGAAATCTTGAAAGAACATAATTACTTCATAAGTATTCTTCATATAATATAATGGAAACGGGTGTTAGAAAAAAAATAAAAATAACGGCACTCTTTGATTCTTACTTGAAATGGGGATTCAGGAAACGCGAGAAAAAGACATTGTTTTTGCAGTTTTTTTATCAAAACAATTTTTTGTCAAAATAAATCAAATAATGCGTCACTACAAACATAGAGTTTAATTTTCTCCACATGATAACTATTATTAACAGTTCTTGACTATCTTTCAAGTGTGTCCTAGAATTAAGAAACAATTTTCTCTCTTCATATAAAACTTTTGTCATCTTAATACCGCTAAGCTAATGATAGATATTCAACAACTGTTTATATCATCATGTGAAGAAAATTAAAGTAAATATTTGTATGGAAGCAATATTTGATATATTTTGGCCAAAAAAGGTTTTTTAAAAATAAAAACTGCAAACACACTGGTCTTCTCTTGCCTTCATACACCACCACCTTAAGAGCCCATCTAATTCCACGGATAGTGCGTAGCGTAGGTAGGTTATAGTACATCTTGAACTACTGATGCTATAGCCTGTATGGTAGCCTGGAATTTTTATTTAAAAAAAAAAAAAAACAGAATGTTTCACCATAGTTCAAAAATACTAAAAATTAAGATATATTTAAATCAAAAACCTATTTATCCGATTTTAATTTTTCTGTGGGCAAGTGAAGAAAACAGAAAACCGCTCTTTGATATGTTTTTTGGTTGGAGCGTGATATTGTACACAACTTTCTGGTTAATCGGTCGTGAGATGAGCTCTTAAATAAATAATTGTACTTCATAATGAAATATACTTTCTTAAAGAATTTATTATAGTTTGAAAAAACATTTTCAAAAATCAATAATTATCATCAAACTATTCTATAAATTAATTTTTCTCTGTAAAACTATAGTAATACAGTGTTATTTATCATTATGAAACATTCCTCAGATAACCATTTTTAATAAAATTGTTATAACCATTCCCGAGTTTTCAAAAATAAGTCATCAGTAAACTACCCTTAATTTTAAAGATAGAACTGAAATTGAAATTTAGTCCTTTGGTTGTGATAATATATTATCTAAATATCAGTTCATCAAACCGTATCGACCGTAAATCCATGTAAAGACTAGACAGGAATTCCGAGGTTCATAAAAGGTCAAGCATAAGCTCAGAGTTGAAATAATGGGCACCCGCCCATGGGCACTTGCCCTCTGCCTTGAATTTACAACTTAATTTAATACACGAAATGTTTTCTTTTACAAAAAAAACAACTTTGTTAACATTTTTTTTAATCTTCTAGTTTGCCTTACAATATCCCCTCCTCCAACCTCCTGGAAAAATATCTGCGGGTGTGTCTGTTTGAAATTGTTCACAGTTACAATACGTTAGTTATAAATTTCCAAGAAAGAGGAGGAGTACAATCGGAATATTTTATAAAAAAAATATCTTCAATGTACCTTGATTGAAATGGAATACAGATATACACGTTAAGGAGTTCCAGGTGAAATACAATTCTAATCCTTTAGATCGCTGCGGGTGATTTATTCATTGGATAACTTTTTTTTTTTAATTACAATTTTAATTTATTATTAACTTTATTTATGATGTTTATGAAGTGAGTGGCTATGTAACTTGCTATGTATTGTTTTATAAATTGAATATATTATATTTGTTCAACACACAAACATACAGCCATAATGGTCTCATTTCCCCACTCAATTTGGATGGTTTTGACAATAATACCTGAAGCAGTGCAGTCGGACTAAATATTAAGATCATGCAGTCGAGTTTTCTGATGACAGGGAGGTTGGTATCACCGTCAAAGTTGAATAGATGATTATGGCATTAGTCATTATGTGGGGGTAGAAGGGGGATGTTCCTCAATCTCCCCCTTGCCTCATACTACCCATTCAAACTATAGGAGAAAAGTGAGAGGAGAGAGACAGTGGAAAACCATTTGGGATTTTTTTTTTAAATAACAGCCGACTGGGATTTTAAACCTGATCTCGAAAGTCTAGTCTATTGCGAGAGTGATGTATTGTGGCATTCGGCCCCTAAAGTCGGTCAAATACTTGTTAAAAAAAAACTGAACTAACTATTCATATGAGCTTAAATGTGTGATGTAAGCCTTTAACATATCTTTAGTTATTTAAGACCACTCTCAAACAAATCCTTTTAGCTATTATGACTGCCTCTAAATTCCTCATAAGAATCGGAAGGGTGTCGTTTAGCACTACAAGCATGACATTGGAGAGTCCTGTCATATCAAGATCGTACTGTCGACTGTCGTTCGGTGTGACGACAAATAGTTGATGAATCACTCATGTTGAGAAAACATATGATAATTATATGAACCAAACAATAATAGTAATAAATATAATATTACCAATACATTATTAGCGACAACATATTGATAAGACGGAACAGAATTTCAAGGTCATATTAATATTATAAGTTTTCCTTTACGAAGTTGTCAATAAAAGCACACCTCACTTACTCTGAAAGGTCATATAAATGTCCTTTAAGAAAATACAAATGTATTTTTTTCGGCCAACAAAATAACTTTTTATTATATTTTTCATGTTGTTTTATAGGTACAATAGGCTCGCAATTAGCCGGCCATTGCTCCAATTTAATTACATTAATTTATTATACTATGGTATTTGGATCCACAAATTGAGCGTATGGAACCGTTGATTTTAATATTGTACAGTACCATCTAATCATAAGCGCCGATGTATGTAATCTCAGTCATATTTTAAAAATAGATTTTAAGGTTTTGCAAATATTAACGGAGTTTTATTTAACTTTTCTTTTATATTTAGATTAAATTCACATTTAAATCTTTGTTCGAAAAGTATACAAACTCAATAAACACACATTTAAATATGCTATGAAACGTTACTAATATACATTTGTCACACATTGTGGGTGTTGACTGCACAGGAAATGATTCACCCTCAAAACCTGGCCTATCCGACATTTTTGCTATCCGAACTAGCCGACTGTCACACTAGGTCGGATGGTCAGTCGTGAGCCTACTGTTTTTATAATATTTTTTAAATGTCACAACTACAGATCATATGTTTTGACATTTGAATACTTTACTAACAAATTAGGAATGTAGCAAAACTTATATTTACTAATTACACTATGGTGCGGCTTGTAATATAGGGAAATTATGGTATCAGTCAAGGTAAGAGCTTGGCTACCTTTCTGTGAAAAATGGCGTGAATTATATCAAGTTGCAAAATATTATTTTGCTCCCACAAATATTCATTATTCTTTGATGGGATCTGAGATCAATAAACGGAGAGGAAAATGTAACCGGATGAAGAATACAAGTGCTGTGTATTAATCACAGCTTGTGAATGTGTGGAATGCCAGGCCCCCACCGTGGTTCGGATTCCACGTTAAACTGTAGGTCCTCCATTTCTTCTCACAATCACTCTACCATTACACATTAGGGAAAGTGCGTACAACCCGAACGGGTAGTAAGACGCGATAATAATAATAATAATAATAATAATAATAATAATAATAATAATAATAATAGTACAAGTGCTTGTATTTAAGTACTTTTTAAAGGTGAACAAGTAGGGTTTTAACTATCTTTAACTTTTTTTTTTGTTAAGATACCATTTCTACTCGCTTGATTAACTAACTTTTGTACTAAAATAAAAATAATAAGGAGCCTTCAGGGAGATTTTCATTGCCATATAACAATTATATCGTAATTATTGAAGTTAAAACTGAGATTAATGGTTGGAGGGTCTGTTTTGTTGACCACATGACACCCTCTGTCAACAAATGTTGGCACTATATTCACCAATATGCAGTGGATGCTTGGTTGGTATAGCTCGCTTGCGGGGTGATGCAATGGAGTTTAAAAAACAGATTTGTACTAATAAAACATCAATAAATTACAATAAATAATGTTTTTAAAACAATGAACATTTTAAAAAAGGTCACATAAAAAGGTTGCTTTTAAAACAAAAACTTGTTATTTAAGAAAGTACAAATGGTTTTAAAATAAAATCAATAAAAATACTAGAGTTAGTTCCAATCTCACTTAAACACGCTTAAGCTTTATGAAAATGATGGTGCAATCAAGACAATTGCACAATAAATCTAGCTCTAATATTACAGTGTTAATATGTTTACTTTTATTTTAATTGCTCATGTTTACCGCGGACGTATAAATAAATTATATTTGATTCTTAGCATGTATCTCTTGGTATTTTGAAGGAATATTAAGTTTTTATTTGCACCCTTCTTTCGAAGAAGTTATTTTTTGGCATTCTGAGTGTATACCGGTCCACTTACCTACTGTACACCCCTCACATTAACCTTCACCCTCTTAAGTGACCAAATTCTCTAAATCGTCACTCTCGTGTTAGACTGACATGCTGATTGATGACGGGGAGATCGGGGCTTGAATCCCGGTCGGGTCTACTGAGGGTGTTTTTTTTCTAAATCGTTTCCCACTCTCCTTCCACGCAAATTTGAGTAGATCACCAAAAATGCTTCTTTCCTCATCCATACCCCAATTATAATAATTATCATATATGCGTGCAACCTGAACGGTAAAATTAATATTAAAAAATATATAATTTGATTATTATTTTAAGAAAAAATACAAGTACCCAACAACAATTTTAAGATAAACATGATTGGCCAAGCAACAGAGTGATTGACTTATGTACTCAGGTCTGAACTAGGAAATTAGAATTAGGTTTGATACTCAGTCGGAAGCATTAGGAGTGATTTTCAACATTGTGATAGTCTTCATCCTTTCCAAAAGGCATATTTAGTACATTTAGTTAAATCTAACTTTCCTCTTCCTTTGAAGTTAACTGGTGTTAAGTAAATAGGCAGTGAGAGGCGTAATAATACATCAATAGTTCTTCGTAGCCCTCAAATATTAATCTTGAGAACATTTTATCTCAATTTGATGGATTCCTTAGAATTTATTGACTGACAGTTTAAAATTTATATCTATTGTAAACGCTCATGTTATCAGATATCTTTATGGATATAACTTAAATGCCTGTCAAATTATAGTGGGAAATGTATACGCAGAAAATAATATGACCAAATGCGTCAAAAATGTTATAGGTTTGGATTTTGATATGGGGAGTATTTTTATATTTATCTAAAATTTCGAAACTGTCGTTATAAAGTGCAAATTCCCAAATATCTCAAATACCGTTTGGAGAAAGAAATTGGTATGGAATCGTTTTCAAGCTGTTTGGAGACTACTCCAATAATAAATGTATTTCACTTGATAAAGAATGGCTAGGCGAATAAATGTATAGGAAAACCTTTAACTTGACGTATTTATGTGCAACTAATATGAGTAACCTGTTTCGGCGAGAGAATAGTTTTAGGCCCTTCGACCAGTTGACCACTGAAGTGGGGTTACATGGTTTACAATCCATCTTAATTCAATAAATCTATGTTAATGAGTGCCATAGCAAAAAATCTTGTTCTTTAACTTCAAATTTAGAAACAAACTCAAATTAAAGCATAGACAAACCTTTAAATAAAAAGTAGGTTAAGCTGTGTTCCCTAGTTTGGATACATAAATTCAAACATATACAGATATAGTTTTTGTTTCATGCATCTGTACATGTTTTTGGACGAGAGTGGTTTAAAGTCAATTTAATTAAATTACACCTATACAGTTAATCATTAATTTGTTTGTACTTAGATCCTGTTACAAAGGTACCATTATTGTATGTCATCATTTTATGGTGTTAACATTGACATTTATTTTGCAATTTGTATTATTGATTTTTTTTATCACCTGTTCAGTGCTCAGGTTACACGAAATTATGATTATTAATATAATGGCGTAGAGTGGTTTTTAAGGAAGTAAGAAGCTGTTCTGGAATTGGGCAGATATAAAGAAACAAGGAGTGCCAGGAAATACCTATGACTTTCAGGATTAACTTGGTGGGATGAAAACCGTATAAGAGAGCGAGGGAGGGAATATTTTGAAGCAATTGTATGGTGAAAACCTAGAGAACGTATCAAAAAATAGTGAAAATGCTATGATGAGCGAAAGAATGAATGAGGTGGTGATGAAAGCTATGAAAGTGTTAAAGAATGGCAAAGCTGCGGGTTTAGTTTGGATAACATGTGAAATGTTTAAGTGTGGGGACATGGTAATACTTGCCAGATTGTGTGATTTGTTCAATTTGTGTGCTAGGATTTTGAATATTCCTAATAACTGTAATAATACTGTCATTGTTCCTTTGTGCAAAGGCAAAGGTAGTGAGAGTTAATGTAAGCATTAATCAATTAATTTGTTGAGAATTCAATGAAAAGGTTTTGGTAGAGTTTTAATTGATATGGTACATGAAAAAACTGCTGACAATATTTGAGATGTACAATGTGGCTTCGTGCCAGGTAGAGGTTGAATTGATCAGATATTTGCATTGCAGCAATTGCTTGAGAAATGTATGGTAGAAAGGAAAAAATATTATTGAGCATTCGTTGATGTGGAGAAAACGTACGGTTGGGTTAATACGAGTACGTTATGAAATGTTCTGAGAGATGCATGGTTAATAATGTCGGTGTATGATGGAAGTAAAGAGTGAGTTAGAGTGTATGGCGCTTTGGGCAAATGGTTGGGCATTTAACAGCTAGTAGGATGTTAGACAAGGTTATGTTTAGTCTTCATGGTTGGTTAATGTATTCATGGATAAATGTATGAAGGATGCTTGTGAGGATGCAGTTGATGTACAGTACAAATGGACAATGTGCTGTTATATGCTGATGATGCCGTATTAATGGCTGAAAATGAAAGTGACTTTCAGAATGCATTAAATCGTTTGCATTTGGTGACAGAAAGGATGGATCTTTGTAAAAGTGTTTCCATAACTCAATTTATAGTTTTAATAAGGAAGGATCAGAAAATGATTGTCAGTTTACTATACTGTTAGAACAAATGAAGGATTTTATATATCCGGGCAGAATGTTCTGTAAAAATGGAAGGATATACAGGGGTTCCGGAAGCTCGTTGTAAGTAGAAGGGCTCAACTGATAGGGGTCCGGAGGTCCTGACTAGGTATAATTTTAGACCTGAATTACTTTTGAAACAATTTGAAAAAGGTTTATTTTCACGGGTAGTACTTTTTTGTACATCTTTCTTTCTTTGTGAATTAATGCATGTATGTATGTATGTATGTATGATGTATGTATGTATGTATGTATGTATGTATGTATGTATGTAATGTATGTATGTATGATGTATGTATGTATGTATGTATGTATGTATGTATGTATGTATGTATGTATGTATGTATGTATGTATGTATGTATGATATATGTATGTATGTAATGTATGTATGATGTATTATGTATGTATTATGTATGTATGTATGTATGTATATGTATGTATGTATTATGTATGAGTATATATGTATGTTGTATGTAGGGTATAGTGATGTATGTGTATTTATGTATGTAAGTATGTATGTGTGTGTATGTATGTGTATGTGTATGTATGTATGTAAGTATGTTGGTGTATGTATTGTATTAGTAGTATGTATGTGTAGTAATGTATGTATGATATGTATGTATGTATGTATGTATGTATATATGTATGTAGTATGTATGTATGCATGTATATATGTATGTATATATGTATGTATGTGTATGTATGTATGTATTTATGTATGTAAGTATGTATGTGTGTGTATGTATGTATGTATGTGTATGTGTGTATGTGTATGTATGTATGTAAGTATGTATATGTGTGTGTATGTATGTATGTATGGGATAGTAATGACGAAGGAAGCATTTTAAAGTTAACCTACCTGCATTTGTGCGTAAATAGAATGAGTAACCATTTAGGAAGTGCCACCCTCAACAAGTCCGACCGGATTCAAACCCCAATCTCTTCATCATTAGCAGACTAGACTAACACGAAAGTGAGGACTTAGACCATTCAGTCATTAAAACTGGTTGTATTAATGTTGTCACCACAGTATCAACCATACTATTTATCGGCTCACTTGAATTGTGGATCAAGGTATAACTGTCAGTTGGTCCACACGAATTACGGAACAATCTGTAATCCCATTAAACCCCTAACCACTAACCTAACCTAACCTAGCCTAACGTAACGTAACCTCCATATTCCATTTTGAACCATGTCATTATGAATTTAATTACTACCCCGCAGTTCGTATTACCAAGCTCGGATGAGCTGTTCCGCAATTCATACGCACCGCTATTTATTACGTGCTCATTACTCCCTTACTTTTCCCTCATACGCATAATCCAATTTGGATAGAAGGTACTTTTCTGTTTGTTAGAAAAAATATTAAAACATTTTTAATGTATTCATACGTTAAGTCATGTTATTTTCAGCTGTCACTTTTAATAGATAATATCAATAACTATAAATAATAGTAATGATAAAGTAAAATGTCATTAATATTGACAGAATAAAATATGATTATATTTTCTACAGGTCTAATAGGGACATTGATATCGTTTGGTTTGTTATTTCAGATCCAAGGCCTGGCCTGGGGAGCGGCGGCTGTTGCAGCCATTTTGATATACACGTGTAAAATATCAATGAGCTATGACTCAAATAATCCAGTATTTTACTTTAATCTCATTTATTTTTATAGTAAGTATTTCAATACTTTCATTAAAACGCATGTTGTATTTTTGTGTCTGAATGAGGATAACTAAATTATTGTCTTGATTTATTGTGTAAGATGTTTGTTATAATCAGTGTCCAGATTTTTATGAGCTAAAACTATCAAATATTATCTATAAAATTATATAAAATTCTAAAATATATCTAAAATTATGAACAAAAGCTTGTAATAAATGCACATGACTAAGTCAGACACGCACTCTACAAATGTAAAGTGCAATGAAAAATCTATAAAAACTAAACAATTGCATTCGGCTCATCATAAGCCTATATAATTACCTTAGTTACCTTACTTACCTTAAACACCTTAGTTGCAATGTATCATCATGGAATGTGTATTTTCCAACAATACAAGCGAATAGGATATAAAGTTCATCGACTACTTTACCTTCTAATTCCAAAAAGTGTGTTTAAAATTATTTTTATACATATTTGAACACTTAAATGCATTTTTTTAAATATCGATAGAATGAAAAAAATATTTAGTCAACATGAATGCATTAAAATAACTCAAAATGCCTTAAAAATACATTTTGGCCCTTTTTATAATAATAATAATAATCATTATTATTACTAACACCGCGTCTTACTACCCGTTCGGGTTATATGCACTTACGCTAATGTGTATGTTAGGGTGATTGTGAGATGAAATGGGGGACCCACAGTTTAACGTGGAATCCGAACCACGGTGGAGGCTTGGCATTCACAAGATGTCTTGTCAGATGTGAAGGAAGGGTTTGGTAATCAGATAAATTTGTGCCGGGACCGAGGATTTAACCCCGGACCCCAGCACAGAAGTCCTACACCTTACCCCTAGACCACCAGGTCACGTTGTAATACTAGCTGGAATGAGTCGATTCGGTTTTAGGACTGTTACGGTGGTCTTTCATTTAAGAACCGTAACCATTTCCAGTTCATAGAAAGTAGGTTCTTGTTAACTAGGTTCTAAGTTAATTAAGCTATAACTCAATGACTATGAATATATTCTTAAATAATATTTTATTTAGCTTAAATATAGATGATTTGCGTATGACTATTTAGTAGTTAGTGAGGAAAACAAAATGGATTTTGATTAGTTTGTGGGATCATCTAGAATTCGGAACCAGCAACCGAAAACGGAAATAATTTACCAGTCAAAATGTTGGATATGACTTTTCAATAAAACGCTGCACAAATGAGCAAAAAGCATCCAACCCACTTTCAAATAATTATCTGATCAATTGGATTAGCTAAAATATCTTAACACATTAGTCACGTCACTAGTTATTTTCTTTTTTCTTAAGTCAACGGCCCGGTTTTTTGTTTTATTTCTATCTTTCTACCGTTGGACATGTACTCAGTCATCGGCTGGTTAGTACTGTCTGCCCCACACTGAATTTCTATGAGCGAAAGTGAAAGGGCCTACTAATTTGTCTGTAAATGATATTTTCAAATAATTTCAAGTATTCTTTTACATACCACAATCGACATGGAACCGACGACTTTACTTTACCTCCAAAGGAGGTTGTGCTACGTTTTTTTTATCGTTCAAGAAACATCCGTTGACCCCAGTTGGGTTTGAACCCACGAACATAGAATACTGAGGTGGGATCTTAATCCCAAAACCACCAAGGTCGGCACCAGTTTATTAATAACATAATAATTTAAGTTTAAACTTAATCCATAAACTTACTAATCGTATAGTTCGATTATTCGAACGTTTGAAGAAAATATTAGAATAATTATTGTTGTGTTAATATGAAATATGTTGTGTTTAATTAATTTTTCTCAACAATTGATACATATGATACATATATAAGTGAACCAGGTAAAATTAATTATTGTTTTACCAACCTATTTATTTTTCTCATATTTTATACAATTCTCTTGAAAAATTGTTTACGATGTATTCTTGAATGTTTCAAGGGAAAGAATGTCAGGATATAGAGACACTTTTCCCCGGTGTTCCTCCGTTAGTGGATGTGTCGAGCATGTGGCCAGATGTAAGTGTCTCGGTGGAAAGGACATTCGGCTGGGCGGTTGTCTATGTCGCCCTGAGCTCCTGTTGGGTCGTCACCTCGCTATTGCTCGCTGGTAAGACATATTGTATGTAGTATGGTGGTGTTACAATATCGGTGGGCACGAGGGCTTAGGTGTCAATCTGACTTAACGGTGATGGATAGGTCGGGCTTGAATCCCCGGTGGGTGATCACTATTTAGAGCTTATATTCTATACTCACTTACCTATCATTAATTGAAATAAAATCATGCCATTTTAATACTAACAAAATAGTTTTAATTCAGGAATAATATTTAATATTAAAGTATCAAAATATTATTATTATTAGCACCGCGTCTTACTACCCGTTCGGGTTATAAGCAATTACGCTAATGTGTAATGGTAGGGTGATTGTGAGATGAAATGGAGGACCTACAGCTTAACGTGGAATCCGAACCACGGCGGAGGCCTGGCATTCCTCACATAATTATCAAAATAAACAAACTAAACTAAAATTTATTAAAATACCAAGTTATTAAAGTGATTTTTACCATCACCCAGGTCATAAATTTATTTTTCATTTTAATTTTCCTCGGCTTATGTTATGAATCAACTTAAGGAGCTTTAGAAAGAGCAAATTAGGATAATAAATAACAATAAAATTTGGATTAAAAAGTATTAATTAAATCACGTGACAGATCAAAATTTGTTTCCAATCTAATTGTTATTTTTTCAATCATATTCATTGCCGACACACTATCTCAGTCGGTAGCGTGTATCTCTTTGAGCTTAGGGCTGCCGAGTTCGATTCACGTCGTTGCTGAAAAATTAATCATTAGTTAAATGTAGGTTTGCCTTTATCAGTAAATAAAAAACTACTGGGGAGCTGGGTGTTGTCAGTTCTAAATTTAATTTATTTTACGAGTCGTGTACCCAGAAATCAGTCGGTTTAGAAAGTGCATGTTAAATATATCAAACAAATATATATTTTATTGAAACCATAGCTCGGAGTATTTGTAAGTGATATTATTGAATTAATATTATCATTAGCAACCGGTCGTACTACCCGTTCGGGTTATACGCACTTACGCTAATGTGTAATGGTTTGGTGATTGTGAGATGAAATAGAGGACCTACAGTTTAACGTGGAATCCGAACCACGGTGGAGGCCTGGCATTCCCCACATTCACAAGTTGTGATTAATACACGTCTTGTCAGAGGTGAAGGAAGGGTTTGGCAATCAGATAAATCTGTGCCGGGACCGAGGATTGAACCCCGGACCCCCAGCACAGAAGTTTGACACTTTACCTCTAGACCACCAGATCACCTTATTATTGAATTATTAATTCCAATTGAAGACTATATTTATGTTTTGTTTTTAGTGACAAGTATTGTGAACACGAAAGGCCCACACTCACGCTGTCTGTCCTACTACCCGTGGCTGGTTGTGACAGCTTTGACGATTATCGCAGATGTTGTGGCATTGACCATGTACTCCATTGATATTGGCAACACAAAGGTACAGAATACAGGTCGTTCAGCATTGATGTCTTAAAAATATTTGGGGATGCATACAAACCGTGAGCCCGACACCTTAGCTCAGTCGGTAGCGTGTCTGCCTACTAAGCTAAGGGTCCAGGGCTCGATTCCCAGCATGGTCGAATATTTATCATAAATGAAAATATAGGTTTATCCTTTCACATTGAAAAGTTAACGGTTGGGGCCTGGATTTTGTGCCTGCTCTAGTCTTAAGATAGATTATAAGGCACATTAATGAAGCTAGCATAGGCCTAGAAAGACGGTAGTGGAAATTATATGGCTTGAATAAAAAATTGACATAGTCTACAAACTGGAAATAGTAATGGATGTAAAATAAAACAAACTCTGAAGTTATTCCTTATGGAACTTTATTTATCCATTCTTGACTTTGTCTATCCCTCTTAGGTACAAATATCTTACTCTGCTCTTTGTTCTTAACTATATCCATACTGATATTTTAATTCTTGATTTAAAGAATCAATATGAGCTGCATCTTAGTATAAATAGCAAGTAAAATTACGTATGTTTATGTCCTGACTAAAATTAAACACCAAATTGGTATTTTGACGATTTTTAGCCCACTGGTTTATTTATATAACATAATATTTTGATTCCTTAGATCAAATCTCTTTCCGATGATCTTAAGACGGTCTTTTGAGAGCTAGTCCAATATGATATCCACGTTGGACATTTATTTAAGATATGTGAATATTTTACTATTCTATGTGAGAGTGCACACACAAATTCATCTCGCCTTATTTGATTTACCGGTGGTAGTGAGATCGTAGTTTGATTCAAGGCCTGGTGAGCTGAAGGTAGAGATGAAAAATTTCCAGGAAATTTGGATTAGGAAAATTTTCCGCACTGGTGGCTTGCGGTGGAGGTATTAAATTAAAGAGGGTGCATATAGAGCTTGTTTTATACTACCATTATTATTATTATTATTATTATTATTATTATTATTATTATAATTATTAGCACCGCGTCTTACTACCCGTTCGGGTTATACGCACTTACGCTAATGTATAATGGTAGGGTGATTGTGAGATGAAATGAAGGACCTACAGTTTAACGTGGAATCCGGACCACGGTGGAGGCCTGGCATTCCACACATTCACAAGATATCTTGTCAAAGGTGAAGGAAGGGTTTGGAAATCAAATAAATCTGTGCCGGGTTTTTATACTAACAATAGTGTGCTAATGAACTAGTGAGTATTTGAGGAGGGGAGAAGCAAGAGGGTACGGGGGTAGGAGTATTAGGGGTAAGGGAGAAGAGAGGGGTCAAATGTCACTATCAAATATTCGGGGCAACCCTAAAATTATTTTAATTAACTTATTGATGATAAAACTGTTAGGGGGGGGCTTGCACTCATTCGTTTCTTTACTACCACTACTACTACCACTACTACTACTACTACTACTACTACTACTACTACTACTACTACTACTACTACTACTACTACACTACTACTACCTCTACTACTACCACTACTACTACCACCACTATACTACTACTACTACTTCTACTACTACTACTACCACTACTACTACTACTACTACTACTACTACTACTACTACTACTACTACTACTACCACTACTACTACCTCTACTACTACCACTACTACTACCACCACTACTACTACTACTACTTCTACTACTACTACTACTACTACTACTACTACTACCACTACCACCACCACTACTACTACTACTACTACTACTACTACTACTACTACTACTACTACTACTACTACCACTACTACTACCTCTACTACTACCTCCACTACTACTACCACCACTACTACTACTACTACTTCTACTACTACCACCACTACTACTATACTACTACTACTACTACTACTACTACTACTACTACTACTACTACTACTACTACTACTACTACTACTACTACTACCACTACTACTACTACTACAATTACAAATGGGAAATTTTCCGTCTTACATCTTGGTGTTTTCCGAAACAGATTTCCTGCTCTCCCTACAGAGTTTCTTTAAAATCCTCCCTTCCTCATTCCTATACTGTTAGACTCTTTACCAGATGGGTAGTAAGACAAGAATCACACAAAATAATCTAACGTTGCAAGGTGAGCTGATATATACAATACTTACATTTCAATGCATGATTTTTTTCCCAGCGATTGTTTCTAAGGCTGGGGCTATATTCATGCTTAACGCATACCTAAGAGCATATAATGTGGAATAAGTTGAAGCACATTATTTTTAATGATAGCGTTCATAATGAAAAGTGAATAGTGAATAGTGCACAAACATAAAGTTGATTTAACTTTGTATGCGTTATGCATAGCCCTTGTATCAGCCAATGAGAATGTGAGGAGAGTTTCTTATCCGATCAAACGCTAGTTTACACAGTAGACGGAAATGATTTTTCGTTCATGTTTGAAATGCCTTGTGATAGTCACACTTGTTTGGGTCCGTGACTATGATTATGTATATGTGATTTAAAATAAAGAGAAAATATTACATACTTGATTCTGTCATTAAAATGTAGGTCTAACATAATATTCATGACAATAAAACAATCAGTACTGAATATAAATCAAATTTGATTTAATACTATAGACACAACTTAAATAAGGTTAATTTAATGTTTCAAAATATAGAGTTTAATTAACGTAGTTTTTCTAGTAAACCTTTAGGAGAAGTATTTTAAAAGACCTTTTATAATATAAAAAATATGTTAAGCCAATTCACATTAATAAAACACAATCGATTTATTTAAGGCTTTACCCACCTCGGTGGCCATGTGTTCTAGAGTGTTACTCTTGCAGTAGACTAGACTACAGTTGGCGGGAGATCGAGGTTCGAATCTCAGTTGGGTGTATTGAAGGTGGTTTTCCAATCTTCTTCCACGCAAATGAGGGTGCACTTCCTTTAAATATAACCATCCTAATCCCTAAAAACGTTAGAGTAATTAGTAAATAAGCGTATAACCTGAATGGTTAGTAAGACGGGCTGCAAAAAAAACCCCACTTAAATCCCATCATTATTAGAGATCGTACTTTTGTGTTGTGCTTTGTACACTGTACGCTGCCCACTATTTAGGGTAAAGGGTTCAATTATGAGATACTTATTGTTGGAGTCATTTTTTGACCTTTAAATGGATACATTTTTCTGCACCATTTCTTCCAGAGAAGCATACATTATTGGCTAACATTGTCCAATTGGAAATTTGTTCTATGTTTCATATAATTCCTGAAAAAAAACCCATCTCAAACTGTCATGTGAATGACTTCGGAAAAGGTGTTCCTAATATAAGACACCAAGGGATACAATTATGAGATACTTTCTTATATTAAGGTAACTTAGTTTTTGAAATCGGAATATATTAATATGTTCAAAATAAAAGGCTTCAAACACAGTTTCTAAAAATGAGTTTTTATTTGAAAAAAATTGTAAGTAAAAAAACACATGAGAAAATAAGTAAACTTGAATAATGATTTCTTCATTGAATTCTCTTCCAAACAATGAATTTTTTTCTCTTCTCAAAATAAGATTGAAATATTGCAACATTAATGAAAAGGAATGTTCAAATGTCGTGACATGGGCCACACAAGAAAATGGATTCTCACTTGTCACCGCATTCCTCGTGAAACCACTGAAAACACTTTGCGCATTTTCTCCATTTTCCCCCACCACGGTCCTTTGAAAACAAACCACTGCACAATACGCATTCAGCATCATATTCAGGTGACCTGGTGGTCTAGGGGTAAGGTGTCAGACTTCTATGCTGGGGGTCCGGGGTTCAATCCTCAGTACCGGAACAGATTTATTTGATTGCCAAACCCTTCCTTCACCTCTGACCAGACGTGTATTAGTCACAACTTGTGAATGTGTGGAATGCCAGGCCTCCACCGTGGTTCGGATCCCACGTTAAACTGTAGGTCCTCCATTTCATCTCACAATCACCCTACTATTATACATTAGCGTAAGTGCGTATAACCCGAACGGGTAGTAAGACGCGGTGCTAATAATAATAATAATAATAATAATAATAATAATAATAATAGCAGCATCATACTCATCCATTATTATGTATAGTGGCAATAATTTAGACAACAATAAAACAAGGCATCTACAATAACAGAGGTCTAACAAAAGTGTGGAGAGAAGTGGCTCCTCATATGAGATATCTCTCAAATAAGGGAACCCCCTAATATCTCATTTTAGGGAAACGCACGATGAAACATTGTGTGGCAAAAATGGAAGAAAAACAAAAAGCATCAAAACTAATGAAGCTACGTTATTCCTTACTATAAATAGTGAACGTTTTTATATGACAGAATGATACAAAATAACTTAACTTGTCTCAAAAACTTGTGCTGAAAATAGTCAATAAAAATTTCAGAATGAGAGAGTATACGTTATCTGTTTTTTCACTGATATAACAGACAAAGATGGCTAGGTCTTGAACTGCCCTCTATGGGGTTAAGTGGTACTTCTTAGGTAAGCCACTTGCCACTCGAGTGCACTTGCTGGTTCACCTGATACTGCCATGTCTCATATTACGGCAGTATCTCATAATAGGATCTCTTACCCTACTATTAGCTTTGCATGATTATAAGCCCAACCAATCACTTTCCATCTCCACAGACCCTGAACGATACAATGCAGTTCATAGGTGTGACTGACCCGGATCTGTTATCTGCCATCGGATCTATAGATCTGGTAGAAAACATAACCTCTGTCCCCTCCATTATAATGGCGACTCTTTTCGGTCGCTTCGCCATCTTCTGGGTGGTCAATTTAACTCTCTTGTTAACCATCTGCGTAGCACTCCATCGATCAGATGATGATGATGATGATGATGATGATGATGACACCATTATTAATGACTACAAGGTAAGATATTAACAAACAATATAGATTGTTTACGAATTAAAACAATTCATATTTCGAGAGAAATTCCTTATAACAAAAAGAGGGGGAAAATGTAACTTAAAGGATGTCGTCTGAAGTTTAATTTGCGAGATAGACGACACCTGAAACTTGAGACTATGCCTATCACTTTTGATTTTGGTCTTAATTTTCCCATTGTATTTATATTTTTGTGGGAAAGTTGCTGTAATTTATTAAACCTACAAGTACTTATTATAGAACAAATATTGTTGGGATACTTTCATGTTATTTTCATGTATATCTCAATCACTTTAGTCTTTCTATTTAATTTTTTTCTGACAAATTCCTAAAATGTCATTAAATGTGTGAACAATTTTTTTAAATGTAACAATGCATTTAATTTATTTGAGGCATTTACCATACACTTTCTGAATCAACTGAGTATATCAGTATTATAAACTAAATTAAACTTCGAATAGACAATATTAAGGAAGGTCCCAATAAATGATTTTACTGGAACTACGAAGTATTTTTTTCTTCAGAAAGCACAGTATTTACCCACAGCAAATAAAATGTTAACAGTAATTCAAACGTAATTCTATTGTGCTTATTAGAATATTTTTTTTACCTCTGCTTGTAAGCATAGGTGTATATTCTAACCCCAGTTGACTGTGTCGCCTACTTTGAAAATTAAATACAAGGTGAATTTCTTTGTTTTACATTCCCGGCTTGTTTTGTTAAGAAGAATCGTAATTCTAAAGTGAAATTGCGCAAATTTTTATACACCTTGTATAGTTCTTGTAAACATCTTTACATTGGTCCGATTATCCCTTGTTTGGTCTTAAATAAATAGTCCATAGAATGTTATTCTTATTCTGAACATGAAAGTATAGTGATATTGTGTTTTAAATTTCTATTTGCAAGGTATTCTTACAAAATAATTAACCTACCTGAGATAACTACTTTTTGTGAGAAAATTTGTCTAAATTCATGTACTTTATATTAATCACTTCTTTAGAGAAATTCTTAGATAATTTGGAAAATTTATAATTATAGATCTGCTCCTACTATTCTCCACTCATGACGAAAATAATCAGTTTTATAAAACAAAAAAATTATATATTTTCTACATATTATCTCATAAACTTGATTTGAGTTAAAAATGTAAAACTTCGTTTAAATAGCTATAAATTATTTTTCCATAATTTAGAGTTTAACTGATACTTTTAGCAAATTTTGAAATAAAATTCTCCCTCCTCAATTGGCGAATTTTTTCTCTCTATTTTTTTTTATTACTATCTTAACTCTGGAAATAGTATTCTTAGTACTTTGTGTTCAAAATTACAGGTTCTGAAAAAGTGTTTTACATCAATGTTAAAATAAAAATGTTAACAATAAAAATAATATTTCTTGTCATATTCTAGAATCCAGCAAAAATACCAAATGGTAAATACAAAAAAAGCCCCAAGATCATCCCTCGAGCTCACCACGACCCAACCTTCAAGGACTTCCCTCCCAACGAGTTGAAGGCCCCTACTCCAGAAATCGTAAGAAGGTTGCCACAAGATACTTCGACCCACGACGCACAACAAGACTGGTTCGACACGAGAGCTTCGGCGAATAGCAAACACAGACCAGAACCCAAAATAATTCTTCCAGAAACACGGTACAGGTAATTGAGATACCGTGTCACTAACTTGCCCCGTTGACGCATTATGAGTTTAAAACGACCCACTTCGATGGCCGTATGATCTAACACGATACTCTCGCAGGAGATTATATTACGTTTTAAAATGCTTTAGGATTGAGGTCATTACAGCCGGGGTGGGGAGTGGAGGCTCGTCACATGCTCGACCAATCCGTGAGGGGTCGTTGTCGTAGCAACCGAAAAACGTTGCCAAATTTCTTGACAGCCATTGAATCTTTACATAGTAGTAACGCGCAAACTCCCGCAATGTGGCAACTACGTTCCCCAGCCTACCCACCACGCGAATCCAAAAGTAGTTTAAATCGCAGTATAGACTACCGTTGACGGGGAGCTCGAGGTTAGAATCTTGGCGGGTGTACTGAGGGTGGTTATTCCAAAATTG
Source organism: Timema cristinae (assembly GCA_039000515.1). NCBI lineage: Eukaryota > Metazoa > Arthropoda > Insecta > Phasmatodea > Timematidae > Timema > Timema cristinae. The sequence continues at coordinate 25,165,536 of JBCFYV010000024.1, forward strand.
TTTTTCACTCTCCCTCCACGAAAATGCGGCTACTACACATACTCTAAATATAACCTTCCTAATCTTTAAAACTATTAGCGTAATTAGTACATAAGCGTATAAACCCGAACGGGTAGTAAGACTGAGTCTAAAAAGAAAGTTGTAATGGCAGATCTTAACTATAGGTCTAATATTTTATAAATGTAAAATAGAATTTCTAAAATCTAAATACTCATTTTAGATAATTAATCTTTCATTTAAAATAAAATTTAAATTGTTTAAGTAAAACTGAGGGAATCATTTTACTAGATTGCGGATTTACTATTAAAGATTTGTCAGCTTTGATATGATAATTCGGGAAATAAATATTTGTTTACATTAAAACAAAAATTATGATATAACTCAGAACATTCTACACGCAGTAAACTACACTACTTAAGTATAGATAAGGAAGGTAGACTTGAAAATTTGTGGGAAAAAATAATTTGACATTATTTAGAGAAAACCACCTTAAGTAAAACCAGCCGTTTATTTGAATCTGTACCATTCCATCGCAGCAAACCAAGTTAAACAAGCTTGACGCCTAGGTTACGTATCCACCGATGCGAGTAGGCTTATAATGGCAGAATTTGAAATGAGTTGTTTGACAGCGTAACAGAAGTTGTAAGTGCTAGTGTACATGTGAGGTGTCTTAAAAGTCACTCCTTCCATTCGGACTCTTTATTTGATCTAGTTGGAGTCGTCTTTATCTATTAGAGGTATTTAACGTGCACTTGCTGAACCAACTGATTGTATCAGGGTTACCTGGTGGTCTAGGGGTAAGGTGTCGGACTTCTGTGCTGGGGGTCCGGGGGTTCAATCCTAGGTCCCGCACAGATTTATCTGATTACCAAACCCTTCTTTCACCTCTGACAAGACGTGTATTAATCACAACTTGTGAATGTGGGGAATTCCAGGCCTCCACCATGGTTCGGATTCCACGTTAAACTGTAGGTCCTTATTTCATCTCGCAATCACCCTACCATTACACATTAGCGTAAGTGCGTATAGCCCGAACGGGTAGTAAGATATGGTGCTTAATAATAATAATAATTAATTTTATTATTATTATATCAGTTACACGAGAATTTCTATGAGTGAGAGCATTTACCAATTTGTCTGTAAAAGGTATTTTCACAAACATTCCATGATTCTTTTATTTGCCACAGTTGACATGGGACTGATGGTTTTACTTCCACCCCGAAGGAACAAATGCTACGGACTTTAAATGGTCAAGAAAAATCCGTTGAGCCCACATTGGGTTCTGAGGCGAGCACTTTACCCCAAAACCACTAAGGTTTACTTTTAAGTTGTTAACAGTGAATAATCTAGCAATAATATCGTACTTATAAAATTGCAATATTGATAAGTTTAGTGAATTTTTTCTGGGAAATGAAGCACGTTTTGGGTTATTTCAAAACTCCATGTCTATAAATATATTACAACTCAACAAATACTATTTTTTTGAGAATAAATAAACATATGTTGCCGATATGTTAAAAGAGTTTTAAATCGTTTTTGTCCAAGTATAACATTTACATAATTTCAAATATAGACTTTTAATTTTCAACAGAGCATGTTATGTTAGTTCACTTTGCATTGGGGTTTCAAAGCTAGCGTTATACCCCTATTTATGTGAATTCATCCAACGGCATCAATCTAGTCTTGTTGGATTTGCTGTTAATGGAGAGATCTTGGGTCAAAATCCCTGCCAAGTGTGTAAAGTTTGGGTTTTCATAAAATATTTACCACCCTCCCTTCACGCAATTGTGAGTATATTTCATCTAGATTCTACGTTCCTCAACCCACCCCATTAATGTAATAAAATGCGGGTAGTATGGAAGTATACGTGCCGAAAATAATAATTAAAAATGTATTTGTTGACTGTCACAATTTTTAAGTAAATATGGTATCGTATTAATTAGTTGCTACGCAAGCAGCACTGCTAAGATCACGCGCTAAATTCATTACCTATGGTGCAATGGTACACCTTTTGATAAATACGTAAGAGCTCAACTAAACAACAGCTGTGATTTAGACTCACGAAATATATTTGCCACGCTTGCGTCGACTAATTTTAAAACCACGGTGTGGTGGTATTCGCAATATCCAAAACATTTTGGCGCGTATAACAATTTCTCTAGCCGTAGGCTATGTAGGACACGTGTTAATAGTTTTTTTTATTCTTGCTGCAAACGTTGTTCGCAGAGCAACACAGTTATTTATGCAGTATGAACACAGTAGATGAAAGGCAGTCTACAACCATAATATTTTACTCTATTATTAGCATTATTTATTCTTTGTTGTGTATGTGGGCACCGCGTCTTAATACCCGTTCGGGCTAGAACCCGATATAGACGTCACTGGCAGTACAGTCTATTTCAAAACAGATGTCTTAGACCAGGTGTTGGAAACCTTTTTGATATCGTAGTCCATATAGGATTAAAAAATATTTGATGGGCTAGCTTAGAAAATAATATAAATCTTTTGTGGGCCAGATAAAATCAGTCTGTGGGTTGGATCTGGCCCGCGGGCTGTGGGTTACCGACCTCTGTCTTAGACCATGGGATAACCGATATTGATTTTATCGGTAGGTCTAATAGTACTTATCTAACAAAAGTGTATGAATTTATAAAAGTAGATTCAGTTAATTTTTTTAAAGTCTCCATCAATAAGCATGTGGAATAGATGTCAAATTCAAATAGTCGGGTTTACCGGTGATGGAGAGATTGGGGTTTGAATCCTGACCTGGTGTATTGAACATTTTAATCTCCTCGTTTGTTTATCAATTTACTTTCAAGTAAATGTGGATATATTTTCTCTCAACTATGCCTCTTCAACCCTTACGTTATCAGTTTAGTTTCAATTGGAATATTACGACAGGTAGTAAAAAGAGGTGGGGGGAGGGGGGAGAAATCAACCGAACTTGAAGCTGCCAAAACTATTTCCTTTTCCACTTTGTTCTTACTAGATATTAACTGTTGTCTGTGGTCAGCTCTTGGTCAGATAAATATTGAAGGAAATTATCTTCTGTTAATTTGTGTTAAAGGGAGATGTAAGTGACGAGAGATAGGAGCAGTATTTTTGCAGTTTTTATATAAAAATACTGGTCAAAATAAACCAAATTATTCTCCAATAAAAACATAAGAGTTTAATTTTCTTCACATGGTGACATCAACAGATCATTAATATATGTCTTTAAGGGTGTCCTGGTATTTAGTGACAACTTTTTATTTTTATTTAAAAAGTTTCTCATCTAATGTAGCTATTTTCATGGAATTTTTGATATCATTATGTGAGGAAAATTAAACTCTAAGTTTCTAATTTGGGCAAAAAATTGCTATAAAAGCTACAAATACACTTCTTTTTTTAACTCGCGCCCCTGCATTATCACCTTAATTTTTAGAATAATTGTTTGCGTTTCAAATCCGCTTAAGCTAAATAATAGTTTCCAGAAACGATATTGACTCATAAAATAATATTCCTTTGACTGTTTTAAACATCGGGTTGTAACATTCTTTTGTTTGCATAATTCATAACTTACAATTAAATGAAGTTTGATTACAGTAGCTCACTACTCTGGCTCTATAATTACTTAATTAGAGAAAGTAATTGTTGAAATAATAGCGTACACAACTTGAACATCAGCTTGATGTCAGAAATATGTAATCATCAGGAAGTTGTGTCGGGTTAGTTGTTTCGTAACAGACCTAAACTAGTTTGTCAATCCAAATCGTGAGCATTTACTCTGCGTAATTATTAACCGACTGACTACACCGTGGTTTTTCCCAGAAATAGAAATATTGTGTCAAGCACTGGGAAGTTTTCTCAATTAAAATTGAGATAAAGGCATACCCTTTATTATTATTATTGCTCTTCATCTTAGTTCAAGAAGAGTAAGCTCAATTCTCGTTAAGTCAACTTTCGCCGATGAGCTTCAATAAAATGTGTTCAAATGTTGACATTATTTTGCAGCCCAAAATTTCAATTTCCTGAAATATCAGATTATATAAACAAAATTTGACATTGAGTTTACTTCATATTGAAGCCAAAATACATAAAATAAGTTTGCTCTGAACCACTTCGGTGATCACATGATCTGACGTGTGATTAATTTGTGTTGGACTAGATCGAGGTTCGAATCTCGGTCGGGTGTACTAAAGTTTAAAAAAATAGTTTTACACTCTCCCTCCACACGAATGAGGGTACATTTCATATAAATATAACTAGTCTCATTACTAAAATCATTAGCTTAATTACTACATAAGCTTATAGCCCGAAACAGTAAGACGCGATGTTAAAAGTGTTAATTGCTCTGTACAGTTGTCCGTTGGTCTAAAACTCCGTGAGGCAATTTTCGAATGTTTTTAGTTGTTTTTCACACTAAAAAAATATATCAATAATTGAGAATGACGATTTTTTTTTTTTCAAATCAGATTAAAGGACATTTACCAACGGTGCAGTCAGAACATGTGATCATGGGATATTTTTAATTTGTTTCAAACTTGTACAATTTAATCTTACTTATTGAATGTGCATAATATTAGTGTAAACAATATACAAGGGCTCCATAATGTTTTTTCTCCGGTTGCAAGTTATCCTTTGATCTATAAAGTTTGGGAACCCCTGATCACTACTTTGCTTGTAAAACACAATACAGATATCTAATTTTAATCAATTGAGCCCAATATGTATGTAATCGTTTCGTCTAAACAATATTATAACTCGGTTGAAACTCATCCCGCTTGGATAGCCCCAAGAACAGTAGGTCCACATATCCGCGGGTAATACGTTCCTAGATCCACCACGGTTACGTGAAACCGCAGGTAGTAACGGACTATTATACAACGTAATATTAATATAAGATGCATAAACGGTAAAATTTAATTGATAAAGTATCCACTGTGCCAACTAATGCGAACAGCGTGAATTGTCAACTCTATAGTCTCTCACTATAGTACATGGACTGAAGTGGATTGTGTTTTGACCGGTAGGATACTACTTTCTGATATTATATTGATAAACCCACCGATTTTCATTAAAAAGATAAATTAATAACTAATATAAATTTGACCCACCCCGGTGGCGTAGTTGGCTAACGCGCTAGTCGTGTTGAGATCGACTGCTGAGGACGGAGAGATCGAGGTTCGAATCTCGGTCGGGTGAACGGGGGGAGGGGGGTGTCCCTAAATGGTTTTCCACTCTCCTCCACGCAAATGCGAGTTCATTCCTTTAAATTCAAGCTTCCCAATTCCTAATCCATTAGCGTAATTAGTACTTAAAGCGTATAACCCGAATGGGTAGTAAGACGCGGTATTAAATAAATATATTATAATATAAATTTGTTACTTTATAGCAGGGTCACAGGATATTACTTTTAGAAAATATCCTAAAATTGGATTGTGCAGTCGGTGAAATTATATCAAAAGTAGAATCCAGATTGCATAGTTGGTAGCACTGGACTGGAGTCAAGTTCAGCGGGGAAAAGTGGGAATAAAGGGTGTTGAGTCAACTAATGTAAACTGTACAGTAGGCGCGTTTGTGGTGTTGATAGTAGGGTCGGTTCTCGCTTGATGCGTGGTTTGAAACTTATACACTTTTTTTCTCTTTAATTAAAAATAAATGAAATTGGGCAGTGGTAATCAGCGAATAACAGAAACCACCTATACTCAATCATGAGTACGGAGGCCCTACTGTAGTTTTTTTCCCCTTGAGAATTGTAATAATGATAATAATAATAATTATAGCAACTTGTCTTACTACCCGTTCGGGCTATACGCTTTAAGTACAAATTAACGCTAATGGATTAGGAATTAGGAAGGTTGAATTAGAGGAAGTGAACCCGAATTTGCGTGGAGGGAGAGTGAAGCATTAGGAAAAACACCCCAGTCACACGACCAAATTCGACTCGAATTCCCCTCCTCAGCAGTCGTCAACACGACAGCGGTTAGCCTACTACGCCTCCTAGGCTAGAATGTAGTTCTACGAAAAACTAAATACAACCAAGGGTTTGGTTTGCAATATTTTTTATTTTTGTTGTGTATGTAATAGAGCACCGCGTCTTACTACCAGTCCGCTCATATTTACATTAAAGTATGGACGTAGGTAACGCGAGTAAAGACCAGTGTTTTTAAACATTTTTTTAGAGAAAAACTATTTTTTTGCCAAAATAAATCAAATATTGCTTCAGTAGAGACATAAAATATTACTTTCTTTCACATGAGAGTCATATTAGTTGACAAACTTTTTAAACAAAGAGAAATGTTCTCATTAAATTCCAGGATACCTTTGACAGAGATTTAACAAATGTTGAGTTCACCATGTAAAGAAAATTAAACCTATGTTTGTACTGAAGCATATTTTATTTATTTTGACCAAAAAAAAAAAGGTTTTGCTATAAAAATATAAAAATACACTTATCTCTTCTCACGTCCCCTACACCCCCAATCTAATGAGGGAGTAATGAGTAAATTAATATTTAAATATAATGAACCTTCATTCGCGTAAATGGAGAATGAAAAACAATTTATTTTAAAAAAATCATTTAAGTTGGCCTGAATTAAAACCCTCCAGCCTCCTATCGCTAACAAACTCAACCAAACGAGGTAGACACCTTAGCCCACCCGTCCACAGATCTGAATATGTTTATTATAGAGAGATCAAACTACAGTCCAATTTTAATAAGAATAATCTTATCTGACATTCATAACTACCTTCATGCGTTCATACTTCAAGTCATGTGATCTGCAGCTATCACTTTTGATAGATATTGTCAATATCTAAAAAATATTACTGATAGTATAGTAAAATGTTTGTATATCTTAAAAATTCTTACCATAAAAATTTGGCTGTACATTTTCCCTAATTGTATCACCCACACAGGTGGTCGCATGCTATAGGGCGTCAAGATCACCATATACTGGATTCCTGGTGACGGGTAAGTCCGGGTTATTTTCTCGGCTGGTTACACCAAAGGTAGTTTTTCAGCCGTGACATAGGTCTGTGACCTTTCCATACCCTCTCTATGCTGACATGGGTGCATTTTCTTTTATCTACCCTACCGATATTAACTCCTAAGGACCAGTTTTATTATCAGACTTAGCACGCCTCAAGTGTAGCGCTATTTATTATTATTATTATTATTATTATTATTATTATTTTATTATCACTGCGTCTTACTACCCGTTCGGGCTATACGCACTTACGCTAATGTGTAAAGGAATGGTGATTGTGAGATGAAATGGAGGACCTACAGTTTAACGTGGAATCCGAACCACGGTGGAGGCCTGGCATTCCACACATTCACAAGATGTCTTGTCAAAGGTGAAGGAAGGGTTTGGTAATCAGATAAATCTGTGCCGGACCGAGGATTGAACCCCGAACCCCAGCACAGAAGTCTGACACCTTACCCCTAGACCGCCAGGTCACCCTGTGGCGCTGTTAAATACAAGACTACACTTTCCTAAACCAGAATAGAATGGGCCACTTTCATACGTGAAACGGGCTCATTCCATTCTGGTCTAGGTAGGTGTCGTCTTGTATTTAGTATAGCATCGCTATTAAGGTGTGATAAAAGTCGGACTATGAAACTGGCCCTAAGTTTAGATCGTTATAAACCTTTATGTTGAACAAATTAATTGAAATAAATATCAACTTTTCGCAACCGACATAAAAAATAAAATATACTTAACTTCTTAATTCTTTATTTCCATCTGCACCCAGGTAGGCACTAGTTCGTCTGTTGAACCAGCCTCTCCTACACTTGCCATGATCTTGAAACATTCCTTTCACTCTCAGCTCATGTACAGATGGCATGTTATTTTTCTGCATTATTTCTTCCCCCACCATCTCTTCACCTCTTCTAGATCTATCAGCCGTCTCGTGCTCTTTAGCCTCCAGTAAGATCTCCTCCTTGTCACCCTATCCTTACCCACCCCTTCAAATTGCCCAAGCCATCTTAGCTGTGACTCTTCTATCCTCCTCAATAAACTTGTGCTACCAACTTCCTCAATTATTAAGATATTTAAACCAATAAAAAGATACTTCATGAGGTCAGCCTGAAATTAATTCCTACCGAGCCGCCGTTTGTTAGCGAATATAGTGCCAACTTACGTGTACAGAGGATAACACGTTGTCGACATAACGAACTCCCCGGCCATTATTTGCAGCTTTCTATACTGGATTTTCCACTACTATTTCATTTAAGTTTCTCCTCATTTATCCTCATGAGGATGAGTTGACTCCATTTCAGAACCACTGCTTCACAGAAAAATCTGGAAGCGCTGGGGAGAGAATCATGATTTCCATACCCGTAGCCAAGAACTTTGACCACTATACCACAGAGACAGTAATTTATCTAGGCTACTTAATATAAATAAAACAAACAAAAATGACCAACTTAACTGTTGGAAGATATGGTAACTTAATTATCGATCAAATCCAAAAATCATACCTCGATCATTAATAATTTTCAACTCGATGAAAGCAAACAGATCCGAATTCACAGTAATATATTTCTAATCATGGCGAATATTGAACACAGGATCTTTGGTTCAGAATTAAGATTATTTACCTAATCACCTGAGACAACAGGAACATTTTTTGTTAATAACAAGCCACGTGTGTTCAAAATGTATCTAACTTAAACACATACACGGGAAAGTTGTTTGTAAGGAGTTTTTCCAACGGGAGGGTTGTTTAGGTATATTTTTTGTTGATAAGGGAGGTTTTGATGGTAAGGAATACTTTTTTGTAATTGATAGTTATTGATACAGTATATACTTTTGTTGCTAAGGAAATTAAATTAAATTAAATTAAATTTAGCACTGCATCTTACTATCCGTTCGGGTTATACAGTTAGATACTAATTACGGTAATGGGCTAGGAATAGGGAAGGTTGGATTTAGAGGAAGTGAGCCCGCATTTGCATGGAGGGAGAGTGGAAACCATGTAGGAACCCTGCTCCCCAGTTCACCCAAGCGAGGTTCAAACCTTGATCTCCCCGTTCTTGGCAGTCTAGCTAAACACGATACTAGCGCGTTAGCTAAATACGCTAACAAGGCGGGTTGTTGCTAAGGGAGTTTTTTTAAGGAATACTTGTTTATACGTGATGGTTATTGGTATATATGTGATCAGGAACGGTTGTTGATGAAGTTTTTTGTATATATGTTTCAGTAACGGTTACAATGAACGGGATCCTCATCAAGAAGAGAAACAGCCAATAGGCTACTTACCGAGATTCAATACACAGCCTGCTTTCAACGGGTAGGTTTTTATATGGAATTTAATAAACTTTTAACAAAAAATTATTTTTAAAATTATTAATTAATAATAATTGTAATAAGAATTATTATTTTTATAATAATGAATATTAATTATTATTGTTATTATTAATAAAAACTAATTAATCATAATTAATAATATTTATCATTGTTATTATTAATAATAATATTTATAACTATAATAGTTTATACTAATTATTAATTAAAATAATTATTTAATATGTATAATAAATAATAGTAAAATAATAATAGGAATAATATAATAATACAAATATTATATTATTATTATTATTATTATTATATGGCTTAGAAACGCGTCGACACTATTTTTAAAACATATCTATTGATAATATATTTAAAATCTCCATCAACTTGTAACTTCTCTAAGATTTATTTGAAATTATGTGATGTTGCCTCGAACCTTTCAATGAACCCTATCGTTGTGAACGAGTAAGTCAAACATTCGACTCTTTGTTGGGCATACAGGGTCACTTAAGTGTGATTTATCACTTTTTTTTTATGTTTCTATTATATGCTAAAAATGCAAAATAAGAAAACACATTCGATTTCATTATTGTTGTCATTTACAAGAGCTCAGGGATTTTGTTGAATGTGAATAATGGCTATTCTAGTTATAGCCAATATGTAAAAGGTTATTATTTCCTCAACGCAGCTGGCTCCCTAAAATAGTAATTTCAAATCAAACCGACCGTGAAGTCTTCAAAACAAATGTAGCTTAATATTGAGAATAAAACTTTCATATTAATTGCGTACACAGTTTAAGGCGATTGGCCCTTTTAATTTGGCGTGGAAATGCAGAGCCATGGGAAAAACAGTTATCTTCAAGAATTTTTATTGTTTTGTAATTTTCTTTTTGGAAACGGTTTGTTCAAGGATAGAAGTATGTTGATTAAGTAATAATTTTTAACACACACCTCCTCTATAATTTTAACAAATATATATAAAATTGACATTTTCTAATAGAAAACTGCAGGCTTCGTAACAAAAAATAAGAAAATGTAACAATTAATAAACATCGATACATTATCTTAGAAGGGGTATTGAATATATTAACATAAAAATTTCACTCATTCCCAAGAAAACTGATATTTCCAAATGTATGATTTTTCCGCAAGACCTGTACGGTAGCTAACGCCATCTACGGTTTCCCTGATTCTATCTGTTCTTTTTGGCGCGGAAGGATACTTTGGTCGGTTGTGAAGCCAGACCACGCCTTTCACCCTCCCGCCGACCACCCCACAAAATAGGTTTTAGATTTGCATTCGAAAGGGCTAAGTACTTTAAATATTTTGTTAATAACTCGCATGCATGTTTTGTCACTATTTTATGTTCCAGAGGACCCCCACTCCCCAATTTCAGTTCCCCCATCCAAGTGAGTCTCATGGTGAGCTCTGTATCCGACAAACCTGTAATAAAGGCTTGACCCGTTTCGATGGTCGAATGGGCTAAGGTGTCACTATTGCAATAAACTGGCTCTCGAAGACGGGAAAGTTGGAGATCAAATCCCGGTCAAGTTTACTGGAGATGTTTTATACTAAATGGTTTTTCCCTCTCTTTACACGCAGATTCCGGTACACTTCCTATAAATTCAACCTTCCTCATTCCTAGCACATTAGCCTAACTAGTACATATGCTAAATTAAAATAAAGACTTGTTTACCAGTGTACATTATCTTATTTAGAGATGATAATCCACTACGAGCAGACCAGTGATTGTATATTTGTCTGCAACAGTGAGCCGTCGATCCGTCCTCCTTCCTATCCCACGGCGGTGCGGAACCAGATGCCCTGGTCTTACTTCCAGAGGCCCAACGACCTCGGGGCACTGACGAAGCAGCCAGAGGAGTTTAACATGGATCGTCCACTTGTACCTGTACCCGACTACACCCTGCACATCGGCAAGAGGAGTCGGACACCAAACAATGCCGGAGAGCCAGAGATAGTTTCCGGCTCTGGTTCGGACCTTTCGTCCACAAACAGTATCAGTGCCAGACCGGCACAAGGGAAGAACGGTGAGTTGAACCTATCTGATTATGGTGCACTATTTTCTGTATCATTTGTAGGACGTTCCATCGGTGGCCGTGTGGCCTACTTTACTGTGCTACTTTATCAGTAGACTAGATTGCGGATTATAGGGAGATCAAGGTTCGAATCTCGGTCGGTGTACTGAGGGTGGTTTTTCCATTACGGTTTTCCTCTCTCTCTAAGCAAATGTGGGTACACTTCTTATTCAAATAACCTCTCTAATTCCTAAAACCACTAGCATAAATATTACATAGGTGTATAACCTGAACGGGTAGTAAGATGCAGCCCTAAAAAAACCTACTGAGATCAATTAGAAAAGCTCCTATCTTAAATGGTTCTGCGTTATTTTTAATTTATTTTTTAGTCACCACGTTTCATTACCCATTCGGGCTTACATGTAAAAATCACCATACCCGACAGGGATTTGAACCACGATCTCTCCGTCATTGGCAGTCTAGCCTATTGTGACAGTGACATCTTAAACTATGCGGTCACCAAAGTTAACTATTCTTTTTTAGTCAAAGGCATCACTCTCCCAATATACTAGACTGCCGATGACGGGGAGATAAGGGTTCGGGTCCCGATTGGGTGCAAGAGTTTTTTTTTTCATAAATAGTTTTCAACTCTATCGCCATGCCAATGCGGGTACACGTTATCTAAATTAAATCTCCCTCATCCTTAATTTACTAGCGTAGTTAGTATATAGGCGTATAGCTCGAACGGCTATAAGACTCAGTGCTAAACAAACTATTGTTTTTTCAATTCTAATATTATAATTGAAAAATACACCACACACCAGATACAAACACATTCTCCTCCTCCTCATAAACTATGTATTGTTAAATAAAAACTAAATTGACATATTACGTCAACTTTTTTTTTTTTTAAACAGGAAAAATTAATTTTCTACGCTATTGGCACGAGCATTTTTTTTATAACTGCATGTACAGTACTCTTAACTACAGATTTCTGTGATGAGAAAAGGTACACCCCGTTTACCCTAAAAGGTTGCGACTTACTTTGACGAGCTTTATTTTTTGATGAAACTCAATCTGATTTTGTTAAAGTAAAAATTCAGGGGGAAATTCAGTCACGTATTGTATAATATTTCTAATTTAATAGTAGTTAACTAGTTATACCTGGAAATCGTGTAAGCTGACATCACGTAGCTCTTTACTTCGTAATCTTTACTGAAAGGAATGTAAGAGATTTGGGACCTTGTGGCTTTTTAAATTACCAGACTTGTGTCAATGGGAGTGATAGTGAATTCGCCCACCTCAAATTAAGAAAGTTAAGATAATAGCGATGTTTTTAAAGAATTAGCCTCCTCTCCTAGTTGCCGAGACTTATTTGTGCGTGTGCAATGTTACACAGTTGTTACAGTATCCTGGAGGGAAATTAAAGGGAAAACCTCGAGGTCAAATATGAAATAGCTAATGAATCAAATAAAAAATATATATTTAAGAAGGTCACGATTGTATTTAATTATGGATTTATTTGATTAATAAAAATCGTCTAAGCATACTGATTCATTTATAAAGCTAGGTTGTTTTGTGAAAGTATGAGTGAACGTGCATATTTCATAATACACTTTTGGGAGATTAATAAACTCATGACCCGCTTCGGTGGCCATAAGTTCTAACGCGCTACTCTCGCAATGGACTAGACTGCCGATGATGAGGAGATCGAGGTTCGAATCTAGGTCGGGTGTTTAGAGTTTTTTTTTCCAAAATGGTTTTCCTCTCTATCTCTTCGCGCAAATGCGGGCACATTTCTTATAAATATAGCCTTCCTAATCCCTAAAACCATTAGCGTAATTAGAACATACGCGTACTATCCGAATTGGTAGTAAGACGCGGTGCTAAGAAAAATAATAAACCCTTTTTTGGCGGTAAAATTTAGAAAGATTCCACCAACAACAAAAAATGTATATAAGTATTGAAAATAATTGTTTATTAAGAGTTGTTTGTAAGGTTATATATATATATATATATATATATATATATAACCTTACAAACAACTATATATATATATCTTTACGTGAACCGTGTCTTACTACCCGTTCTGAGTCTACATCTATGTACTAATTACGCTAATGTGTTTGGGATTAGGAAGGTTTAATTTAGAGGAAGTACAACTGTATTTGCTTGGAGAAAGGGTGGAAATAAATTTAAGAAAAACCCTCTTCAACGCACCCAACCAAGAATAAGCTCCGATCTCCTCGTCTTTGGCGATCTAATCTATTTCGAGAATAGTCCCTCAGACCGTGCGGCTACAAAAGCGGGTGTAGGCCTATGTTTAGTTAATGGAATTACTAAATAATAGTTATATCTTCAGCCCCCGTGCAAGCTGATAGTCATATTTGGCCCTTGGGTTGAATAAAATGTGAACCCCTCTTGTCTAGGGAGTCACTCTCACAAAAGACTAGATTGTCAATGACAGGGCGATAGGGGTTCAAATCCTTGTCGGTTGTACTAAGAATGTTTTTTTTAAATTTTTACTACACTCTCCCTCCACGCAAATTAGGGTTTAAGTATTCTAAATTCAACCTTTCTCATCCCTAACTAATTAGCGGAGTGATTTCATATGCGTATTACCCCAAACGGGTAGTAAGACGTGGTGCTAAATACCATATTTGGTCTAATAGTCTATTAATTACTAACCACTTTACTTTCTACCTACCTCATCTAAAATTGGCGCCCCAAGCTACTTCTGGAGTTATGGCTACAAAAAAACAAACACAAATTAGGTAAATTTAAATTGAAACCAATAAAAAGAAAAGTTTCATGCCATAACCCTTCCACGAAGTTAAGTGCGGAAATTACTAGAAGAGCTCAGCCCAGAGTGGAAGTCTGGGGAGTTGAATAACTTGTGGTAATAGGAAAATTTTCGAAATACCTATATCCCGGCTACAATTAGACTCCCCGACTGCTAACACATTCCTGGCCAATATTTATTAGTTTAAATATGGTAAATATGTATATATAACGCTCTCTCTCTCTCTATTCAAAACTGCGTTTAATGATGACGAGTGAGTGATACGAGGTACTTTGCAATTTAGTGTATTTGAAACGGAATTTAAAAAAATGGAAAATACGTTTCGATTAACATTCAAAAAATCCACTTAATTGGACGAACAGTCTAAGGTGTCTCTATAGTAATAGACTGGCGTGTTGATGACGGGGATATGTGGGCTTTAATCCTGATTGGGTGTACTGAAAATGGTTTTCTCTAAATAGTTTTCTCCCCTATATGTCCATAAAAATGCAGGTAGATTACCTCTAATATGCTTCCTTCCCTATCTCTACCTGGTTAAAGTAGCTATCATATATACGTATAACCTGAACAGGTAGTAAGACTCAGCGATAAAAAAAATTCATAAACAAGATAATCTTATTATTTATTTCACACCATAGTCCAACGATAAGATAAATTGGTATTTTACGTCACACTCGATCATGTGACATACTGATGATTTATTTAATGTACCTACGCAACATATACCGATAAAATTGGTGGCTTTGTTATTGGTACCATTTAATACAAAGGAAATATTCTATCACTACAGGAATGACAGCTCTGAATAATAAAAACCACAAACAAATTCCTTAATTATCTTAGAAATGTATGTTACGATCCTTTTAAAGAAAGATTTTTTTTTTGTTTGAGGAAGAATAATTTTATATTTATCTATATATAATATGATCTAAGAACTGTGACATTTTTCGTGAAACGTCGTTTAAAATAAGTTAGTTTCACCAATCATGATTTTTTTTAATTTAAAAAATTTAAAATATAAGGTATTTAATTATATAGGAACATCTTTCACATTTATTTGGGCATGCACCATCTTTTGAAATAACAAATCACTTCTCAAATAACACGATATTTTTGGATGTCTGCAATGAGTCAAAGCGCACAGGTAGGCAGCCCCTCCTTAGGCAGCTACAGTAGGCCCATGACTTCTTTGGTGCTGACTGACAGCTGATGGCCTTGAAAAGTTACCAGACCAAATTATGTATATCTACGCTGAACCATATGATCTGCAAACCATGTGTTTACCAGCTGTCGCTTCTGGCTGGGAGTCAAAATTTAGATATATATATCTAAATGTGGACTGTCAGAAGTCATCTGTGAGCTGTTAGTCAGCACCAAAAAAGCCACGGGGCTACTGTAGCTTTGATACTAAATTTTTGGGTTCAATTAGGGCTGAGGTTGATATATTATCACAACGTGAGTGCTGGCGCCAAGAAGATAATTTTCTTCCCTTTAATTAATAAGATAGCGTTTCTAATTAATCAATTTAGATAGTGTTGTTCAGCGTTGTATTTAAAATTAATTTCATCTATAAGTTGGTTAATATAAAAGTTGAAAAATGACAGCAGGACCACGGAATCAAACCCTTGACCTTTTCCTTAGTGCACAAATGTTCTACCACTGAGAATATCAAGGCTAATTTAGTGAGATTGTACTTTACATGTAAAGCACAATTTTCAAAGAAAGGGTTTTATATGGCAGATAGAAATGTAACTATATATAATTTTACGTATTCAAACGTTAAGTCATTGTGATCGTCAGCTGTCACTTTTAATATACATTATCAATACCTATAAATTACCCCAATAAAACAGTAAAGGTGTATCAATGTTGAAAAAAGATGTTTCTATTTTTTTTAAAGATCTCTTCCTACGAAAATTGGTTTTTCTAGTGTTTTAAATATTACCTTTTTTTGTTTCAGCCTCCAAAAGAATTGACGTCTTATACTGAGCAACGTCCCACACATTCTTTGAAGATCTCCTCTCTCCACATCACTTTCATTTCTCTCCAAACATTTTGAACTTTTTGATGGAATTATATATTCGTGTCTGTTTTGTGTATTAAATGCCATCAAGTGTATGTTGTGTATATTACTATTATAACTTACTTAATACATTCACGTTAATATTAGGAGAGTGCTGTTGCATGAATCATTTAAAAAAAAATTGTGCAATGCACAAACTTTCTCCCTATTTTATCAGAAAATAGAGACATTTACTAAAAAAATACTCTTAATAATTGTGAAACGAAATAATATACATTGATGCTGAAATATTCCACCAAAGAGATCAAATGAAGTAATATACACCGTTACAGAAACATTGAGAAAAGAGTAATATCTCCCAGGCCTCCACCGTGGTTCGGATTCCACTTAAAACTGTAGGTCCTCCATTTCATTTCACAATCACCCTGCCATTACACATTAGAGTAAGTGCGTATAACCCGAACGGTAGTAATACGCGGTGCTAATCATAATAATAATAATATTAATATATCTGTCCACCAAAGAGCATAAAAATCAATTTCACATATCATGCACATAAATAATATATATATATATATATATTTGCATATATATATAATATATATTATATATATATATATATATATATATATATATTTATATATTATATATATATATATATATATATATGTTTGCATATGTTCAGAAACTATTGGTTTATACAAATATATTTAAAATAAAAGATTTTTTTTATCTTTAATAATACTACAATTTTACTATGTTAGCTATTTTGTATCTCAAATAATTGCGAAGATTTGATCAAAATGTAAATTTATGATTATGTGAGCTACTCTCAAAGTAATTTCCATGGATAAATGTGAACTACCATTTTGTTTGTAGTGTTAAAGAGTGATTATATACGAATCTTATTCAAAATCGTTAAAGTGGATTTTGAGGAAATCGATTTATTCTCTTTTTTGCCCTTCAGTAAAATACCTTGAATTTTAGGGTTGGATATCTAATTCCAAATATTCCTTGAGGGAATCTTATGCAAACCCTAAACACCAAGTTTCCGCCCAATTAGTAAAATGGTTTCGGCTCTAGGCCGAGACACAGACACACAGAAAAACAGACAAGACAAACAGATGGAATTGTGAAAACAACTTTTCGGTCTTAGGAGGGTCATGAAACGTCAACATTTATCAAAATCTTGAGTTAGATTTTTTTATGATCACAATACTTATTTCTCCAGGGAGTAATATGGACTTTCATTCTTCCTGTAAATTAAGCCTTCCTAGTCCCTAACCCATTAATGTAATCAGTACATAAGCCTATATAACCTGAACAGGTAGTAAGACACGGTGCTAAAGGAAAAAAAAATACGTTAGTGATTTCCGGGATATATTTATAGGAAGTGTACCCAAATTTGCGTGGATGGATGGTGAAATTTTTTTTTTGAAAGCCCACTCTCAGTACACCCGACTGAGATCCTAACTCCGATCTACCCATCATCGGCAGTCTAGTCTACTGCGAAAGTAACGACTTAGACCATGTGGTCACCGAAGCTAGTGTATTATTATTTATTCCTCTTTAATAAATATGAATGAACATAATATCATGTTATGTTAAGTATTATAACAATATATCAAAGCTAAAATTTGATATTTTGAATTTATTAACAGTGTATCTTAAAATATCATTTATTTTATAATACAGTTCAATGGCATATATTATTTATTTATATGTATTTCTAATAAGCAAATTAGTCCTAGAAATTTTATTTGATGCAGATATTTTCTAACAAGTTAAGTACTAAGATTTTTATATAATCCCAGAAAGAATTCCTCCTCAATGGTTTTGTAGAAAAGGCTGTTTATTGTTATATACATGACACATGATTAGAAGATCGAACTAAATACATCTGACTAATTTTAAAGTTAGCCAACTTATTAAAAAAAATTAAAACCGATAATATTCTGGTACCCATTTGTTATGACAAGAGAAAATGTACTGTATGTTGTTAGAAAATAATTAGAACAAGAAATTAAGACAATTGTTTTTCTTTATTTGTTTATTTCTTGATTATTAATTTTTCGTAAGAAATGTCATTGTTTTAGTTTGTTTACGTCCTTGAACATTTCTGTCTCCTTTTATTTCTTATTGCACATTATAAAAATTTCAAATTATATTAAACATTGGTCAAGTCCTTTCCATAAAGCTTCAAATGTAGACTAATAATGTTGGAACTTAAAATAAAAATTAAATTTTCAAAAAAATAAATTCTATTAAATAATAACTTTAAAAACACTTGACGGATTCAAATAGATTAAATTGTATAACTGTGTAATTTCACATACTTTGTATTATTTTGTATATATCCTACATTAAAATAAATATTTAATAAACATATTTTAAATTTGTTTTACTCATACCATTATTAATATTCGTTAAGTTTCGTAAGCAATTTGTATTAATTATTGGTGATTATGTGACTACCATTATTGATCGAATTCAGGTGATGTTTTTTAATGTGTGGCTCAAGTAAAAAAATTATATAAAATTTATTTTATAATTGCAATAATATGTTTTTGTAATGGGGATGTATCTAAAACAAACTCTTTTATTTTAACATCAAGCATTAAATTTTACCTATATTGTTTATATCAATGCTTTGTGTATTTTTGAGCAACAAACATAACCACTCATTATTATTTGTTTACATTTTACTCACTTCACACGAGATAATTATGAGCAGCAATACAAAATTCAATATGTAAAATTCTTATCTCAATAAAATATTTTGGCTACGTTAAACGCCAGAGGTGGGCAGCATATTTTTCAATGTAGTCACAGGTGTCGTGAACGAGAAGTAACATTTCGTCTGAATTCTTTCTTCTTAATTACCAACCCATTGGTGTGATTAAATTCGGTTTATTAGAAGAGTAGTAACACGCGAAGTATTAAAAAAAAAGTACGCTACAAAGCGGCCAAATTATGCATTTAAATTGATTTGATTCCAATTAAATGAACCGCTTTAAGGATTAAATAGTATTTTATATTCGATTAAACCTAGCCTACAACAAAATAATTCATACAAGAAAGTAAATGTTTTTAAAAAGTAAATGCAATACTAAATAAATCTTGCATTTGTATTTTTTTTCTTCTAAAAATTGCAAAGGTGATTGACAAATTAATTTGTAGCCGTGTTATTATCCAAAAATTGGAGACTAGACCAAAGTCACGTGTATCTTCCTGTCAGAAATCGGATACAGGAACAAACATCGCAATACAAGTTACTTTATGGGCTATTAACTGACTAGGTCCGACTCTCCGATAACAAGAGAGAAGTGTTTATCACCTCTTATCTCACCGATCAACTCGCAGTGTCTAATTGCCGCTACAAGGATGGACATGTCGGTCTCACCTTCGCCTCTATTCAGACCCGTGGGGATAATAGCTACGGGCGTCAGTGTTGTGAGTAGACTACACCACATCACTAGTTTCAACATTTGCATGTGTGCACTCCATGGAAAATTTAAAATTTTAGAGTTACGATCGACCTATAGTCTTATCAAAGGTCTTGCGACTATCAATTTTTTCCACTCCGCTTTTGATTCTATTTTTGATGCAATTATATACATATTATAATTATTCCAATCTGTCCTCAAATATTTATATCTGCACCATCCTAGAAAAAAAAAATTTATATTTATATAATAAACTATTTTAATTTGTTAATTTAACACTATCGATTATAATTGATTCAAAGTTATTTTGGTCACACTCAAATATTATTCACGAGTTTTTAAAATACTCAAAAATTGACATTTAATGAAGATGTTTTAGTATGTGAGCGACCAAAAATAACTACTGAAAGATCGACCAGGACATTGTTTATCAAACTGTGTTTGATACGCGTACCTCCAGGGCTGTGTGATGGATTTCAATGGGGTACCACGATACACCACTAAATTTTACTAAGCATAAAATATTTGTTGACAATAGTGGGTCTGATAAACAAATTAACGCGGATTACTTCTAGGTTTTTATTGAAGTTTGAGAACACCGTTAATACTTGAGATGAAATAAAGATTTTTTTTAATATATCTATACATCAGCTGGAAGTGATACTTTTAGTAGAGGGTTTTTTTGACAAGCGAAGGCTGAGGAAACAATTTAGAGGCATGTATTGGCAATTAGTAAGTGACATAAACTGGCTAATATATTAGTAAAAATACTTGTTTAAAAGAACACTGATTTCATAGGTTATTTAAATAAAGGTATCAAAATAATTATATATATATATAAAAACAAAATATAATATACCCTTTATGCTAAGTAAAATTGTTTTAATAAACTGTAGTTGCAGAATACAAAATATGAACATTTATTAATTTTGACGCACATTTGAAATATTTTTTGCGTTAGCTAAATTATCAGTAAGACCTTTTGTTACATTTATGATTTTAAAAACTAAATGTTTTATATCTATATCTATCGATTAAAAAAAGTCAAAATTGAATTTGCTTTAAACTTATGACGTTATCTTCGTTCTATAAAATGCCAACTCTAACTAGAAACTAATTACGATTCGTTTATATGCGATATACATATAATTTCATGACTAAGGCAAATATGTAGTTATGATGTGTATGAAGCAGCTGATTGATTAGCTGATAAGGATGATCATTCAATTAATTCACTTTTATTACATATATATATATCAATTATATCTATTTATCTATCTATCTTTCTATACATATCAGTTCATCTAGAAGGCCTCTGATAATCTGAGTAGGATGTATAGGACTGTGTGACATATTTGAATAAATTTATCGGAAGGGAATTTAAACCTTGATAGTTATTTGCATGACCTGTTAAAGTTATTGAAGTTAGTGTCAGTGCACTCTAGGTGGACGCTGTTTTGCCTCCATGGACGTGGAGTATTAGGAGAGGAAACTCAGTTTCTCAATGTGTTAGTGTAATAATTATATTATAGTATTAGTTATATTCAAGGGTGTTATTTTACCAGATTTTATATAGTGATGGATGAATTTAATATGACCCACATCGGTTGTTGCATGGTCAAACGCGTCAATTTCGTGTTAGAGTGGATTTACGGTGACGAATGGATCAGGGTTCGAATCCCAGTGGGGTGTACTGAGGTTAGTTTTTCCTAAATGGTTCCTCACTCAAATACAGGTACATCCCATTTCAATTTTAACCTTCCTCATCCCGATTCAATCCCGAACAATCGCTTCTGTGCTCAAGTGGTCGGAGCTCCTGTCTATAGAGCCAGAGGTCCTGGGTTCAATCCCAGGCGCTTCCAGAATTTTTTGTGAAGCAGTGGGTCTGGAACGTGAGGACAGATGAGAAGCTACTTGAATGGAAAAGTAGCTGCCCCAATCTAGAAAACTTAGCTCAATGGGTGGAGGAGGGTTCATCGTGCTGACAACATGATACCTATACAGGAGTTTGACACTATCTTTGCCAACAGATGTTGGCCACTCGGTCGTTATGGCTCGATTGCAGGCTGATGCCATGAAGGTTTTTTTATTAACCCGAAAAAACCTGTGACAGAAACTTCAATGTATATAAGGGTCAGTTTCATAGTCAAACTTAGTGCGGCTCAAGTGCCGCGCTATACTAAATAGAAGACGACAACTATAGTATGATTTTGGCAGGAAGAACAGTAGAAGTTATTTACTAAAGTTAGCTAAAACTATTTTTATATATTCATAAATTAAGTCATGTTATCTGCAGGTGTCACTTTTGATAGATATGATCAATACCTATAGAAAAACACAAATAATACAGAAATATGTTATCAATGTTGAGTACAAAGAAGTGGGTTTTTAAATTTCTCTACTGTTATTCCAACCAAATTAGGGTAAATCTAAGCTCTAATGGAATGGGCCAGTCTCGCATAATAAACCGGCCCATTCCAGTCTGGTCTAGCTAGGTAGGTGTCGTCTTGTATTTGGTATAGCGCCGCACTTGAAGTGTGATAAGTCTGACTGTGAAACTGGCCCTTAGTACTCAATGTACACTCCGTTTATACTGAGTGTTAACATTCTCTCTTTGACGGATTTCATTATGGCCCAATCAAAATACAAGCTACCCCATAATGTAAATGTGCAAGGCCATCTTGCTACTTTCAAGATAAACGGTGTGTACCTTAGAGAAATTATGTGATAAATTCCTTGTAAATTTATTAATTATTGATCAATAGTTGTTTTAAAGCTTGTGGTTAGCCCAGACGGGTAGTAGAACGTGACCCATACCAGTGATTACACATTCTGTAGGATCAAGTTTTCAAGATAGACGGTTTTATCTGTTATGGGAAGGTCGGGGTTTGAGTTCCAGCTTGGTGTATTGAGGATTTTTTTTAATCCTATATGGATTTTCGCCCTTATTTATATGAAATCTCGGATGTATCCTCTTACCTTCCTCATCTCTAATCCATGCTGATAGTCCAGACCAGCAAACCAGGCTAGACGCCGTTGTCCACGTCTCCACCGGTTAAATAGACAAATATATAATTATTTAAAATGTGAAGTGGTTCCTTTAGATTTGATTTTAGCGAATGCCAATAGGGTTGGTCGGTTCAAATTCCTGGTCCTACTTGCGATGGCGGATATGTAACCGTATTTTGAGATTAGGCCACGATATACTCATAGGTGCGGTTATTTTGTTCCACTGAGATAATTTGATGGTAATAGTGATGATGATTATAATTATTATTATTATTTAGTACCAGTAAAAGTTATAGCTTTAGCCTAACTAACCAGACCATGTTGACCATAGACGCAATATTTCTTTGGGAAAAATACCTATGGTACCACCGGAAATTGAACCCAGGACTTCTACATTAGAAGCCAGGAATTCTGACAACTAGAGCAACAAGCTGGCCTCTAGATAATTATTCTTGAGTTCTACTAAACAAATTTTTATCCGTTTTTCTTTAAAAATGAAAGTAGGATGCGCCCAATAGTTTCAAATATCAAAAATATCCTAAGAGGAAGCCACCATTTCAGAAAACGATAATTTAATTTCGACACAAATTTCTCGAGTTCTGCCAAAACTATTTCAATTTTCTCTTTAAAAAAAACTTACTTCAAGGATTTCTTCAAATCATTTCAGGCCTTAACTCAGACGTTTTGTGATTTTTGTTCAAATATATTATACTACTATAAAGCAAGATGGCTGACTCACTTACTGACATTAATGTTTACCCATTTCCAGATGAGCTAGAAACTTGAAATTTGGCAAACTTATAGCTTCTAGCCTGTAACCATAGGAAAAAGTTCAAAAAAGTTTAAAAAAATGTTAACCCCCAAAAACGAATTCAAAATTTCGTAGCAACTTTAAAGTCGGTGCGGACCTTTCTTTGGAGGTCTCTTGTGGAAAAACAGTAAGACCTATCAAAAAACGGCTATGGAATTACATTAGCTTACATCAAAAGCAAGGCGAGTAATATATATAACGTTCTAATCCTTAGGTCCAAGGTGTGTTATGGAGCGTGGCAGCTTTAATTGCAATCCTAGCCAATGCGTGTGTTTTCCCAATCAGCAAGGATCCGTTTCAAACCGCACTAGCATCATACGTATATGGTAAGTTATACTCGGGGCTGATTATCTTACTTTTAAATTAATTATGTGTTACTATCAAGTGTATTAAGTTAACTTAGAAAATATATATTACATGCTACTTTATATTAAAATATTTACGGTAAATTGTACACTAATAACCTAGGACAATATAAATTAATATTATTGAACGTGCTAACAAATCAATTATACATACACATATTTTTAATGGTTGCAAAATAAATTTGGTTTTCCGAATTTATTTTTTTAACAGTTCCTTTGATCTCATTTAATATTTTTTAGATATTATTTTATTCGATAATTGCGCAGACATTAGCGTGGGGCACGTCATTTGAGTTCAACAATAATGAAGTATTTTTATTATAGCTTTTAATTCATGACGGACTCAATTACGTGTAGATACATATAATATTGATGAAGCCTTAACCATTTACAAGACTTACAACACTAATAATATAGTACAATTTTATAATAGTTGACGCAAAAAAGTTTTTGATTTATCAAAGTCTCTCCATACCAAAATTCTGATATATATATATATATTGCATTCATACTATCGTACATTGTGTAAATTATGTAATAGCTATTTCCAATATACTAGTGGATCGTTGAAGCAATGGCCGCAGATTATCATGCTAAATTGAGTTAAAAACATGTCGACTTGTCAAAGACTATCAACTTTACACATATTTTGAACTTTGGGTATTTACTTTAAAGTATTTTATATGCAGATATAAACCATACTTAAATAAGGATATTATTCTTAGTAATGTAAACAAAGCATGATTGTGCAGATGAGACGCTGGGGACAGCAGAAAATCTGTAAATTTGCTAGGAAATTTGGGGGTTTCCATTGGAAACTCCTTATTATTTTTTGTAGATAGTCTGAATACTTAAACTTTAATATGAGTGTTCGTTTGTCAAATTCAGCTAGCCTTTTTATGTAATTACAACTACCAGAAAGTGGCTTATAAAAATTATTGTATACATAGATACCTAGAATTTCAATTGCATTTCTCATTGACCTCGGTAGTTTTGGGGTAAAGTGCTCTTCCCAGAATTCGATGTTCGCTAGCTCAAACCCAACAGAGGTTGACGGATTTTTCTTGGGTAGTAAAAATCCACAGTATAACTTCCGATATTTCTTGAGCAATAAAAATTCCCGCAGCAAAACTTCCTTCGGAGAAGAAGTAAAGTCCTCAGTCCCATGTCAATTGTGACATGTGAAAGAACCCTGGAAGGTATGTGAAAATACCTTTCCCGGCAAAACTTCTACTTTGCTGATATAATAAGTTGATTCAGAAAGTGCACGTTAAATAACTCAAATAAATATAGATAAATTACATTTTTCATTTAAAAAGAAGGAATTGTAATTTCTTTCCTGAATTATTTCTGTAGCGGTGAGCATTTTGTGGGAGATATAGAGAGACAACATCAGGAGAATGTTCACAAATGAACTTAAATAATATTTAACAAGGCGGGCCCAGATCGATTGGGAAAAAATGGTAGACATACATATTTTGACTAAGAACGTAGCGATAGTCACACAGTCTAAATCATAATACTTGTACTACACATGAGTGCAGCTGAACAGGATGTTAGATCATGAGTCAAATCAGGTAAACCGAGGGTGATTCTCCCACATGGGATTAATCACTGCTATTCTCCCATCCTTGGTCCATGCCAATAGGGTGTGCATCCTCTACAAAATATCCCTTCTCATCGTCATTGTCATAAACATCATCATCGTAATTGTTTCCATCCTGTGGTGAGCCAGTTTAGTAAAAATGCTTCCATCATCCTTTATCCTTCCACTATTCTTCCTCCTTTAATCGCTTCCATTCTTATCGTCTTACTCTAACACTTTCTACTCTGTGCTCATACCATACATTTATTGGTATTCCTTGGAGTATTTTTCCTACATAATTCATTTCCATCATTCTCTTTGATAATCTTTCCTGTTCAATTCTCATTACATGACTATTACCATCCCAGCTTTGTTTCCTCTACTATTTCATGTATTCCTTGTACCCTCGTTATTTATCAAACAACTTAATTCCTCTCTTATAATTTTTACCTTTAAAGTAAGACGTTAGTAATGTTTATCTAAAAAAAGTACTGAAAAGCTTAGTTTAAATCGTAAACAAATCCATGACAAACCTGCAGTATATAATTGAAAATATGTCAATTACTATTGTTTTTAGGTGATAAAAATTGCAACAATATGACACAAATACATCCTGACACCATGGCATCGACAGAATTTCTCACTTGGACGTGCCTTTTTCTGATCCTCAATCTGGGGTGGCTCTTCGCCTCGAGTCTTCTTCTAGCAGGTACTGTGTTATCTCCGTTTACCCAGAAAGGCACAACCTATTTGAAGAGAAACATCTTCAAAATGTGTTTTAAAACTTTTTTTTGGAAATATCACGGTAATCATTGAACCAGTAAGGCCGAGTGTTGATCAGTTTCTTGTACACTATATAAATCGAATGAATAGGCAATTCAGCAGCAAACAAAGGCATCAAGCAAATGTTTCATCAGAATTAAATCATTCAAATATTTTCTGAACAATTGGATGTATTGAGTATTTACAGTAATAAAGTTATTTGATTATTTCCATTCGTTTATGTCAAACAGCACAAATTGGCAAGAACTGGAAAGAACTGGCAAGAACTGGTACGCAGATTCATGCGTTATTTTCCCTTCTTTATCTGTTAGATTGGGTGTAATGTTTGTTTGTCAAATTTTAAGTTTGTCAAGATATATTACATGCCAAACTGAAAAATGTATATTAGTATTATTTTTTAATTAAATACGTGCATAGAAAAAAGCGAAAATTATAGCCGCAAACATAAATACACGTTTTGATTGAATAAAATAAAAAATGTTCAGGAAAGATAGAACAATTGTGAGGTCATGGATACAATAAAAGTAAGAAGGAACAACTAATAACCAATTGATGAGAGTCAGATTATAAAAGGGGATGAAAGGGGACGCGAGAAAAGACAAGTGTTTTGAACATTTCTTTAAACATAGTTGCCTAGATATCTAAGAAGTCAGTTTCACATTACACTTGGTATTCGTTGACAGGAAGGTCGAAAAAATTATTTCTACATGTGATTTTCAATATAGTTTTTCAAATTTCACTTCCCACTCATGCGGAAGAAATTCCTCTATCCAACTCTCTCATTATAATTATGGATTTAAATGCTCTATACTCGGTTCCCATCGAGCTTATTAAAAATATAATATTAATTATATTATTATAAATGCATGCTTGCAGATTTTATTCAGAATACCATGAAGCATACACTAACCTTGCTGTATATATGGATAGGGGCAATGATCCTCGTCTCAATCTTGGATCTGGCGGCAACCATTAGATTTGGGATTGACTACGGGATCCTTAAAGTGAGTCGTTCATGATAAAATAGCTACATATATACCCATATTACATACTATATAATTCTCAAAACCAAGTCGTGTATTCCTGATTGACATTCTTGAGTTTCTCAAGTGTGTTACCCTGTAAATTCGAGAGTGAAAAACATATGAAATGATTATGAATATCTGAGGACTACTCCCTAAGGTTTGTGCAGATCTAGTATGTCAGCCAGTAGGTTATATCACAGCTCATCGTCGATGATGTATAACAAATAATCTCCAGGTTGGTACAGACTTAGTAGGTAAGCCAGTAGGCTCTTCACAGCTCATTGTCAATTATGTTTAAAAAATATACTATTAGGTGCAATTATTATTAATCTTTTGATTGATCTTCCTCTATCCACGTCCATATGTGTCAGTTTACACTTAAATGAATAGACATATGTGGTGTTTGGTGACAACTAACAACATAATGGTTTAAGCATTGTGTTAAGATACACAAACTTCCCTGCTTAATCGTTATTAATTTAACTGATCATAATTGCTATGTCTTAGGCTCGAACTAGGGCATGCAGAACGTAGAATGTCTCTTGCACCGGTTCAAATTTCACGTTAGATCAAACTCAGAACTTTTTTGTTCCCTTTTTATTCTGGTCGTCATCATAGGCCAACTTAAAGTTATCATCCATACAGCAAATCCTTATCGTCGTCTATGGTTCCAACATCAATTGATTTTTCAATAACTTTCTTTCGAAATAGAATAACTTTTAATTGTTTCTAAAATTATGTAAAGCTTTTCTCTTCTATATCTCGTGAAATAATGAAGATAATTATCTTGTAGCTAAAAGAAAAACTACAATGAGAATCTTTTTTTTACTCGTGCATTCTTTTGTAACTGACCTTTATTACTCGTATGATAATGCTTTATCTTCCCATAGAGCTAACAGAAGAATCAACTATATTTGGAGTTCTAATTTGATTTTGCTTTATCGGTTAAGAATTATTGCATTCGCTTACTTATATCCTCTTTGGTGTGAAGTTGTGGATGAGGAGTGTCGCTGAAATCAAAATACAGATAAATAAGATTTAAAAAAAATCATACGAGTTATGAAGTTGGCTGATTGACTATATGTGAGTTTTATCAAGAGCGTGGATTTGAGATTTATTTGGATTAGGAAGGTTTATAGTTCAGCATGATACGATTTATGGATGTCTGTGACTTTATTCCTGTGTATATCCGAAGTAGCTTTGTAAGTCCATGTTTTGTTGCAGTCACAGAATTATTCGCTGCAAATTGAACTTGCAGCCGCAGTTCCAGCCATGTTGATGGTGTTGACCAGTCGTGGGTTCATTCTCTACATTTTCAACATAGATGTACTGGTATATCTCTCTATCAAGGCATACCAACTGCGGAAACAAAATTCTATGGTAACTTACGGTTTCACTAAATATTAATACACTATAAACCTTTTTATCCAAATCATTATGATCCAAAATTACAATTTATCCAGAAAATTATTTTGTATTAAAAATCCCATATTAATATTAACTTAAACGTTTCGATTAGAATATAAGTATTTACTGAAAAATACCATAAAGTAACGGTACAGTTGCTACTACAAGGCAGATCAATAGGCCTGCAGGCGATAATAAAATCTCAAATAAAATATATTTTTTATTTAATTTAACAGGTGATAGTCCTTTTTCGTCTTTTTAATAAAATTAACACTTTATTAATATCATGGATGTATACATTAGTTCCACGACATAGGCCTATTGATTGTGTCCAATTTTTTACATCCTTAAGAGAGGAAAAATCTCAAAATTATGGATTAACCAGAATCTAAACTATCCGGATTGGACCAGTGATTCCTAAACACATTTAGAGCCATTTCGAATGATTTTCCCAATTCTTATATAGGACAGTAAAAAAAAAATACACCGTTTTGTAGACAGAAACATTGCTAGGTGTACGTATGTTGTCATAAGATATTAAAATAGCCACAGTCTAATCAAAAAGAGTTGAGACATAAATCACTGATACATTTGAGATATTTCCTCCTTTATAATCAGTCATATGTGGAAATGTAAGGAAGAAGCGAAGCGAGTACTAGGTATTTAACATGCTATGAGTGTATCAAGATAAATGGATCTTGTATCAAAATGGCGTTATCACTTATATTTGAAGAGAATCATAAGGGTTTTTAGCATTCCATTGAAAACCTTTTCTTTAGATAAATTCTAAGCACATGCCTATAATATATGCTAATAATATATCAAGCACGTTAAATTTATGTTTTGGATTGAAATAAAATCAGCAAATTCAGTAATATAAAAGTAAAGATTATTTAAACAATTTGGAACCGACTCAAATTTAATTGCGAATGTAGATCAAGATACCACGCCTTTTAACCCCTGTTCGAGTCATACGCATATAAGATAATCACGTTAGTGTTTTAGGATAAGGAAGGTATAAATTACAGGAAATGTACCCAATTTTACATGGCGAGAGAGTGGTAAACCATTCGTGAGTAAAATCGATTGTTACACCTGACTATGACTTTAACCTCGTCTTCCACCATCACGCTTATCATGAGACCACCAAAGTGAGAAGTTTGAATGCTTTTTTTTTTAGCACCACGTCTTACTACCCGTTCGGGCTATACGCTTAAGTACTAATTACGCTAATGGATTAGAAATGGGAAGGTTGAATTTAGAGGAAGTGAATTCGCATTTGTGTGGAGGTAGAGTGGAAAACCATTTAGGAAAAACCTCCCTCAAGTTCACCCGACTGAGATTCGAACCTCGATCTCCCCCCCACCCCCCGTCAACAGTCGAGCTCAACAGGACTAGCACGTTAGTCAACTACGCCACCGAGGTGGGTCGCTTATGTACTAATTACGCTAATGATTAAGGGCTGAGGGAGGTTGAATTTAGATGCAGTGTACCCACATTTGCGTGGGCAGATGGTGCGAAAATCTTTAAGAAAACCATCCAAAGTACACACGGCCTGGTACGAACCATAATCTCCCTATAATCGACAGTCTAGTCTACTGCGAGAATATCACCTTATACTATGCGGCCAATGAAACGGGTTTGAATGCTAATGAATGAAAATTATTGAAATGTTTTTTTTATAACGTCGTAAAGCACGTGGAGAGAGTTATAAAAGTTAATAAATATATAGAGAGAGATGTTCAGAGCTATATATTAAACATGAAAAGCTTTATATTTATAATGTATGTGTTAAAAACATATTTTGTTCTGTGTTGAAATTAAAATATCAACATTACAGTTATTAAAATGTAAAGTCAATTACTAGAACGTACCATATGGTAAACACAACAACAGCCCCAAGATCATCCCCGAGCTCACCACGACTCAACCTTCAAGGACTTCCCTCCCAACGAGTTGAAGGCACCCACTCCAGAAATTATAAGGAGGTTTCCACAAAATAGCCTGGACCACAATAAACAATACCACTGGTCTGAAAATGGCGGGCACAGATTGGAACCAAACACAACTCCTACGGATCCAAGGTACAGGGGATTAAATAAACTATAAATAAATATTATGTTGACAAAAATGTTTATCGATCCACAAAATTAACATTTCAAGTCTTTTCGTGATCAAAAAAAAAATTGGATTCCTAAAACCCATTATTGGTTTGTCCAAACATTAATGTAAATAAAACTTAAATCATTATTAGCACCGCGTCTTACTACCCTTTCTGTTTGTACGCACTTACGCTAATATGTAATGGTAGGGTGATTGTGAGATGAAATGAAGGACCTACAGTTTAACGTGGAATCCGAACCACGGTGGAGACCTGGCATTCCCCACATTCACAAGATGTCTTGTCAGAGGTGAAGGAAGGGTTTGATAATCAGATAAATCTGTGCCGGGACCGAGGATTGAACCCCGGACCCCAGCACAGAAGTCCGACACCTTACCCCTAGAACACCAAGTCACCCTAATAATAATAATATAATAATAATAATAATAATAATAATAATAATACTTAAATACAAATTAATTATTTTACTACCTTTTCGGGTTATACGCTTATGTACTAATTGCTCTAATGGTTAAAGGGATGAAGAAGGCTATATTTAGAGAAATTGTACTCACTTTTGCGTGTATAGAGTTGAAAACAATTTCGGAAAAACCACCCTCTGAACACCCGATTATGATTCGAACCTCCATCTCCCTGTCATCGGCAGTCTAGTCTTCTATGAGAGTAGAGCCTTAGACCACGCAGCCTCGAAGCGGATAACAAGAACTCAATTGTCCAGATATGCAGTTGTTTTGGTTCTTCAAAATATTTTAAAACTCATATTTTATTGATAAAGAAACTATTGTAAGCAAGTCATTGATTGTTACAGTAAACCTGCTATCCATCCGTCCTCCTACCCCACGGCCGTGCGAAACCAGATGCCTTGGTCTCACTTCCAGAGTCCGGACGACATCGGGGCTATGATGAAACAACCAGAGGAGTATAACATGGAGAAACCAGCGGTACCGGTACCTGACTACACCCTGTACATTGGCAAGAGGAAACGTCACCCCCATGTCGGCGGGGCAGGGAATGTGTCTCACTCTGGATCAGACATTTCGTCGACAAACAGTAGCCGTGTTAGAACGACAAAAAAGAGTAAGGGTGAGTATAACTTCTTTATTACCTTCAGTAGAAGTGTTAGATCAGGTCAAGATATAAACTGTGAGTATAACTTCTTTATTCCTTCAGTAGCAGTGTTAGATCAGGTCAAGATATAAACTGTGAGTATAACTTCTTTATTCCTTCAGTAGCAGTGTTAGATCAGGTCAAGATATAAACTGTGAGTATAACTTCTTTATTCCTTCAGTAGCAGTGTTAGATCAGGTCAAGATATAAACTGTGAGTATAACTTCTTTATTCCTTCAGTAGCAGTGTTAGATCAGGTCAAGATATAAACTGTGAGTATAACTTCTTTATTCCTTCAGTAGCAGTGTTAGATCAGGTCAAGATATAAACTGTGAGTATAACTTCTTTATTCCTTCAGTAGCAGTGTTAGATCAGGTCAAGATATAAACTGTGAGTATAACTTCTTATTACCTTCAGTAGCAGTGTTAGATCAGGTCAAGATATAAACTGTGAGTATAACTTCTTATTACCTTCAGTAGCAGTGTTGGATCAGGTCAAGTATGAACTGTGAGTATAACTTCTTATTCCTTCAGTAGCAGTGTTAGATCAGGTCAAGATATAAACTGTGAGTATAACTTCTTTATTCCTTCAGTAGCAGTGTTAGATCAGGTCAAGATATAAACTGTGAGTATAACTTCTTATTCCTTCAGTAGCAGTGTTAGATCAGGTCAAGATATAAACTGTGAGTATAACTTCTTTATTCCTTCAGTAGCAGTGTTAGATCAGGTCAAGATATAAACTGTGAGTATAACTTCTTTATTCCTTCAGTAGCAGTGTTAGATCAGGTCAAGATATAAACTGTGAGTATAACTTCTTTATTCCTTCAGTAGCAGTGTTAGATCAGGTCAAGATATAAACTGTGAGTATAACTTCTTTATTCCTTCAGTAGCAGTGTTAGATCAGGTCAAGATATAAACTGTGAGTATAACTTCTTTATTCCTTCAGTAGCAGTGTTAGATCAGGTCAAGATATAAACTGTGAGTATAACTTCTTATTACCTTCAGTAGCAGTGTTAGATCAGGTCAAGATATAAACTGTGAGTATAACTTCTTATTACCTTCAATAGCAGTGTTAGATCAGGTCAAGATATAAACTGTGAGTATAACTTCTTATTACCTTCTGTAGCAGTGTTAGATCAGGTCAAGATATAAACTGTGAGTATAACTTCTTATTACCTTCAGTAGCAGTGTTAGATCAGGTCAAGATATAAACTTTGAGTATAACTTCTTATTACCTTCAGTAGAAGTGTTGGATCAGGTCAAGATATAAACTGTGAGTATAACTTCTTATTACCTTCAGTAGAAGTGTTAGATCAGGTCAAGATATAAACTGTGAGTATAACTTCTTATTACCTTCAGTAGCAATGTTGGATCAGGTCAAGATATAAACTGTGAGTATAACTTCTTACTACCTTCAGTAGCAGTGTTGGATCAGGTCAAGATATAAACTGTGAGTATAACTTCTTATTACCTTCAGTAGAAGTGTTAGATCAGGTCAAGATATAAACTGTGAGTATAACTTCTTATTACCTTCAGTAGCAGTGTTAGATCAGGTCAAGATATAAACTGTGAGTATAACTTCTTACTACCTTCAGTAGCAGTGTTGGATCAGGTCAAGATATAAACTGTGAGTATAACTTCTTATTACCTTCAGTAGCAGTGTTGGATCAGGTCAAGATATAAACTGTGAGTATAACTTCTTATTACCTTCAGTAGCAGTGTTAGATCAGGTCAAGATATAAACTGTGAGTATAACTTCTTACTACCTTCAGTAGCAGTGTTGGATCAGGTCAAGATATAAACTGTGAGTATAACTTCTTATTACCTTCAGTAGCAGTGTTAGATCAGGTCAAGATATAAACTGTGAGTATAACTTCTTACTACCTTCAGTAGCAGTGTTGGATCAGGTCAAGATATAAACTGTGAGTATAACTTCTTATTACCTTCAGTAGCAGTGTTAGATCAGGTCAAGATATAAACTGTGAGTATAACTTCTTACTACCTTCAGTAGCAGTGTTGGATCAGGTCAAGTTATGAACTGTGAGTAGATTTTATTTCGTCCCCCTGTAGCAAGAAAATGTTTACAGTCGCTCTAATATGATTAGGGATACTATCCCCAATGGCTTCTCTTTGGTAGAATTCCAAATTCTCTTGTAGCTCCACCTAATCTCGCCTCACGTGGAGACTAATTTTTACCACGATTGTGCTGAGACCCTTAAATATAATTAAATAAACCTTTGAATGTAAATTACTTCAAATAATTTCCATTTTCAGCTCTCACTGGAAGCGACGTCTTGTACTGAGCAACAAGAGGTGCCTTCTTTGAAGAACCTACATTTATTTTAATTTGCAATTATATTCCTCTTAGAACGTTTGGGTACAAATGTGATATTTTTATTGAGATAAGTAGTTTTGGGTTTGAATTTAAATAACCTTTAACTGTGTATAACAGTTACAGTTTTTTAATCCTTATTGTATGTGACACGAACACAATTCATGGTAAATTATTGTCTACGAATATTACATTTTAACTACTAACACACCCCAAAAGAATATAATCTGTGCAATATTTATTTAAATTAATGGAACTTTATTGTGATTTGCAAAAGTTTTTAATTGATATTTTGCTATACAACAAGTGACTTATTAAGATATTTTCACGGTTTAATTTGTTCTTTATTCATATAATGTAATAATACACTGAACTTTTAGGGTGTATCAAAGAGGGATAGTATTTAAATTTGATATTAGATAGGGAGTCATACGTTAGATGTTGCGATTGTGCCAGAATTAATCACTCTAAAATTACTTTTCTTTATCTATCTATTTTTAATCAAACATATGGTTTTGAGGTTATATACGACATGGATGTACTACGCAACCATTCTTGTGATATGAGGCTGCCATATGAATCCACCTTATTTAAATAATTGTATCCAAGCCTTCATGGAACGTATATATTGATTTTGTTTCTTTAGTGACAATGTTCAACTGATTCTTATTTTTAATGGTTTTATAACTTTCCTGAAACCAAACCAAAAGTTATTCATTACTCTAATATTACCCGTATTATTGAGCTAAGTGAGGATTATCTAGCATTTTTGTTAAACATTTATAATTATTCAACTATGCGACTTGTATTTTGAGGAAAAATATTGTAAATCCTTTGGTATAATACATTATTTATTAATTCTAAATAATGATAATTATGTGTTTAAATTATAGCTAGGTCTACAATTCCTTTGAGTTAATGCTCATTCATTTAAATACAATATTATTACTGTGCAGGAAGTATAATGTAATATTTTATGAATATACATCTTGACATCAGTTTAAACCCTCGATCTTTTGACGGATTCATCAGTGCTTTAACAAATGAGATACCTAATTAACAATCTCTAAACAAGATTGATTATAATCCAGATGTTCTGAATAAAAGTCTTTGAACCTATACATGGCAAGAAACGCACACTTATTAATGTTTAGTAATTATATATATATATATATATATATATATATATATATTTCTTTGTTGGCTAATCCAGTAAAAATACACCTTACAATAATCTAAAGGTCAATACAAAAATTTCAGTATTCAAATTTCTGTAAAATAAAAAAGTTTCAAAATACGATTTTCCTACTCCAGTTCATTTTTAATATGACAGCTAGAAAAATTACTAGAACTACTTTAAGTTAGTCATACGTCTATTCATGTAATCTGTAGCTGTCATTTTTAATATATATTATCAATATCTATAAAATAACACCAATAAAACAGAAAAAAAAATGTCAGAAAAAATAATATATTTGTATCTTCTAAAAGGCCCTTTCTATGACAATTAAAATGTAGTTACCACCTTAGTAACACCAGGTGAGCTCAAATATTTTGTTGTTTGTTATGTTAAGATTAAAAGCCTTATTATATATTTTGTGTATTTGTGCATGAATTATAAACATATGATTTAATATATTTGTATATCTTGCTTACTCTCTCCAATATCCTTTACACTTATGTTATAATGTTTTATAACACCTCAAACTTGAAAGTTCAGATGATTATATACATATCACTATCATTTTTTAGGTTTCTCTTTATTCTGCATAATACTTAAGGTGCATGTAGTAGTATGTAGTAGATATGATACCACTATAATCACTTGAATACCATGTGCTCTATGATGGCCGATAATAGTTATCGATAGATCTGACGGCAGCCAGAAAAAAACTCTGAAAACTACACAGCAAAAAAAATAATTCAAACGCCATCAATCTTGGGTGATTATAAATATTTACCTGTAAGTTAAACTTGTTTGAAAGTTATCTTCTAGTATTAGTATAAATTAAAAATATACTCCTTAGTTAACCAAATATAGTTAATACAAAGTTAACGTTTTGAAACGATACAATTTATGGAATAAATCAAATGCTTTAATTAACCAATCAAAATATTTTAATCAAGTTGACAAGTCGTCACCCGAGAATACAAGTGTTCTAACTCCAAAATTGTTAAATTTGAGATACTTGGTGTTTACGTTTATTTAGAATGCATATGATTCACCTGTGGGGAAATTGAAATTCCTATATAATTACTTAAGAAGATACAAACTCGAGTTGTCATCTAGTAACATTGGTTTTATACACAAGGTCAAACTTCAATGCTCTTTTACACAAAAGTGAAAAATTGGACATAAAACACTTGCATTCTCGGGTGACGAAGTCTTTATGTGAAATTATCCATTCCAGTAGACACAATTCATTCATTCATTCTATTCAGTGCATATAATAAAAATCAAACGGTAAATTACTTGTTGCAACTGATTCAATTCATTACTTACATTAGTTTATATGACGCAAGTTGTGAAGAAACTAATTAATCAATTTAATAATTCCATTTAATTTATATAATGAAAATTATACAGGTATATATGAGTCACATAATGATTAATTTCAATAATATAATTAACTTATATAACTTAAATGGTAAAGACAAGTATTTTCCTCATTGATCCATTTTCAATTCAGTGTATGCAATCAAAGTTATATTGAAAGTTGCTTGTCACATTAGATTAAATTCAATTCTTTGATCAGATTACATAACACAAATTGTAGAAAAAAGTAGGTCTATCAATTCGATTCAATCTAGAACTTTAATTTGTCTACTTAATTAAAGCTATGAAATAAAGTACGTGCTTGTTACAATTAGTTTAATCCAATCCAAACTAAAAGTACAACAGTTATAGGGAAATTACGTTATTAAAATTGATTCTAATTAGTTTACATGACCAAATATTTGGATTTATAAGGCATTTAAAAATGAAGAATGGAGTGCCCATAGATCAACATATATTTTGTCAAGAAGAATAACTCCCTCAAAATTCGCAACCGATATCAATTCACCAACATACCAAAGGTTTATCATCAGATAAGATATAATTCTTGGTAACCATAGTACGACACAGCTATAAAATACATCAATATACACTTCAATATCTTGGTGGATATGGTTTTATTATTTTCATATGCGTGGCCTTTTTTTTAATAATCTCGAATTGATAGAGGCTGATTGATAGATTATGTCCTCATCGCGTCACCACTCAAGACTGCACGAGTGTTGTGTGTTTTTCTCCCACTGGCAGACTTATGGTACTTAAACAAAATGTAATATCACCAACAAAGTCGAGAAATATTATTAACTGACTAGGCCCGACTCTCCGATAACAAGAGAGAAGTGTTTATCACCTCTTATCTCACCGATCAACTCGCAGTGTCTAATTGCCGCTACAAGGATGGACATGTCGGTCTCACCTTCGCCTCTATTCAGACCCGTGGGGATAATAGCTACGGGCGTCAGTGTTGTGAGTAGACTACACCACATCACTAGTTTCAACATTTGCATGTGTGCACACTTTATTGGCATGTTATAAACATTAGAGACATTAACCAGCTATAATAAGTCTATATGATTAAATCGGTTATTTTATATACGTGAGCTAGAAGCTTCCCTTTTTTCGTTTGCATAAGGGATATAAGACCACACTTTTTAATAAACAAAAAAATGGAAATATTTTGGAATCTACCTCCAGCCCTTGGACTAAAATAAAAACTTTTATCGTGTACTTAACTATACCTATATCTCTCTCTCTCTCCTCACACACACACACACACACACACATACACACATGCACACACACATACACATATGTGTCTATAAGTAATACATGAGACTAGTTGCGTTTAGAGTAATAGGTAAAGTATAAAGATGAATGAGATAAACTTGACTTTACAAGCATTTCCTTGGTCAGTGGCGCACATAGAAATATTCTTTGGGTTAGAGGAGGGTGGACATATGATATTTTATCATATTTTTTAAACACCTTGTCTTACTACCTGTTCAGATAATACACATTTATGATAATTACTCTAATAGGATAGAAATGAGGAAGAAATGATTTTAGAGGTAATTTACCTGCATTAGCGTGGAATAGTGTGATTAATTATTTATGTATTTATATATATATATATATGTTTAACGTGCACTTTTTAAACAGATTGATTATGCCACCAACAAACTAATTTAATTCTAGAACAGATATACACCCACTTCAGGGGTCTAGTGGTTTAAGGTGTCATTTTCACAAACTACTGGTCTGCCGATGACTTAATATCAGGGTTCAAATCTCAATTGGATGTAATGAAGGTTTTATCCTATGTGGTTTTCCACTCTCCCTATACGCAAATGTGTTTACACTATCTCTAAATTCAACCTTCCTCATACTTAGCACATTAGCGGGATTTGTACATATGCTTATAGCTCAAGCGGGTGGTAAGACGTTATATATAAAAATAACAAATAAATCTCACATTCAATAACTAATGTTAAACTTTTATATTAATTCTGTAAAAACCGACTTCGTTGTTGCATGATATAAAACGCTACTCTCGCAATATGTTAGACTGCCAAGACGGGGAGATCAGGGTTCGATCCCACTTGGGTGTGCTGAAACTGGTTTATTATAAATGGTCTTCCACTATTTCCCCACGCAAATTGGATTACACCACCTCTAGATTCAACCTTCTTAGATCCTTAACACATTAGTGTAATCAGTACATAGGCGTATAGCCCGGATGGGAGGTAAGTTGCGGTACTAAAAAATAACGCAGTAAAAATGGGGAGCCTTTGATTTTATCAGAGATAACCTTTCACTCATGCTTGAAAATGAACTCGGGACTCCTAGTTATTTAGAAAGACTCGCTAACAACTAAATTAAGAGTAATAATTGAAAGCAAGGGACGTATCATGTGTTAGTACAATGTTGAAGAGTTTTACTAACCAAGCTTTTATTCATTTAGGTCTCAACATTATTTTAATATATCTATTATTTTTCAACATTTTAATGAGTGAATCAAAATTTGAAACTATATCAGTATAAGGTAATTAATTATATATCTTTAATTAAATTGAAATAAAATTTCTTACAAATAGTATATTGCAGATATACATTTAATTATATGATCCCTAATGGCTAATACATTTTATTAACTTGTTTAGTAATATTTTTTTGACACCGCGTTTTATAGCCCCTCGCCCCCCATACCCCGTTCGTTTTATAAGCCTATGTATTAATAATTACACTAATGTGTTAAGGTATAGGAAGTTTTAAACTATAGGAAGCGCAACCAAATTTGAGAGGAGAGAGAGTGGAGAACTATTTTGGAAAAACCACCCTCAGTACACTTGACCAGGATCCAACCCCGTTCTCCCCTTCTTCGGCAGTCTAGTCCAACACGAGAGTAGTGCATTAGATCATGCGACCACTGAAGCGGATTTGTTTAGTAATAGTTTTACGAAAACACTAGAAAATAAATTCAAAAAAGTCAGCATTAGCTACTACTTTACTTTTATTAACGTCCTTAATTATCTTGTCAGGTACGAAAGAGTTAGGCATACAAGAAAACTAGATACATTTCTACTTAACTTTAAAAATAATTATTTCAATGTTAATTTTGAATGTTCTATTATTTGTTTAGAAATACACTATATAGTATTATTCCAATAAACATTTCCTTAAAATATTTTTAAAACTTAATTATAGAATACAAAAAATGCATGGATAAATATAAGCACTTCCATTAAAGTAAGAAGAAATAGTATTTACAAAATTAGCACTTATTTAAAAATAAATAATATATTTACTATTATACTATCAATTTACATATGTGTGTGTGTGTCTTACTAAATGTGATTAAATTTTACTTTTATTTCATAAACTTGCACTGTATTAACTTTTAAAATTGACTTTTAGTAAATATAAATAAATACTTAGCTCCACATCTTACTACCCGTTCGGTTTAATACGCTTAAGTACTATTTAGGCTAATGGGTTAAGAATTGGGAAGGTTGAATTTACAGGAAGTGAACCCACGTTTACGTGAAGGTAGAGTGGAAAACCATTTAGAAAAAAACCACCCCAGTTCACCCGAGTGAAAGTCGAGCCTCAAATTATCCATCCTTGGTAGTTTAACTCAACATGAAACCAGAGCGTTAGCTAACTGTGCTACCAAGGTGGGTGACTTTTCGTAGCAGTCTTACCTTGACTAATTGCACTATGGCACTCTCTCATAAGTTAAACCAGTGGTTCTCAACCGGGTGCAGTGAAACACTTTTAGCGAAGGGAGGGCGGGTAGGCGTTGATCAATTCAGAAATAATTTTAAAAATCAGTTGGGAATTGAAGATATTTTTTATTCTAATCACTTTCATAAAGTAACGTAGCTAATTTTCCTGGTGTTATTGGAAACACTGCCTACCAGTTGTAAGAAATTAAGTGACGAACCAAATGTAAGGCACTCGTGTGCTAAACATCACCAAATTTTCAACTCTAACTTTCATAAAAACTAAACAGTGTTGTCGACGTGAAGTTGAAAGCGATTTGGGATGTTCTCTGTCAAACATCATGCCCAACATTCAAGAACTGATGAAAACAAAACCTATG
Organism: Timema cristinae; assembly: GCA_039000515.1. Taxonomy (NCBI): domain Eukaryota; kingdom Metazoa; phylum Arthropoda; class Insecta; order Phasmatodea; family Timematidae; genus Timema; species Timema cristinae. Next base: position 25,206,331 of record JBCFYV010000024.1, read on the forward strand.
CCAACAAACACACTCATTTTCAGGGAATTTTTTTGTACCAATTTGCTACCAGTTTGATTTTTGTATCAAATAAAAAAGTTATTAGAAAGCAATTTTTTAAAAAGCTTTTTCATAACTACTTAAAAAAAAAGGCAAGGGGAGCACGTGGGAATTGAATGATCTGTCAGGATGGGAACAACTGAATTAAAACATAAAGCAATGTATTTAGTTTGCTACCGTTTATACCCGGGACTTGTAGATGTTGATATAGTAATTACAGCAAATTGTTACTTGCTGAGAACTTTGTTTTTATGGAAGGAACAGATGTCTAAAACAATTTTATATCTAACTAAAATAAGACAGCTATGCTATAATTACAACATTTTATAGTACGTATTTGTTCAAAGTACAAGAAAGATTTGTCAATCTAGCAGTCACTTAAACAATGGGTGTGTCAGGTTGTGTTTATTTTACTGTCCTTGTTTGTGGAAAAAAAGCGGGGATTATGTTGACTTATATACAGCTTTCCAAATTTAATAAATGTCATTTTCTTTTATAAGCCATTAATACTATGTGGAAAAATTAATCACTTGATATTATTCAATTTAAATACTAAATGTCCTAAATAAAGTTGACACTATATCAGTATACATTCTTTGAAAAAGATAATAATTTTATCTTTAGATGATTAAGAATAATGAAACCATGATATGATTCATTATTCCTGTGTACTTCTCAAAATAAAAAGTATTATATTACTATTAAAATACTTATAGACTTTCCTTAGTATAGTACTTAATTTATATAATTAATAAATTTAAAACATATAATATTTTTCCTATTTGACTTATTCGTTTCCAAGCGGTGTACATATATAACTTTCACTGATAACAAATAGCCATGATAATGAGCGTGAATTGTGTGATTCACCTGATGATGAAATTAATTAACTAGCTGTGTTACTTAACATCTAAAGAGTACATATGTTTTTTTTTTTAATTTTCACAGCGTATTACTACAAATCCGAACAAGTAATGAAACGCAGTGACAAAAATAAAGTGGAATTTCAAATTGCTTATACGTACTCCAATAAAATTATTTTTCACGCTATTATTCATTCAGTAGTTAATATTATTATTAGCACCTTGTCTTACTATCCGTTCTGGTTATACGCACTTACGCTAATGTGTAGTGTTAGGGTGATTGTGAGATGAATTAACGGACCTACAGTTTAACGTGGAATCCGAACCATGGCGGAGGCCTGGCATTCCCCACATTCACAAGATGTCTGTCAAGGTGAAGGAAGGGTTTGGTAATCAGATAAATCTGTGCCGGGATCAAGGATTGAACCCCGGACCCCAGCACAGAAGTCCGACACCTTACCCCTAGACCGCCAGGTCACCCCAGTAGTTAATAAATATGTATTACTCTATCAGCGGTCACACACGATATACTGTATGTTATGAGGAAGTCGAAGTTTGAATATCAGCCCTGTGTACTCCTAATGGTCAATGTGGTTTTTCTCTTCCCCTCTTCACGTTAGTGGAAATTCACTATGTCTAACTAAATTACCTTCCTTAACAGTACCGTATTCTAGTAACTAATACCTACTACAGTAGCCCCATGGCTTCTTTGGTGCTGACTGACAGCTCACAGCTGACTTCTGACAGTCAACATTTAGGTATATACCTACATTTTGACTGTCAGAAGGGACAGCTGCTAAACACATGTTTTTGCAGATCATATAGTTCGGCGTAGGGATAGATAATTTGGTCTAGTAACTTTTCAAAGTGTTTAGCTGTGAGCTGGGAACTGTCATTCAGCACCAAAGAAGCCATGGGGCTACTGTATGTGTTCCGCTTCGATAGGCGAATGATCTAAGATATCACTCTAGTAATATACTGGACTACTGATGATCGGGAGATTGGGTCTCTAAGCCCTTTCGATTGTACCGACCGGGATTTGAACCCCAATATTCCCACTATCACTGGTCTAGTCTAATAGTTAAATTTTATTATTATACATAAATAGTAAATGTAGAAAATATCATCGGTATAAATGAATAAGATGAAGAATTAATGAAAATATTAAATTTGATGCGGAAAATCAAAAAGTTGAAATTAGTAACTATATAATTAAGAAAATTGCAATTTTTTAATTTATAAAACAACCACTATAGTTTGATTTTAAATATTAAAAGGGTTATTATTATATTTATAGGGAGGGGAAGTGAAAAACCATATAGGAAAATCCCCCTCAGTATATGCGACCGTGATCCGAACCCAAAACTAACTAATAAAGTTAATTTTTCAAGCTAGTATTTTGGTCACACGCTCTATCAAGCAGTGATCTCTAAATGTAACAAGAATAATCATGGTTCGAATCTAAGTTAAGAACTTCAAAGAAATTTTAGCACTCGAGATATTTATAGTCAGGAGTTCCTGTTTAAGTAGAGTTTATGATAAAATTGTGAGTGATAAATACGAAATTAATGTATTTTAATGATATTTATTGCTATCAGAATGATTAAATTATTCTTTGTTCTCTTTCTTAGATCCAAGGAGTGTTATGGAGCGTGGCTGCTCTAATAGCAATCCTAGCAAACTCGTGTGTTTTACCAAGAAGTATAAATGGATTTCAATTTTATTTTGCAATCTATGTTCAAGGTAAGTTAAACAACTATTAACCATGGGTAATATTATAAATATCATGTAATTGTGTTGGGCTTATATTTTAAATAAATTATCCACGAATTGAACATTTTAAAACTTCAATATAGATTTAATAAGGTGGAGGCTCACTTATATATTATTAGGTTTACATACTACAATATATAACAGAGAGTAGCATTTATCAAAACTTGTACTAAATTGAAAAAAGTAGGATTTATTTAATTTTTATAGTTGTATTTTGACAGACACTTAAAATTATGTACTAGTTTTTATATTGAAAATTATTGCCTTTTATGGATACACAGTAAAATCCTTATTGAAAAAAAATGTTCAAGTCGATTATCATTTGACATATTGACATGTAAACGACTTGAAATATTTATTAAAATGTATATAATAATTTGGAATTTTAAGCTTAAAACAAGGTGACCTGGTGGTCTAAGAGTAAGGTGTCAGACTTCTGTTCTGGCGGCCGGGGTTCAATCCTCGGTCTCGGCACAGATTTATCTGATTACCAAACCCTTCCTTCACCTCTGACAAGACATCTTGTGAATGTGGGGAATGCCAGGCCTCCACCGTGGTTCGGATTCCACGTTAAATTGTAGGTCCTTCATTTCATCTAACAGTCACCCTACCATTACACATTAGCGTAAGTGCATATAACCCGAACGGGTAGTAAGACGCGGTGCTAATAATAATAATAAAGCTTATAACAGACTTTTATTTAACAATTTTTTATTATTAATGAAGAAGTAATGTGATTTTCTTATTTATATGATCAATTATTATAGTATTTGCAACATATTTAGAAACAATTTTAATTAAAACATTTTAAAATCAATAGAAAATTTAGCAAAATATTCAAGAAAAGCGTTGGACTAAATTATCTCATTTGATCATACAAATAATAATCTTTAAAATTTGACAAATAAAGTACGATACATATACATAAAAATATAATATATGTATAATATATATGATATTCTGATGAATAGTAATATTAACTTTTTTCCAAATTAAAGTTTTCTAATTAATCGACATAATAACTTTATTGGATTGATGATTACATATTGTTTTTAGTAAGAGTTTTCAGCTACTTTATATTTATTATTCAAACATTCAATTTGATAATTTAAACTTTAAAAAAATTGGCAATCTAAATATTGGACATATTTGTATCGTTTATATTATTGAAAATATGATATGGGCTCCTAAGAAAACCCTTAGAACAATATTTGTAAATCTTCTGAGAGAAAAAAAACCCTATCATTTAATGAAATATTTGATTCTGTGTTGCTAATTTTCACAAAATATTGTAGTGTACCCATAATAATAAATAAGGGCTTAGATTACTCAAAGCTACAATAACCCTGTGAGTGGAGTATACATCTGAAGCTGCGGTTCCCAAACTGTTTTCACTTGCGTAGTCCTTGGCAGCCCATTTCCATTAATTGGAACCTTAGTTATTATTTTATAGCAAAGAGTTTAATTACTACATTAGTAGTTATTTCTGATTTATTTGTTGCAACTGAAAATAAATGGGATACTAATAGGATTTTAAATATGTGATGATACGCTTAAAAAGAGTGAAGTTATTCATACATTCAAGGGAATGCCAGGCCTCCACCGTGGTTCGGATTCCACGTTAAACTGTAGGTCCTTCATTTCATCTCACAATCACCCTACCATTACACATTAGCGTAAGTGAGTATAACCCGAATGGGTAGTAAGACGCGGTGCTAATAATAATAATAATACATTCAAAAAGCAGAAGTTACAGTAAAAATAAACACATTTAATATGTTTATTCATTATTTAATAAATATAATAACTATTTTATGTTTAAAATGGAAATAGTTTTATCAAGGTTAAATATATTTTTTTAAACTGCGCAACCCCTCACCATATTGTTGAAATAATTTTATAACTTTTGACTGATCTTTGGTTTTAAACTGTTGGTATATTACCGACATTAATAAAATATTTGATTGTACCCCCAAACGTCCTGGCACGTACCCTGAGGGTACGCGTAAATCACGTTGGGAACCGCTGACTCAAGTATCAACTTACTAAAAAAAAGTAAACCTCTTTTTATAATCTACTAAAATTATATTTTTGTCAGAACAACATTAAAATATCTAATAATACAGCATACACAAACTATTATTATCTTGAGAGGATTTATCTAGCCGTGGATACAATATTTTACTAATACTGAATAAATTAAATAAATTTATTGCACATTCATAAAATGTGTTCAATTTTATTTATCGAACCATCCTCCTACAGTCCACTAAAATTTTAAAAGTAAAAATAAAAAATGGAAACATTTTAAATTTTTTTTAATGTAGATTAATATCACCAGGTACTTTCAAATGAAAAATTGAGGGTCATACTTAAATATATTTGTTAAAGTGTGAGAGTGGTTGACCATGACTTTTAAAATATTGAAATTTAGAACGGTAGATGTAATAAAAATAAAAATAACATGTTTGAATGTTATAGTTTAAGAAAAAGGGTTTATTTAATTGTAAAAATATGTCATTTTGATGAAATTTATTCGAAAATAAATATAACAAAACTGTCTGAAAAAAGTGTATTATTTCTTATTAAATATTTTATTTATTTAATATTTTAAAATTATATTTGGTTTTTCTTACGCCAAGCGAGTGAAAGCCTTCATGGATGAATAAGAGGCCTAACGCTTAACGTTTATACATCACATGGTGGATTTATGTTTTTAAGCGCCAATTTTCTGACAACTATTTGTTTGCATAGTATTGACATGTTGTTTTGTTCGTCTGATCTTTAAGGAAGCAAAAATATTTATTTACACATATCATATTATGTTTGAACTTTATTTTCAAACCTTTAATTTATAATTATGTCTTATGGCATTTTAACAAATAATAAATTAATATTTGATACATTTATTGCAAGGTATTTTATAGTTAATAACATGAGGTAAGATGGTAATTATATCTCATCTCATGGTCAATTAACTGTGAAGATAATTTTGATTAAAAATTCAAGGAATCGTCTGACACCTTAGCTCAGTTGGTAGTTGTCTGCCTAGTGAGCTAAGAGTTACGGGTTCAATTCCCGGCTTGGCTGAAAAATGTATCATTGATGAAATGTGGATTCCCGCTTTCTTAGTGATGAATTAACTGTCGGGGGCTGGTTGTGGTGTCTGCTTTAAATTTAAGTTAGCTTATAAGTCACGTGCTGACATAATCAGCTGGTTCAGAAATTGCACCCTAAAAGCCTAAATACTTCAAATAAATGAAATTATATAAAAAAATCAATTTAATATTGATAAATTCTGTTTTTTTTAAATATGATAAAATGGATTCATTGGCCTTAATTTCACTATTTTTCTATACATACTACAAAGAACCTAAGCTGGTAATGACTTCTGGTTTGAGCTGAACTACCTACAAAAGTATTACTCTATTCGTGAGGTTAGACGAGTGCTTAAGACTTTAAAAAGCGCTATTACTTATTACTAATATGTTTTAATAATATATGTAAAAACCATTTCTAATATCCATAATTCTTTATTTTCAGGAGATAAGTGTTTTAATGTGACAGGAAATATTGGTGTAATAAGTCTACCAGAAACTATGTCATCCACTGAATTTCTAATTTGGACAATCCTTTTCCTTATTCTCAATTTGGCATGGCTGTTGGCTTCCAGTTTTCTTCTAGCAGGTAATGTATGTTTATATTTTTCTATTAATTTTTGTTTCCCTGTAATAGGCTTGCTTAACCATATCACATACCATATTTATATTGACCAATAGGCTTGCTTAACCATATCACATACCAAACTGATATTGACCAATAGGCTTGCTTAATCATATCACATACCATACTGATATTGACCAATAGGCTTGCTTAACCATATCACATACCAAACTGATATTGACCAAGAGGCTTGCTTAACCATATCACATACCATACTGATATTGACCAATAGGCTTGCTTAACCATATCACATACCAAACTGATATTGACCAATAGGCTTGCTTAACCATATCACATACCATACTGATATTGACCAATAGGCTTGCTTAACCATATCACATACCATACTGATATTGACCAATAGGCTTGCTTAACCATATCACTTACCAAACTGATATTGACCTTATTTTATTGAAATTAATAAATACAATATTCAACTGCTTATTAAGGCTGCCTCCTGTTTTTGGGTTGTACTTTCTGTCAAGGAACATCTAAGTCATTTTTTATATTGGTGAAAGATTTAGGTCTACATATGAATCTATTATATATTATTATTATTATTATTATTATTATTATTATTATTTATTATTATTATTATTTTATTAGCACCGCGTTACATATGAATCTAAAGTCTCGATTTCATTCCCAGAAAGAATTGAAATATTTCACTATGAATATATATTTAGTTTCTATCGTCAAAGGAAATAACAGCTTTGACATCTGTTAGTCAGGGTTTCTCGTGAGTTAAATTAATGTAGCCTCTTAGTAAGTTTGAGTATATTAGATAAAAAAAAATTATGATGTACAACTTTCGTAGCTTCACACGTAGGGGCTTAAAAATACATCCTTGCCAAACTGTAAAACAGTATTAACACCTCCAGGTGAATTGATTTAAAACTATGCAGCTGAAAGGAGGAAGTGCTTTCATTAGTTGTTTTATTTTATAAATTAAATTTTATTCAATACTCAAACACATTAAAAATGTATATAATCCTTTACCCACGCTCACATGTTGGCTGCAGAGAATAAAACAAGATTTATTTAATGCTTTTCATTTTTAGCTTGACAAGAGCAAATCCAGAGAGAATTCCCATTGTATTCCTGCGTATTGACTGTCTCCTGTATAAAACAAATTCTCTAATTTTCAATTGCTACTAGTGGTAGCATTGGATACTATCGCGTCTCACCACTGAGTGATGAGCATATAAAGTAACGCTATAGAGCCGTATACGAGAACGATGATGAGTCAAAGTGAAGGGTGAGTGAGGATTGAAGTGGCGTTGATTTTCTTGCTATTTAGTCGTATGTTAGAACGTATAGCTTGCAAATAATCACAACTAACGATCTACTAACACTACTAGCCCACTCAACATCCCCTCAGGTTCGTTATTATGTACCACTCTATGTGTCTTTAAAGTGAGATGGAAGGGAGGGCAAGATAAGGTCGGTACTTTTACAGTTTACAGCAAAGAGAAACAGTTTATTTTCTATCCAAAATAAATTAAATATTACATCAGTAAATAAGTTTACTTTAATTTTATACAGATAATAACCTCATCAGTTCTTTAAAATCCGTCATGAATCATGAGCCGTGACTTATGAGCATCGTGAAATTTGACTAGAAACTTTTTTAATGCAGGTTAATATCCTGGTTAAATTACGTAATGATCATGACAGATATGTGTAAAAAATAAAATTGAATGTGTCTACTGAAGCCATTGTTCAAAAAAAAGTTTTTTGGAATAACAATATTATTATCAGCACTGTGTCTTACTACCCGTTCGGGTTATACGCACTTACGCTAATGTGTAATGGTAAGGTGATTGTGAGATGAAATGAAGGACCCACAGTTTAACGTGGAATCCGAACCACGGTGGAGGCCTGGCATTCCACACATTCACAAGATGTGATTAATACACGTCAGAGGTGAAGGAAGGGTTTGTCAATCAGATAAATCTGTGCCGAGACCGAGGATTGAACCCGGGACCCCCAGCACAAAAGTTTGACACCTTACCTGTATACCGCCAGGTCACCTTTTGGAATAACAACAAAACAAATACGGTCCTTAACTCGCGTTCTATTCGACACCACCTCAAAGTTATCTCACATTCATCACCGTCATCTGGAGATTAAAAGTTTTAACTTGATCCCAATACTAATTTAGATCTATCCTGCGCTATCAACCAAACTAGTACTATTTTAGAGGACTAAGGAATAGCTCGTACACAAATAATAATAATAATAATATAATAATAAAAATTTTTTTGGGATATAGGCATATATACAAATTACGCTAATAGTTTTAGAGATTAAAAAGGCTAACTTGGAGGAAGTGTACTCACATTTTCGTGAAGGGAAAGTGAAAACATTTTGGAAAAACTATCTTTAGTACACCCGACAGAGATTTGAATCCCGATCTTCCCGTCAAAGGCAGTTTAGTCTACTACGAGAGTAGCGCCTTAGACCATGCGACACCAAGATGGTTATTATTATTATTATTATTATTATTATATATTATACATTAATTTTGAATCTATCTCTTAAATCATGGGTAGCTTAGTGAGTCTGAAGAAGTGTTTAATATGAATAGTAAAATTATATTTTTTTTCTCAGGAAAAGAAATTTAAGGCTGGTTCACTGATGACATACCGGTATTTTAATTTATTCTAACTTAAATAAAGTACCTATATCAGAAATTATATACTATTGTGTCGTATCATTTACCATTTCTTTTATTATTCTTGCCTGTCTGCAGATTTCATTCAGAATACCATGAAGCATACGCTAATCTTGCTGTACGTATGGATTGGCGTAACTACGCTTGTCTCAAGTTTGGATTTGGCTGCAACCATTAGATTTGGGATTGACTACGGAATCCTTAATGTAAGTGGCATCTAGTTAAATATCATACATATAAGAGCGTTAGACCCCTCTCTATAATTAAAAACCTTACTCGCAGATAAAATAAAAGGACGTATTAAGAACCTATCCATGGCAAATTGACTGCCAAATTAGACACAATATTACGTTTAAACCAAGAATCGAATCGAAGTGCGGATTTTTCATTTTTCATTTGACAACAGTGAAATTGGATCAGTTGATTTTAAAAGAAATATTTATAATCCCTATTTCTCAATGTTTATGTTTTTTTAATATGAGTAAAAGGGTTTCACTGGTTTAAATTCTACTGTTTTCTAAAGTAGTATTCAGAAAACCGTACCAAATGCGACGTTTAGTTAGAGCTCTAATACCTTCCTAATGTATGTGCTGTTCGAGGGCTGAGACAGGTGTGTTTACGTGTAATTCTAATAAAACACCTAATTTGACTCGAACAAATCACTAAAGTTCCACCAACTTTAGTAGAAGTGCCCGGCAAACATATTTTTTCAATCCAAGTAAGTTTGTTGGATTTAAACGTTGACATTTTTAATTGTCATTCGATTAATATTTTAGTAAATTTTAAAACCATGGTTGATGTGGTCTCAATATCAATAAAATTCCCTTTTGTGTCTATAGTCTGAGTCTATAGTTGAGGTATCATTAGGAATATTTAGCTTAGAATAATATTCTAATTTACAGACAAACTTAAATCAACAGATGACACTGTTGAGTTTTTGAAAGTAATTACCAAGTTTGATCTGTTAACATCAAGTTTGTTTGAAATCTGTTGGTTAATTTAAAAGTGAATTGACTGATACTGACAAATTGAAAAACACCTAAATGCATTGGTCTTTTTAAGCTTTATTCCGAACAAAGCTATGTGCATTACCCGAATTTTATTGCAACTCAGATGATAATCAATAATTATTTGTATAATTTATAGGAATTCAATATAGTAGATTAATTTCTAAACCGATTCATAAAGATAACCCAAGAGTTAGATGAAATATATGTATAGCCTAAGGGTTATACTGTTCTAAGGATAGTTAAAAATATAATTATTGTAGGGTTTATTTGCATTGGAAAAAGGAGTATTATTTAACTCTCTATGCAGGGTATGTCACTTTGAATAAACAACATCCAGATATAATCTATAAGTATGATTTTTTTTGTGTTCCTGTGTGTATTGAAATGTTTGGTCTTTTAAGGTCACAGTCTTAGATGTAGTCGTAGAGTTAACCATAGAAAAACCTAGATAGCTTTATTTGAGGTGCATTAAGTGATCAACTGAAGCTACCATTATAAATTATAAGTAGATTTTAAGAACTTTGTTTTTTTTCTTAAAGCATAATTAATATTTTGCTATTTTGTTTCAATGACCCATTTCAACCTTCGCTAATGTGTCCAAAACTTTAACACAAATTTTATTTCATTCAATTGGTATGTATATTAATGTAGGCCTATATTACACATTTAGGAGGATATAATTAATATTACAAATCTACTATTGCGGCCCACATTTATTTGGCCCAAGTTGTCGACAAATTAAAAAAAAAATTATAGTATTAAAGAAAGATCACATAGCATCTGATGAAAACGTAATTATTTTTCTTTCCTAGTTATTCATTAAATATTTTTCAAAATTGTGAACACTTTGATCTGAACGAAATAATTCTTTATTAACTATGCAAAAAATTAGTGGTTTTATGGCGTGTACACCGAAATAATAAATGTAAATGGTTTATGCAGTAAATATTTGGACAATTTGAACTCTTTTTTTAAATAAATCTTTGATACATTTAAATGCAATTTATTTTGTTAATTTTATAGGCTAGCACCTAAAATAAAATATTTTAAAATATCACTAAGACTTAAATGTTTTATAGATTTTTTAACACCAAACATGCCCGGAATCATTAATTATTTTAAATTTTGATTCTTTGTCCCCATAAAAAATGTACCTAAGTAAGCCTAAATTATAAGTTGGGTTTCTTCCTAAAGGAACATATATCTTTCAAGTTGAAAGTAACATTGTACAAACACATTTGTACACAGACACGAATACCAAAACTATATTACAATAAAATGTGAATTATCCGAGAGTATCTGAGGCTAGGTACTAAGTTAAGATTACCAGTTCACAAAAAAAAAAAAAAAAAATGTGTTAGCTATATTTAGGTTTCTTGTTCACAGAAAGGCCGGCGTTTTGTTATGTTATCTCTAAGCCCCGTGATTGGAGAGTAAAATTAGCACGGACATACTCGTGGCTCAGTTGACAAAACTTATTAAGCCCCTACTAATTTGTTTTAACATTTTGTCAATAATGTTCGTGTTTGGTTTCAGACGGAATATTTATTCCCCTACGCTGTCGTTCCTGCTACATTGATGTCGTTGTCGGCTAGAGGTTTTGTTCTTTTTGTCTTCAACATAGCTGCATTGGCATACCTCTCGATGCAGGCGTATCAACTGCACCAAAAGAGCGCTAAGGTGAAATAACGTATTTTTAGCATCTTTAGCTTTTTAGCACCCTTTCGGGTTATACGCTTGTGTACTAAATACGCAATGAAACAGGAATGAAGAAATTTGAATTTAGAGTAAGTGTACCCACATTAGCGTACAGAGAGAAAGTGGAAAAATATTTTTAAAAAAAACACTCTCCATACACCCAACTGGGATCGAATTATATCTACCCGTCATCGCCAGTCTAGAGAATTGTGAGATAGTACCTTAAACCATACGGTCACTAAAGCTGGTGATAAAATAACAGCTTACTTGGATATAGTATTAGAAATAACCTTTTAGACTAAACAAATACATTCGCTTTTGGTCTAAATGTATAACTATTTTATATTATTACTCTTAGTTTAAAGTTATTGATACTATATATCAAAAGGAACGTATGTATTTACTTATTTACTTGATGTATTTAAAGTGCACTTTCTGAACCGACTGAATATATTATATCACGAGAATTACTATGAGCGAAAGCGAAATGGCATATACATTTTTGAGGGAAAGTTATTTTCACATACCTTCCAGGGTTCTTTTAAATGCCACAATTGACATGTGACTGACGGCGTTAATTCCCCTACAAAGGAAGTTATGCTGAGTATTTGTATCGCTAAAACGTTGACCTCAGCTGGGTTTTGAACCCATGGACGTCAGATCCTGAAGTGGCACTTTACCCCAAGACCATCGAGATTGACTATGCATATGTTAAAATTGCTTTAGTTAACTTTTAGATGTCTAAAAATTGTATTCCTATTTGAATCCCTCTATGGCTTCACTGCTTTATTTTTGCAGTAATGCTATAAAATATAATGTTTGATTTTTATAGAAAGAACCTTACCCGACAGATAGAAAAGCTGCTGGATCTGCATTCACATATGTATATGTCAAGCCATGTTATATGTAGCCGTCACTTTAGATATATAATGCGGCAGAAACAGTGACCCATTTTAAACCGTGCGCCATTATCGATCATGGCATCCTAGAGCGCTAATGTTTGTTCCAATACGTAACGCAGTTCAAAGCATTGCTATCCCGTTATAGTGTAACCTTGGCAGTCAGCATGAAGCGTTGGTAGAAAGAACATCGTGCGTTTGGTGTTGAAACATTTTTCGAGTAAGCTGATATTGTTGTAACTACTCAGTGTGTGTGTTTCGGTGACACTTTAATATCGGCAGGAATGGACAGGTCCCAACGCGGAGGACGTTCACGAGATGGGTCAAGGCTTCAGAAAACAGCATCTCCGTCAATCAAGAAGTCACCTGGTAGGTGACGTATGGTTCGCACCCCGGACAATATTGCAACAGTAAGAGCTGCTTTAGAGCAAAGTCCAATACGTTCTGTTCATCGGCATTCGCAAGTCCTCAACATATCGGCCAGAATGTTGTATCTGGATATTAAGTTCCACCCTTATAAGATACAAGGGGTGTATGAATTATTGACCAGAGGATTAGAGTCATGTCGAACTTTCTGTATGCAGACTCTGGAGATGATAAACACACAACCCAATTTTATCAACAACCTGAGGATGATAAATGAAGCACACTTTCATTAAAGAGGCTATGTCAACAAACAAAACTTCCGGTACTTGGGGCTTGCAAATCCTCATTACCTTCACGAACGACCACTTCATAGCCAAAAGGTTACTGTGTGATTTGTAGTGTCTTCTCTGGTTTTGTTGGTCCATATATATATATTGGAAAGACGCTGGTGGGACAGTCACAGCAGAACGATATGAGGCTATATTATTACAGTTTTTAACAATGAAACTGCGCCATAAAAGAACAACAATATGGAGTCGTTATGGTTTCAACAGGACGGTGCAACCGCTCACACAGCAAGTAACGTCCATGAGACTTCATGAAAAAAGTTCCCACACCCCTTGTTTCTCGGTTTAGTGATGTAAACTGGCCACCCCGTTCGCCCGATTTATCCGCTGATGATTTTTTTTCTGTGGGGATTTCTGAAATACAAAGTATATGCAAACAGGCCAGCAAACATCCAGAAATTGAAAAACAACATTAACACTGAAATTGCGGCAATAACACAAGAAACCCTGCTTAATGGTTATAGTGAATGTGCGTGTTCGTACGGAAGATTGCGTTTCCAATAATGGTGGTCACCTGAGAACGTTATTTACAAAAAGTGGCTCGTGTAAGGGATGGTGTCAAGTGTTATTTGCAACAGTTTACGGTAATAACATGTAGCTATAATCTCTAATGCTGAAATATAATGTTTAAAATGGGTAATTGTTTCTGCCGCAGCCTGTATTATCAGTGCCTATTAAATAACAAGTTAGTAAACATTTTTGTAATTTCTAAAAATACCTTCCAATGAAAATATTACTTTAATCATAATATCTTTTTTCCCTTTGCCCTTAGCTCAATATTGACTTAGCTAAAGAACTACGTCGGAGGACACGTGGACTAAACGCCAATTTAGTATAATCTAATCTTCCTGTCACGATAAGAAAGGGGTTCTAGTCCCAGCCAGATGTACTGAGGTTGATATTTTAGCAACGCATCTTACTACCCATTCGGGTTAAACGCTTATGTACTGCTTACACTAGTGATTAGAAAAGTTATATTTATAGAAAATGCACCCACAATTGCGAGTAAGGAGGGTGGAGAACAATTTTGGAAAACCATCATCAGTACACCCGTCTGAGATTCTAACCTCTATCTCCCTGTCATCGGCAGTCTGGTATACTGCGAGAGTAGCGCGTTAGACCATGTGGCGAACGAAGCAGGTACTGAGGTTTATTACTTTCTAAATTGTTTCCTTCTTTCCATACATTAAAATGCAGTTGCGTTTTATCTAAACTATACCTTGGTCACTTATATCCCATAGGTGTAATTAAATGCGGACGATTAGTAAGCCGTGGTGCAAAATAAACATCATGATATTTATCATTTGGAAATTTTAATTTTCTTTTAAAAACACTTGGAAACCTCCTGAATTTACTAACAAATATTGTAAATGAATTATAACATCATGTTGTAATGAATAATTAATTTATAAAAGTTTTTTAATCTTATTCTTTTTGCTCATTTTTCAGACTAGACGAAGACTAAGCCGTCAAACTTCGTTTGGAAGTTTCTTTAAGGAATACCCTTACCAAACCAGTCAAAGGTATGTTAAATTCCAATTATTTTTATCTATGAACATTTCATTCACATAATTAATGAAACTCGCCTCGGTGGCGTAGTTGGCTAACGCACTGGTTTCATGTTGAGTTAGACTGTGAGGACGGGGAGATTGAGGTTCAAACCTCGCTCGAGTGAACCGGGGGTGGTTATTCCTAAATTGTTTTCCACTCTCCCTCCACGCAAATTCGGGTTCACTTCCTCCCATATTCAACCTTTCCCATTACTAACCCAATAGCGTAATTAGACTTAAAGCGTATAACCCGAACGGGTAATAAGACGCTGTGCTAAATATTATTATCGTAGTGAGACCCTATTTATATGGAGGAGTCTTTTGTAATTAGTTAAACAACACCCCGTTGACAACTGACATGATAGTAAGATTTATTTTAACTTGTGAAGCTCCATGTATATGGAAGGAAGCAAAGTTACTCATATTTGAAAGGTGAAGCTTGGGGGATGAATGAATATAATTACGTCCGGCACAGAAACTATAACCCATCCTTTCTTAGACTAGTTTTTTTTAAATTTCCTCTAGCACCTCTTACTATTAAGAGGATTAGAAAAATAAAAATAACTTAAACGTGATCATAAAATTCTTAAATGAATGTGAAATTTTAAGAATTTTAAGTATAGCAGGCAATGAACTCAGATTAAATACGTAGTGACTTTCATCTCAAAATTAGAGCGTTTTGATTTTCAAACTCAGAAAGTTGGAAAATTAAAGTCAAAGTTTTTTGCCTTGCCAATTAGGGATGGGTATTTTTACTGAAGGTGAATATATAACTAGAAGATAAAATATCGTCAGCATTTTTCATGCAATTTTAATAATATAACACGATTATACAAGAAATATAATTACTGTGGAGCCAGATAAATCCAATAAAATTAATAAATAATTAATATATTATAATCGAATTATATTAGTCAGCTATTTAACTAAGAACAAAATACACCATTAGATGTAATGTATTTTCTCGATACCTGCTTTTAATGGGCTGAGATGCACTGTCAGACTTAGTACGCCTTAAGTGAGGATCTATAATAAATACAAGACGACACCTAGCTAATCGCGAATGGGTCAGTCTCGCATATGAAACAAGCCCATTCTATTCTGTCTTGTGTTTGGTTTTGAGTCGCACTTGAGGAGCATTAACTCTGACTATTAATTTGGCTCTGAATATTTACATTTGGTAGTAATAGAAAAGTATGACTTAAATAACCATTTTTTGAAGTAAAAACTGTACATCTCTAATCTAGAGTTTAATAAAAGTGTAATAAACTTCATAAAACTATATTTCCCATAAACAAACGAAGAGGGAGACTAACTTTGGCTTCACAACTTGTGAATGTGTTGAATGCCAGGCCTCCACCGTGGTTTGGATTCCACGTTAAACTGTAGGTCCTCCATTTCATCTCACAATCACCCTACCATTACACATTAGCGTAAGTGCGTAAAGCCCGAATGGGTAGTAAGACGCGGTGCTAAAAAATAATATTATTATAATAATAACTTTGGGCTTCTACGTATAAGGCAAAACGGATGTTATTTACATGTCTAAAAATATCAAATAAAATATATAAATTATTTCAATGCAGAACTATCATTCCCAGTTGTTGTTTATATATCAACTTCAAAAACTTTATGGGTTTTAATCAAGGTGAAGTCAAGGTTCCTTAGTTCTTACGTGATACAAAATTAGATAATATGTATAAATTGCTAGAAGCTTAATCAAATTAAGGTCACAGGTGATAATAACATTCTGTTTGTATTCATAAGATGGAAAAAATCAATAAATTCATAATTTTGTGTTCTAAAATACAAGATAAGTTCTTACCCATCTTTAATCATTATCAACCATTGTTTTAATAGCTAATTGTATAATATTAAAGGCACATCAATGGTTTCGAGGCAAGCCCTTCCTCATGGACTCTACAGTCTCCCATGGTAGGGACGTCTCCCCGGGAACCCTGGAATTTCGATAAGCCGGTAAAAAGTGTCTCCCAGACCGTCGGAGATTCCGGCATCGAAGTCCACCGTGATCCCAGGATCACTGGTCCTGATGTTCGTACCGGTCCCGGAATCGTAGGCCTAAACGCCCACAAAAACCCCAGGAGCGTAAATGCGAATCCCCGCTACGACCCGAGGAACGTCGCTGCAGATACTCGCCAAGATCCCGGAGTGTCATCGCCAATCCACGCCATAATCCAAGGAGTGCCAGCCCCGAGTCCAGATATGACCCCAAATACGCCAGTCCGAGGTTCGACCCAATAACAGAAGCCCCGGCGTCCAACCCGTGCCCCCTAGCGTCCCTGTCCCTGCCAGCATACCCAGACTCCCGAACCCGACTACAGCCCCCTCAAAAACATAAGAAGTACGAACCCAAACTCAACGAGCAGCCTCACAAGTCCGCCCTGAAGAAACCGACCTACAGCACCGGCCGGACAATTCTATGATCGCTCTCTCGACTCGCGCGGATATACGCGGCTTTCAGAACATCGAGACGAATACATGCATTGGACCTGAGACGTCGTGTAGCAAGATCTGTGAAGATCGGGGGTTGTAAATAAACTTGCTTCGTCAGACTAGCTACAGAAGCCGCACTTTGAGAAGAACTTTGTATGTAACGACGTTGGTGATTTCAAAGTTAATTTGCGCAACTAGTTTCATCTTAAATTGACGTACCTAAGCACTTTAAGCATAATCTCACTTAGACACCATTACACAAAGTAGAAAGACTGAGAATAAAATGAGTAGTTCCCCCGGTGAGGCCTATTGTCTATGCTACTTCTTACAAGTATACACACTCAGTCTAATATTTGCGCCTGAACAGCATTGAATTGCATTTCAAAATTGCCTTTTTCCTGTTTCCTATTTTATATAGACATGTATTCCAAGGACTTTTTCAAAATTCAAGAATTATTGGTCTTTGTTTCAATGTTATATTTTTAAGCACTGCCTAGTAAAACTTAAATACATTAACAAGGGAAAATATATCTTGATTTGCTGTGACGTCACAGGTAGCCAATTTCCTTATCTAGACTGCACCCAACTGAGTCAGCAGGGCCCAGTTTCACTAAAAGGTGCAAATAGATGTACCAGCCTAACTAAATTAAAACAGTTTTATTAATTAAATTAGATTAAACATGAGACCTGGAGACGGGAATCAAACCCGGGAGTTTTGACTTGGATCACAGTGGCTCTACCACTGAGCTATCTAGGATTCGTCCCGTGCTTGGGGTAGTTATTCACTCATAGTTAAAGCCAAGTCTGTGATGGACGTGTGGGAATCAACAACTGAATTTGAGTGACCAATTGTATCGAGAGCTATAAAATATTACAACCATCTGCTACTCGCGATGGCCGTGATGCTACCAAGCTAACAATATAAATTTTAATTTTTTAAAACGAGATATTAATGAATATCAACACACAGGCTGCAAATCATTGTAATTAGAACACTCATTGTCCGTATGAAGGGACCACGAAACCTGGATAGCTCAGTGGTAGAGCATTGCCTCACTGAGCCAAAGGTCCCGGTTCCATACTTGTGTTCAAGTGTCATTTTTTGATTGGGGGATTTAGATTAATTTAATCGTGGTCCTCTACAAACGGTCAGTGTGGTATTTAAAATAATTTGCAGCCTGTGTGTTGATATTCATTAAAACCAATTTTCACATGGAAAGTACAAACGATAATGTTTGGGTTGCAATAAATAGAGCAAATAAATAAGGAACAACTTGGGCTCAAAGTTTCGCCATTTTTGTACTTGAACCGGAGAAGATTTGCAGCCTTCAGTGAATCCTGTATCTCCAGAAGTCATTCTTGCGACTGTCACTGTCGGTGGTATGGTGGTATACATACTTCTATCGAAGTGAGATGTGAACCCAGTACATGCTTCTTACGTGGACAATGCACTATGTTCAGACTTATTTGTATGTACAAGATGTTAAACTTGTAATAAATTGTTGGTTCTACCCATTTCAATACAAACAAATCAATAGTTTCTAAATAAATTAACGAACTGCTTTTTATGTTCTTTATGCGTGGGGCAACTTAAATATTAATTGGATTCATGTTGGATCAATAAAATCGTTATATCAACTCAGACCCACATATTAATATTGTTTAGTATTATTTTTTATCTGTGTATTATAAATATTTTTAAAAAGGGGATAAAACAGAATGTGTTAACTATAAAGGTATTTCACTACAAACAACATGCAATTAAATGTTATCTAAAATAATTTTAATGAGATTGACACCATATGCAGAGGAAATTATTGTAGATCATCAGTGTGGATTTTTACAAATAGCTCAACAACTGATCATATTTTTACTATTTGGCATATATTGGGAAATAGTGGGAATACCACATGATGGTACAGTACAGCAATTTATATAGATTTAAAAAAGGCCTATGATTAAGTTAAAAGACGGATATTGTGTAAGAATTTAGTTGAGTTTGGGATACACAAAATAGTGTCAAGCTAATTGAGATATATTAGGCAGGGTAAGGGTTGGATGTCACTTATCAGATATTTTTGAGCTACATTATGGGTTGAAATAAGGATATGCACTTTTCCCATTACTTTTTAATCTATCCTTAAGGAAGCTGTTGCAACAGCCGCAAATGTATTAGAGGCTAGTAAGGAAATAAGCTTATAAGTGAACGTTGAAAAGATTATGAGTATGATCACAGAGATATCACAGATTGGGATAGATAATTTAGAGATTATTGCAAATAACATAATTTTGACAGGGTTAATTAGTTTAAATATTTAGGAAAAATTTTAACTAGCAATAACGATATTAGGTTGTAAATGAAAAGAATACAGTAAGGGAATACATGCTGTTGACATCTCACCTGCTATCAAGGAATGTAAAACTAAGAATATACAAAATAATAATTCTAAAGGTATTCTATATGGGTATAAAAATGTTTTTTTTTAAACCTTAAATGATGAAACAAAATTTAGGTGTTGGAAAATAAGGTGCTTGGTAAGATACTTGGTCTAAAAAGGGATGAGGATGCAGGGGAGGGGAGGAGATTATATAATGATGAACTTCATACCCTTTACTCGTCACAAGTAATTGATAGGATAGTCAAGTCTTGCATATTACGGTGATGCGCTAATGGAATAATCTAGAGCCTTGTTCAGGGTACTGACCGAAAAACCTAATGGGAAGAGACCATTAGTAAGACCTAGACGTAGAATGGAGGGTAACATTAAAATAGACCTGAAATATATAAGGTGTAATGAGGTGAACTGGATATAGCTAGATCAAGGTGGGGATAGGGTGTAATGAGATGGACTGGTTAAAACAACATAAAGATATGAATAAGTGGCGTGCTTTTGTAAGTGCGGCAGTAAACTTTGGAGCTCATAATGCCATAGAGTAAGTACGTATTATGTAGGCTACATGGAAAGAACTTGCTTCTCCCCTCTTCCTTATCTAGTAGCTTTCATCACATCTCAGTAATAACACATTCAATAATAGGTCTAATAATTTCAAGGACATACATACTAAAACGCTGGTTTTAACTGACTTACAATATTTACTTATACTTATAGCAAGCTACGAATGGTGTTAATAGCATTCACGTGTGTAAGACAATATGTTATTCAAACATAGTAACGTAGTCTTGAAAACAAGAGATGCAAGTAACCCTGAACGGTCCAACTGAAAGGTTACTTATAGTATAATTCTGGTAGAAACAGTTTAGAAAATATTAATTTTTTTTCGTTCAATGTTGATAACATTCTACTGTATTATTGATTTGTTATAAAGGTATTAATCGTATCTATCAAGAGTTACAGTTGCAGATCACATGACTTGACGTATATTAGAATGTTTTTAGTAACTTTCTAAAGTGTTCTTCTTACCAGAATCCTACTATAGCTCACCTTTTGGGAACCAATGAACTTTTTTTTAATATTTGGGAAATAATCTAATTACACTTGGAATACACTGACCTTAGACTTGGGATACATTAGACTTAGACTTAAGATATATACTTAAACTTAAATTTATATAAACGCGAATTAAAATTGAGATACAATGTACTTAACCTTGAACTACACCTGAACTAAACTTGGTATATAATGGACTTATATTTCAGATATAATTGACTTAAATTTGGGCTGCACTGGACTTAAACTTGGTATAAATGGGACTTAAACTTGGGATACACTGGACTTTAACTTTATATAGACTGGTCATAAATATATAATAGAATATATTTGGTTATGAAATATAATGGACTTAAATTTTACATAGCATTTACTTATGCATGGATTATAATGGACTTAAACTTTGAATAGAGTGAACTTAGATTTGGAAAATAATGGATTTGGAATAGAATGAAGCTATATCAATATATATATATTGTGTATACCCAAAGATTAAAACTATAGTTAAAAATTAATAAAAACAATGTAAAGGGTCTTATAGAACGTTATAAATAAATATTCAAGCTACTGAGGCGTTTAGATATTATTGTTATAAAATCAAGTGTTATGTATTATACCTATCGAAAATGGGATCTATGTTATGTTGAACAACTTAATTATTTTCATTTCACTCTTTATTTCTCTTATATTTACACGTAGTCTCAAAATCTTCTCGAGGGGCCAGATTCTAAGCTAAACTATGTTATTTTATCAACGCATCTTACTACCTCTATTCAGGTTATACACATGTGAAAATTACTCTAATTGGGTAGGGATGAGGAAGGAAGCATTTTAGAGGTAATCTATCCACAGTTGCTTAGATAGAGTGTTGAAAAATATTGAGGAAAACCACCATCAGTAGATCCAACCGGGATTAGAACGCCAATCTCCTAGTCTTCAACAAACGAGTCTAACATGAGAGTGACGCCTTAGATCGTTCGCCCACTGAAGTGGGTATAAGTTAAACTTAAATTTGAGACACGACCTTCTGTCACCTGCAAACCCCCCTTCCCCTCGTCCTTATTAAAAACAATAGGCTTAACCCACATCAGTAGGCACATGGATTAAGGATTCAGTCTCATCTTATTTTTTATTCTTTTACGTGAATCTGGAAGTTGAGGTTCGAATCCTGGCCAGGTGAAATGAAGTGGTTTTTTTAGTTACCAACTCTCTAAAACAATGCGGGGTTATTTCTTCTCAAATTTTACCATTCTAATATTTATCTTATTAAAGTGAATGTGAGATTAGCCCAGACGGGTAGTAAGATGAGATTAACATAAAAAATCTTAACTGTGAATAAGGTTTTTCTTATGGCGAGTCAACTATAAATATGTAACCCGTTTAGGTGGCCTTATGGTCTAAGGCGTCACTCTTGCAATATATTGGACTGCCAATAACAGGTAGACAGGTGTTTGATCCCAGTCGAGTGCACTGAGGGTGGTATTTCCTTAAATGGGTTTCCATTCTCCCTCCATGATAATGCGGATACAATTCCTCTAAATTCAACCTCCCTAACACTTTAAAAGTAATTAGTTAATAAGTGTATAGCCCTAACGGTTAGAAAGACTCGGTGCTAAGAAACCCTATAAATATAGACGTTTTCTAAGGATCCTAGGTACAATTCTAGGCAATCCTGAAAAATAAATCATTGGGGAAATGTTGATTTCCTCTCCCACGGTGATGAGCTGTGGGTTTGGTGTTGTGTCTGTTCTAAATTTAAGTTAGTTCATAAGACGTGTGCTGATGTAATCAGTCGGATCAAAATATGCAGGTTAAATACCTCAATTTTTTTAAACAAACAACTATCGTCTCGCTCACCTATAGCTAAATTGGATTCTGGAAGAAAGGACAGTTTAAAAAATGCAAAAATAAATTTTACGTTCAACATTAATAACATTTCACTTTATATTTATTATTATTATTATTATTATTATTATTATTATTATTATTTAAAAAGGCATTGATGGTATTAATATACACACCAGTGGACACGCGGTCTTGTTCCTAAACAGATCACCACTCTCCCTCCACGAAAATGCGTGTACATTTCCTCTAAATTAGATTTCTCTCGTCCTTACCACAGTATAGGTTGGTTGGGTGGGGTTATTATTATATAATATTAGCACGGTCTTATACACGTTCGTTATACGCATTACGTAAGTTAATGGTAGGGTGATTGTGAAAATGAAATAAAGGACCTACAGTTTAACGTGGAATCGAACCACGGTGGTGGCCTGGCATTCCTCACATTCACAAGAAGTCTTGTCAGAGGTGAAGGAAGGGTTTGGAAATCAGATAAATCTGTGCCGGGACCGAGGATTGAACCCCGGCCGCCAGCACAGAAGTCTGACACCTTACCCCTAGACCACCAGGTCACCAGCGGTGGGGTTATTAGGATGAAAATAAGAAGTAAATCTATACGCAGCTACTCAAATTATATTCGTTAGTATTAAATGATTTGTTACATATTATTGAGTAAGATAGTGTATTAGTAAATGTGTAAACAAAACCAATGTTTAAAAAGAAGCAATCAATGATCTGTTATTAAAAAAACAAGGTAAGTTCGATTGACATAATTATCCTAGTGATGTAAATAATAATTTTCTCATAATAAGGTTTTATGATCTTATACGTTTTAGTATTTGGATAATTATATTTAATAATCAGCCCCGTGATGTAGTGTTTAGTGCATCTGGCTAAGAGCCCTAGGAGTCCCAGGTTCGATTCTCAGCCGATTATCGAAAGGAAATATCACCCCCAACTGTCACCAGGATTTTGGTTACTTAGGCTTAAGTTAAGTTTAAATGTTTCCACTGTTTGCACACCTTCATACTCACTATCACCATCGTCTCATCTCACAGGGACATAGAAAGAGCCTCCACGGAAAGGATATACGATTAGTACATTTGGGCGTCCCCTGGGCAACGGTACATTACTACTGGCTAGTCTTTCCACTACTGGGCTACGAATGAGTTACCCAGACGCGTAATATTAATATATACTATTTCTAGTTTAAAAATTAATTATGAAGTTGGCTACTAATTAATAAATATTCCTTAATCCAAATTAGTCTACAAAATACCAGGGATCGTTAGGTGGCCACTTATGTCTACTTTTGTTATTAATTAATAAGAAATTAAGCATTTATAAAGTATATCGAATGCCTGTCAAAGGTGTAGGTAATAAACTATTAATATAATAAACCCCAAACAAAGAAAGTAATGCCTAATATCACATAGAAAACTTAGAGAGTAAAATTTGATTCTAGATTTAGATTTATGATAAGCTTTGAGAGACGCGTTTTATAAAAATCTCCCACACCCAGTAATTAAGATGAAGATTAACACTTTGATAGCCAGCAAATAATACATGAAGAAAGTTCATAATGTGTTGTTTCTCTCTCTTCATATCTTTATATAAAGTGAAGGGAGAAAGAAGAGCGAAATATTTTTTAAAAACAATCACAAATAATTGATTCATTAAAATTATTTAACTGTATTTCGAAATAATTAGTTGGAATTTGGAAAATGCGTATAGACATTTCATTTGCTTGCTATGATATACAAACCTAATATTTATATATTGATTTATTTATAAACATTTATAATAATAAAATAGAAACTTCAAATAACCCCATCTTTAATTTAAATTGACTTACGTTTTTCTAAAATGTTTTTTTACAAAATGTATTATTATTGGTAAAATATTTGATATTTTAACATTTTTTTAAAGTTAAAGTGTTATTGAATATATTTTTAATTTATAAGACATTATTGAAAGTTTATATCTGGGTTAAAATTTTATTGGAGGCATTTCAAGATTAAATGGCAATAAAGGTGAACTCAATCAAATTGCTTCCCCTTATCAGAATCAATATGTTTGCGTACAACTTGAACGTGTAGTCAGACGTGGTGGGGAAAAAAATCTATCAGAAACCAACAGCTCCAAAACAAGTGACTTGATGTATGGATATATGAATATTTTTTGGTAACTGTCCTATACTCTTCATTGTTTATCGTACAATGCTTCCTCGTTCCTTGAAACACATGGACATGGCTAGCTCACTTCGGTGGTTAAATAGTCTCAGACGTCACTCTCACAAAATACTGGACTGCCAATGATGGGAATATTAGTATTAGAATCCCTCGAATCCCTCTCGGGTGTATTGGGGATGGTTTTACTAAATGGTTTTCCACACTCTTAACGCAAATGAGGATGCATTTTCTTTCAATTCAATCTCCATTATCCCTCACACATAAGCATAGTTATTTTATATGTGTGTGTAACCCAAACTGTTGGTAAGAGGTGATTAAAAAAACCATGTATAATGGTTCTTATAAACCAATGACACCTTAGCTCAGTGGACAGTCTGTCTATTTGCAGAGCTGAAAGTCCCAGGGTCGATACCTGGCATAACCGAAAAATATGTCATTGGTGAAATGTGAGTTCCCCATTTCACAGTGACAAATTAACGGATGGAGGTAGGATGTTGTGTCTGTTCTAGATTTAGATTGGTTTATAAGTCGTGTGTTGATATAATCAGTCGGTTCAAAAAGTGCACGTTAAACTCCTCAAATAAATTTTTAAAATGTTTCAGGAATTCCTAAATAGTTATACAATAAAACGTACTGTTAAATCGAAGTAGAACTATCATTTAGATGAACCAAATCAACTGAATCGTTAGGAAATATTTTTATCGGCTGTGTCCTTCAGAACTCTCCTGAGCGGCGTTTATAATCTACGTGAGGACACAAGGTTGATCATAATGTATTTATAAATATACTCTAACAAACAACAAAATCTTTATCACTTTAAGGCGTGTCACACTCGCTAAGAACATAAATAACTCCCAATGAAAAACACTACCATTTGTTAGTTTGGCTATCATGTTATTTAAATGATATGTTTATTTGAAATATTAATATTCTGATGGCCACTACGATGACTAAGACTCTAATTTGAGCAGTCGGTAGCCTTTCTCTGTTCCTTTGAGAGGAAAAAAACTGTTGGTCCATCGTTCGTCTTTGGATGTGCACCGCTTGTTATACGTTTAGTAATAAAACTAGTTTTATATATTCATACGGAAGTCATGTGATATGCAGTTGACATTTTTAATATATATTATTAATAGTAAATCAAATAATAATTTAGTAAAATGTTATCAATATTGACAACAAAAAATTGTAGATGTGTTTTATAAAACGCTTCTCATACAAAAAAAAAAAGCCATTTGCAAGAAATAAGTTGTAATAAAAATTAAAAATAGTAAAGTTAATAAAGTCTTAATATCCAACAAGGAAACCTAAATGGATTTTTTTACTTAGTGTTTTACTACTCATCTGAAATATCCACACAACGGCTATAATAAAAAAGAAAACACAGCATTTTTATTATATATATATACGGGTATATGCATGGGGGAGAGTGGAAAACCACTTAAGAAAAATCACCCAAGTAGGATTCAAAACCTGACCTCCCCATCACCAACAAAACTTAAAAAGAGACTGATGACGTTGTCCCCATGTTCATCGGTGTGGGTCCTAATTTGATATTACGTCCATATATAAACCTTCAACTAAAAATAATATAACACATAAGCTAAAAAATTGTGTCTTCCAGCAATCGAACCATAACCACAAAGAGTCTTTTGGTGAAGATTGCACCAACTTATGCGGATAGAGGGTGTTATGTGGTCAGCACAGCTATCCCTCCGGTCGTTAATCTCAGATTTTTAGAATGGAGCCGCTACTTTTTTTATTCAAGTAGATCTTCATTTGTCCTCACGAGGAATATGTAACCAATTACTCTCAAGCTTAACCTGGCAACACTCCAAGTCACGCTACATCACGCCATTAGGGTTAGCAGTCCAATTTGCATAGGAAGAAGCTTTTAGAAAATACAATGATAGCTCAAGCTCACATGACATGATATATATACGTCTTACGCAGCGTCTTACTACCCGTTCGTGTTATACGTCTATGTCCTAATTACACCCCCGCCTCGGTGGAGTTAACTAACGCACTAGTTTCGTCGTAGCTAAACTGCTGAGGATGGGGAGACCAAGGTTCAAATCTCGGTCAGTTGAACTGGGGATGGTTTTCCTAAATTGTTTTCTACTCTCCCTCCACAAAAATGTGGCTTCATTTCCTCTCATTTCAACCTTCCCAATTCCTAACTCATTAGCGTAATTTTTACTTAAGTGTATAACCCAAACGAGTAGTAAGACGCTGTGCTATAATTTTTTTTTTTCCTTATTACGCTAATGTGTTTGGAATAAGAAAGTGTGTCTAAATTTGCGTGGAAGGAGAATGAAACATTATTTAAGGAAAAAATCTCCCTCAGTACAACCGATCATGATTCAAGCCACCTCCAAATTTGTTGGTGCATAATGCATGTATTATAATTATAATCTATAGCTAAAATAATTCAAATAAATTACATTAAAAATAATGTGTTAAATAATAATTTCTAAAAGCTGCATATATTATATATATATATATATATATATGTATATATGTACATCTCTTTTTTTAACTTCACGTAGCCCCTTAGATATTTTTGCGTACCCCAGGTTGAATACTCTGCCTTGGACCATGCGGCCACCGAAGCGGGTACGTAAAAGTAGATCTGGTGACTTTTATATTTGTCTGATAAGGTTCTTCTTAATGAAATGAGACTTTGGCCATTAGCTCCGGAAGACAAATCTGTTGTGAGGAGTCAACGCGCTCTTTGTCACGAACTAAATCAGGTAGCTCACCGACTTAGCTCATGACCAACTCGACAATCATTACTTCACCCTAAGTGAGAGAGACCTTGACCCACTCTTCTCTCTCAAACAAACTATTGAGTTCATGTATGAATTCATTAGAACAACTTAGTAAATAACACACTCACTTTCATTTAGAAAGAAATGAATATATACAAGACAAATAACCCCCTCCAAAAGACATCCTCAATGTTAAAATACTCATCCTCGTCACTTCTGTTTATTGCAGAATCCTTAATGAAATCTGTTACTTTTTTTTTTAAATGGCGACATCGGTTTAATTAACTGTAATTTCGTTTTTCTTTCCCACCAAGATAATTTGATAAAAGGGAAGGTATATAAAGCATGTGTATCTGGTAAGAGTTATATCACATCTCGTATCGTCTCCAAAGTGGAACTATAAGAGTTAGTTACAAATGGAATTAAGTCTTCTCGATAATATTCCCCAGAATTGTTGCTGAAGAAGGATTTTGACTGCCCCGAGGCTTAGGCAAGGGAGCAGAAACATCCAAAAATGGGTTTACACAAATGGGTATGTATTAGATTCTAAATTTGAAACTATCAGCCCATTTTATAGCATAAATTGATTAAATGACGGGTACCAACTTTAGCAGCCAAATTGTCTAAGAGGTCACTCTCGCAATAGGATGGACTTCCAATGACGGGATATCGGGGTTCAAATCTCGGTCGGGTGTACTGAGGGTGTTTTTTTAAATATTTTTTAACTTTCCCTCCACGCAAATTCGGGTACACTTTCTCTAAATACAAACTTTCTTATCCCTAACACATTAGAATAATTAGTGTAAATGCTGGTAATATGAATGGGTAGTAATAATCAGTGCTAAAAACAACAAAACAAAAAAAATACACAACTTCGGATATAGGCCTAAATATAATATTTTACACATGACAGTAAAAATATGCTTCTTTTTACAATGGGGTACCTACTTTTACACAAGTCGGTTTATCGTTATTTTGTAAATTTAAATCTAATGGATTAATCCTAATACAAGATTTTCACAGATGTATTTGTTAAGTTTGGAAATAATCGGTTAATATCAGTATCGACATTTTATTCCAATTAGGGCCGTGTTTGGACATTATTTTAGGTAGGGCCTACTATTGTACTATCAAAAATATGTGATTTATATTAAGAAATATATTATATATCTTAGTGCAGTGCCCATAAATAAGGCAGCAGAAATTATACAAATTGAAACTATTATTAATTTAATTATTTCAGCACTAAACATGAAATAGTATAGACCGTACTACTAATTTTTAAATTTGCGTTGGTGATGAAATTATTATGGGTTCTATGAATAACAAAATTGTAAAATGACAACCTTTGAAAGGACCATGTTCAACCAAGCTTGCTTGAAATCTGTTGAAATTTGTTGAAATATAATTATTATTTTAGTTTTCGACAACTTTCAAAACTTTTTTTTTTATTCTAAACATCTTATATTTCAAACTCAACGTTATTTTATCATCTTACTGGTTGTAGATAGATGTGACAAATATATGACCAAAGCTTTAAATTTTATATTACTATTAATTTTGATTACTGACCGAGATTTATTATTATATTTTGGTGAGTCCTTGGATCAAGAATGATGAGCTAAATTAATATAAAATATACAAACCTAACATGTCCTATCGGTGAATAAAATTATTCCTTAAAAGGTTTTAATGAAATTCATAAGAATTGAATATAATTATTATTATAATGAAAATAGCTACTATCTTTAAAATGTAATGCATATATTTTGTTGTTATAGTGTGTGGCTCTATTCGTGGCGGCAATCCTTGCATCGTGTTTTGCGACTCCAACACCAACAGGAGTCAGAAAGCGCCGCGAAGATGTAGGATATAATTATAACAGACCATCTGTTCCATTCCCTCCCCACCCCCACCTCCTCCCCCACCACCACCGCCTCCACCCTCCTCCTCCTCCCCACCACCACCACTCCTCCTCCCCCACCACCGCCACCACCTCCCCCACCTCCCCCGCCTCCCCCACC
Organism: Timema cristinae; assembly: GCA_039000515.1. Taxonomy (NCBI): domain Eukaryota; kingdom Metazoa; phylum Arthropoda; class Insecta; order Phasmatodea; family Timematidae; genus Timema; species Timema cristinae. Next base: position 25,236,008 of record JBCFYV010000024.1, read on the forward strand.
ACCTCCTCCCCCACCACCTCCCCCCCACACCCCCCCCACCACCACCACCACCACCACCCCACCACCACCACCTCCTCCTCCACCACCACCTCCACCACCACCACCACCTCCACCTCCACCACCACCTCCACCTCCACCCACCACACCTCCACCTCCACCCCCTGATCGAGCTTACTTACCTCCTATACCCATTCCTCAACCCTTCCGTGATCAACCTCCCACCACCTCCACCTCCACCTCCACCACCACCCCTCCACCACCACCTCCACCACCACCACCTCCACCACACACCTCCACCACCACCTCCACCACCACCACCACCACCACCTCCCACCACCCTCCACCACCCACCACCTCCACCCCCTCGTCCACCACCTCCTCCCCCTCCACCACGTCCAAGACCACAAATTACCCCTCGACCCCCTCCACCCCCTCGAGATTACCTGCCTCCATCACGAGGACCACAAGCGGCCCCTTCGTCTTTTGGGCCCCGACCCCCTCCACCTCCCCGTCCCCAGAGTGAATACCTGCCTCCCAGCCGTGTGGCTCGAGAGGCCCCTCAGTCTTTCTACATCCAGCCAGCACCCTTATATCCCGTCTTTGCTGACTACCCAAGACAGTTCCGATGAGCAGCTCAACCTCTTCACAGTGAAGTAATCATAACGATGTTATTCAAGAGAAGTAAACGTTAGTGGTGATCTTATATTGCTGCACTAGGAAATGATGATGTGCGTGTGGATTATAGTGCTCTTAAGAAAATACTGGGAAGTGCAATGAACCTTATTTCTGTTTGGCAAGACGCCTCTCGGCACCTAAATCTCACTCGTCATTAATAAGTACTACACTTCATTTAGTTACCACTCGTCAATTAGATACCAATCATCGATATCACTCGTCAATTAGATACCAATCATCAGATATCACTCGTCAATTAGATACCAATCATCAGGTATCACTCGTCAATTAGATACCAATCATCAGGTATCACTCGTCAATTAGATACCAATCATCAGATATCACTCATCATTTAGATACCACTCGTTAATTAGATAGCAGTCATCAATTAAATACCAATCATCAGTTAGTCACCACTCATCACTTATCTAGCTCTCAGCATATAACCCGAACGGGTAGTAAGACGCGGTCTAAAAAATAAAATAGAAAGTTACCTCTCATCAGTTAGATATTACATGTCAATCATCTTCCACTATATATCACTCTCTCTTCACTCATCATTTCATGTAAATGTAAACAGTTTTGGTCAACTTCAAAGAAACAATTTTGATAGATAAAAACAAATATGCATTGGCACTAAATACTCCATGTGCAATTGAGTAAATAATAATTTCCAATAAGTAAAAACAAAGTACCTCTCTTTTGTGGTTTGGTAAAAATAAGGTCAATTTCTAAGCTCAAAGAAGCTGGTTTGATTCTTGGTGGTGTGTAAATTAATACACTCTGTGTACATGGGTGAATATTGTCACTCAGACAATACATTTATGGTGCTTGGTATGAATGTTTAGGTAAATGGTGTGTGATAGGTCAAGTTATTTTTTAAGTCATAATAATGTGATAAACTTGTAAATGAAGTAATAAGTTACATACAAAATTTAACCACAGAAATAAACCTTTTTAAAAGAGTTTAATTCTTTAACAATAAACTATTTTTTTATGATTATGTAACCGGCATTATAACGAGAAACAAGTTCGAATGCTAAATTCGAATGGCGGGCATTTTATATTTGCTCAGCTGCCATCAACTCCTATCAACCCTATTACACCTCTGGTTGTGATTACACATTTTGTACCGGCTGTGTGATTGAGTGTTGGTATTAAAGTCTAATTAATAATTTAAGCTAAACTTCATTCATTAAAACTAGATTATTTTTCATATGTAGACAATTTTGTTGGTAGAAAAAAAGTGCATTGAATTTTGTCTACAAATTCTGAACTATTTACGACGAATAATTTTTTTTTTTAGTTTTTACCAGAAATAGATTATATTATTCACAGTGTGTCAGTTAAATATAAATATATAGTATTTTTATAAAACCTCTTGATTATTAGAATAATGGTCAGAAGAAATTCCTCTGGAGTTCATAGTCAAGGTTAAGTTAGGTTCTAGTTTGAAAATAAGTGTAATTAAATACCACTATAGTATTTAACTTAAGTATGTTGGTAGCTCTAGACTTTATAGACATGATGGTTTCTCAGATAATTTATTTATAAATTCAGAATTAATATAAACATTGTATTTCTAACAAACACTTTATTTTTTATTTTTGCTGCAGTTTTAAAATTAATTGAGTTTACTGATTTATATACATTTTAAGTTTGTTTAGTTATGCCTTGATATAATTGTAATATCCTATGTTGGTGTAGTTAATTTATTTCTTTATAAATACTATTTGATAGTACTGTTGTTGGGTATATACATGAAACCTACCACGCAGGAAGAAGGGAAGGTGTGAGGGGTAGTATTAAAATGTATGTGAAGAGAAAGAAGATTTTTTTTGTCCTCCTTTAACGGTGTGAGATATACTTCTCTAATATCATAGTAAATAAAACCACTAGCTCAACAAGTTTCGTGCTGTCATCACAAAAACCACTACATTTCATGAAAATGTTTTATAAATAGACAATAGAGAGAAACGGGCTTATTCCTGACTCCCCAAAATAAGTTTAAGCTACTATTCACCTACGATTTTTGGCGGATACAGTAAAGACTATTTTGCCACTTTGCACGCATAAAAGTTTCATGTCTACTCTCTTCAATAGCAAGTAATACATCTTAGTAAAATAAAATAAAATTTTGTACTGTACAATATTTTTTATTGACTGATGTATTTTTTTAATTATTTATACAAATTATTTTGTACTTTGTAGATTTTTATTTACTAAAATTTTGAATAATAAAAAAACTGTAACCATAAATGTGTTTTTTTAATCTCCTCTTAAAAGCACAAAGTAAATTAACACGTAGATAAATATTAAACCATGATTCTATCAAATGTGATTTGACAAATATGATGTAGTAGAGCTTTCCTATTTGAAACCTTATTGAATAAATATGTATAGTCCATAAGATATGTACTTGGACTGCTTAACCAACTTATAAAATTATAAAATAATGTTTATAAATACTTACGAGAATATAATAACGATTAAAGTTTTCGATTCCAAACGACGTTTTTCATCATGATATAATAAGTTGGTATAAAACAAATTATTTGAAATCAAACAACTAGATAATTAGACTATTCTTATGAATACAAAAATCAGAGATCAAACTATCTATCAAATTGATTTAATTGTAGATTTTTATCTATAGGTTAATAGATAATAGAACAAAATATGGGTGCAGTAAAAATACTCCATTTATAGTTGACGATCGAACCGACATCTCCTAGATATGATTAAATCTCTCTATTTTAATTATATTGGCACCTATACAAAATAGATAGATATAATGGTACATATATATAAAATTGGTATATATAATATATATAGTATATATATTATATATAATATATATAGTATATATATTATATATATTATATATTGGTATATAGATATATAATATATATAGTATATATATTATATATTGTATATAGATATATAATATATATATAGGTATATAGATAAGGATTTTTACCAGACCCATATCATGTTCCCATAAGTCACTAGAAAATATATATATATATTATATATATATATATATATATATATATATATATATATATATATACATATATATTACACACCACTCGTTAATTTGCCCAGTTGATGACTTGGGAAAATTTCTGCTCATTCCGTGAACTGGCATTTCACTAACTGGTCAAAGAATAGTCCAATTCATGAATTGTGCAGTGCTTGTGCTGTTCAATTCATGAACTAGGCAGCTCCAATCGTTACCCATTTCATGAACTAGACTAGTTTTCGCCCGATCCGTAAATGTACAATCAAAAAACAGTTTGGTTTTTAAAGTTAATTTAACTTTTAATTGTTTAATAAATTGAAGGTTTGGTTAGGTTAGGTTAGTTTCATATAATATCTTAAAACCAATTTCAGTTAAACTTGTAGTAAATAGTGCAATTAGATCCAATTCATGAAATGGGCAAGAGTTCGGAATTTTTTTTGACCAATTCGTATGGTTCAAGCTGTATTACTTAACCATTTATTTCCTTTATTTGATATATTTAACCTGCTCTTGCTGACCCGACTGATTATATCAGCACACGAAAATTTCTATGAGCGTGAGCGAAGTGCCTACCAACTTTGCCGAGAAAGTTATTTCACATACTGTACCTTCCAAGGTGTTTTTCATACCACAATCGACATGGGACCGACGGATTTACTTACCCTCCGAAGGAAGTTGTGCTAGGAATTTTTTTCACCCAAGAAATATCGTCGACCCCAGCTGGGATTTGAACCCACGAATATAAGGTCCTGAGGCAAGCACTTTAACCCAAGACCACCGAGGTTCACCATTACTTTATTAATTTAGGTGTTATCCGTGATGTTAGACGGTTTCTTAAGACAATTATTTAAAATATACTGTTCAAAGGTAATGAAGCTTCGGGGTAAGTAGACACTGGGCTAGATTTATAGTCAAATTTAGTGCACCTCAAGTTCGGCTCGAAGCCAAACACAAGACGACACCTACCTAGACTCTAATGGAATGGGCCAATTTCATATGCGAGACTGGCCCAGTCCATTCTAGCATAGGTAGGTGTCGTCATGTGTTTAGTTTCGAGCCGAACTAAGTCTGACCATAAAATGGGATCATGTGACTGACTTTCTCCCCAAGTCCAGTTTTCCAAGTCATTTTAATTTCAATTTGTTTTAAAAGATACGTTGGCAAATATTTGTCAATAGGAAACGTTATTGAGACTACTTTATTATATAACTTTAAATTATTGCAATTTTATGTGACAGCTAGAAATATTACCAGATTTACTTTTAACGAACAAACATAATATTATTATGAAGAAATATCAACTGCAGAAGACCAAAGTTCATTTTTACCAGCTAAATCTTTAAAAACCTCCAAATAAAAACTATATGAATATTAAAAATGCTTTATAAAGTTCTATAATAATATATAAATAAGGTGATGAAATATTTTTCTCTCTTATGCTACGAGTTTTACTATCCAACCGGTCCTGCCAAATTGTTATGTTAGTGAGAGATAGATGCAGCAGGTATAATTTTAGAAAATTAACCCCATTTTGTCTAGGTGCATTAAATGCATAGATCATAATTAGTCTAGTTGGGTAGGAATGGGGAAGACAGCATTTTAAATGTAAGCTACCTTCATTTTCATGAGAAGATTGTAAGAAATATTTAGGGATTCGAACCCAAATCTCCCCATCTTCAGCAGAACACTCTTACACAAAAGTGACGCCTTAGTCCATTCGGCCACTGAAATGGGTAAGTATACTAAATAATAGCATTCTCACATTCATAAACAGTGGAACAATATTCAAATACAAATACATATATTTTATAAACTGTACTTTTATTTGAAGTTAAATGTATGCAGATATTTTTTTTCTTTTATATATTAATTCAAAACTTTGCTACTTTATACCCAAAGCCGAATTGATAGGGTTATACAAATATATAGTAGAATTATTATAAATAAATAATATTTTTAATCGACAATAAAATGTATAAACCACATAGAACTACCAAATGATCTTGCTGGTGTGTGAAATTATATACAAAGTAAGATTATTAGAGATCTAATCTTCCTTTTCTTCTTCTTCCTTCAAGATGCCAACAACAACAGTACCCAGAAAAATTTGGGAAAGTTGGTAAGCCATTAATGGGACAGCATTGTTAGAAATCTTCTTCATAATTGGAAGGCCTGGAGAATAAATATGAAGCAAATTAGAATTATCTTTGAAATTTTCACTCCAAACGAATGCTTTCCATTGCGAGAGTCTTAGATCTAAAACTATTATTATTATTATATTATTATTATTATTATTATTATTATTAGCACCGCGTCTTACTACCCGTTCGGATTATACGCACTTACGCTAATGTGTAATGGTAGGGTGATTGTGAGATGAAATGAAGGACCTACAGTTTAACGTGGAATCCGAACCACGGTGGAGGCCTGGCATTTCCCACATTCACAATATGTCTTGTCAGAGGTGAAGGAAGGGTTTGGTAATCAGATAAATCTGTGCCGGGAGCAAGGATTGAACCCCGGACCCCAGTACAGAAGTCTGACAACTTACCCCTAGACCGCCAGGTCACCGATCTAAAACTGACTGGGTCACTCATGATGGAAACGTGATAATTTGAATCATAAATACTAATACCCGGGGTTATTCCCAGATATTTATTTATTTGGGTGCTAGCGTTTGGGAAGATTTCTATTGCCACTGGCTCACGGTTAAGAGCCGCAAAACCAGCCTCGGTGGCGTAGTTGGCTAACGCACTAGTTTCTGTTGAGCTAGACTGCTGAGGAAGGGGAGATCAAGGTTCTAATCTCACTCGGGTGAACTGGGGTGGTTTTCCTAAATGTTTTTCCACTTTACCTCCACGCCAATTCGGGTTAACTTCCTCAAAATTCACATTACAAATTCCTAACCCATTAGCGTAATTAGTACTTAAGCATACAACCCTAACGGGTAGTAAGACAAAAGAGCTTTAAAATTGGTTGAAATGCTATTTTGGAACATTTCATATTTAGTGAGATATTTCAAATCTTTTCGTAATATATCGAAAGTTTTCTTCTTCCCTTCGAAATGATTCAAAGATTTGAAAGTTATTGTGGATGTCAAAGTGAAAGTGAAGGAGATTCGAACCTCGATTTTGATTATGACATTTTGAAGTTTCGCATACCCTTAAAAAATGGGTTGTTGCAAAAAAAATTTGTAATATTAAATTCTAAACTGATAAATCCAGATATAGTAACAACATAAAATTCAATTACTTGAGATATTTTGTCATATTAATATTAATATGTAATACTCATAACAGCTTAGAATGGCGATGATTAAAATATCTGTGTTTTTTTTAAATATGCTTTAGCACCGCGTCTTAATATTTATCCGATAGGGTTGTACACATATTTACTAATTACTCTAATGTGTTAGGGATGAGAAAAGTTGAATTTAGAGGAAGTGTAACCGCATTTCCGTGAAGAGGAAATAGAAAACAATTTAGGGGAAAAAAACCTCTCGGTACATCCAACTGGGATCAAACCCTGATCTCGATACTAGCAGTCACGAGAGTGTCAGCTACCATAGCAGGTCTAAGTATTTTAGATGTCAACATTTTTACTGATGAAATTTCTTAATATTTATCAAAGCCACTATTTTTTTATGTGAAGTCTAAAGCTTACATTTTTTCAAGGCAATTATAATTTGATATTTTTTCCCAATACAACTCAAGAGTTTTCAGAGTTTCTCACACTCCTAATGTTATGTAATATTCACACTAAATATAAATTAAAAACTGTTGAAAGAAAGAGACTAACATTGCCTGAGTGGCATCGGTTAATTTAAAAGTAACTATTTTAATTTCTTACCAGCGTCTTGAGACTTATGGGTTGAAGAATACGTAATAGCAACAACGTCCCTCATTAGAAAGTCGTGTTTCATATTAGAAGTGATTCCGAAAATGATAAGTTGCAGGAAGATCATGACAATCATAACTGAAACAAATATGAAATATAGGTTAATTGGATGGAACAAGTTTATTTTTGTTTCGTGGCGTTTTAAAACCCGTTGAAGCTATAAGCATGTGCTATATATATATATCACATGTATAACCCGTTCGGATTATACGCATTTGCGTGGAGGTAGAGTGAACAACCATTTATGAAAAAACATTCCCAGTACAGCCGACTGCAATCGATCCCCGGTCTCCCTGTCTTCAGTAGTCTAGTCTTTTGCAAAAGTGACACCTTAGACCATGTGGCCACCGGAACAGGTATATACATATATATTAGTTACTATTATGAGTAAGGTAGATTTTAGAGGAAATGTAACATTATTTGTATGTAAAATAAATTGGGAAACCATGTAGAAAAAATGACTCCTGTACACCTGACTGGGATTTAAACTATGGAATCCCCATCATACGCAAACCAAAATAAGTGAGCGTATTGTTGGAATTACGTTCACACTAATTATTTCAAAGCTATACATTTATTTTATTCAAATTAATATGACGCAAAAAAAATCATACGAATTTTTAAATTGTGAGCAGAACTCTCTTATTTGAAAGGGATGTGTGAAATCACAGTAATTTTGTTGCCCAGGAAGTTTGTATTTTTTATATTTATTATCTGAGGTATTTAACGTGCACTTTCTGAACCTACTGATTATATCAGCACACGAATTATAAACTAACTTAACTACAGAACAGAAACAACATCAAATTTCCAGCCATTAATTCATCACTGTGAAAGGGGAAACCAATATTTTACCAATGATAAAATTTTTACGATGTCAGGAATTGGATATGAGAACCTTGGCTTAATAAACAGACAAGCTACCGACTCAGATAAGGTGTCGGACACTAATTGTATAAGGCTAAATTAAAAGTGACTTCACAAAACACCCTCCCCCCCCCCCCGGTATATTTGCGCTAGCTTTTTTATTTTAATATTCTTAAAAAACTGACACATGGACTTGTCATTCTAAAAAATATTATCAGTTGAAAAGGAAATTTTAAACAAATAAACTACTTTTAAGTTATAAGAGAATGACTTAAGCTTTTTATTTTTTATTACAACTATTTTTTACTGACATCACGTTTTAATTTTAATACACGTCCGGGCTAACCGAATGTGGTAAGAATAAGTTAGTTAGAATTTAAAGGAAATGTCCCTGCATTTGCACGAAAGGGAGTGTGTCAAAACAATTGGGAAAAACCACCCTGTTCATACCCACTCCCCTCTATCACAATAACACCAATCCAGAACACGCTGTAGACTGGAATAAGTATTTTTTTAATTTGAAAAAAAATGTTTTTTTGACATTATTATTACAATAAATCTTTTTTACTCCCAACGTTTAAACCAAATGTTTTTGTCGTAATTGATTTGTACATCCCAATATATACGATCCATTTACCCTGAAAGATAGATGTCCTACAATGACGGATTACACAACAGTTCTATCTTATTGCTAACGGCTACACCATAGCGGAACCACGCAAGGTAAGCTATCTGCTACCTCTCGGGGTTAACGAAGGGTACCTATGACTGTCAAGAGAGCGATTTGGCCAAAACCGACGTCATTCTTCGCCACCATCGCCTCTCCTATGACCATGTAGAGAGAGAACAAGAGGATCACTTCCAGGATCTGGTTGAACGGGATGCCTATGTGGTTCCTGAAGCGGATTGCGTGACGAATACCGTGCCCCAGGGCCATGGGGGCCAGGAGGACGACAGTGACGTCGATGATGGTCTGTATCATGGGTAAGGGGGCCACTGACCCAACCTGCAACCACGGAGATCATCACCACATGTAGGGATATATGTAGAGAGAGAGAGAGGGGGGAAATAGAGGGGGAGAAATATGTAGAAAGAGAAAGAAAGGGATGTAGAGAAATAAATAAAGGGTTAAACAAAGGAAGGAAAAGTGAGAAAATTAATAAGAAAAAGATAGAGATTAATAAAGAGAATAAAGCAAAAACTAAATAGAGAGAAAAAGAAAATATGACGAATAGTTAAAAAGGGGAGAAACAAAAAAAAAAAAAATAGAAAAATAAGAGGGAGCGTGAGAATAGAGAGTTGGAAATACTGTACGCCTTGCTTGAGCTGTATTACCTAATTAAGTTAAGGATTATCTAAAATGGGCTCTTAAGCATAATTTTACTTTCTGAAATATATAATAAGAGAGAAACAAAAAAAGTATCGTTGTTACTACACACCATAGAAGTGCCTGATTTTCCAACTTCTTTGAGTGGGGGCGGGGGGGAGGAGGTAAGGGGAGGAGACACACATTGGCTGTATCCGAATAGTCCAAGGCTCCCTAGTCAGACCCTTGAGTTTTAGACTTGATGCAGTCTTGATGATTTTACACTTCTGGCGCTGTTCATAGTGAAGACTGCATCAAACTATTTGAACGACAACAACCGTATTTAAAATGGCGGAAAACGGAAGTCAGTGCTCTAGCAGACGAAACGATAGACTAAAACAATTGCCAGTCAAACACTGCAATCGACACCACGAAAACAGCGCACGGCTGGTAGCCCTCGTATTCATGGTGACCAAGACCTCGAGAAGACTTCATCAGTATAGTTCGCGACTATTCGTAGAGATCTACACTTGGTCACATGATTGCCAATGCAGCTATCAAGGGCACGAGCAAAGGCGACGTCACAAAAATAGACTGTTCGGATACAGCCATTATGACTAATTCAACCCTTAATAATCACTACTTATTAAATTATCTTAATATATCACTACCCATTAAACAATTAACATAAAATTCAACATGCTCTGTTTCAGCTGAAAATTATTATAGTATCAAGATCTTCATTGCAGCACAGAATCAAAGAACTAACACATTTCTCAATGGTTATATTTCTGTATTTGAAAAAAAAAGTATAGGCATAGGTTTAATTTACAAGAGTAGGCTTATTATTGATTCTATGTTCATTATTTAACACTCAATTTGAGTGAGCATCGATTTAATTAAACACCTTTTTTTATTCATTAACTACATTATGTAAACTTGTTTAAAAGATGTATATTTTGGTCTTGTCCAAAACATCTTTATATACGTGACACAGCCACATAATTAATCATATTTAAGACATACTGTTTCTTAAATATGTTTTGAAATGACATGTATCCAAAACATGTTCCAACTTTGCAGGATGAAATTGTGCTTGCGGTGTTGGTAGTCGATAATCGGCTTCTTATAAAAATTAGGGCTTAGCATGAGCGTGCATGGCCGATGAGTGGGAGATACTTTACTCAATATTTGTACTTTGAGCTAAAGTCCTCTTCAATAGAAAATACAACTGATTTATTTATTTATTTAAATAGTTTACTCGCAAGATCGTAGTTACTTTGCACATACAACAGTAACAGTAACTGTATAATAACACATAATTGAAGCAAGGTTCATCTGTTTTAGAAGGGCGCATAGTGCATGTGCAAAGTAACTACGATCTTGCGAGTAAACTATTTAAATACTTAAATAAATCAGTTGTATTTTCTATTGAAGAGGACTTTAGCTCAAAGTACAAATATTGAGTAAAGTATCTCCCACTCATCGGCCATGCACGCTCATGCTAAGCCCTAATTTTATAAAAGCCGATTATCGACTACCAACATTGATTGAAAGCCACAAAAATTTGACATTTTATACACATGTCCTATTCTGTTTATTTTATTATAAAGTTCATCTAAATAGTTATCAAAAACATTCTTTAATAAATACTTACTTATGGATTACTCTATTTTTCTCTCTTTACATTACATTACTAGACTAATCAAACGGACTAATAATGTAAATACAATTGTAATATTTTATTCCACCATTTTGGCAACATTAGTTTCCATTTTTCAAATAACGGGCTTCCTCAGAGAATCAAATTTGAGTTAACAGTCAACGCAACTCTTGATCACTTACCAGAAACACGATGAGGAATGGAGTAAAGACAAGCCCCACAATATTGCTGATGATCGCGCTGATGAGGGCGGCTGGATCGTTACCGTTGATCACGAAGTTCAAGATGGTGGCCGTGTTGAAAGAAGCGGGTAAGCAGGCGGTGATGACGAGACTGAATTGAGTTGAAAATGCGTTACTGACTAAACATAATGTATACCCTGAGTTCAATAGGAATCCAGTGTGGTCTAGAGGCCAGAGTTCCTGGTAATAGATCCAAAGGACCCGGGTTCAATCCCCGGCTCTTCCAGATTTTCTGTTAAGCAGTGGATCTGTAATGAGGTCAACTCAGCCTCGTTAGGACAAATAAAGAGCTACTTGAATGAAAAAGTAGCAGCTCCGGTCTAGAAAAATAAGATTAACAGCTGTAGGACTCTGTGTTTACCACATGACACCTTCTCCACAGAAGTTGGCACTATCTTCACCAACAAAAGTTGGCCACTCTGTCGCTATGGATCGATTGTAAGCTGACATCATGGAATTTTTGTTCGGTATTTTGGCACCCTATCATTGTTATTTTTATTTTGCGTCACGCAGGGTGTGCGAAATATTTATCTATACTTATAAAATAACATGTCCTGATTGATTTACTGACTGACTGACTGATTCATCATCGCCGAGCGCAAACTATCAAGGCTACAAGCATGAAATTCGGACTGTATATTCATTTTGTTATGTAGGCACCCACTAAGAAAGGATTTTAGAAAATTCCACCCCAAAGGAGTCAAAATAGGGGATGATAATATGTATGATAATATGTATGAAAGTCCGTCATTTTGAAAGTTACATAAATAAAATTTTGTATTTCGGTTATTGACGTAAAACAAATAAATACGTGTTTCAGGAATTTTGGAAATTTTATTTAATAAGGGATGAAAAAGGGGGTGAAAGTTTGTATCGGACTGACTGACTGATTCATCATCGCCGAGCGCAAACTATCAAGGCTACAAGCATGAAATTCGGACTGTGTATTCATTTTGTTATGTAGGCACCCACTAAGAAAGGATTTTAGAAAATTCCACCCCAAAGGGGTCAAAATAGGGGATGATAATATGTATGAAAGTCCGTCATTTTGAAAGTTACATAAACAAAATTTTGTATTTCGGTTATTGACGTAAAACAAATAAATACGTGTTCAGGAATTTTGGAAATTTTATTTAATAAAGGATGAAAAAGGGGGTGAAAGTTTGTATCGGACTTGCATTATTTTTGATCTGAGGTCAAGTTATGGTCATCAACGTAACGTAATATTTTAAATTAATCTGTAAATACATATGTATATTTTCGTATTTGTATATAATCAACTTCCACGCGAGCAAAGCCGCGGGCAACAGCTATCTAGTATTATATAGAATACAACTGGGACGAAAGATTAAGTCTCACGTTGAACGGGTTACGAAGAATAAATGAATCAGCATTCTTTCCCGGGGATAAAATGTAAAAACACATTCATAGGTAAAAACAAACCCGGCTCCCCCAACAGGGAATACGACCTCAAGTTTCAACTTTTTCGGGCCATGATCAGGTCCCAACAGTTTTTCTGGGTGAAGGTGGAGTGAAAGATAGCATCTGTTAAGGTCTGTATTATTTACTTTTTCTAGCGAAACGGTATTTTGAGAAAAGGAATATTTTTTTAAAGATATTTTGCCATCCTAGTTGGGAGAGTAATTAATTAATAAAAATATGAAATAATATAAAGTGAGAATTTAAATGTTGTTAAGTAAAGCTACTTAACCTCTGTTTATCGAATTTTGATCTAATATCTATTATCTGGTGGACCTTGTGTTCTTGAGGTAAAATGCTCGCCTCAAGACCCGATGTTCACGGGTTAAAACCTGGTTGAGGTTGATGGATTTTTACTAAGCAATTAAAATCCTTCGAAGGGGAATTAAAGCCGTCAGTCCCATGACAATTATGGCGTGTAAAATATATTTGGAAGGTGTGTGGAAATAACTCACGGAAAAATTTAAGGTAGGTACTTTGTTACTCGCTTCTATAAATCCAGCACGGAAAGCAAGAGGAAAATACAAAAATTTCAGGGCTTCCTTAGTACATGTGCTTTCTACCAGATGGTGTGGGCGGAACTAGCCAGCCTAAAGAATTACTGTATACCCAACTCCGGATGGATGTGAAGCACTTCAGGATCAAAACTCTGTTTGAAGATTCATTATTGTTTCTTAACTTTGTTGTAATCATTTACCCGTTGTTTAATATTTGGCAGCTAAGTTGCCATTAATGAACGATGACAATCTGACAACCTGAGTTAAAGTAACAAACTTTCTTAACAACCAGTTAATTCTCATTGTTTAAGTTATTCTTTCTTATTCTTACCAATAAAATAAAAATAGAATATTGCTTTAGTATGTAGGCATATTCATTTAGTTTAATTGTCTACTAATTGTAATCGTGACAGTTCTTGAATATTTGTCGTGAGCATCGCTGAATTTTACAATACATTTTTTATACTAGAAGAATAAGTTCTGTTCTAATTCCACAATGCTCATTAAAACATTCAAAAAGTGTTGAGAGTAATATGTGTACCAAATAAAATACTATTTAATTTATTTTGGATAAAAATGTGTTTGCTATAAACAATGCCAAAATACCGACTTTGGATTACGTTTCCTTCCTTCCCAAGTTGATAATTTTCCATTTATGTTTTTTTTTAAGAATAGAATATTTAGAATGGACTTCATGGGACGATGGTTTTCTTTTAAACTCACCCTCTCCAAATGGCCGGTGTTAAAATGCCGACAAGGCCAAACAGAACCGCGAGGGCCTTGAAGACTAGTGGGACGGCGATGAAGCTGTAAGCTTGCACGACCGTGTATAGCTTCACTTGCTTGCAGGCGTGCTTCATTTTCCCGTAAGTGGTCGTGATGCCGCACGCGAAAGACACGAATACCGCCAACCAATAGTCTATACTCTTCATAAAACCTGGAATGACGCAACCAAGATATAACATTACTTACTTATTCCATGACACTAGGCCAGTGGTGGATTTAAAAAATTTGCGCCCCTAGGCACAATTATAATATGCGCCCCCTCCCCATATTTCAAGGGTTTGAGGAGGTTTCGATGGAAAGAGGTCTTGGAGGAGGGGGGGGGGTAGTATTCGAGAAAAAAAATTAAAAATCTGGCTTGTACATGCCCTACAATAGCTTTAGTTAACATTATGAAAAAAGGGGAGACTGACGTCAGTTACAAAGTTATTTAAAAATAAATATTGTCGTTCTGACTTTAACTTGAACTATTTCAATAATTTTAGTCAATAATTTTTAAATGTAATTATAAAAACAAAATATTAAAATTAAAATAATGCTATCCAAAATGTGCCACCCCCAAAGCCGCCGCCCCTGGGCCCGTGCCCAGTGGGCCTATAGTGTAAATCCGCTTCCGCACTAGCCACTCTTAAGTTCATTGCCGCACTTACAAAAGTCCATACCTATTCCTATCTCGAGCTAGTTCTATCTAGTCATTCTCATCATAACCTATTCCTATATTGAGCTAGTTCTATCCAGTCCACCTCATCGCACCATATCCCTACTTTGAGATAGTTATACCGAGTCTACCTTACTACATCCTAAACATATATTGAGCTAGTTCTATCCAGTCTACCTCATTACATCCTATACCTATCGTGAGCTAGGAGCTAGTTCTATCTAGTCCACCTCATCACACCCTATCACTTTCAGGTCCATTCTAATACTATCCTCCCATCTGCGTCTAGGTCTTCCCAATGATATCTTCCCATTGGGTTTGCCACTCAATACCCTGAACATGATTCTAGATTCTCCTATTCACGCTGCATGTCATGACAATCATATCAATGTCTGGTGATGAGTAGAGGGCATTTAACTCATCATTATGTAGTTTCCTCCTGTCTCCATTTGTTTTTATCAAGAGGATAAACGTGCATGACCGTTTACAAGGCTTCGCGGGACTTACGGACGTGAGATTTTGAAACCAATTGCCTGTTTAACAAAGGAGAAAGTATTGTCCATGAGGTAGACTCATGTATCTTTTAGATGGAAATAACAAGTTTTTGATTCACAAAGCGTCAATAATCAAGTGACTTTGGAACTACGGCCAAACGACACACTTTTTGGACCTAGTTTGATCTTGGGGTAAAAGTGTTTGCCTCACGACCCGATGTTCGTGGGTTCAAACCCAGCCGGGGTCGATGAATTTTTCTTGAGCGATTAAAAGACGTACCTCAAGCTTCTTCGGAGGGGAAGTAAAGCCGTCTGTCCCCTGTTGATTGTGGTAGCGTATGTAAAATAACCCTAGAAGGTATGTTAAAATACCTTTCTTGGCAAAATTGGTTCATAGAAATGTTCGGATGCTAATATAATCAGTCGGTTCATAAAAATGCAGGTTAAATAGGCCTACCTCAAATTATTAATAATAGGATCTAATAATAATAATAATAATAATAATAATAATAATAATAATAATAATAAACACTGTGCCGAGGTTATAGAGGTTTTGTTTCACTAAACTAAGAGCTGTCGTTCGTTTCGCTGGTCGAATGGTCTAAGGCAGGCGTGTAAAACTGACGGGCCGCTGGCCGCGTGCAACCCTATATTTGATTTTGTGCGATCCACCTACCTTTGGTTGAACCAACATATAATGCAACCCTATTTTTCTTTTGATAAACTTAGACCCTGGTGGAAATACAAAATTTGGGAATTTGGCATAATTTGAGGAAATAGGTCTTGTGAGGTTGGTGTACCAAATATTTACCCTTTTTTCCAGCAGAGATCAGGTCACGAAAGTTTTTTGAATTTGAGCACTAAATATTTACAATGTTTGAGAGTACATACGTATGTTAAGATTTTGTTTTCTCCCATTGAAAGTTAAAAAAAAAACTCGATGGTCTCAGCTTATGAACATTCATTTGAGGACAATAATTATGAAAGTGTATTTGACATAAGATTTAAATACGACTTTCATAACATTGATGCAAATAAAGGGTTTTAAATTTCAAGTAAACAAAAAGGAGCCCACTAAGTTGTAATTCATTTTATTTGAGAATATTAAAATATTGATATGTATTACAATATGGCTCCCTCAGTATTATTAAATTTCAAATTGGCTCTTACTTAGGCCTGTGATTAAATGAGTAAATCACGCCTGGCCTAAAGCGTTACTCTTGCAAGACTGGACTGTTGATGGATAGATTGGTATTCAAATCCTGGTTGGGTGTAGTGGGTGTTTTTCCTATTAAGTTTCCCTCTCCCTTCGTGAAAATCCGGGTAGATTTGAATTGAAGAGTTATTTTACTCATTCCTAAATACATTTGCATAATTAATGTGTGCGTATAGCCCGAATGGTGAGTAAAAGATAAGTGTTTTAGACAATAAATAATTTTATCTTATATACAGTACCCTACACTCCATTTACCATTAAAGCTTATCTTGCATGTTTCCTCTATGGCTTAGCTTATAATAAAGGGTCATTGTTAATTCCGTCAAGGAAAGACCGTCCAGGATAAATAGAGCATACCTATTGGGTTTATTTCACAAAGCTACGGTCAAGCGACATCAAAGAAAGCGCGACTAGTGGTTGTATATTTGATTTACCGTGATCAAAGCCATATCCACCATAAAATTAACGTACCTTATTTCTAGTATTCTGGTATAAACACTGCCACTAGAGTTATGATCAAAGATATGTTCAATATTACCTATATTAAAGTACCTACTTTTTTTTTCTAGTCTTCTGGTAGAAACACTTACCACTAGAATTGTAATCAAATGTTGTCCAAATTGTTATATTAACTTGTCTTTTTTCTAGTCTTTTGGTAGAAACACTGCCAATATAGTTATGACCAAAGCTATGTCCATTATTTTACTAAAGTACCTTTTGCTAGGCCTCCCGGTAGAAAAACTGCTACTAAAGTTGTGAACAAAGCTGTGTCCAATATCATATAAACATGCCTTTTTCCTAGGCCTCCTGGTAGATACACTACCACTAAAGTTGTGGTTAAAGCTAGGTCTATTATTAAATTAATGTACCTTTTCTCTAGTGTTCTGGTAGAAACACTGCCACTAAAGATGTGATTAAATCTATTGGATCCAATACCTTTTTCGAGCCTCCGGGTAGAAGATGTTCCACAAGAATTGTTATGAAAACTCCTGCTATTAGCCAGTGTCTTTTAATCACATCTAATGCTGTTGATTCAGATCGCGTGTCAGACGATTGCGTATCCGACTGGTGTGGTTCTGAAGATGATTTTTGTAATGGTTCTTCATCACTCATTTTGAAAGCTGTATCAATAAACTCAAGAATCCAAAATTATAATCTTCAAATTTACATATTGAGATACTAAGCCTGTATTTTTTTTTTTAAATTTAGAGGTTAAAAATCTTACTGATTAAATTTCGAAACTATAGAAACTACATTCAATAATAAGAACAATGTATTTTTTGTTTGAGTAAATAGCATATTAATCTTGTAATACTGGTTACCGTTCCTCAAACAAAACACAAACAATACTAAGTTTTTATTGGTGTAATGTATCTATTACTTCTAGACCACGCATAGTCAACAAGCTCAATCATCTACTCTAATCAACACTCTTCTGCTTTAGCTTGGTTTATGATCATGCATAACGCATAACTAATAACAAATAGTGCGCAAGAAGTTGAAACACATTCATTTTCAGTTATGGCGTTCATAACCAATACATAGCTAATAGTGAATAGTGCACAGCGCATACAGTTTATTTAACTTAAACTTTGTATGCATTATGCATGAACTTGAGCATAGACAGACCTTGTGTCAGCCAATGAGAATGCGAGAAGATCTAGCCAATTAAACTCCAGTATAAACAGCGGACGGAAGGAAATTAACTTGCGTATCCATTATTAATAATAAGGAAGGAAACTATAGTACTTGGTACATTCAAAAGTAACTTAATTTTGTATAAACACTTCACGTCAAATAATCAAATAAAGATAAACAAGTCAATGATAATGATATACAAAAATATAATTATATTTTATAAAAATCCTAAATGGAAGATATTTTTTGGATATAATTATATTTTTGTAAGTCATAAGTTATTTTCTACCTTTAATTGTCATCTCAATTATGACTTAATAATTTTCTTTACATTTTTGTATTGTACACTTTTACACCCTTTAGTATATTTTATTCTCAATAAATTTGTTAATTATTATTATTATTATTATTATCAACTTGTTTATCTTTATTTGACTATTTGACGTGAAGTGTTTATACAAGTATCAAGTTACTTTCGAATGTAACATTAGAGTTTCCTTCCTTATTATTAATATTAAATATCTCCCTACCATCAAATTACTCCGAATATTATTAAAATTATGTGAACATGTTTGAAAGGCCTCGTGGTAGCCATATGGGCTTAGGGAGACTCTATTTTTTTGGGAGGGGGGGTAAGGAAGGGGTTCCAAAAGCGTAAGTTTATGATGATAACATGATATGACATGATGATATTAAATCATAATGAAATAAGAACATTGTTATTTTATACAGTATTGGTAGAACTTTATATGTGTTAGTAGGGGGAAGGGGGAGTCAAGTAGCAAAAAAGTTTTTTTTAAGGACCTTCTACCTTCTTCCTTCCCAGTTTATGTTAAAAAAAAAATTGGATGCTCCTAGAACCTATTTAAAGTTGTCCTCGGATGGAAGAGTTTTTGAAAATGATTCTTTTTAAAAGTTATTTAAAATAGTTCTCTCTATTTAATTATTTGAAAGTTGGATATTTCTAAAGGATTTTTGGAGTAGTCCTCCTTAGGCAAATTTTCGAAAGTTGGATACTTCTAAAAGATAATTTAAGGAATGTTCCCCCAGAATTTTTCTTGTAAATTAGATTCCCTAGAAGCTATTTTAATGGTGGCAATGAACTTTCGAGTTACCTACTAATGCCATAGAGTGAGTGCGCAAGAAGACATTTTAGGTCGTCACACCACACAGATTAAAAAACAAATGTTATCGTCTGGATTAAAAAAAATTGTATGCCCTTAGAAGCTATTAAAGTAGTGTTCCACCAAGCTATTAGTGAAAATTGAATGCTTTTAGAAGCTAATTAAAATGATCATCACTTGTATTTAAAAAACACACTAGTGTACTCTCTGCACAATCTACTATTAGCTATGCGTTATGGATGAACGATAGACCCAGGCCACAGACAATTAAGAAATAGACTCTCCACATTACTGGGGTTTTGCTGCGTTCCTTTTGCCAGCTTCAGTCTTTCAACACTGAGCTTCGCTAGTGTCGCTGCTGGATGATGATAGAACTAACCGCAGCGATCGTAGTGGTGAAGGACTCAAGCCGCCAAAAGGAGCGCAGCCATTTTAACCTGAGGGTTGAATGTTGGGTATATTATTTGTCTGTGACTCAGGTTTATAGCGGCACTGTTAACAAAAGTCTAGGCAGAAGCAGTGGTTCCAAAATTAATGTAGTCACCGCAAGGATAAATGTTGTTCGCGCTACGCACAGGGACAATGGCAACAAATGAAAGGTGTATAACGTAATACTAAGCTATTAACAGTGGCGTGTGGTGGAGAATTTGCATAGTAATGCCGCCATTACAATCAACTTAGCGTTTACGTAACGTTCACGTAAGGGTGACCACCTTGGTAAGCGAGAAATTGCTGAGCAACATTCAGCTATAACGCAATATTTAATTCTACGAAGTGTTATTTCAAAATGTAGTTTGCACCAAAATATTTTCCAATAAGTCTTGCCCTCTTTGGTGACCGCGTGATCTAACGATAAACTGCCAATAACGGGGAAATCGAGGTTCGAGTTTCTGTCGGGTGTACTGAGGGTGGTTTTCCATTATTGGTTTTGCACTCTCTTCACGAAAATGTGGGTACACTTCCACCAAATATAGCCTTCCTAATCCCTAAAACCATTAGCGTAGTTAGTACAAAGCGTATAATCCGAACGGGTAGTAATACGTGGTGCTAAATAAAACAACACAGGGCTTTTGATCTTTAAGAACACTATATAAATATAATATATACAACCATTAGTTTATCCTACTTATCTAAACAAATGATTATTAAAATAATTATGTTTGTGTAATCATTCCGGGCGAACTTTACAGAATTCATGCAGTTAGATAAACAAATATTGAAAGAAAAGTTGTAGTGTATTATAATATAAATATTTCCAAAATAAGTATTTAATTTATTAACGTTTGTTAATGCTTGCTGTGACCCCCAGAATCTTTTTCACGACCCTCGGATAGGTCACGAACCACAATTATTTAATAACCTGTGCTTTAGAACGCTACAGTGGACTCAGGGGTCTTCAAACTTATTGCGTGGAGGGCCACATTTAGGGTATCTATTGAAAGTTCTAGATGAACCGTGTCGGAAAAGAGACAAAGTACTATATAGGGTGGGGTGAAAACAAGACTATTCATGCTGAGGAAAGTGAGGACAACGTGCTGAGGTTTGCTTGACATCTGGTGGAGCTCACCTGAGTGACATTATCTTAAAAAGTGAGAAAGTGTAGTATGGAGTTTGCTTTTATTTATATAGTGAATATTTATTTTTCAATTAAAGTGTTAATTTTCAAGTTACTAATCGTCTAATGGTTCCGGCCCCACCCTGTTTACGTGTATATGTCACCGGCAATGTGTGAAATCCAGGCGTTCTATAAAATACTTAAACTTTCTATATAATGTCAGAGGGGTTTAGACAAATTATGAAATAACGAGTTTTGCTGTTATAGTCATACTTATTTTCAAGTTTTTTTAAAAATCTTTTTGAAGTCCGATATGTTATCAATTATTTTATCCAGCTATATATAAGTCTTGCGTCGTTTTCTTGCAGTTTCACCTAATTCCTAGTATTTAAGTTGATCAAGTTAGGTTATTTTAGAATAGGGTTGTTAGGTAAGGTTAGGCTATGTTAGGTTAGGTATTGTTATCGTAATATATAATGATGGTTATTTATAATTTCTACGAAAATGATGAATACAACAGTAAAATTATGTATTTCATACATTGCTAAGACCACTTAAGAATTTATAGAATGCCAGGTTTACTTTCAAACATGCCATTAACATATATACATAATTAAACATTGATAGATGTAAGCTGCGTAGCCAACGTAATTACCCTTCTCTCCAAATAGGAAACATCCCCAGCTCCTCCTCTTAATTCACAAATTATGAAAACGACTAACGAGTTCTAGGTAATGTACAGTACACCATTATCTGTTTTGGTTAGCGTTTCTAATACTGACACAGGTGACCTGGCGGTCTAGGGGTAAGGTGTCAGACTTCTTGCTGGCGGCCGGTTCAATCCTCGGTCCTGCACAGATTTATCTGAATACCAAACCTTCTTCACCTCTGACAAGATCTTGTTAATGTGGGGAATGCCAGCTCACCGTGTTCGGATTTCACGTTAAACTGTAGGTCCTCCAATTGATCTCACAATAACTCTACATTTACACATTAGCGTAAGTGGTAAACCCGAACGGGTAGTAAGACGCGGTGCTAATAATAATATAATTAATTTTAATACTGACACAAACCGCATAGTGTGAAGGTATGTATGCAGGTATTTTGTGTACTGTATAACGGAGAACCATCATTTAAGTATTCGTCATTTAAATTATTTAATTTGTTATATTGTCAAAGTGTTCGCGGGCCGTAGTTTGTGGACCCCTGATCTAGATATTTTTTTAGCATCGCGTCTTACAAACCGTTCGGGTTATACGCTTATGTACTAATTACACTAATGGTTTTAGGGATTAAAAAGGATATATTTTAAGGAAGTGCAACCACATTTGCGTGTAGGAAGATGGAACATCATTTTGGAAAATACACCCTCAATAGGCCTACCGAGATTCGAACCTCGATCTCCTCATCATCGATAGTCTAACACGAGAGTAGAGCATTAGACCACGCGGCCATCGAAGCGGGTTTTAAAGTAACACACTACGAAACTTTGTTAAAAGTGTTCCGCCTCCCTCAAGTTCCCGGAAACCAAGGAAGTGGTTCAGGATGTCGCTATCTCATCCTTAGAAAACAAGAGGACGTATGTTGGGTGTGGACTGTGAGTAACGTTGAGACGTGGCGGGATGAGCGTCGTTTAACGAGCTGATGTTTGACCTAATATCGTGAAACTACTGGAACATATTCCAGAAGATGTTTTTCTTCAAATATAAACAATATTTGGTTCATTCTCACAGTGGAATATATGTGCTACTTGAGTTATCGTTTTAAATATCTATAATGCAGGTTGTGAAATTCTTCGAGGTAGTGATATTTCTGACTGCATCTTCTTTACATTTATAAAGAGGTATAGTGTGAAAGTGTTGTGAAACAAGTTTCTTTGATTCTATAAGATAATAGACGATTAAAAATAAATTAACATATCTCTTAAATGCTTAACACCATAGCTTAAGGTGAGGTGGAAGGAAGCATGGTAAAGGTAATTTTTTTTATGGTTTTACAACAACAAACATTTTTTGTACAAAATAAATATAATATTGTTTCAGTAGATACATTTATTTTAATTTCCACATCTAGTAATCTCAACAGTTCTTTAATATCTGTCATGAGCAACGCAGAATTTGAACACAGTTTTTGCTCTAAATTTAAAAAAAATATTCAAATGCCACTATACTCATTTCACTTAAAAAAACTACTATTATTATTATTATATATATTAAATTGAATGTATCTAAACTGAAGCAATGTTTTATTTATTTTCTTACAACATTATTTTTCCTATAAAAAACGGTAAACTAACTAGACTTAACTAACATTCCCTTCCACCAACCCCTTAAAAGTTTTATTTTTCAGTTACATGAAGGCTTCGTAGACATCTTCCTTGCATCCTGCCAACGTGGGTGGACATATTGTGTTTGACATAGGAACTTGATGAACTTGACCTACTTGTCAAGTGACCATGGGTGAAGTTGTCGAGCACCCGGTATGCAGGACCTTGTTCCGACAGTCCTCGCTCGAGACCAGGCTGACCCCTTCCCTGCCTTCTGACTCTGACGACTCGGAGGATGACCTCCCGAGGATTGTCGATGTGATCGTGAAGACGCCCGTCGCGCCCAAAGAAGAGGAGGACAAACGGTTGGAAACGGTGCCCGAGTGCGGTTCAATCCCGGTCGTAGTCGAGACCGATCCGAAGGAACCCGATGGCGACGACGGAGGGGCTGCGTCAGAACATGAGAAGGAAACGGAGGATGAATGTTTTACCGACACTTCAAGACACGAAATCTCGACGGATGATGACATTTTTACCGCTGAGATGGCTAGTTCTGCAGCACCCAAATATTCAGTATCTGTGGGCACTATGAAAGTGATAGGTAATTATTGTCATTGTTCCTATTTTTATAAACTATCCCGCCTCTATAAATAAAAAAATTCAGGCAATGACAACTTCTAATAGCTTCTAGAATCATCCAATTTTCAAAAATGTTCAGGCGAGGATGATTCCAAATAGCATCTTAAGACATTTTTTTTAATGTCTGGATAATCCCAATTCAATTACAAGACACATCCAAATTTTTTTTTAAAAATCAGGGCAAGACTATTTCAAATAGCTTATAAAAATATTCTAATTTTCATAAATGGTGGGGGACAACTCCAAATAACTTTTATGGACATTCAATTTTCAAACATTCATAGGAGGGGGGTGCCTTAAAATCTAAAATTTTACTTGCCCCTCTCTCCCCATCCTGCCCAAATAAGATTCGGCCACCAATGTACATACTAACGTTTTTATCTGTCAGATATGTCCATTCGTGAGAAAATGGGATATTTGCCCTCAGCAGTCCGGGAACTGGCTTTTATATCTTAGTTATTTATAAAGCCTTATGTTCATTTCATCAGCTCCGTGTCAGGGGTCACGTGGTCTAAACGTTATATTCATTTAATTCAGTTTGTCGGTGACCAGAAGGTCGGGGTTTGAATCCCAGCTCCATATACTGAGGTAACTTAACTACTGTTAAATACCTTCTGTAAAGTAAACATTTATAAAACCTGTTTGAATATGTAAATAAACTGTGGCCTGTGAGGGGAAAATAATTTTAAAAATATCTATTTCAAACGATCAAACTTGATATAGACAGTTGTTCTTTATTCATCTAATATTAGATATTCATTTTCATCGATTGATTTTTTTATCAGCTTCAATTTTTGGAGCTAGCTACTCATAATTAATCATTTGACTACGTCCATATTCAACACTTACACAACATAATAAAATAAGAAAAGTGTTCTTCTTAGAACTCGCCAAATTAGACCTAAGGTTTTTTTTAGACACCCACACGTAAAAGATTTTTAACTTCACCGCGCTGTATTCATTTGTTTTTGTCTTTCCTTTTAGGTTTCAAGACAGCAAAAATGGCGTCTCCGCGCCCTAAATCACCCAGACCTCCAGTTTCTGCTAAGAAAGATGATAAAGAAGAGTCGTTTTGGGATAAAATTGGCACTCTTGGAAGAAAAAAGCGTATTAAGGAAGGTGAGTGTGATTTATTAAATGTCTATTCTTGAATCAAGAAAAGCTTTGTTAAAAATGCATTTTTAATTTAAGACGTTGCCTTATTTGGTCATCAGCTGTGAAGGGGGAGTGGTTCAATTCAGTATGTTGACACTATTGTTAATTTTAACTATCAATAAGTAGGCCTATTAATATATTTGTGGGCTTTATAGTATTTTATTAGAAAAAAAACAACATTATTTTAAATTGCCAATGCCACTGATTTTGATTTGCTTGGAAGGTCAAAACAACATGAATAGCGTAGGCAGGGCTACACATTTTTGCTTTGCATCAACTAGGGCCTACGTTTATGTATAATAAATGTTTGTATCAACTAGGGCCTACGCTTATGTATAATAAATGTAACTGAATTAATGCAAGGATTTCATTCATTTAAACAATTCAAGAGTTTGAATTCTCATACATGATATACCGAATCCTCAGTTGACTTTAATTTAATTTACCTAACCTAGTTATTAAATTAAATCCTGTATTTGTTTTAAATTGGAAATAAAACATTTTCATAATTATTTTGCTTGATTAGATAAAATGCTAACAAGGCAGTTTTTTTAATACTTTGTGTGTGATAAAAGTGGTCATGACTTAATCTCCATCAGTTGTAATTACTCAGATTTTAGGCTATTTCAATTATTTTTACTATTATCCGATGAAATGCAGCTACATTTCCTCTTCTTTTCATAGTTTCACTAAGCTAAAAATAAACTATTCTTAAATATACGCAAGGCCTAGAGGCTCTTAGTGTGAAAGATTTAGAGATACAACAAAATGTTTTACATGAAATTATTCATTCCATAAAAAACGTGTGCAAAGGTGTCATAATCTCAAATACACATATAAACAGTGTAGAAACATTAAAAAAATAATGTACCATTGGTAGTTTTACAGTTTTTTAAGTTATTATAGAACATAAATTATGATATGATAAATTGTTTGGTTTAGAAAACTTCAAATCAAATATGGATTAAAGCAAATGCATACTGTATAATTAATTAACTGTATAAAATCAACACAACTTGAGAGATTTAAATGATCTCTAGGTTACAAATATAGCTATAAGGTATTCACGAGCTAAGTTTACCTGGATGACAGCTCGAAATGTTGCTAGAAGTAATCCCTAATATATCACTACGCCAACAGCTGACATCTATCACTTTGGATGACTGTAATGAAAACAGATGGTAATATATTAATGTGATAGTTAACCACAGTAATTTAGGCTAATACTATTTATATATTTATTTGAGGTCGGACACAAAGTTTATATATAATTTTATTCCCCTTAAAAAAATATTAACACCACTTTCATAAAAACTTCTAATGAACATAGCTTTAAAATGGCGACTGACGAATCTAAACCATATGATTGAACATAACGGTAAACAAGTTTTTACAAGGATGCAGACACACAGTTGATGAAAATATTTTATTCAGTTCAATATTTCAAAATACGATAAAATAATCATAAAATCATTTATTGTATGTAAAAGAATGACAAAAATTTTCTCTTTACCAAGTAAATACGATGCCTGTATTAAAATATATTGATGTGTGCACTATATTACACAAAATCAGTAACTTTCTAAAACGAAAACTAAGTACTTTTAATTTATGTTTAAAATATTGTTTCGAGTTTGATAAAAAGAAATTATTTAAAAAAATTAAATAGAGTGAGAAAACT
The DNA here is from genome assembly GCA_039000515.1 of Timema cristinae. Classification (NCBI taxonomy): domain Eukaryota; kingdom Metazoa; phylum Arthropoda; class Insecta; order Phasmatodea; family Timematidae; genus Timema; species Timema cristinae. The sequence goes on from JBCFYV010000024.1 coordinate 25,262,868, forward strand.
TAAGTTTACGTTATTTTAAATGTAATATATAACAGGTAATTAAAGATCTTTACATTTATAACAAAACTGTGATCTTTTACAAGTGTTGGCAACCCAAAACCTAAACATATGATTTTTGAACTGTTATCCAGATAAAAACCTATCGTGAATGAAATTTACATTAATTATATCATTGGTATATTGAAAAATGACAACCAGACATAAGAATCCTGGGTTTGATCCCTCTGTCCATGTGTCATTTTTCACTTCGCAAAGAATCAAAGAGCTTCATGTCACCAATGGAGACACAACATAACACAAGCTAATCCACCTTAAAGAAAAAGCAATTATCATCAAAATATTAAATGAAGGCTTTATTGTAATAGACTTGTCTTATTTTATCTAAGCTTCTGTTTGGTTTGAAAACTTCTCTTAGTCATATTGTTGCATGAAAGTTGGCAATGTTGGCAGGGTGCAATACTAAATGTGATTTAAAAGACTGATCGGTAATCAATGCAATAATAATAATATGATCTCTGAGCATTTGACAAATATGTCTAGTTTTGACTGGAGCTGGTTCATTGAGCTATATAACTCAATAGATAATGTATTAACAGACATAATTAGCCGAACCAGAATTCAATGTTTGATTAAATAATTTTTAATGTTAAGAAAAAAATAGAATAAATACACTATTAATTGTTTTCATTGTTAAGGGGGCCTAATAAATACACGTAAGCCTACATGTATACAGCATATGGCGACAACCATAATTTCACGTTATTCATGCTTTTAGGCCCCATATAAGCCTAGTCAAAGCAAAAAACTATGATTTACTTCCATTACATTACTAAGTTATATTTTTGTTTTACTTTTTACCATTCAATATTCAAACCAACATTTGAGTTCAGTTATTATATTAGTCCCCTTGTTTGAATATGCTTGGTGCTGAAAATATAAGTAACGGTAGGCGTAATTTAATACTTTACATTAAGTACCAGGTTCAAAAACTATTTTAAAACTTTCCCTAGTTAAATATTTTACTGGATTTGTACATAATTCCAATTGAGAAATAACTATAGTTTAAATTTGTCATTTTATGTTTAAACTTTATTGTACCCCTTTACAATAGTTTTTGTCATGATATTACATTATATTATATATTTACAGTCCAGGAAGTGCAACAAGAGGGAAAATATGCCATCGATTCACCAGGAAGCCCCACGGCCCCGGATTTGCCACCTGAGGAGTATGATCTTGGTAAGAAATGGTTTTCACTTGCTTATATATAGACCAATTTTCATAATGAGAGCCTTATCTGACAGTTAGAAAAGTTATTAAATCTACTTTAACATATTCATACATGTTTTCTGCAGCCGTCACTTTTGATAGATATTATCAATACCTATAAAACAATACTAATAATATAGTAAAATGTTATCAATGTTGGATGTAAAAAATATATTTGTATTCTCTACAATTTAATATAATAAAATTCAATCAAGGATATCAGCGCCAATAGACTATTGAATAAAAAAAAAATAGTTTGGCATAACTATTCCAGGCCAGTCTGAAACTATTTTCAATGAAATTCAATCAATTGAAAAATCATAACTTGTATGTCCGGCAATTGGACTTGTGATGATTCTTATGTTTAGTCGTCATTTTTCACTTAATTAAATGTGATTTGAGTATCAAGACAGATCCTGTGATTAACCATTATGTGTCAGTCTGTGACACTTGAATTGTATATTTTTTTATGAACATTACCTTAGGAATTTGGGTTTCTTAAGTAAGACTCTCTGCTTAGAATATTAGGTTATTTTTCTAGTTAGTCAATTTAAAACAAATATTGTACTATTAGACCTGTGAAATATTCTCTTAAGTCCTAAAGTTCAAGCTGCTTACATTTCTTTGAGATAAAATTACATTTTTTATCTCAATTTATTTTAGAGGAAAATGAAGAACGGTCGATGATTGAACCAAGGTCTTTCGAAGATCCTAAACTGAAAGAATTGATCATTGTTCTTATTGAATGGATTAATGATGAGTTGGCTGACCAAAGGATCATTGTGAAAGACATTGATGAAGATCTTTATGATGGTCAAGTGCTTCAGAAATTATTGGGTTTGTATTAAAACAATTCACAAACACTCATTACTGTGCTTTCAGCTTTAAACTATGTTTTAGCTTTGATCATATTGAAATATGAATTATTGGCAAAATTGTTGTCTCATTGGTATTTACTCAGTCCAATTAATCAATGGTTGCCATAAGCACCTTTTTATTTTGACATTTAAAGAAATTACCGTAATCGTGGTCTTTACAACAATTCTGTCTGTCTATCTGTATGTTTGTACCCAGGGCTACTTCCAAAAAGTTTTTATGTAATTTTTTTATGCTTGTTTATTGTATGTTATAAGATATATCTCGAGATAAATTGTTGATTATTTTGATTGTAGCTTTAAAATTAAATATTGACTAAATACTAATTTTTGAACATTTACAATTTTTCAAAAATCTCTTAAGTACTTTTGGTTTAAAATATGTAGGGTGTGTTTTATATGATAAATAAGAGTGCATTTTTGTTTTTGTAAAAAAAAAAAAATTGCAGATATTCTTCATATGATTAGCGACACAACACTCAATCCTCGAATCCTATGGTATTTGAGAGATTCGAGATTTATAAAAATATCAAAAAAGTATCTTGAATTCAATTATGAAGATCATGGCATCTGTCATCAAATAACAAATTTAATTACTTGGTAAAATTACCTATATAGACTTAGTAGGCTAGTTGGAAGGTAACAAAATCACAAAATATGACAAAATTATAATATTAATGGATATCTAAAAGGTGTTCTCTTTGTTAATTATTACATATTGGACATGACAAACATAATATTATTTGACAGTAGCCCCAAGCCTTGAATAAGTTTTTTTAAATTAAATTCTAAATATTTTAACTTTAACCGAAACTGTACATTATTTATATGAGTTTTGAAAGAAAATTTAAGACTCAGCTTTGATAAATTACTATGACTGATTTAAAAAAAAAAGTTCAAAATCACAATAGACTGCATGATACATGAGAAAGTATGTTTGTGCTGTAACATTTATTTTCATATGTGATTTCAATTGCTTTATGTAGTTTAGTTCCACTCTATCTGATAATTGTACTTTGCTTTGATGAAAATTGTATTATTTGTTTGTAGAGAAACTCACACGAGAGAAACTGGATGTACCCGAGGTGACACAGTCTGAAGATGGACAGAAACAGAAACTGGGGATTGTCCTTCGAGCTGCTAACAGAGTATTGTAGTTTAATTTAGTGTTTATTTATTTTTGAAATTTTATTTTATTAATAAAGTGAATTTGTTGTGACTTAATACAAAATAATTCACATTGGAATTTATAGGGGTAAAAATTGGGTTTAGTAGTAAGTATATTGCTCATATTACACACAAGAAAGGTGTATAGAAGGGCCCCACTCATTTAAGTTCCAGATCCCCACCAAAAAGTGGAACATAGCGTTTTTTTTAAAATTTCTAATCCATATAAGATCCTATTAATGTGTTCACATTAGGCCTATATTAATACATTATAGCATATATTAAATGCACAATAGAGCTAGAGCTAAATAAATTATACATAAGTAAAATGGTGCCCTAGGCCATTCTTGGACTCGGCTGCTAGTGTGTCATGCGAAAAATTTTTAAAGGAGCAGAGCAAGCCAGGGTTGTAGAGTCAAAGTCTGAAGCAATTTTGATTGAGTGGGAGTGGGTAGAAATGGACTAACTCTGGCTTTCAAATCAAAACCCACAATATTATTATAACAAAGTATATTAAATTTAACAGTTTCATTTTATACTTTTTTTTTACTCTTCAGGACCAATATTTGTAATTTAGATTGACACATTTATTCAAATATGAATTTATAACGTCAAAGGAGCCTCCCATGAAGTATCTGAATTTGAGCACTTTACTGCAGTAAATTTGTCATTACTAACTAAAATAATCTAGCCATTTCTTAAGCTGTCAGAGATGGGCAGTAGAAAAATAAAGAGTCGGAGTCGAAGGCTTGGTCTACCGACTCCACAGTCCTGAAATAATAAGTGCTTAACATAATAAACATGTAAATGCTTGAAATCCACCGTTTTAGCGGAACTTCAAAAAACAAGACCCTACTCTACTTTTTCCTCTCCTTGAAACATTGGGTTGTGTAGAAAGAACAACTGCATACATTTCTCATTCAAGATCAATCTATCTCGGTGACCTGGCGATCTAGGGGTAAAGTGTTGGACTTCTGTGTTGGGGTCCGGGGTTAAATCCTTGGTCCCGGCACAGATTTATTTGATTGCCAAACCCTTCCTTTATCTCTGACAAGATGTGTATTATTATTATTATTATTATTATTATTATTATTAAAATAAATAATAATAATGATAAAAATCTATCTTGTTCTAAACACCAGTGACATGGCTTAACACTAGTCAATTTATGTCAAATGAATTTGAATTTCTCTATACTACACTCTTATACACATTATTAGAGATCTGAAACAAATTTCAATTCAAAATTTGAAAGAAAAAAAAAGTTTTGTTACTCAAATCCTCAAATCTCAAATGCAATTTATAATTTGAGAGTCTCATCTTTAATATTAAAGCATTAGTTAATTAATTGATACCCGCTATGATGGCTGTGGGGTCCAACGCGCTACTCTTGTGTTGGACTAGACTGTCGAAGATGGGTAGACCAGGGTTTGATCCCCCTCGGGTACACTGAGGGTAGTTTTTCCTAAATGGTTTTCTACTTTGGCTCCACGCAAATGTGGGTGCACTTCCTCTCAAACCTTCCTAATCCCTAAACCATTAGTGTAATTACTAATTAGTACATAGGCATGTAACCCAAACAAGTAGTAAGCTATGAGGGGAAAAAAATGGAAACGCATGATAATTTGAGATTATTGCACTTTCTAAATGCAGGTTTTAGGACCCCAGCGTTGGTCACAGCAGAAATGGAGCGTGGAGAGTGTCCACTCCAAGAATGTGGTCGCAATCTTACATCTGTTGGTAGCCTTGGCCCGCCACTTCAGAGCGCCTGTTCGTTTGCCAGAGAATGTTGCTGTAGGTGTTGTGGTGGTGCAGGTAAAGATTCAGTGACACTGTCTAATTTAAGACTGTATGTCAATAAAAAATGTATTGCACTATTTTAACAAGTGTATAATAAGCTACTAACAGAAGTGTCCAGCGTTACCTAAGAAACCATGCAATGTATTGTGTGGCTATCGCAGGCAACACTTTTCTTTGCTACAAACAGAAAAAAACAGCTCACTTTTATTAATATAGCTAAATAGTGATTCATTGATTTCAAGTAATTTTAAATTAATTAAATTGGTTCAGAAGAAATAGAATTTTAAATTGTTGTTTTTTCTGTCTGTTTGGAACAAATAAAAGTGTTGCCAGGGCAATGCCATTTACTTCTGCTAGTCATATACTATAACTCGATAAGGAAAATCTCTTTTTACTTTATGAGGTAATTGTATAATATTTGGAAGAAGATTTCTCCTCACCAAATATAATCATATACAAATGTAATTTGATTTTTATACCCTTATAATTTGATTTTATCTAATTTTGTAGCACACAATTTTGTTATTTCATTTAAGTTTGGTATTTAGCCTAACTATACTTATTAATTTTAATAATGGGCTAGAAATGATCATTGCAAATATGGATCTGAATTGTATATTTCATAAAATTTATTATTTTGACTGTACCGATCATATAGACAACATAAAGCACAATATGCCAGGCTGAAACGGGGTCAGACAACCTTAACTAATGACCCTCGCTTACTTTTTCTGTGTTTCTTTAGAGTGCTCATTGTTATTGCTACTTAGTATAATTTCCCAAAAACAAAAGGGTTTTTTCCATCCCATTCTCATTTGGAACTTGAAAAAGATTCTATTATCTTTTGCTTCAACACAAAGTGTAATAGATATCACAACATGTCCTGATATTTTTACATGTTGTTTATCTAAATATTACCATTTCCTTCATTAATGTATGGATACATGTGCTTAAATTTTCTAAACTTAATACTTTGAACATTTGAAACAAAATCATTAACTTTATTTATATTCAATATAGAAGGGGCATAGCCAGGAACTTTTTTTTTTCGTGGGGGGTGGGGGAGCAGGTATATGAAATCAAATTTCTACAAATACAGTAAATATAAACATCTGGTAAGTTTTGATTTTACCAACTATAAGTGTTTCATACTTGTACAGCCATCTCGAGATCTATTTCAAATCTTTCAACCAACACAGTTCTTGAGGAGGCCACTGGTGTATTCAAGGTGTTTTTCTGTTTGTTAGTGTGTTCTAAACAATTTCTATTCCAGCATTACCCAGGTATCACTTAGTAAACTGTTTATCCCTTTTACTTTCAAGTAGAGTGGGGTCAATACACTATTTTACGAATCCAAATCATTATTTTTCTTTTAAATACCAAATCTGAATCTGAACTAACATTCACAGTTTCAATTCAGTGTTAAATGAATACTCTGGGGTTTGGCAGTTAAGTTTATACTATTATTATGTTGGTGCTGAACCACCTTTAATCAGTACTATAGCGTTTAGAAACAAATTCAAATTCAAATTTTGAAAGAAATATATTTTCTTCAGTATCTTGAATCTCAAATATGCCGAGTTATTTGGAGATCTCATCCCTACTTTGAAGTTTAAATCATGATCCAGCTTAGTAGTCTATTCCTAACCACCTTAAAATAGCAGTTTGAAATGAATGTTTAATTTGTTTTTATCGCTTGAATAATTGTTTTAGAAACATGGTGGGTCACTTAGTCACCGTACAGTTTTGGAGGAGATAACCTCTACCTATGATGACCTTGGTATGAGGTGCGAGAGGGATGCTTTTGATACCTTATTTGATCATGCACCGGACAAACTTCAAGTTGTAAAAAAAAGTAAGTGTAGATTAGCATTTTTAGTGACTAACAAATTCTGTGATTTACTATTCATTATTTTTGTTTGTTGTAGTCTTACAAGCACTTATAACAAACTTCTAGGTATATGGTGGTATATTTGTATCTTGAATTCTAAAGACCCTGATTTGTTATTAATAAAATTATTTGGTTTGGTCAAATAAGAGGTTGAGTTTTAATAAGTTAAGATTTTTGTTGTTGTGAAAAATGGTAGCAAATTAAATCAAATTTAAGAGGTATAGAAATAAACTTCGCCTCTATTTCTTCTTTATCTTTAAATATTTGCCTTTGTTCATGATATTGCTGTTTATAATAGCCATTCGAACTTTTTTTTTATGTTTTTATTTACAAACTGTATAGACTAAGGGAATTGGCTAGCAGAATGTTAAAAAAATGGTGCTAGTGCAGTTGGTATTCTCTTTTTTATTACAAAATCATAAAACATTGGTGTCTTCTACTGAGGAAATTTACATATAGTTTTGAAATCTATAATTTTCCTTTAGATCTACAGAATTGACTATAATTCACATTTAGTAGGTCAAGTGGCAAGTTTGTTTTTGACACCCCACCTTTTATCCAGGATTGTAAAACTCAAACTATACAAAACAGTAATTTTACCTGTTATCCTCTCTGGGTGTGAAACGTGGGCTCTTACCCTACATGATAAAAATAAATTTAGGGTGTTTGAAAACAAGGTACTTAGGACGATATCTGGTCCAAAAAGGGATGAGGCTACTGGGGAATGGAGGAGGTTAGTTAATGATGATTTACATACCCTGTACTCATCACATTTACATTGTTAGAATAATCAAGTCTCATAGACTATGGTGGGCAGGACATGCAGCGAGAATGGGAAAATATAAAACCGTGTTCATGGCACTGACTGGAAAACACATGGGAAGAGACCATTGGTAAGACCTATATGCAGATGGGAGGATAACATTAGAATGGAACTGAAAGAGTTAGGGTATAATTAGGTGGACTGAATGGAACTAGCTCGAGATAAGGATAGGTTGTGTAATATTTTAAGTTTGAGAATGAACTTTCGTGTTCCTAATTCCATAGAGTAAGTGGTCAGTTTTGTGGGGAAAAAAAATGGTGCAGGCCTACAGTTATAAATTCTAAAATTATGTATTGAACTTTAAATATTTTTCGATAGTCATTTTGATGTGCTAAATAAGTCTATTATAACATGTCTCCTGATATGTTTGTGTCTTTATAGGTCTATTACACTTATCACTTTTTAATCTTGGTTGGTTTGAGGAACCTCCAAGTGGAATATGATAACCACCTTGATCATAGTAATTTATTATTCTGTAACAATTGGCTCATCAAATTATAATTAATCACTCAAGCCGTGTTAATCTGCTTAGTAGTCATAATATTTTTTGATTAACTAATATAGTTTGATCATTAACTTCATATATTTGTGTTGTCTATTGCAGTCTCTGGTGACCTTTGTAAACAAACATCTGAACAAGGTAAATCTGGAGGTGACCGACTTGGACAACCAGTTCCATGATGGAGTTTACCTGACGCTGCTTATGGGTCTGCTTGAAGGATTTTTTGTCCCCCTCTACAGCTTCCACCTCACACCGCAAGACTTTGAACAGAAGGTCCACAATGTAGGGTTCGCCTTTGATCTGATGCAGGATGTTGGCCTGGCCAAGCCTAAGGCTCGTCCGGAAGGTAAAATTTATGCTAGAATTTAAAACAATTAATTGATTCTGTGATATCTTGTTTAGCAATGGGCCTGCATTATTTAAGGAGCCTCCAAGCTGAGATATTAAGTTAAGTTAGTGTATAGATATTTTAGTTACTATAGGGATGGGCGGTTTGAGGTCCTTCATTCCTTACGGCTATTCGAAGATTTGAAATAAACAGATTAAAGATTTGAAAAAAAAAAAAAAAAACTAGGTCTGGGCCATTAATGAACTGATTATAGCACAATTGGTCAAAACAATGATATTATTGTCATTTGAGCCCAATTAATCATTTTTGTTGATCTTTTGAATTGTGTGGCAAATAAGTCAGATAGTGGTGGCTCACAAGTTTTAAGCTGGGTAGCAGACATGTCCTTTGTACTTTTGTTTGGTGTCAGGAAAAAGGTTTTTTGGGTGGTGAGGAAGGGATTGGGGGTTGTTTATTGGTTGGGAAGGAAAAGATGTTTGAAAAAACAGTTTCTGGTGACTTGAAAGAGGAAGTCTGAAAGAATGACTGTGTCCTGAATGTAATTACTTTAAAATGTTTATTTTTTCATCTGTCCCTATTGTTTAAGTATATTATTTAAAATATAAATGACAGTAAGTGTTTGCTACTCTTTGTCAGAATGATAAAAAAAACAGAATCTTGACCTTTGAATAATTGTATGCTACTTTCGAAAGGATAACTGTAAATTATTAATGTCATGATTATAGTTAGCATGTTTTTAATTTATATCACTAAACACATGAGCTATGTTGTAATCTATCCTCCCTCTTTTTAAAATATTTGCCACAGCAAATTTAAGGTTTTTTTTTGATTTTTATATTTATTTTTATATATTTAATGATTTTTACTCAGTAAATTTAAATAATAATATAATATGATTTAATATATATATAATATATATATATTAAATACATTCAAACATTTATGTGTTTTTTGCACATTATTAAGTCATTTTGTAAATAAAATAGGTAAAACAAATAATTGGCATCGGGATGATTAGGCTTATCAGGCTTATTGAATTATCATTTATAGCTATTATGGTGTTATCAACTCAACATTATTATAGTAAAAACCTAAAAATCAGACCCGAAATGCTATTTCTGTGTAGTATTGTATGTCTGGTGATCCTTGACTTATAATTTAAACGTCTCCTCTACCTGTATGGATGTTGTTTATGAAATGTGAAATGGGCAGTAGGCAAATGTTCATTTAATTTTTTTTAATGTAAATAGAATTTTGATAATCATTTGATTTTTAGTTAAATAAGTTTTAAGCCTTTGCGTCAGTAGGATTCCTTCTTCTCCCTCTTAGAGAGGCGGATGAGGTAGAAATTATCGTTCTCTTCATGGTGTTAATTCATCCTTTTCAATATGGTTATCAAGTTGCCATATATGATGCTCGAACAGGAGGGGTGTTGCCGGGGGCTTAGTCTGAGAAGAGAGGAACTTTTAGCAATAATATTAATTAGAGAACGATGATCACATGTAATACAAAAAGTTGAAATGTAAAAGATTAAATATGAAATAACTAATTCTATCCTTGGTAGACACAAGTCACATAGGAAAAAAAGTCTGCACCAACCTTAAGTCAACAAATCTGAACAATTATTTATAGAAATATTATGAGGTTTAAAGTGTTAAGAAATAATCAAACAACTATTACCTACTAATTCATTGTAATTAACATTAAATTTAATAGATGAATAAAAACATATTTTGTATACATAGTCCTAAAGGGAAAATTGCTTAATTTTTTTCTGCATTATTTTCAAACCCCCAAGCCCTTACTTCCAGGGGCCCAGTAATCCTTCTGTGCACACAACTTCTGTTTTGTGGTCCTCAGTCACCAAAACTTTGAGAAACACGCTCTAGGTGATGGTTAACAAACAATAAAGGTCAGTTTCCTAGTCAGACTCAGTACACTTCAGCCTCAAGTGCAGCGCTGTACTAAATACAGGACGACACATAACCTAAACCAGAATGGAATGGGCCGGCTTCATATCAGAAACTGGCCCATTCCATTCGAGTTTAGGTCAGTATTGTCTTGTATTTAGTACAGTGCTTCACTTTAAACGTGTTGATTCTGACTATGAAACTGGCTCATAGCGCTCATTTGTTGTGCTAGGTTTGATTGTGAACCAAAGCTCAAGGTCATAACTGAACTATTCACATTTATCTTTCTTTAAATCCATAAATAAAAGAAGAAAAGGAAGATAAGTAGTCACAACCCAAATTGTCTATTTTTACTTTCTCTTGACACCCGGAGAGAAAGTATTGTGATCGTCAAAAAATTTTAACTCAAGATTTTGATAAATGTTGACGTTTCATCACCCCCTATAGCAAAAAATGTGGTTTTAGTGATGCCGTTTGTCTGTACCTCGTCTAGAGCCGAAACTATTTTACAGATTGGTCTATAACTTGGTATTTGTGTGTTCATAACGTCCCCCGAGTGGTTATTGGAATTAGATATCCAACCCTAAATTTAAGGGTAGTTTACTAAAGGGCACAAAGAGAAAAAAAATCTATTTTCCTCAAAATTTGCTATAACGATTTTGATTAAATGTTATATATAGGAACTGTTTATTACCAAACATGAAGGCAGTTCTCATTTTCTCATAAAAATGACTTTGAGTGTACTGTACATGAGGGAGTTTCTTCCAATCATCATCATTTCTCCATAACCATTAGAGATAAGAAATATCTTACCATTGTAAAGTTGTAGTACTATTAAAGATAACAATCTTTTATTTGAAATATATTTTTATAAAACCAATAGTTTCTGATCTAGAATCAAATATATACACTTTTTAATTCAGATATTTAAAAATGAGTTTGGTTCTTAAGCTCTTTGGTCAACAAAGTTATTTCTTTTTTCTCAATTTTTCTGTAACAGTGTTCCTAGTTTATAATGCCTTAGATTAAGTAACAGTGAATATTATATGATTTATAATCTTTGGTGTAATGTTTCTACTACAATGTATAGACCTATTATTTCGTTTGTATTTTAAGATAAAAACGAGATAAATACTTATACTTAGCACCGCGTCTTACTACCCGTTTGGATTATACACTTAAGTACTAATTACTCTAGTGGGTTATGAATTGGGAAGGTTGAATATAGAGGAAGTGAACCTGAATTTGTGTGGAGGAAGTGTGGAAAACCATTAGGAAAAACCACCCCCAGTTTACCCGAGTGTGATTCGAACCTCGATTGCCCCGTCCTCGGCAGTCTAGCTCAACACAAAACCAGTGCATTAGCTAACTATGCCACCGAGGCGGGTAGTGAAAGTCTGTGTGGTTTGCCATACCATTTATTTTATCTGTTGGGCATGAATTTTTTTATCTAACTATAAATATAGTTTTATTTAATTTATATTTACTTTTTGTTTCAGATATTGTCAACCTTGACCTAAAATCAACTCTTCGAGTTCTTTACAACCTTTTTACAAAGTATAAGAACATAAGCTAGTAGTACTTTTAATTTACTCTGCTCTCATTTTAAAGAATCTCATTGCGATAAATAATTACTTTTTAATATTACAGTGAAACCAAGTTATAGCTTGCACTAATAATAATTAATTAGTGGTGGTTAAAACATTTTATGACTCAAGGTATCACTTTGAGAAAAAGTTATTTACAAATGTTGAATGTTATACTATTGTCCAAATTTTACAGTTTATTATAATTCTTGCTTAAATTAATGTTTAGTTCTAACAGAGTTTCACTGTATTGAGAATTCCGAAAGGTTAAAAGTCAGACCGCGATATGTCACTATACCATATGAGGTTTAGTATCTATTTTTAAATAAATTCTCTAAGTGAGCTATTTCATTATGTTGTAGTAAAAACTAACTTAATAAAAGTTGTGTTTGTTTTAAATAAAAGTGCATTAAACAAAATATATAATATGCAATAAATAAAATAGAATTGTAGAAAAATAAAGCACCATCTGCCATCCACAGACAATATCTGAACCTCTAGAGTATTTCAAATCCACCAGAGAAGTTTTCATCTTGCATAACAAAGTTGGCATCATTGAAGATAGGTTTCTTTTCAGTCTTACCAACTACTTCCTGAGTTAGATGCAATAAAAGAATTGAAATGTTGAAGTATGTGTGGATTAGGGATGTGCGAGACTTGAAAATATTTCAAAAATTCGAGAGAAAAAAAATCTAGATTTCGTCTCAAAAGTTAAAATATGAATCTCGAAAATTTGAGAAATTAAAAAAAGAAAAGCAAATAATGGCCCTAAGAAATTAAAATTTATTATTTCCAATACTACTGTAATAACCCAAAAATAGGCCGAATTTCCCCCTAAAAAAACAGAAATTAAATGTTGTTTTTCAATATCAAACTTTGACAATATAAGCTTTTATACTACAAAATTCAAATTATAAATGGTGTTCATTGTAACTACCTATCACTATTTTATTAATTGCATATAAAACGTGTATGAGTAATATCTCGAGTGTTTGAATGAACTATGACTAAGGCAAGCACCAGCTCAAATGTCAAAAAGGAACTCTATAAACTATAGATTTACTTTAATAAACATAATTTACATTCTTGTACTTTTAAATGATGTTTTCTTGTCTCGTTCTCTTATCTCTCTACTTTTTTTATATTCCCATCTCAAGATCGTCATGAATTGAAAAAATGGATCTCGCACATGCCCAGTGTAAATAAATATGTGTTTGTGTTTTTAGTTTTAGTTTTTCTTTATTTTTCTACAATTCTATAATTCTATTTAATACATATATAATATATTTAAAGCTGTGTTTGAAGTTAGAATAATTGAAGTAGTGTTTAGGCATAAGAAAAAAAAGTCCAGGTCAAATTTAGACAAATTAAAATAACGCTTTAATATAAATCAGTCACAAATTAAATACACATAATTGTATTTATTAATATTCCAGACCTACATATTTTTTTTATAAACTATATCAAAGTATGAGTTCCCTCAATATGCATACTAAGAGGGATATTAAAAGATCATGGAACAAATTATTTTTAAAGATTAGTATAATGCTACCTGCATTGGGGGATGTGAGGTATAAGGTGTCACTCTCATAATATTCTGAATTGCCAATGACAGAGTTTGGATCTGAGTGTACTGAGGGTGGTTTTCCTAAATGATTTCCCACACTCACTCCATGCAAATGCAGGCACATATAAAAATTGCCTTCCTCATTCCTGTACCATTAGTGTTAATATGTGGATAGTCTCGATAGGTAGTTCGACGCGATGCCAAAAAAAAAAAAAGCCTCGCTCTGAGTTATATTGATGGATGTAATCTCGAGTTATTTGTCACTATGAACTGGTTTCAATGACGTTTAATAAAAGAAAATAATATGTGCAAGAAGAGCTTACTATGCGGATGTTTCATGATATCACAAGGTTTTAAACAAATCATATTAACTAAATTGATATTTTGTATTTTATTTACTATGTTAAGCAACTAAAAGCAATTATATTATAACTATCTTAAACTATAGAGCATGGCTTAAGTCAATAATAAATACATTTCAAGCCCCATTGTATGCATTTGGGAAGTTACAGCAATTTTTTTTTTGTAAGTTAAAAGTTTTTGGTTTTACTATTGATAAAATTGTCAAATCTTTCTTGTTTCATTTGTGAAAGACTAAATAATAAACGGCTAGTAAATTTACTGCTGTGGCAGTTACAACATGTTTTGTGCTTATGTATACTTGAGTACAAATAATATATGATTAACTTTTAATGCATGAAACTGTGCTAACATTTTGTCAATTAACAAGTGCCATTATAATTCTATTGACAATCATCTTTTGAATATTTTAATAATCTATTGCTTTTGACACTCATCTAGGATACATTAATGAACATGAAAGACACTTTTAAGTTGATTCGATTGTTATTTCTTATAGGTCATTAAAAATTAAAACTATTTACATGTTTTATATATAATTATTATGTTGGGTAAACACGAATAAACAATTTTAATAATGTAAATGTAATTTTTTATTTATTTAACTTTTTTAAATTAATTTATAGAAGACATATTTTATCAAAAAATATATGGTAAAAAATTGTGTTATTTGTATGTAGGAGCTTAGACAGTTTTTGAGGGTTAGGTTCAAAATGAACTTGTGGCACCCTCGTAAATGAAGTTGGCCACCTTCGTAACTTATCAAATTAAAATATGCTACCAACAGTATGTGTTGTGTTAGACTATTTGATCGAAAACTCTTTTGATCTGAACTAAAGAATCGCTGGATGTCCACCATGAGGCAACTTCGGCGCCTTCTCAATTTAAAGAGATTGTAAAACCCGAACAGGTAGTAAGACAGTGATAAAAAGACTTTAAATAGGAGGAACTGGCAGCCTCCAAACCCCACCCCTCCTTGTCCCTATGCCTCCGAGTACATATGTTGATACAATTGTTCTTGTATTTTTTATCAATAACCTGATCATACTTGAGTTGACTTCAAATAGTTTGAGAATTTGTAATAATTATAAAATGGCTAAATTGATACTTGCTAAATGAGAGTTATAGCCATGAAAAAAAAAAAGTGTATTATTATTATAGATAATTAAGCTTTGAAAGGGTTCAAAAAGTATGGAAATTAAAACATTGACTGAAGTCAAAATATGTTTGAATAGTCAGGAAAAGGGATAAAAACTGATTTGGTAGCATTTACAGGCATGAACGATAAATTTAAATTCTGTAGTCTAAAAAAAAAAAAAAAAACTAAAGGAAAAAAATATGCACACAACATTATTTTATAATAATTTATTTTTAAATTGTAAGTTTTTGAAAAAAAAAACCTAGTCCTAAGACAACTGTTATAATTGTGTATTTTTAATCAAGCATTTTTGATGTAAGTATAAATACTAAAATTAAATTTTAAGATTGACAAAGAAGTTCTTAAATAAGAAACCCATGGTGTGAATTTCATTAACTACTTACACTGTAAAACATCAACATATTCAAACTAATCTGAATGGATAAAAGTGAGCTTATACATAAGAATAACAAAAATAAAAGAGCTGTTGGATTCCAAAAATATTAGTTTATCCAATTATTTCTATCTAGGATACAAAAGCAAATGGATGCCATTTCAAATAATAACATTTACATAATAGACCTGTGTTTATGTAAATAAGTGTGGTGAAGGTGTATTTATTGCATAATTTGATATTTAAAAGCCACTTTTATGTTAATTTTGCGCAAAAAATATGTTTTCCTGCCTTAAACCCACTCAGGGATAGTGTTACTTGTTATGGTATTTAATGGTGCTCACTTTTGTAGTTGATAAAAGCGACTGAAGTTTCAGGTAGCCATCTAATTAACAGAAGATAAAGTTAATTCAAACATGATAAATACATTTTTTTAATGAGGACTAAATACAAATTTGACATTGATAAATGGTCATTGATTGTAGTTTTTTCACAATTTTTTTTCTCAAAAAGCCCTGGGAAATAATTTTTCTCATCGAGTTTCAGGAACAACTAATTTCACGAATTTTTCTCAAAGTTCAGGATTTCATACAGTCCTGTCCAAAATGAAACAAAATATTGAAAGAATATAATATTTCTACTAATCAAGCCAAACGTTAGGCATGTTTTGGACATAACTGTAATTATTACTATACACAGCCCTTTTAATATTAATCTTTTGGCTTTATTTATTCTCAATATTAGTAAATACTACCATAATAAACGCACAGATAATGGATTGCAAATGCCCATCTTGTCAACACCTGTCTTTTTATATGTAAGCTTTAATTTGAAAAAGTATTTATTATTATTATAACCATGAAAAATATACTGATGCTTTTTTAAGTTTTAATAAAATATATTTTGCTAATTTATTACTGTTGGATTTTTTTAGTTGCTAACCTAAAAGGTTCAAGCCACTATTGTAAACAATATTAAAGTTTCCATTGTAAACGTTACAGAAAAATGTTATCTGAAATAGTTGTTTGTGAAGGTCACATTTTAAATGTAAAGTGAAGCCAGCTATGTGGGATTTGTTGGCTGGTCACATACACTATACCACTAATAACTACACTACCATTAATAGTTAAATTATCCCTCAAAAACAGCTAGTTAGAGAGAAAGGTCTTGAACAAAAAAACAAAGCACATTATATTATTTTATGCTAATATCTGAATTTATTTATGCTTAAGATATATATATTTAATTTAATCAGTAGTCTGTATTTGGTAGCTGTTTTAATTATGATTATATATTCATTGTTGAGATATGTCATATTTAGTGAGATATTTAAAATCTGTTTAAAATGTTTGACATTGAGGAGGCCCAATGGATAAATGATTATATAAAAAAAAGAGTTAACTAAGTGAAAATTGTTTGAATAAAGTCCCAATTTATTGTGGGTGTCCAAGAGAAAATGATATGACCTTAAACTTCAAAATTTCCAAGCTTTGTACATTATTAATTATGAGCGATCTTTGTAATTAAATTTTAACTATGTTGGTAGTTTATCACACAATTAGAGTAAATCATACTATAAAATAAAATAGTTTATATAGAAAAAATGTATAAACTGGATTTAAAACTGGTCCTAGGTCTAACACACCATGTCCTTACGGGGTAGGCAAGAAACTGTGCATATAGCTAAAACCCTGACTCTGTACTTAATCCATCCTCACCAACTTAATTCACTTCCCTATTCTTGCATACTCCCATCACTTCAACAACATCCATACACTGAGTCATATATGCTCTTTTATTCTTAAAACAATTAATGTTTCTCTTTTTCACACATTCACCTACAACATTTAGCCACATTTTACATAGGCTACCCCTTAATTTTGATCCACACGCTTTACCGTCATATATTGGCTTTGTAACTTAAGGCCCGTTGACACGATGTTAGTGGACTAATGCAAGTTTAGTGGTATTAGCTTACTAACATGTTAGTTGTGTTGAAACGTATGTTTCACTTGTATTAGTAGCGCTTATAAAAACATGGCTGAAAATGAAGAGTGGTGATAACTGGTCTCTCTATTGGAGCCTTTTTTTTTATCACTGCGTCTCATTTCTCGTTCGGATAATGTATACCCATATACTAATTACGCTTATGTGTTAGGAGCTAGTAAGGGTGAATTTAGAATAAGTATGGGCGGCAACATAAATTACAATTTCTTAGTAAATGCAAAGTATCATAATTAGTTTACCTATTTAATAAAAATTGTTTTATATAGCCAACATAAAAAAGTTAGTGATTAGTGTGTCTCCTATTTCTTAGTTCCTCAATACATTAAAATATATTTTAGTTGATCCCAAATAATTATAAAATTATTTTACTTGATTTGTTAACTTTAGCATATATGTTAAATAAAATTAAACTCAAATAAGGTCAATAAATTCCAATACAACCAAACTCGGTAGGGCATTTTTTTAAATAGGTCCAACCCAGATTTTTTCAACCCTGTTTTAAATGTTAGTATACTAATAACAAAATATCTTGTTAAATCCTAGCTAGACCTAAAACATTAAAAAAAATAATAGTAGGCCTTAATTAATTTGTTGGGCATTTTTTTAAATAGGTCTAACGCCGGTTTTTTAAACCCTGTTTTAAATTTTGGTATACTAATAACAAAATAATTTGTTAAATGCTAGCTTGCTAGGCCTAAAATATTCCTTAAAAATAATAATTCATTAATTTGTAGATTGGTTTGAATATAGACAATCTGGTTTGCTATACGATAATAATATTAAATTATGTATCTACTCAAGATTCCAAAGCATTACTACAAGTGTTTGAAGTGTGTGGGCTGAACATTTATAATTAAAACTTATAAAGATTGGTTAAAGTGTCAAATATGGAGATTGGACAACGTGCCGAAGATTTCGTGTGAAAACCACCGGCCATTCATACCTTACTTGCCGATAACGCGAATATTATGTGGCCGGAACTAATCACGGTACTACAAAGTTGTATTATATTTTGTGATCGTATATAAAAAAATTTACACATTCCACGTTGAGTGGTAGGAAATAATGGTTTGTTAAAATTATTGATACCATTTATTTACCGATATTAAATAATATCTCTCACAACGAACATTTGTAAAATTTACGTAGGCCTAAAATTTTATTTTGGAAACTTCTAGAGAATATGTACACCTGATATAACTTTACAATACCCTCTAGTGCAACATCCCTCCCATTCTTATATTTATAAATTCGGTGCTTAAAATTGCACAAAACTCATTCTTTTCATAACATTCCACAAATAAGTGTCCCCCGCACAACCAATTCTTCAGTTGCCGCCATTTTGAATTGTCTACTTGCATAGTAAAGTTGGAAGGTGACCAACTTTTTCAGTTGCAAGTGGACTTGCATGTTAGTAGCTTGCTTGTCTGTTTACACGGTGCAAGTTGTGCGCGCGCAGCCAAATTAGTGTACTTGCATTAGTCAACTAACATCGTGTCAACGGGCCTTTAATCCACATTCATCCTCTGAACATGACCAAACCAACGTACGACGCTTCTTTCACATTTTCCTATTGGATTCCCTTACAAACTGCACTCCTTCAGTACCCATTCATTACTGACTCTCCATACAAGATATTCTACTTACATTTATTAAATATCTCATTCCACCAGCGTTCACCTTGTATCGTGTTTCTCCTGAGAAACCCACACTTTACATCCATAAAACAATGTTGTTGTTAACACACTTTTATATATATTACCATCTTTGCCTCTTTCTAAAGAGCGATAAATATTCAATGATTTTTAATAGAAGTATTAAAATGCAAGAAAGATTTACCATCTCACTTAGCTGGCTGAGGACTTGGAAACACTTTCGGAGGCCCCAATATGAGAGTTTTACACATAACTATATTTACTTGATAATTTCTCAATAATTCAGCTTCAAATAGGGGTGCATCCTCTAAATATATTATACACAAATACATGGATTTTGGGCTTAAATATTGCTAAGAACTTATCTGCTAATCATTTAACCATATTTATTAACACAATACAGTGGAACCTGGATAATTCAAACTTTAAGAAACCAGGAAAAAATTTGAATTGAATAAGTTTCTTAAAAGGACTTGAAAAGAAACACAGTTAAGTTTGAAACCAAGCTCAAAAACTTTAACATATTTGGTCCTAATCTGTTCACAATTTCTTTAAAAAGTCAAGAGATTTTAATCTCTCTTCCTGGTTTGAGTCTCTCAGTCATAGTGTATGATTCTAATTGATTTATTGACCGGAAAATTGAATCACTTACATTGTTGTGACTTCAAAAAAACGCTCGTGTTCTTGGATATGGGCCATGTACTAAAAAAACAAAATCAAAACAAAAACTAAACAACAAAAAAAACTCACACGTCACAAGAATATCTCTACGACCTAATCACTAAGAACAGCGCATGTAACCGCCCGAGAGGTTCAACCATGACTAACAGAGTATGTAACTGTACGTGTAAACAAAGACGTATGGTGGGTGAGCGGGATAAAGAAGGGTACTTGACCACATTCCAACGTGCCCCCCCCCCCTTCCAAAAATAGAACACGGCGCCACAACTACAAGTAGGAAAACAATACTGCACAGTACATTACAACTTACGAAAAGTTTGAATTAGTCAGGTTCCACTGTACTACAATATTAGTATGTATGCACATAAAGATTAATTCATATAACACCTCAAAAATCCACAAACTTTCTGATATTATGGATTAAAATAAATCATCTTTATTATTTAAATAAGACCTGAAGATAGTGTAACATCAGCGAAAAATATCACCGTCATATAAGACTAAACTTTTATCAAATAAGGAGAAGGGAATAAAAAATAATAACCAAGAAGATATAACTTTATCATTTATTACTCCTTATCAAATAAATATGAACACTATTAAAAATATATGACACGTCAAACATATTTTAGTATATTAGGCCCTCTAATTGCTTTATTAATATTGTTATTCATATTCAGTCTTGTCTATTTATCTGATTTGAACAAATGCAAAATTTTTTTCAATATCAAAGTATCATCAAAATTCTTTTGTACAAACACTAGTTTGGTCTTGCGAGGTTGACCTGGGCACGTCAACAAGTTGCTAACTTGTACCTCTCTCTCTGTGCTGGCAAACTTATTTTCAGACTCTATGAGCCAAATGACATCCAGAAAAAAAGTGTCTATAACCCTGTTGAGTTTGTCTGAAGGAACGTCTTGCTCGTCAAGGGACGTAATTAGTAGCGCCGGCCGGTTGGAACGCTGTCCGCACACTGATGTGGCATCCATTAACGAGGCAAAAATAAGGGCTGTGTGCATCTCATTGAAAGGTTTCCCCTGTAGGTAGCAATAGTGCTCCAACCCCTGAATGATCACCACTTGAGCTATGTGAGCATGGAGGTGTATGGAGTATAAATGTTTCAGCAGGTCTTGCCAAGTGGGTAAGTATCTAAAACAGACGAATAATTAGAGTGGTCTTAAAAGTCTAACAAATTGACTGACATAGCCATTCCCACAGTCGACCTGAATTGTTTGTTATTTGTACACTGGGGGATTGGTTTACTCCTGAAACTATATTATAAATACTAGTGGTGTGTAAAGATTTGAGTTGGCTTCACTTTGAAAAAATTCCAACTTCGACAATTCACCAATAAAATTAATAATAATGGGTAAAACTCTCAACTTATGATCAATTATTGCAATTTTAAGCTGTTCTATTCGTTTTACATGCATTACTGTTTCCAGCCTATAGTCTGGGTCAGTTTTTTATTCAAGTCATATTTTTCCACTACCGGCTGGCTAGATCTATCATAGTTTCATATGCCTTATATTATAAATAGGACAGGAACAACATCCAGTCCCCAGCCATTAATTTATCTATGTAAGAGGGCAAACCTATATTTCACCAATGATACAATTTTTCAGCTATGCCAGGAATTGAAACTGGGAATCTTAGCTCAGTAGGCAGACAAGCTACCAACTGAGCTAAGGTGTCAGGAGTGTTATATACATTACAAATCAATATTCATGTGTAAAAAATCTGAAGTACAGTAAGTGAATAGTTATAAGTTGTGATGGCTTGTGTTATCAGAATAAAACAAAATACTACGAACAATTATTGTGCAATGAAACATTTTCCAAGTAATTTTAGTGCATAAAAGTTATATAAAGGACCAAAATATAATATATTTTCAAACCTAAAACCAGTAAAAAATATTATTCGAACTTCCGACTCTGTTTTGAGTATATTTCATATATTTATACACACTTAATAAATACATCGCCTAGTATTTTGGAGAGAAAAAAAAGAAAAGAAAAAAAAATCAAAAAAATTTGGCAAGTATGATATTAATACAAGAGTTGAATTCAATATAAAAATATAAATATACAACCAATGAATATTGAAACTTTGATGTTTAACAAATATAGTGTAACAATTTGAGTATGGAAGACTTATATATATATATATATATATAGACTAGATTGAAGCTGATTCATACCAGCTTGAGAAAAAGGAACAAGGGCCCCAAATCAGATAAGAATTCAATAATAAAAAATATAACTTCAATTTACAATTTATTCTTCAGTCTTACAAATCAGCAACCATAATATTATCAATTTATATTTCGTACTATTATATTGACTTAAACTATTTGTTTTAATTTATTATTTTTAAAATGTTATTTGTTATATGTATTTTATGTAAGATAGTCTTACTTTTATAATGTCATAACATTTTTATTTTATCTTCAATCTAGTCATATATATATATATATATATATATATATATATATATATATATATATATATATATATATATATATATATATATATATATATATATATATATATATATATATATATTATATATTATATATATATATATATATATATATATATATATATATATATATATATATATATATATATATATATATATATATATATATATATATATATATATAAAAAAAAAGTCTTCCATACTCAAATTGTTACACTATATTTGTTAAACATCAAAGTTTCAATATTCATTGGTTGTATATTTATATTTTTATATTGAATTCAACTCTTGTATTGATAATTCGTTTCCTTACTACATTACACCATGTTTTTCATGAAGTATGATATTATTTTAACTTAAATAATAGAATTACCGTAAAGTCAACTTTAGATGTAGATAAATATTTTTATTAATGACTGGCAAAGCAAGCTTAAAGTTTCATACCTTTGCCTACACTTATAATTTCCCTCTAAATAAATAAACTACAGCAGAACAGAACAACTTAGTTGAATGGAAAGCCCACCTGAAGTGTGCTGTATATAGTATGAATAATACACTTTTTAAAGTGTATTTACAAACTTACAACATACCGAACCCAGATTTGACAAAATCTTGGAGAACAAATGACAGATTTAATAATAAATAATAAAGGGCATCAGATTCAGAAGAGCAAGCTCTAAACATTATTTAAGGATAATAAAGAAGACTAATCTTACAATAAATTATGGGTTATTCCCAAAGTCTATGTACAATTTGAGTTACTTGTGTGAAACTAAATAATAAAACACACACCTCACGTCAATTTGTTTTTCTTGTTTCAAATTTAGCGTTAAAAATAAGATCATCTTGTATATTTATGAAGTGCTTAATCATCACCCTAGTGGACTGTAACCAGCTCTCAAGGCAAGTATGTGCATAATGAATGATTTTTCAAACTGGTTTGGGTAAAACATAATTTATATATTTATTAAAGTAAGACAATATGAAGGTGTTGGTTTATTTGAATAGTGTTTTAAACAGGGAGTCGAACCAGGACAAGAAATGATAACCAAAACTGACAGTTATTTTTAAGGAACAGAACCCTAAAATAGTTTGCTTAAGAACCGAATTGGAATCAATAAAAGCTCTTATTGGTTCTTAAAAAATGTTCAAAGCTTTTATAATTATCTTTTAAAGTTGCATTTTATGTCCTCCTTTCTTAAACGAATACCTTGAAATAATTTATTTTTCCTTTTCTCGGGATTTTTTTGGTTAAGGTAGGATGTAATTATAAAATAAAATTGTTAATGAGCACTAGGCAGTAAGTACTAAGGAATGATGTATAGAGTTTATCTTCCTATTTTTTAGGTCAAAAGCTTAGGAAGATGTATTCGACTTTGAATGACAGAATCAAATGAAGTAACATTAAGTTAGTGTGTCCATCATTTATAAGGTGGTTTGCTAAACAATTTAAAGCGAGTAGTAAAAGGGGGTGAAGGGTCGCAAATTTTAAATATTTTAACTCTTTGCCTTCAAATATCAAGCTATATATAAGTAGTCCCTAGAATGTGTTTATTTTTATGACAGTTGCAGATCACACCATTGTACTTGACATATAAATTCATTACAGTAGATCTAGTAGCTTTTTGTGTCATAAGGTTCTTCCTATAAAAATTGAACAGAACTTAAAAAGAACATATTATATATTTTAAAACTAATGAGAAACTAATAAAATATAGTAGTTCAAACTATTTATAAACCAGAACAATTCTCATTCAATTTGTTTCTAGATCTGAGAATGAACCATTAAATCTTTTTAGAAGTGCTATGGTAAACAATGTTTCTATTTTTCATGTATTTATGTTGTAACCATAGGGACTATGTAACTTAGTTCATCTAAACTAGGCTATCTATTGAAATTACTCGAAGCATTACATATTTTATTTAGGCCTAACACATTCACAAGCTAACAAGAATTTTATATACCAATATTCCAAATAGATGTGACCAGTTTGGAAATATTACTTGGGTATGACTTACAGAAACCTGATGTTACTTAATGCTTCTGTTCCTAAGTTGGGTGTACCATGTATTGGAGGTGGTAGCTCATTGAGTGGTGTTGCCGAAATATATAGAACTTTGCTTCCTTGCTCCGCCCAATGAATGCCACACTGAAAGATTTAATATAACTTGACATATCTTTATTCAAGCTCACTAGCGTTTGATACTAGCATACATACACACGCAAAAAAGATACATGCAAAAATACCTAATCTAGGGATTGAACTTTGATTTTAGATTAACATAAGCTCATGTTCACTGTTTGTGCACTCTTATAACATAAGACACTGTTATTTATTTTTAATTTAAATTGTGTGGCTTAAACTCATGATTTAACAAAGAATAACTTTTTTTTAACTAAGCCCAGATGGTATAATGATTTCTCCCAAACTTTTCAAATAGGCCTAAGTTTTACAGTAGGCCAATAAAATTATTGGGTCTAGTAAGCAAACAATTCCGGTTTATAAAAACATTTTCAGGAAAATAACACTACCGAGAGTGTTATAAGTTACGTGTATTTATCACATAAAAGCTTAAGATGTTAAAATATATAATAAAATATTAAATATACCTTATTAGTCAATTCATGAGACAAACTAGCTTAGCTAACTTATTGATAATTTGTTATCTTCACAACTCTTACTAATCAGGTTTTCTTTATTACTATGCACAAAATGCACCTAGTTAATACATAAAAAATTACTTTAAAAAGTAAAGATAGTCTTGCAGCATTAGCCGTCCCCAGAAACATAGTTGTGTGTACATTTTCTGGTCGCATTCTAATGTTGTTTAAGTGAGTGTATATGATAAACAAAATTATCTATCACTCTGCCAGTATTTTCAAATTATGTTTTCCCTTCTTGACATTCTAATATGATTTAAATTAGCAAGACTTGAAAAAAATCATATTATTATTAAAAAGAAAAATTTATTCAACTTTAGTATTTCAATTTTGCGTAGTTATAGCAAAATGATCCTAGTTTCATCATAAAAGAAATATTCTAAGAATGTAAAGTCAGAAACTTTAATCTCTAAATAAATTTACATCATCGATATTTTAAATTTAGAGTTTTCCAGCATGACCAGGGCATATCTTAAATTTTCCTAAATATAAAGTGAAAATGTTTGTTTTTGATTAAATTTCCCTCAAGTGTAAGAGTAATCGATTGCTTAAATCGACCTAGAGGTCAAAACTTATACACAATAGATCGATTATTTCAATCGATTCATAGGATTGCGGTACACAGTGTAAATCGATTCCCTTTCTACTATCATTATGATCAAATGAAAGTAATCGATTTAAGAAATCGTATTTTAAAAATATTTGTTCTTCTTGTTTAGAAGAATAATTTTAAATAATTCACTCACTAACTAAATGTTTTGATTTGGACCGAAATTATGTTCATTAATATATTCAGATTAACAATATTGTAATAAAGATAATTTAAAATGTGACATATGAGAGTAAAACAAATTATGGTAATATTAATAGCTGTTCTGTTTTGTTTTCTTTTACAATAATAGAGCTGTGTAGTTCGCAAACTAATGGTTCAAATTGAGCTAAAAGATCTAGTTCGCCAGGTATTGAACTAGATACAATGCTTATTTCAGTGAACTGAATCCTTTGAGCTGTTCTGCCATCCATCTCTACCACAATAATAATAATAATAATAATAATAATAAATAAAATGTAGTGAGAATTATATATATATATATACGATTTAAACATCACGTAAATTTTCTTATGTATATATTATATGAACAAATAATAACAATTATAGTAATAATACATGGTATAGTCAAAATTCTCACCTTTTTAGGACACGTTTATATCATTTACATTTTAATTTACCAACATACCAACAATATTTATGTCATCTCAATCAGATTGAATAAAAGTTATTACCTCTTGGAGTTTCTTACTCTCCTGCTACCTGGAAAGGAATTTTATCAAACATTTCACCTCGTTCTAGATTAACTAAAAAAATGTACGTACGCAACTGGATTAAGATCACCTCCTGGAGTGTTATGATCTCCTAATACTTCTTTTCAGATTTGTCCAGTTCTCGTGACAACATATAAATATTACTGGCAGAGCCATCTCTGACACCAGCTGTGTACTAACTGTTTGGTTTAATTCAAAATAGTTCAGAAATTATTTTACAGATGGCTCTGTGTCCCTTAGTATTTGATTTAAAAAAAAATTGAATATTTTTTATTTATTTTCTCAGAAATTTGACAAGTCTACTAATAAGTATCAGGAGAATATAACATATTAAGAAGTATTGCAATAAGAAAAGCTCATTCCATCAGTTAAAGCTAAAGCTACTTACTGTCTTAACATATTATGCTTATTAATTATTCCTAAAACCGCCAAAGGGTAAACATTTTGTTTTTCTCTGATAAAACCAAAAGTAATATAAATACTAAAATGTTAATATTATTTATTTATTTTTACCGATTATAATTTAATTTTTAAAAATCGACAGTTATTAATACAATTGTATGTGGCGAGCCAGGATAGTTCAGACAATTCTAACAATGGATAGGGCGACTTAAAAATATTGTGGTAATATTGACCTGCAAATGAGATTAAATTTAAGTTATATAGTGGAATTAAATCTATATTAAAATTTCTACCAGAGATGTGTAGTTCCCTAACTACTAGTTCAACTTGAACCAAAAAATGTAGTTCACAAACGATTGAACTACAAGATGTAGTTGGCTAACGATTGAATTTCAAGATTAAGTTCGTGAACTATTGACCATGATAAACTAATTGATTCATTTTAAGTGTTTCCATCATTGAACTATTCTTTGAATACCTTCTTGAAATGTGTAGTTCACGAACTAGTATTCAATTTGAACAGTTTCTTCAGCTAGAACTTGGCAAATTAGTTCGTCTCCTTGATGTGAACCTTTTCAATTGAACTAAAATATGTAATTAACGAAAGATTTAATTCTTATAAGCTGCACCAATGTAGAATCATATAAGGCATTATTTCTTTTGGGTAAATAAAGACTACAGTATATTCAATTAATTTATTAGAAATCAAAATAGCATTGTACACTATTTGACAAGTATAGAATTGTTAGTTTGTAAATCAAGTACTGACATTTAATTGTTTAAGAAGTTGCACGCTAAATATCTAATGTAATTTTCTTTATGAAATAAACAAAATATGGTTAAAAGACAGACAAGCTTACTAAATTATGATAAATTATTTTTTAATACAAATCATAAGCCAGCCTTTGGAAAAAATATAATACCAAATAAATTAACTGTCTATAAGATATCAAAAAGATGAAAACAATTGATTTATTTTAAAATTACTAACAAAATAGTACATAACAAGTTTTAAAAGTATATAAATAATATTACTATGAGTAGGTTAGTTTTAAACAATAATTAGACATATTATGAAGTATAAGTGGAAGGTTAAAAAACATCAATCGGAAATTTTAGGTATGATGTCCTTTGATTTCTATAATATAACTTGATGGACATAATATGCAGCTAAAATTTTCGAGCTATCATCTGCACACAATTGTGTAAGAGAGAAAGAAACTTTCAGGTATGTTTTTCTCTCTTTTACACATGCAAGACAATTTGGAATTTAGACATCATTCGCTAATTTTTATGAATATATAAGATATATCCATGTATGATTAGTTAAACAAGATAAATGGATTATTAAAAGGTTTGGAGTGCATAACTAAGTTCAACACTCATGAAATGTTTATTTAAATAACTCGATTTAGGCTAAAATATTAAGCACTTCCTACAAGCCTTTAAGTTAAATGTTCGTTTGACCGTAAGACTTATACACAAAATATGTCATTCGAACTAAAGTAATCAGTTTTTAGCGACCTTTTCCTTTATAGTTAACGTACATTAAATTTAATATCTTGTTTCTGAAACCATTATATTAGATAATAGTCAATTTTAAATATATTGTAGTCTTGGCAGAATGTAAACTACATGGACTTTAGCTACATATTTTTAATATGCAAAGCTTTATTCTTTTTTGTACAATATTACCATTAAAAGTGAATTATATATCCTTTAATGTAAATGTATCTTCAGTCAAGTGGGGTATAACATTTCACTATTAAAAAAAAATTTTTTTTATGCATTAGACACACGTTTCTGCGTAAGAACATTGAAAAAACCGTTAAATCTGTCACTTCGTTAACAAGCAGATTATAAACTTTAGCGTCACGACTGGGTTCTTTGCAAAGGGTGTGTTTATGTCCATTCAGTATAGTTTAGAGATTACTGATGATGTCAAAATAATACAAATATCAATCGGACATCTTAGGTATGTATTCCTATAGGATCTCAAAAGAACGTAAATATAAAATTAATAAAAGGGAAATAAATATTTTAACATAGTAAAACTTTTCAAAGAACTAAGTATTTATGGATTTTAACCAACGTGAAAATTGACTTTTTGTTAAATTTGTTGGCTATGAAAACGAAGATACATATCCGTAACTACAAGGGATTAATATTAATTCTGCGTCGTTAAAACAAATCTTTATATAAAGGCTATTATTATTATTATTATTATTATTATATTATTATTCCTATTTTAATTTATTTTAATAGAAAACGAACTTTCAAAAATATAAATTAATATGTATTAATTTATTAATAACAATTTTTATTCAATTCATGATGAAATATGTTGATATGAATGTTAAGTTTGTAAAACCCACCCATAATCGCCCTATGGTAATAAAATAAAAACATAATTTTAAATAAAAAAGTTAAGCTCAAATTTCAGCTGTTTTTAGACTCTTTAGGAGTGCTTTCCCACATCAGGACTCTTGGTTGGTTCACTCAGTCAAAACAAATTCCCGGTTTCTGTTTGGAGGAAAGGGGTGGAGGTGGTATGGGGGGGGGAGATCAACACAGACTGAATACTACATTTGTAGAAATAAAGGAAAATAATACTACAACCAAAAGAAAATATATAGTTATTGGAATGGCTTACCCGGGCGATAGGTCCAAGAACAATGGCACCAGGCCACATAACAGTGAACGTGTATTATCCCTAATCCCCTGCACCAGGTATACACAACAGTGTAATAATACATGCTACTTTACCAAGCCAGTTGTGTTCCAATTATACACAACAATATAATAATACAGGATACATTACCAAGCCAGTTGTGTTCCACGTATTCACAACAATATAATAATACAGGATAATTTACCAGGCTATCTATGTTCCAGGTATACACAACAATATAATACTACAGGAACCAGAATACACAACAATATAATAATACAAGATACCAGGACAGTTATTGCCCAGGAATACACAACAATATACTCTTAAAGGATACTTTACCAAGCCAGTTATGTTCCAGGAATACACAATAATATAATAATACAGGATACTTTGCCGGGTCACACCATATGGAAGGCCAAAACTATAAAACTTGGTATAATGAGGTAATAAGTCACCTAAACTTTCCTATTCTCAGACAAGATCAGACACCTTCCCGGGATCTCTTGGTGATCAGCTCACTGCTTAGTCATTGATCTAGGACGAATTATGTCTTATGTTGGTATCACCAGATCTCTCTCAGAACAACCAGTTCTATGAAATTTTTCATTTCAGTGTTGCAATTGTATACACTTGTAGTCATGGTTGTTTAAAAAAAAACTTCCATCTCATTCACAATACAAGCCACATGATCGATCCTCCTACTATACACAATTCTTCACTGGTGTATAATTTTACACAGTTTCACACGAAGTTCCCATTACGAATAGTTTAGTTGATTCATAGAACTTTGAGAACTCACCAGTTATATGAGTTGCAGATAATAATTATTCATATAATCTATTCCCTGAATATACGACAGCGGGTTGTGACTTTTTATCCATACTCACTGCCCTAACTCTCAACCACAACAACAAAACAAAAGCCCTCAGACAATCATTCTAAAGAACCAAGCCAAGCACATCAAACAAAAGTGAATGAATGGCCTCGCAACAAACCACTCCTCCAAGGTTAAACAAGAAATACCAATATGGAAGCCAAATACAGTGGATTCCGGTTAATTGGGGTAGCTATTTATTTGGGACAAAACTCTAAGAACAGAAACAAAACAAGCACAGTGGAACCAGGATAATTAGAACTTTAAGGGACCAGGAAGAAATTCGAACTATCCAAAAATTCGAATTAAATAAGTTTATTAAAAGGAATTTAAAAGAAACACAGTTAAGATCAAATCAAGATCAAAAACTGTTCAGAATTTCTAAAAAAAGTCAGAGATTTTAATCTGTTTTCCTGATTTGAGTCTCTCAGGAATGGTGTATGATTCTAATTGATTTATTGACTGGAAAATTGAATCACTTACATTGTGACTTTCAAAAACACAAAAAACGCCTGAATTCTTGGATATGGTCCGTGGCTTCTGCCTCACTCGGGATAGACCTTTACTGAACTACTGAATAATTGTCCTCTTCATAACCAGATGCTCCATCCTCAGCCTGGATGTTATTGTAGAGAACTTCGGGGACGATGTCCGTATCAGTAACTTCACCACACACTGCCACATCTTCATTCACGCTGACGAAGTCCACATAGGAGATAGCAGGATCAGGAGTGACTTTCTCCCAGTTGTCAATAGCTGGTGCAGATTCAGTCACAGTTTCTCCATAATTTTCTTTCCTGATAATGCCAGCTTTTTTAAAACAGTTCTTAATGGTCTCAACTTTCACTTGGTCCCACGCTTGCTCACACATTCTTGACGCTTGAAGAATATCAAGAGAAATTTTCTGAGTAAACAAATCTCCAGCAAGAATTTTTTTCAACCAACGATCGTTTGTAGAAATGTTTTAGGTTCTTAATTATTCCTTGGTCCATAATTTGAAAAACCGATGTCATATTTGGCAGGAAAACAATAACCTTTACATTTTCCAAAAGGGAAGCTCTGTTATGAGCACTGCAATTGGCAATGAATTAAAGGATTGTCCGATTTTTGTTTGCCAAACTGTTTGTGGACTTTTGAAAGCCATTTTTCAAACAGATCACCTGTCATCTATGCTTTTCTATTTGACTCGTATTCCACTGGCTTTGATTTTACATTTTTAAAGTAACGCGGGCTAGCAAATTTTACAATCATTAACAACGGCAGCTTTTCAGAACCACCTGTATTTGCTCCAACTAACAGTGTTGTTCGATCCTTACTAAGATTCCCCCACTGCACCGTTCACCTTTAAACGCAAGAGTTTTGTCAAGAGTACACTTGTAAAAAAGTCCTGTCTCATTGACGTTAAAAAGGTTTTATTGTTATATGCCCAGGACATATTTTATTTCAAGTATTCCTTCCAATTATCGGCTGAACGCACATAAACAGCACCACTTTCACCACATTCAGCGTTGAAGGAAATTTCGTTTCGTTGTTTGAATTCATCTTGCCACCCTGCACTTGCTTTGAAGTTTGTTTTTACTAATTGCGATGCGAAATGTTCAGCCTTTGCTCTAAGAAGAGGACCGCTCACTGGGACTTTCTTGTCTCGCCCTTGTTTGAACCCCTTCAGTATACAGTTGTCCACATATGGCTTTTTCAGTCCTCTTAATC
This sequence comes from Timema cristinae, assembly GCA_039000515.1. Classification (NCBI taxonomy): domain Eukaryota; kingdom Metazoa; phylum Arthropoda; class Insecta; order Phasmatodea; family Timematidae; genus Timema; species Timema cristinae. Next base: position 25,294,968 of record JBCFYV010000024.1, read on the forward strand.
TTTTCCTATCTTGTCCAGTCTCATTTTGATTGCACAAATATTTTTTTTGTTTGTTTTTAAAAAATGTTGAAAGTGTGATATGGGGACTTCCGAAGACCATTGGAATTTCTGATTTATCTTTAAGTCTATTTTATCACCGCTACTTTTTTGGCAAAAGTTAATGATTTATAGGACTGTGGTTTGGACAATGACATCACACACACATGACCAAACAAACATTACTGTATATTATGTACTAAACCAAAATAAATAAAAACTAAACAACAAAACAAAATAAACTCGCACGTCACAACAATATCGCTACGACCGAATCACTAAGAACAGCGCACGTAACAGCTCTAGAGGATCGACCTTGACTAACGGAGTACATACCTGTACGTGTAAACAAAGAGTTATGGATGAGTGGCGGAGGGGGTGAAGAAGGGTACTGACCGCGCTCCAAAGTCGCCTCACCTGTTTCCAAAAATATAACAACAAGGCACCGCAACTATAAGTAGGAAAACAATACTGCACAGTACATTACAACTTACGAAAAGTTCAAACTAACCAAAACAAAATTCAAACTATCCACGATTTTTTAACATTCTTTTAATACAACTTTCACGGGACTGAGCTAAAAATTCTAATCAAAGACGATTTAGAACTACGGAAGTTCGAATTAGTCAGGTTCCACTGTATTTACCTTGAATTTATTCCGCTAATTTGGGCTAACTCTCCGCTTAATTGGGGCAGTGAAGATAATGTAGGCTCACAAGCTCGTAGCATATCTATTCTACGGGCTGCAGCTGAGTTTGTTATTGTGAAATCATGCTGTGTATTGCGTTTGTTCTGTGGTGTGGCAGTGAAGGTCATGTTGATAGCGCGCTGGTAACATGGAAATTGTGCAAGCAGCAGCTGAGTCAGTAGAGTGAAATAGTGCTAGAACGTGGTAGTGTTGTTTGTTGTGTGTCGTGGTAGTTCTATTCTGTTTGACATTATGCTTGCTATATACAATTGTTTACGAGAACACTAAGGTATGTGTCGTGTATAGTTGTCCATTGTGTGGATTAATATAAATTAAAAACTGTAACAAACAGTGCACTAAGCTATGTTTTTTCAGCAAATTTAACGATCCTGTAAAGACGCCACGTAAAGATTTGACACACTTCGAAAAAATCGCTATTCTTGACCAGATAAAAAGTCAACCTCCTAACATCAGTCATCGTCAGCTAGCGGGGATAATTAAGGTGTCGAAATCTACAATTTCAAGACTGTTACAGCAACAAGAAAAACTTAGAGAGGAGTGGACATTTCACGTGTGTTCAAATAAAACATCTCATAAGTGAAAGAGGCAAGGCAAAGATCCAGACGTTGAGGATGCGTTAAATCAATGGTTTTCCATTGTAACTAAACGAGGTGTGCTTGTGAGCGGCTCTATGCTAAAAAATCAGATCAGAAGAGTTGGCCAAAAAGCTAGGTCATGTAAATTTCAAAGCAACGGATGGTTGGCTGTCTAGATGGAAGTGCAGACCTGACATTAGTTACAAAAAAAGCACATGGCGGGAAGGACAGTGCCGATGCTACGAACGCTGACTAATGGAAATCTGAAAAGCTACCTGAGTTGCTTAAAAAATTTAGTGCGGATGACATTTACAACGCCGATGAAACAGGCCTGTATTATCGTGCTACGCCGGATGGTTCCCTGAGCTATAAGCACATAGCTTAGTCCGGTTCAAAGAAATCAATGGATCGTTTGTGTTGTGCTGCTCAAACATGTCAGGAAGTGATAAACTCAAACTTTTGGTTATTGGTAAAAGTGCTAAACTTCGTTGTTTCAAGGGGATTACATTAGGCAGTTTACCATTTCATATTATGCAAATAAGAAGGCGTGAATGACCACATATATTTTAACGCGATGTCTAATGAACTGGGACGTGGAACTGCAACGTAAGTCCAGAAAAATTCTGTTGATATTGGACAACTGTACGGCACACCCTCATGTAGATGGTGTAAAAAAATTGAACTGGAATTTTTACCCCCTAACACTAAATCCCTGATACAGCCTATGGATGTAGGAATTATAAAAAAATTTTGAAGACGTACTATCGTGGAAAGCTGGTTAATCACATCCTTAGACACTGACATCATCTTCAAAAGCAATAGAAAATAGTGCAAATGTTCACTGTTAAAAGTGTACTTCTATCGCCGATAGCTGGCGAGGAATAAGCAGCAAAACAATTCAGAATGGTTTTGCTAAATGTGGTTTCACGACTAATTGTGATTCAGATGCCTTTATATGTACAGACAATGATATGCCTCTAGAATTACACCTCCAAAATTGTGAAGATTTTTATAAGCATTAACGATAATCTTCAATGCCACAATGAAAATTAATATGTGAGGATACAATTATTGAAGAAATTGCGGCAAAACACTCAGAGACAACAAAAGAATATATCGTACGGAACTCCGCATGGACTTTCTCGCTCTATTGTTTAAAAATGGAGATATTTACTCAAAACTCGTAGTATATGTGAAACGAAATAATAAACATTAGCAAACCCAAACATAAATTGCATTATACTTATGTAAAATATGTTTTGAGTCCCAGTTTTAAATTTTATAATTTTAATTTTTAAATGTTTGTACCAATAAAAAATATCGATTTTGGGTCCACAAGGGTCAACACTTCGTATTAAAACTAATTTTAACATTTTATTAGGTGTTGCACATCTTCAAGTCATCGCATTGCTATTAAATTCCTCATTTATAAATTTTGACCAATAAAAAATGTAAATATTGACAAATGACTCTAAAATGGAGATAGATAATTGTTATACAAACATCTATCTTAAGGGGTTTAAGGGAAAATAACATACACTTTTTGAAAGACTTACTTATAATTAATTACTCTATGGCAATAGAGAATTATTGCGTTAAAACTTAAAAAGTATCTCTTTACAACTAGAATTCACAAAATTGTATTAATATATTTACCAATATCTCAGAAACGGTTGTTTTATAAAAAGATATTTCATATAAAAGTTATTTTTATTTTTAATAGTACTACAATTTTGCAATGATAAGTTATTTAGTATCTCAAATAGTTGCGGAGATACGAACATTTCCGCTTCTGAAAATACACTAAGAGTCATTTTCATGGGAAAATGAAAATAGCCAGATTATTTATAATCTTAATCAACGCCTAGATACGAATTTTAATCAAAATAGTTAGAACAGATCTTGATAAAAATTGATTTTTTTCTCTTTTCACCCTTTATTAAACTACTCTCACAGACATACGTCATTGCAAAGACCACTTTTTAGGGTTCGGGGGGCTATGAGACGTCAACATCTATCAACATTTCAGGTTAGATTTTTTTTATGGACGCAATACTTTACCTTAGGTGTTTGAAAAGCTAAAAACTATAAGTATTTGCGTATAACTTGAAAGCTATTAGTTTTATAAAAATATTCTTCAAATAAAATATTTGTATTATAAATATATACATATTTTAAATGATAAGTAATTTCATATCACAAATAGCTTCGGAGATATGATAAAAAAATGAGAATTTATGCATCAAACCGGAGCCCTTAAAGTAATTTCACCGAAATAATTGAGGGTAGCTAATCTGTTTGTAATATTTATAAATGTTAAGCAATTAAATTTAATCAAAAAATTATAGCCGATTTTGAGAAAATCGACTTTTACGGTTTTTTACTTTTTGTAAACTACCCTTAACTTTAGGGTTAGATATCCAATTCCAAAAATCCCTTGGGGTAACCCTATAAAAACCCTATATACCAAGTTTTAGCCCGATTGGTAAATAGTTTAGGCTGTAGTTGGAGATACAGACAGACAGACGGAAATTCAAAACAACTTTTTCAGATTCGGGAGGTCATGAAACGTTGAGATTCATCAAAATCTCGAGTTTGATTTTTTTGACGATCACAATACTTTCTCTACCTGTAATATAGCGAAAAAATGAAAAGATGTTCACAAAAAATTCTATATTTATAAGGGATTAAGAGACTTTAATCTCCTGCCTCAAGAGGCAGTACTTCATTTTACATGTTTAAGGCGAGACTAAAAAAAATAATACTTAATAAATGAGTTAAGTCATCGTTTAAGTTCATAATATGAACAATATAAATTAATATAGTTTTGGTTGACTGATTTAGGTGTTTTGTTTATGTAACAACATGTTTATTCATGTATCTGTGTACCATATATATTGTCAACATAGTTATGCTATTTAAACTATTATTATTATTATTATTATTATTATTATTATTATTATTGTCATAGTAGGTACGCCAAATAAGAAGGTAATATGCATGTTTTTTAAAACATCCATGAATATATTTTATTATTAAATAGGCGGCTACGAATGTTAACATCCAGATTCAGAATTAATTTGGATTAATCTTTATACTATATCAATAAATAATGCTTGTATGGGACTAATATTGGTGATATACCACTTGATGATGAAGAAACGAAAAGCCAGAATGTAGACATCAAGGTGGTCTTAGATTATGACCACAGATAGGAGAAAAGTAGCTAAACTAGAAAGAAGAATAAGGATATGGAGGCTAAGCAATTAAGAGGAAAGCAAGCTGTATCTGAGAAAGGCAAGAAGCTCAATGCCCAAGGATGAGATGCAAACGGTAGAAGTGGAGTGTGAAAGGTTTAAGAAAAGTTTGATGGAAGCTGCAAAGGAGTTTGTAGAAGGACATGCGAAAAGATGGAGTGGAAGGAGACACCATGGTGAACGGACAGACGAAGAAAGCATTGGATGAGATTAAAAATGCCTTGAGTTGAAGTTTTAAGAATAGAAATGAGGAAACAGAGGAAGAATATAGGAGGAAGAAGAAAAGAGCGAAGCGAGTGGTACGGGAAGCCAGGAAGGATTGGATTCAAAAATGTACAGAAATACTGGAAAACGATGAGGAAGGAAGTAAGAAGGTGTTGTATAGCCAAGTAAGAAACAAGAGAAGAGCGAGGAAAATGAGATAGAATGATTTAATGAGTAATAAAGAACGATGAAGACAGGAGGAGAAGAAAAGAAACCACCTCTGGATGAAATGTTTTGAGAAGGTGTTCAAGCCGAAAGAGGAAAGTTATGAGAGTGAAACAGAGTAGAAAGAAAAAATAGCAGAAGTGGAGGAAATGGGTACCACATAGAAGGCGGTGGAGGGTGAATTAAGTAGGACGAAACAAAGAAAAGCACCGGGTATGAATGAACTGACTGTGGGAATGATAAAAGCTGCAGGAGAAGCAGTTATACAATGGTTATACAGGATGCTAAGTGTGATATAACGATATCAAGGTACCAGAAAACTGGAAGAAGGGGATTATAGTACCGATTTTCAATAAAGGAGTAAGGTGGAGGAATATATATGTGTGAATTATACAGGAGTAAAACTAATGCACCACTGTAAAAAATATCTGAGAAGATATTGAAAAAGAGAATAAGAATGAAAATGATATAAATGTAGAGAGAGGAATACCATGGATTTATGGAACATAGGCTTGCAATAGACTTGATCTTAGCTATACGACAGCTGATGAGAAGGTACGAAATTGGGAAGAACTTTGTAATGATATTTATGGATATGGAGGAGGCATATAATAATGTAGTTTTAAATAAAGTTTGGAAAGCGATGGAGGATGCTGAAGTTGAAAGAGAGTTTAATGAGAGTGACGAGCACGTACAATGATAACATGAGTTGTGTTAAAACGGAGAAGGGGTAGACGTAGTGGTTCCAAATAAGAAATGGAGTGAAGCAGGGGAGTGCTTTCTTACCACTACTATTTGTAATTGTAATGGAAATGGTCATGAAGAAAGTGGCAAGGAAACTCGGGGAGGAACGAATGGAAGACATGATGTTTGCTGATGACTTGATGATATGGAGGGAGAAGGAAGAGGGAACATAGAACAGGAATGGGATGAGGAAGTGAAAGAGTGTGGAATAAAATTTAGCATGGCGAAGTGTGAAGCGATGGTAATGACATGGAAGAAGATAAGGCTTAGGGAAGCTATAAAATTGGATGTAGAAGAGCTGAGAAAAATACACAATGTCAAATATCTTGGAAGCGCAATTGAGGCGAAGGGTGGGAGTAGAGAGGATCCAATAAGAAGAGGGCAGCAGGTGGAGTTGTTTTATATATGTGTAAGAGACCAGCTATGGAGAAAAGAAATGCCCCTGAAGAGTTAGGAAGTTATATGTATGGGGTACTTAGTACCATTGTCGCATATGCAGCAGAAACATGGACGACATTGATTGTAAGAGAGAGACTAGGAAAGGGGTGGCTGTGGGAATTAAGTTTGTGAGGCTCAAGTTCACTGTCACGAGAAGAAATAGGATAAGGAGTGACGTTAACAGGGAAAGAGTGGGAGTACAGGGAGTACATGAGATAGTAGAGGAAGCAAGACTGAGATTGTATGAGCATGCAATGAGGATGTAAAAAAGAATTATAGAGATGAATTATGTAGGAAAAAGACATAAAGAGAAGCTAAGAAAGTGGTGGGAGGAGCAAATATTATAAAGTGTGCAAGTGAAAGAAGAAGAAGAATGAAAGTAATTAAAGGAGAAGGAATGGTGGATGGATAGAGGAATATGGACGCATTTTACTAACCTGACCCGACCACAAGTTGGAAACAGTTGATGTTATTATGATGACTAAGCCTTTAAAAACTAGCAAAAGGAAAATAAATTTTACTTAATGTAGATGAAGCTCTAAGCATTTTGCATCTAACATTTCCTCCCTAATATAAGAACCTGTAATATCTATCACCAAAGAGAGATTTCTATATGTACTTTGTTTACCCTGAAAATTACCAGTCCTATCTTAACTGATTACACTATGACCCTTCTTATAAGCTGCACCATACTTGAAAGACAAGGTGGTCTTGAAGAGTACACCAGCAATATTCACGTATTATCAAATGGATTTTTTTTTGTTATATTAGGCTTGACAAAGTTTGTTTTGTTTGATTTCGTTATAAATGTTCTTTAATCATACGTATTATATTTTCTTTCTTTTTTGAAAGGTTAACTGGATCATCCTGGGAGAAGAAAAGGAGTAAAATAGCAGTTCACGTCCATCATAATAAGGTTTCCTAAGAATACATTAATAAGCTTTATTTAATGCAAAACAACTCTTAGGACTAACAGAATTTGTAAAACATTTTTATTTGTCCGGACACACATAAAACGTATACATTTATCAAATATCTAGGGCAAAAATATTCACGATTGCAATACTTTCTCTTGATATAATAAGTAAAAATTGGGTTGTTTTGTTTACATTTCACATCTATTTTCTTATTGGTAGCACTATTTCAAACCATTATGTGCTATCAATCTTCCTTATTTTACCACAGTCAAAGACTATTTCAAGAAATATCACAGCACTGAATCGATCCGCAAAGGTAAGAACCTAATACTAAACAAGAGGATCTTTTACAAGAATTTGTCGACCTCGGTTATCTCGGGTTAAGGTTCTCACCTCAGGACCCAATGTTCGTGGGTTCAAACCCAGTTGGGGTTCGAAGGATTTTTCTTGACGATAAAAATCCATCGGTCCCATATCGACTGTGGCAAGTAAAATAACCTTGGGAATTATATGAAAATACCTTTACCGGCAAAATTTGATAGACCTTTTCATTCTCACTCATGAAATTCTTGTGTACTGATATAATTAGTCTGTTTAGAAAGTTCATGTTAAATACCTCAAATAAAACAATACAAGCACTTAACACAATCAATCATTCTCTTCAACAAATACAACTCTCCTAAATTCTTTGTGTAACTTTTAAAGAGCTAAACCTAAATAAAATAATCTGTTAAAAAAATAGTTTGAGTATTCTTAGTACCAGAATGCTCAGGGGGCTATAATATATATCAACGGAAAGTATACAAGTGATTTAAAGCAACAAGTTTTGGATAAACATTTGTTTACTAGCCCAAAATATAAAAGGATGTACACACACCAACTCAAAAATAAACTAACTCTGTTATTTTTTTTTTTTTGTAAAATTAGCCTCAATGGATACAATATTTCGTGTCATTAATTAGATAAAATTACAAATTAAGTAAGTACACACATACTTCAGTGCTTAACAAGACAGAATGTAATTATTTTACTCGTTTTTGTTTTGAAAAACCCTCCTTCCTATACTATATATATATATATAATACCGTATCGAAAAAACCTTGCACACACCATTCCTAAATATATGATGAGTTTAAAGAGAAAAGAAAACGTGTTTCGTAGAAAAATATATATCATATCGTGGCTTTCTGACGGCCACGTTCACGAAGAAAAGAAGTCTTTCGTGTCGTGCATACTTGAGAAGTTGGACCGGGTTTGTTCGGACTCTCCCCCTTTTTCAACCCCTTGTCAACCCTTCAAGTATTCATTGTTTCACATCAATAAGTTACACGGCTCGTAATTACAGAGGAACTCACACTTCCCAACGTTTAACACGAATATAAGTTTCATTCTCCTCCCCCCCCCTCCTCCCCCTCCCCCCTCCCGACTGATACGTCACTCTGGAGTATAATGTCACATGTATCTTTAATTGAATGTCTTGGTTGACGGGGAGGTTTTATAATAAGTTCTATCTTATTCAAATATGCAGTTTTAGTAAGATCAGGGCGAATTTCGAGCATTATACCCGGGTCATTATGACTCTTTCACCATCTTGTCATAGAAACATATGCACATATTTTGATATATACACATAAGCTTATTACATTGGGTGGCTAAATTTTTAGTTACACTCTCATTTTCATCCCTATTTAAGATTCAGCCAATTATTATACTAATATTTATTTCTGCACATCTTTTGGTATTTTAATGCCAGCATAGTTGGCAACACTGAGATATGGCATTAGTGGGTTATAGAAGGGATATATCCGTCATTCGGACGTGAAACGCCACACATTGCACTAGTGAGGTTAAGTTGGAATATCTCAGAAGTTTCTGCGCTGTTTAATCGTTACAACCACCCCCAAAGAAAGATTGCAGCCCTTACAAATCTTTCCACCATACCAGTGGGCCGAATCAAGGCTAAACTTGAACAAAATATACCTTTAGGAAGCAAGATACCTGGAAAATGTGGAAAATTACTTAATCCTCGAGGCGAACGCAAAATTCATGACATTTGCCTAGAAAACTGGAGGAAATGCAACAGGATACTGACGGAAACCATAAATGAATCTGGTGTTATTATTTTTCGTAGACCAAACCAAACGTCGTGTCGCGGAGTTAGGGTTCAAATGTTTGGTAGTTTATTTTTATAATTAGTCGATTCCTTTAGGGTAGCTAATATTGAAAAACATTCTATTTACTTTTATACATAGATTTCAGAATTTCAATAGAAGTAAATAGTGAATATTTCCCATCAAATCTATAGTTGTTTTCATGTTTCTGTCCCAAACAACCTCAATTATTTGACAAGAAACGTGTATATTAATTATTAATATGTAACGTAATAAAATCTCAAGATAACTCTTCAATATGAATTACTGAACAGCTTCTTTACAGCACATTAAGTGTGTGAACATTTGCAGTTAATTAATTATCTATATTATTTATAAGCTAAATTATCTCTCAGCTCTGGGGGAATAGCTGAAGGATGGCATCGGTAATGAGACAATTGTCATGAGTGAGTACTCAGAGTACCCATAATTCCCGAGCCGTATAAAATAGAAAGTTCACTCCTATTAGCACTCAAATACCCTTTAAAATCTTATGACCGGCCGATGACCACAACCGATGAAGAGGGAGATATACATTTCCGCTGCAACTTTTGACTAGAGATAAAATCCGTCCAGTTTGTGGTTATGAAGGGGTGTTTGAGGGTGGGGGTGACGAGGGGATCTATTTAATTTTCAAGTAGCATTCAAAGCTATTGTTGGAGCGTGATTTGGTGCACTGACCATAACGAAACCACAATAATGCAAAGTCACTTTACTAATGGAAATGAGGGAGAGAGTGGCTTAAACAGCCAATACCAGGTGGGCTTTTATTTCTTTAGATTATGGTCCACTTAACAACCCCCCCCCTTCTACGCCCCACCCCCCACTTCCTCTTCGTAGGTACAATAATAATATGCTACTGTTTCCTGCCAATCACAACACAGGATTAATTTGGTTAAGTACTGTACGTTGGTTTCACTGATAGTAATACTTATGGAAAGTATTGATTAAAATTAATCACTCATTTGATCATACGTTTTAAGGTGTTAGGTTTTCAAAATACTGAATTGTTGATTACGAAGAGTTCAAGGTTCAAATTTGGGCTGAATATATTGAGCTATTTTTGGTTTACATATATGTCTTATAGCTATAATTTTTCAATCCTCTTTTTATGCTTATGTAGGTGCAATTAATTTTAACAGCCTTTGTAGTTACTGACCACTTATGTCATTTAATGGTCATAGTTACTGGCTACTGATCTAGAGGTACCGGGATGGATCCTCAATGCCCACGTATTTTCTGTGAATCAATTTGGCTGCAACGGGGTCAACTCAGCCTCATGAGGACAAAGGCTCCGACCTAGAAAACTGAGATTAAAGGTCGGAAGTTACGCTATGCTAGCCACATGACACCCTTTATCCGCAAAAAAGTTGGCACCATCTTCGCCAACAGAGTGTGGCGGCTCTGTTGGTATGGCTTGACTTTGGGCTGTCGCCATGACGTTTTTTTCTCTTGTTCGTACCCATTAGATTAAGAAGCCGTTAGTAGTCATGTTGATAAACGAAACACAATGATGCAAACAAGTCTGTTGTGTTGGTTAGCTGCTACCACACCTTTACTTGTATTATTTGCTCGTAGAACATAATTAAATATTATGGTGATCACTACCGAGCGCTGAGACATGGTTGCAAACGTCTAGGAAATCCCGAGTTATTTAAGAATATTCCAAATTATGGTCCCCCTAAAACGGAAGTTAAATGTTTTTACAGGATTAAAAAACTTACATTTTTAGTTTTAAAGTTGAAACAAAAACTACGAAAAGGGGAAATTGCCTCATTTTTAACGACTCCTAACACTAAATGTCGCATTATTGAATTTAGAGTGTATGGTTATAAACATATATACATCCTTGTTCAAAACTAAATATAACTTTTACTTTCTCGCTATCTTACAGGTAGAGAAAGTATAGTGATCGTCAAAAAATCGAACTCAAGATTTTGATAAATCTAGACATTTCATGACCCCCGAATCCAAAAAAGAGGTTTTTGACTTTCTGTCTGTCCTGTACCTTCCAACTATAGCCTAAACTATTTTACCTATCAGGCTAAAACTTGGTATCTAGGGTTTTCATAAGGTCGCCCCGAGAAGATTTTGGAATTGGATATCTAACCCAAAATTAAGGGTAGTTTACTAACGGCAAAAAGAGAAAAAGTTGATTCTCTCAAAATTGGTTCTAACGATTTTGATTAAATTTCATTTATAAATATTCCAAACAAAATGGCTTCTCTCAATATTTCGGCAGAATGACTTTAAGGGCTCTGGTCTGATGCGTAAATTAACTTTTTTTATAATATCTCCTAAACTATTTGAGATATGAAATTACTTACTGTTACAAATATGTAGGTCTCTTTATAATCTAAATATTTTATAAGAAAAATATTTTTATAAAACCAATAACTTTCAAGCTATACGCAGATATAATGTTTTAACTTTTCAAACACAAAAGGTAAAAGTATTGCGACCGCAAAAGAGAATCTAACCCTGAAATGTTGATGGATGTTTACATCTAAAGACCCCAAATCCTAAAAAGTGGTCTTTGTAATGACGTCTGTCTGTGTGTTTGTTTAAACTTAAAATTAAGAGTAGATTTTAAAAAAGGGCGAAAATAGAAAAAAATCGATTTTCTCAAAATCAACTCTAACGATTTTGATTCAAATTTGTATCTAGTTTTTGATTAAGATTATCAATAAACTGTATATTTTCCTTTTACCTGAAAATGAATTTTAGGGTACTTTACAGAAGCAGAAACTTCCGTATCCTCGCAACTATTTGAGATACTAAATAACTTATCATTGCAAAATTGTATTACTATTAAAAATAAAAAACTTTTATATGAAATATATTTTTCATAAATCCAACAGTTTCCTAGATTATAACAAATATATTAATACAATTTTGTAAGCTCTAGTTGTAAAGAGATACTACTTAAGTTTTAAACGCAATAATTCTCCAATGTCATAGAGTAATTAAATATAAGTAAGTTTCCTAAAGTTTATGTTGTTTTTCCTTAAACTCTTAGTAGAAATGTTTGTACAACAATGATCTATATCCATTTTAGACCCAATAGACAATATTTACATTTTTTATTGGTCAAAATTTATAAATGAGAAATTCAATAGCAATGCGATGTCATTAAGATTTGCAACACCTAATATAATGTCGACATTTTTAAAAGGAAGTCCAAATTTTAATACAAATTTTTGACCCTTGTGAACCCAACATTGATATTCTTTATCGGTCCAAACATACAAATGAGGACATTAATTCTTTAAAAACAAAATCATAAAATTTAAAACCGGGACTCAAAATAAAAGTTTTACATAAGTATAGTGCAATTTATGCTTGGGTTTGCTAGTGTATATTATTTATTTTCACATATATTACGAGCTTTGAGTAAATATCTCCATTTTCAAACAATAGAGCGAGAAAGTCCATTCGGAGTTCCGTACCATTTATTTAATACAAGGTGAAAACAATTAAAATAATGATTATAATTATTGAGAATTATTTTAGTGGTGTCCACGCTATATTAAATTTCTAGTAGATAAAATATACATTGAATAATACTAGCCCGCTTCAGTGACCGAAAGGTCTAAGGAGTCATACTCGTGCTAGACTGGCCTGCTGAAGACTGGGAGAGAATGGGGTTTGAATCCCAGATGGGTCTACTGAGTTTTTCCTAAATGGTTTCCTACCCTCTTTCCATGCAAATGTGAGTATATTACTTCTAAGGTGCTTCCTTCCTCATCACTAACCCATTAGATTAATTATCATATATGCGTATGAACTGAACATGTAGTAAGATGTGGGGATTAAAAAAGAATAAGCCCTAAAACTAATGATATTATTAATAAATTAATCTCTGCATCTGTCAGTTTTTTTTAGCGCCACGTCTTACTAACCATTTGAGGTATACGCTTATATACTAATTAAACTAATGGGTCAGGGGCAAGGAAGGTTTAATTTAGAGGAAGTGTGTCCGCATTTGCGTAGAGGGAGAGAGTGGAAGCCAATTTATGAAAAAACACCCTCAATACACAAAACTGGGAAACGAACACCGATCTACCTGTCATCGGCAGTCAAGTCTGTTTTGAGGGCGATGTATTAAAGCTGGGGTTCACAAATATTTTTTGACCGAAGGAGCCCTTAGACCATAAAAAATATGTGCTGGAGCCCCCATATAATTTATGCAGTAATTTTATGAATATTAAATAACAACAGTTAAATTTTACAAGTATAAAACAAACGTAAAATTTCACATGCTCTTGCTGTTCCGCCTTTAGCAAATAAATGTACTTTATTCAGTTTTGAAAAAATTGTGAATACTAATTATTGATTTACTTTATAGTGTTACAAACCCTTAAAGAATATTCTAAAATTGCCCCATGGAGCCGGAGATAACTGTGACGGGGCCCTTGGGCTTCGCAGAGAACAGTTTGAATAACTCTGCCTCAAAGCACGCGGCCGCAGAACAGAGTTATGCCCTTAACCCTTTCAATTTTCTATAAGAGACTGTCTCAAGAACGTTCAACCAATAAATCAATACAAGTTTAGAGCCCGCTTCGGTGGCCGCTTGGTTTAAGGCGTCACTCTCGCAATAGACTAGGATGCCAATGATGGGGATATCAAGATTAGAAACGGTCGGGTACACTGAGGATGGTTTTCCTTAATTAGTTTTCCAACATACGTCCATGAAAATGTGGGTACACTGCTTCTAAATTCAACTTTACTAATCCCTAATACATTAGCGTAGTTAGTAAACGGCCGTATAACCCGATCGAATAGTAAGACTTATTGAAAAAAATAATTTTTTTTTCTTCAACCAGAGAACGTATCGACCAAGTGCGGTCTTATAAGTTCTTAACTTGACACAGTGGTATTGGAATTGGTTTATTAGTATCTTAAAATAATTATTTTCAATTTTGTTGTATATTTTTAGATATGGTAAAACACTAAATCTAATTGTTTTCTAAAGTAGACTACATAAAACCGCACCTTGATACGACGCTTTGTTCAATCTTTATTACCTCCCTAAATCAGGTGCTATCCGGGGGAGTGAGACGGTTCTTTTAAATCCCCCTATAGCCAAATCAAGCTCGGTATGTGGAAATATATGTTTTCATGCTGACGAGTGTCCATTGTTTCAATTATAGCTGTCCATACGGAGTAAAATAACACGTGGGTGTAAGGAGATATATAGGATATTAATGGGTGGTAGGTGAAAAGGGGTAAGGGTGGGGGAGAGGGCTGTAAGTCATTGAGGTCTGGGACCTCAAACATGACTCAATCTGGGGGCACCTGCCCCCCCCCCCCCCCTTGCACTGTCCACGCTTTGCGGTGCAGATGGCAAAACTCCCTTTACCACTTCCGGTGTACCGGACTGGACTTACCTGCTCACACATGCTAGGAATACACGCTCCACAAATATCCCACTTCTTCAGAACGGGATTAAATTATTATTATTATTATTATTTATTATTATTATTATTATTATTATTATTATATCATTAGCACCGCGTCTTACTACCCGTTCGGGTTATACACACTTACGCTAATGTGTAATGGTAGGGTGATTGTGAGATGAAATGAAGGACCTACAGTTTAACGTGGAATCCGAACCACGATGGAGGCCTGGCATTCCCCACATTCACAAGATGTCTTGTCAGAGGTGAAGGAAGGGTTTGGTAATCAGATAAATCTGTGCCGGGACCGAGGATTGAACCCCGGCCGCCAGCACAGAAGTCTGACACCTTACCCCTAGACCACCAGGTCACCTACAACGGGATTAAAAGTAAATAAGAAAACACATTGGTGGTCAGTCGGCATAAATGTCGGTATCATTTCTATCTACCATGACATGATTAAAAAAAAAAGAATCATCAGTGCTCCTGTGGACAAGGCGCTAGTATCATCTCGTCTGGTTGACCCGTGACGTGGAGGTCAAGGTTCTAACCTCGGTTGAGTGTACAGAGGTAGCTTGCACTAAACGGAATTTCCCGCCACTTCACGCAAATTAAGGTACATTTACATTCAATTCTACCCTCCTTAGTAATAATAAATTAGTGTAAATATTCTTACAACACAGAGAAGTATTAAGATGCATAGCACAGATAAATTAAACATGTATATAAATATATATATATATAATTATATAGATACATGTTATATATATAAAGTATACATATATATATATAAATATAAAATATATGTTCAATCTATAGGGCCTAGTATATATAAATAGATGTAAAGTGTTAGAGATAGTTCCAGTTGTGTGATAAAAATACAATATGTTGGAAAACCTTTTAGAGTTTGGTAATGTGAGAGCCAACATCTTATCTAGTAGATTATAAGTGATTATGAATTCTGAAACGTTTAAGATTGTTGATTTTCAATATTTTATTCCATAAGAAAATTATTTGAAAGTATTTTTGGACAAAATAGGAAATACAAAAGGTATAAGACTAATTAAATTTAAATAAAACAGAGAACATTAAATAGATTAAAAAAAATCTTATCCTGGGTAAGCTATTTACTGTGGTAATTATATAATACAAGTCCGGCACCTTAGCCCATTGAGCTAGAGGTCCCGAGTTTGATTTCCGGCAGGGCTGGTAAATTTATTATTGATGAAAATATGGGTTCATCCTTTACATTGATGTAATGTATGTCATACGAATTGATAAGGTAGACCGCTTTGATGGTCGAATGGTTTAATGTATGGTCTCCCAAACCTTTTAGACCGACAACAAAACAAACAAACTGGAGCCATCATACAATTTTTACACTAATACTATGAACTCAATAATTACAACAGCTGTTATATTTTACACATATAAAAGTATAAAACTAACGGAAAACATCATATGCTATAAATGCGTATTTCACAAATGTCCTTTATTCAGATTTGAAAAAAAAAAGTTGGTACTACAAAAGGTATTTTTTAGTTTGAAAAACCAATGAAGAATATTTTAAAATTGTCTCATGGATCCTGAGATAAGTATGGCGGAACCCAGTTTCAAAAACATTGGTCTAAAGCGTCACTCTCGCAATAGACTGGACTGCCAATGACGGGGATTTTGGAGTTCAAATTCCAACTTGTTGTCCTGAAGGTGGTTTTTTCCTAAAGGTTTTCCACACTCTCTCAACGAAAATGCGAGTACACTTCCTTTAAATTCCACCTTAATCATACCTAACAAATTAGCGTAATTAGTACAGATACGTATAGTTTGAATGGATAGTAGGACGTGGTGACAAAAAATAATAATTGTAAAGAGTTTAATTAACGAGTTTTTGATTTATAAGGCTACGATGAAAGGATTTTTTTGCATAGAGAAAACAAACTTAATAAAATTATATATTCATTGATTATTTGAAAATACTTTCAAATAATTGTAAAGAAACATAGTATATTATAGCAACAAGCTGGAAAATTTTATAATTCATATTGAAATTACATCTCTTATCCACCATTTACAATGAATTAGGTGACCTGGTGGTTTAGGGGTAAGGTGTTGGACTTCTGTGCTAGGGTCCGGGGTTCATTCCTCAGTCCCGGCACAGATTTATCTGATTGTCAAACTCTTCCTTCACCTCTGACAAGACGTGTATTAATCACAACTTGTGAATGTGGGGAATGCCAGGCCTCCACCGTAGTTCGTATCCCACTTTAAACTTTAGGTCCTCCATTTCATCTCACATTCACCCTACCACTGCACATGAGCGTAAGTGCGTATAACCCGATCGGTTAGTAAGACGCGGTGCTAATACTAATAATATTAATAATAATAATAATAATACAATGAATTAATTTGCGCTGGGCATGTTGTCAGGATGTCAATATCATTTAGTCTATCTTACCGTTGATGGGTAACCAGGGTTTGATTCATGACCAGGTGTTCTAAGGGTGGTTTTCCTTAATTGTGTTGCACACTACCTCCACGAAAAATTCGGGTATATTCCCTATAAAATCTGTCTTCCTCATCCCCACCAAATTAGCGTAATTAATTTTTATGCGTATATCCCAAATAGCCGAAAAAAATATCATTTAATGATGTTTTAGAATTATATTTTTTCCATAAATTTTGAATACCCATTTGGATCATATAAAGTAAACTTTCTGAACCAACTTATCATATCAGCACACGACTTAATAACTAGCTTAAATTTACAACATACACAACATCCAGCCCCCAGCCGTTAATTTACTAGACCTAATGAGAAACGGGGGAATCCACAATTAACTAACAATACATTTTTGGTCATGCCGAGTTTCGAAACTGGTATCCTTGGCTTAGTAAGAAGACACGTTACCACCGAGATAAGGATACGAACTGCAAACCTTTATATTAATTTTGCTAATGTGATATGCATGAGGATGACAGAATTTTTTTAAAGGAAACGTATCAGCATTTGCGTGAAGGCAGAGTGTAACCAGTATGGAATCGAATCGAAGCCATGACATCCCCGTCACAGACAAACCAGATTAAATGAGCTTGAAATATTGGTCGCGTGCTTACCATTACGGATTATTATCCATTTCTGATTACCATTTGCTATCTTCACAATATTTATTCAATCATATTAAATATATTTGTATTGTATATATTATGACACATTGAAATCATAGTTCTTCACGTAACTGTAATATATATATATATATTGTTATACAGTATGCTATATTTATATAGTACAGCTATGTTAAAAACTATGATTTAAATATGTCATCTCTTTTGTAGACATAAACTATTTTTAATTAATTTTTTAATTTTTATATACTAGTAGAATTACCCGGCGTATCGTGGCTACCCTGGCAACGCATTATTTGCTTCAAACACAGAGAGAAAAATATTTCTTCATTTTATTTATTCCGCCCCAGTTTTTACATAATAATTAAGAAAATCAAATACAAATTTTAAAATTCCAGCTTCAAGGTGCAAAATGTTCGTGCACGACGGCTATTAATTTTAAAATTGCAGAACTCTGCTCGTGACAAATATCGCGCAAAGCTCATGACACACACACACACACAACACACACACACACACACACAAACTCTTTATTTTATTACTATAGATAGATATATGCTATATACTAATATAATATATAAATGCTACATAAGTGTGGTGACCTGGTGGTCTAGGGGTAAGGTGTCAGACTTCTGTGCTGGTGGCCGGGTTCAATCTTTGGTCCCGGCACAGATTTATCTGATTTCCAAACCCTTCCTTCACCCTGACAAGACATCTTGTGAATGTGGGGAATGCCAGGCCTCCACCGTGGTTCAGATCCCACGTTAAATGTAGGTCCTCTATTTCATCTCATAATCACCCTACCATTACAAATTAGCGTAAGTGCGTACAACCCGAACGGGTAGTAAGACGCGGTGCTAATAATAATAATAATAATAATAATAATAATAATAATAATAATAATAATAATAATAATAATACATAAGTGTTAAGTATGATCATGTATATGCGGTTAAGTGTCTGAAAAAGTACTGGCCTTAACCTCACTTAACTAAAGACGATATTATTATTTAATAAATTGGCGACATTTCAGTCTATTTTTCCCGTTTGTGTGTGCCAGTTTAATCTTGCGATGTTTAGTAAACGTGATGCCGGTGTAAACTTATCTGCGAGTGTGTCGGGACAATGTCAACACTCAAAGATCTCGTATGGGGGGAAAGGGTAATTATATCTCCCTGGCAGGGCTTATATCCCATTGTTCAGGTAAAACAAACGTTGCCTTGTATCGGTGAAGAGAATAAGCTCCCCACTTGATAGACAGCCGAGTTTGAGGACAATCAATAGAATAATACCCCCTACCAACCCACCCATCTTTCACCAACTTCGCAATGTCATTCACTTCCCCTAATGGTTACAACATTAAATAGAAAGGATTCAAAAACGTATCAAATATTCGGAAAGAAGCACAGGATATTTTAAGGAGGGAAATGAATAATCCTACTCCCTAATAAAGTTATAGATTAATATTCTACTATATACAATTAATTATATGATGCGTATAACCTGTACAGGTACACAAGGTGATAAAAATTATTTTTATAGGTCTATTATTAAAATGAAATACACTTCTGTGGCCGCGTGGTATAACGCGCTACTCTTGTAGTAGGCTAGACTACCGATGACGGTAAGATCGAGTTCAAATCTCACTCGGGTGTACAGAGGGTGGTTTTCCAAAATGGTTTTACACTCTCCCTCCATGAAAATGCGAATACACTTCCTTAAATATAACCTTCCTAATCCCAAATCCATTAGTGTGATTAGTACATAAGATTATAATCCAAATGGGTAGTGAGACGTGGTGCTAAAAAATAAAATAAAATAAAAAATAAAATGAATAGTTTGTCTGTCTGTTTGTCATGAGCATTGCGTGACATCTACCTCTCGCAGAGAGCTGTATTTAAAAAATATTATTAATCACCACGTCTTACTACCCGTTCGGGTTATACGCTTAAGTACTAATTATTACGCTAGTGGATTAGGAATTGGGAAAGTTGAATTAAGAGGAAGTGAACCCACGTTTGTGTAGAGTGGAGTGGAAAACCATTTAGGAAAAAAAACACCCCCAGTTCACCCGACCGAGATTCGAACCTTGATCTCCCCGTATTTGGCAATCAAGCTTAACATGAAACTAGCTCGTAAGTTAACTACGCCACCGAGGCCGGTTATTTAAAAATTAGTAGCTCCCGTGGACAAACATTTGTACTTCAAAACTGGAATTTAAAATTGTTGACTATAGGCCTATATCTATTTTTTAAATTTATTAAAAACTGAACCGGAAGAAATAAAATAAATAAGTTATTTTTATCTGTTTGAAGCAAATAATAGAGTTGGCTTGGTTAACCACAAAGAGGCCAGGTACTAGAATAATTAACTCAAGCCTTCTTATAGTTCCATTAATCGTCTGATTCCTATCTTAGAAAGTAAACTCTTAAATTCTTGTTCAAGGTGAGATATCAGGGAGCTTCAGCTAAGATATACTCTGATTCTGGTCCTAAAGAACATCATATTCAAGGGAACTGCAAGGCTACTATTGGGAAACAGCGTTGTAATTCTCTCGTTTCATCTGGTCAATCTCTCCTCAAATATAAAACAAGTTTCGCAACGCTGGTTAGTCGAGGTTGCCAGTAGCTCCTTCTTACCCCAGCACACCACCTTCCGACATAACTGAGAGCGAGGAGATTTGGCAACGATTAACTGAGAGAGAGCGAATATAAAGCTTTTCTCCAAGACCTGCAGTTCTCTCAGAGGTGATATTAGGTGTAGTGAATCTACTCAAAGTTATTCATACCCTAAGTAATGTGATTCACTTCTTTAATTTGATAGATATTACTAATACCTATAAAATAACATTAATACTCAAGTAAAATGTTATCAATGTTGACCACAAAAAAATTAGGTTTATATTTTATAAAACTGTTTCACTCTAGGTTCAGAGTAAACGTATATTTACTACTGTCTATTAACAAAAAACTTCTTTAGAAAAAATAAATAAAACATTGCTTGAGTAGATACAATTTGTTTAATTTACTAAATGAGGCAATCTCAAAGTTATTGAATATTTGCTTTGAGTAATCACTTCATTTGACTAGGATTTAATCTCTTCGTTCATACAGTTTCTATTAAAATGTCACTTTGCCCACGACCTATTCAAGAACTGCTGAGATAAAAACTAAACGTGTCTACTTTAATAATGTTTTACTTATTTTGACCAAAAAGGGGCTCGGCTATAAAAACTGCAAAAATACTGGAATTAAGTTGTGAGTGTAGGGTACGCGAGTAAAGGACTGCGTTTTTGCAGTTTTTATGGCAAAACTTTATTTTTTGCCAAAATAACTAAAACATTGCTCTAGTAGAAACATAAAGTTAAATTTTTTCTGCATGTTGATATCAACAGTTCCTGAATATCTGTCATAAGCATAGCAGTATTAGATGAGAATTTTTTTTAGATGGACAGAAAAAGTTGTGATTAAATTCTAGGACACCCATGGCAAATATTCAAGAGATTTTAAGGTCATCATGTGAAGAAAATTAAATTCCATGTTTGTACTGGAACGATATTCTATTTATTTCGACCAAAAAAAGTTTTGCCATAAAACTGCAAAAATCATGGCCTTTTCTCGCGTTCTCTTTCATTCCATCTTAATTCTCGTTCACTTTCACTCCCTGTTTGTCTTTACCTAATTTTGAGTTCCTTGTCGTGGCTATACGGTTTAAGAATAACAATGTAATAGCCTAATTTTTTACTTATTATGGCCGTTCATAAAAGTGTCATAAATTACTTAATCTAAAGGGTTCAAAGAAAAAGGGTAACTTAAAAAATTGCAACTGAATTAAAGTAAAAAGAAATTGTGGACAAGTAACATGTGGAAATGACAAGTAACATGTAAAAGCCCATCCCATAGTGAATAAGGTATGTCTTCGAATCCCAAAACACCAATCAATGGAAAAGTCAAACTAGATGAGCCTTACATACAATCCGTGTGTCCACCAGTATGGATTAAGAGCTATTTAAAAAAATTAAAATGACATGACTTCGCGTTGGGTAAATACTCTGACCCAGGTTTTTCTTATAAAGTGGGGCCTTGGTGTGTGTGACATTTTGGTGGAATGTATATCCCTCTTTACCTGGCGATTAATTTTAAAGTTGACATTAAGGTGTTAGAACAGCCGAGAAGAAACCAAGTAAATCTATAACATTCCTGGGCAGAACTTTCCAACATTTGGAGAACAAACAGGTGCGGAGTAAAATACAAATACTTTTAAAATGTGTGTTGTGACCCCCACTATTATATTACATCATACTTACTATTTACAAAGATTCATTCTAACTTCTACACCAGTTAACTTTCGTTACCCAGAAATTTAGATATTAACGATCAAACAAAGTATGTGGCTTTCATAATTTTTTTAGAGTGGAATATTTAAACTTCTAATCAATGTTTACAAGTCTTTGTATGTATTAAGATATATAAAATAGTTTTCTATTCATCCGAGAAAACACCAAACTCATGTATTATTATAGGGTTCACTAATATTCGACCTAAGCGCAACATCTAATTAACAATATCTCAGATACCTAGGTTTGTTTTTCGTGATGGTGCTAAAGGAGTTATTTGTTTATTCCGTTTTATATACGAGGCAAATCTTTTAAATCCCAGTCGAGCTTCATTCTCATAGACTAGCTCATTTTGTAATGGTCTCATGTTGAAATTTATTAAAAAAAAATGTAAGTACCTTTTTATAATTTATAATGTTGTATTTTATGTAGTGCACTCATATTTTATACTCAGCATTTTCATTTTGACCTAAAAGTGAGGCCAGTTGGTCATTGAAAGGTTACACTTTTTATTCAGATATTATTTGTATTCTCTTCTATGAGGATTTTATTGTTTTTTTAATCATTGTTTTTTAAGGCGCTATTTACCTTTATGTGTCGATATGTATTATTATTATTATTATTATTATTAGCACCGCGTCTTACTACCCGTTCGGGTTATACGCACTTACGCTAATGTGTAATGGTAGGGTGATTGTGAGATGAAATGAAGGACCTACAGTTTAACGTGGAATCCGAACCACGGTGGTGACCTGGCATTCCACACATTCACAAGATGTCTTGTCAGAGGTGTAGGAAGGGTTTGGAAATCAGATAAATCTGTGCCGGGACTGAGGATTGAACCCCGGCCGCCAGCACAGAAGTCTGACACCTTACCCCTAGACCACCAGGTCACCCTTGTCGATATGTAGTCTAATATATATGTTGTATAAAAGTGGGTTTTTAGACCTCCTGGAACTATACTTTTGTGAGCTCTGAAATCAACTTGACCCAAATTATTTTCTTTTGTGCAACGGTAAGAAAAAATCTCTACTAAATCGGGATTAGAGCCCAAATATCTTAGAGGTGTTTAGTATTTGTAAAAATCACAATGCTTCAACACTCTTGGATATGTATGAGGATCTTCAGAGATATTGGCTCAGAAAACTTCCCGCAAATCCCTCCTTCTTTCTCTAAGCCGTAGGAATTTGAGCCAAAGAAATATTTTTGTCACGGCGTCTTAACACCCCTTTGGGCTATACTTATATATTTTAACTACACTAATATGTTAATGATAAGGAAAGTATATTTTAGAGGAATATACCCGAATTGCGTGGAGGAATTTTGGGAAACCATTTAGAGAAAACCACCAAAATACTTCCTACCAACCTTGACGCTTTTGACTCCGGCGGCATTTGCTTCATATTCTAACTGGAATATACCATAACTTTGATCATGCAGTCCAAGGAATCAGGCTATGATTTAAAGAATCATCACAATACACTGATAGGATAGTCAAGTCTCGCAGATTACGGTGGGCAGGACATTCAGAGTGATTGGAAGATTCTAGAACCTTCATCTCTGGCAATCCCAATGAAAAGATAACTTTGGGAATAACTAGAAGCATATGGGAGGATAATATTAAAATAAACCTGAGGGAGATAAGGCGTAATGAGATAGACTGGAAAGAACTAGCTTGAGATAGGGATAGGGTGTCATGAGGGGGATTGGATAGAACTAAATATAGTAATAGGTGACACACTTTTATAAGTGCGGCAATGAACTTTCAAGTTCCTGACGTCTTATAGCAAGTACATAGTTAAGTAAATCTTTAAAATGAGTATAGCATGTTATATATTAAATTATAATATAATCTCTAAAATGTTTAGAGCATTTTGTAGATTAAATGATGGAGTCTCTAAAATGTATATAACTTTTGTAGATTAAATTATACAGTCTCTAGAATTAAATAGAACACGTGGTGGAAGAAATAACAAAGTTTAAAATAAAAAATACTGTTTTAATGATCCAATTTCGCTATAATCAATAGAATAAGCAAGAAAGCAGCTCTTCGATGATTGGTCAAGTTCTAACATAATCTGGTAACCAACATTCCTGTTAATCATCCTTGAGGGGGCAATTGAAACACGTCTTTCATCACCCTGTTTTCTAAAATTAGTTTAATTTAAACTATTGATTTATTTTGCTCGTTTGTTCTTAAGAAATGTTTTGTGTAGAATATGACCTTACCTCTCCAAACATTCTAGTTTCTATAAATCTATGTGGCTGGATTATAAGGTCATATTCTCCTCCGCAACTCAAGGGATTATGACGTTCTATTAGGAAAACATAACATACAAAAGTTTACATTATGAATGACTAATATCACTGTACACTTTACGGGTCCATACCCCCTCCAATCCCCTATTGTCCTCCTCCCCCCAAAACCTCCTTTAGTCTAAAAAATAATAAAAGGCATTGTGCTGTTTGTTGATAAAACTCCTATTCTAATCTCATGTTTTGTTTCTAAGGTCTCTCTCTCTTTTTTACGACCTGTTAAAAATATGCCATTGTTTCGTGTGATTGGAGTTTTTGTTTGAAGACTTTACTACCCGCTTGTCGTATGGCAGATACCAAGTGAAAAAAAACACACGTGAGCTTAACACTAAAAAAAAAATCTCTCACACACACACACACTCAAAAAACAACTTGAGTTTCTACACTAAACTAGTTTGTGCATCGTATACAATAGAAATACAATCCAATTTTCATCGGCAGTATCTTTAAAAAAAATTACAATTTTTTTTTGTGATCAACATTGATAATATTTTATTATACTATTAGTGTTACTTTTATAGGCATTGATAATATCAATCAAAAGTGATATTTGCGGCTATAATTAGCGGACCTATGAATACATGAAAGTAGATCTAGTAGTTTTTTCTAGCTGTAAGATAAGACCCTTACTATGAAAATCGGACTGTAGTGGTGTTTACGTTGTCCTATTCCTACAACCGCTTTGCCCTCCAATGTTTGTGCGGGGATTCGGAACCGAATAATTGATTTGCAAAGGCAGTAACAGTACAAACAAAAGACAAACAATGAGAGAGTGTAAGGGGAGGGAGGCAAAAGTAAGAGTAGAGAGAGGGGAGAGATACAGCCCCACGTAAAAAAAAAACCTCGATGGTTCCAACCGACAAAACCAGACTGAATTATTGGTTAAAGAGAATTTATAAACAATTAAAATGAAACAAATAGGCCCACGCAACTACAAGAGAAACAGTTACCTTTAACGTTTTTCATTTAATATTGCAAATATTTTGTGTGTATGTGATTTTTTTAAGTATGTTTTGAAAAGTTTTACTATGAGCTTTGGATGCGGATGGCGCTGTCGCTAAATTAAGTATAAATACATTCTGACGCTGTTGACAACATGGTAATTAAAGATTAAAACACGGCGCGCTGGATGTTAGGTAACATGGGACAAGACAAGAACGTTATTTGTCTTTTTCACTAAATAACAAGCACATTTTAAATAACATGCAAGGGAAATTTCGTGTCGTTAACATTTCACTGTAAGCTCCCTTATCCACGCTCAGCGTCTTATTTACAGTCCAATTTTCATTAGATAAGCATTTTATATCACATACACTTTTTTTTTTGCGCCCAACACAACAATAATTTGTATATAATGATAATACCTATCAAAAGTGACCATTGCAGATCTGATGACTTGACGTATGAATACATGAAAGTAAGATTAGTAGTTTTCTAGTTGTCAGATAAGGCCCCTACTATGAAAATATGATTGTAGTTAATTAAAGTATAAATAACATTTTAAATAACACCTAGGGATTTCACCCGCCTCGGTGGCGTAGTTGGCTAACGCGCTTGTCGTGTTGATCTCGACTGCTGAGGACGGGGAGATCGAGGTTCGAATCTTGGTAGGGTGAACTGGGGTGGTTTTTCCTAAATGGTTTTCCACTCTCCCTCCACGCAAATGCGGGTTCACTTCCTCTAATTCAACCTTCCTAATCCATTAGCGTAATTAGTACTCAAAGCGTATAAACCGAATGGGTAGTAAGACGCGGTGCTAAATATGATTATTATTATTATTATTATTATTATTATTATTATTATTACGTAGGGATTTCATATCGTTAGCGGGTGGCTGTGTCTACAACCTTTTCCGCACTACGCCTTTTAATACCGGTCCGCATATTTATATTAACAGTCGAGGGTAGGAAGAGGGTGAGATTTAAAGGAAATGCCTTCCCATTTAAGTGAAAGGGGAATGGGAAATACGTTTTAACAAACTCCATCAAACCCGTTGGGAGTCAAACCTCAACCTCCTCGTCACAGACAAACCAGTCAAGACAAGACTGACGTCTTTGTCCACGTTATCATCTGTGCGTTGTGAAACAAAGTAAGCCCCGAAGTTGCAAAACAACATTGCTGGCCACTTATTAATTTTATTGTTTTAAAACAATACCTTGAATATATTTCATCTAGAATAAGTCATTACAACTTATTATTTTAAGCTCCTGTGCAGTGTAAACTTTTTAAATTATCTTAACTTAACCTTCAATCACACTAAATAATAAATCTAAAATTCTTATTATTGATACATAAACTATAAAGATTATTTATTAATAAATATAAAGAAGTAATTTTAATAGGAGTAAATAAAATAAAATCTTTGAGAGAAAACGTAAATACACCCTCGTGTAGAAAAAAAAATCAGAACAAAGTGCACCCAGCCAGGATTCGAACTTGATGTTCAGGCACGCTGAAAAAGAGTCTATAGTCAGATTCAGAAAGCGAAAATTTCTTTTGGTAGTTGATAAAATTACTTAAATTTTTTAAATATATTTACACTTCAAGTTATGGGATCTGCAGCTGTCACGTTTGATATATAATAATAATAATAATAATAATAATAATAATAATAATAATAATAATAATAATAATATAGTACTACCTATACAATTATACTAATAAGTTTTTAAAATATTATAAATGTAGACCTTAAAAAACGTTTGTACTTTCTAAAAGTTATTTTCTACCAGAATCCTACTATAGTATTTCCTCTAAAACAATTCTGTGTGTCTCAGGGTGTAAATTAAGGAATGACACACTCAATAAAGAAAGCACGAGTTTATAAATCTGCTGCTTTAGCATTTCCGGTTCTTGCTCGACAGGTGGCAGCACTATAAGAAAGGGAGGAGAAGTTGAACAAAATGGCGGCACGCGTGGTCTTATCTAAATTTGCTATTTCCGGTGTGAGGTTGCGTGGGGGTTGTTTCCGGACTGAAGGGTGACTGCCACGTGACTTGCGTAAGGTGGTCTCGACCCTCTAATGCGGTCCATATACCACCTTGCAACACGTAAACAGTGACAGGTCTAACCTTTGATGAGAGGTTGAACTTGAGAAACAAAAATGTCATATGGCTGCCATTTATTTTACGCAAGAACGACTCGACCTTATATTACTATTCAAAGTTAGGCCTATCACCAACAAGAGCAATTTATAATTTCACCTCAAAACTGTTCCCTGATCTATTTTTAGATTTTCATGACAAGAAATAGTTTTGCCAGATTATCGAAACACGTGGCATCCACCATTTTGAATTTTTAAATTTTCATATTTCTTAAATAAAGATGGCATGTTTCATAGCATACATCCGAAATTTCAGCTCTCTAAGTTATCGGGAGTTGGAAGAAAGAACCCTAGAAATACATAGACACTGCAGAGAGTTTTTATATATTGATACACGTATCGTCATTTTAATAATGTTATATATTCATAGGATTCTTTGAAGTGACCATATAATTATCGGGGACAGTCCCGGGAATTAAATATGTTCCAGACTGATTTCATCTCCAATTAATTAAATGCATTCTTAAATGTATATGGCTTATATAAAATGTTTAACACAAGTCAGCTACCAAAAAGTTTAAATATAAAATCTGGCAACAATGCACATAATATTGTGTGACGAGTATTTATTTCTTTCTGACGTATTTTCTTAAATTTTCACTCTAACTGATATGTTAACATGTGTTTAAATATTTAAAAACTAAGAGAAAACGTAAATGGTATATTTTTATTTTCAAACCTTCAGTGTCAACGAAATGACAGGTGAAGAAGTTCCTAATAACTCCTGCAATAGAAAGTGGCCTAGAAATAATAGAACAAAGGAATAAAGGAAAATATTAATTCGGATGGGTGTGCAGGCCAGTATAAGAAATTTTTAATGGTTCACTTTCTGTACATGTTAGTTAACTGCCTAAGAATGACTAGCTGTAGTTTTCCTCAGCGTTGGTGATCGTCCTTGCCAAATTATTAGGATTTTTCAATCGTAAGAAACGGAAACTGTCTAAAAACGTCAAGGGATCCGTCAGGAAGGCATTTAAGTACGGGACACATATTCAGGACTTTGGAGACATTCAGTTATTAGGAACAAGACAAAGCTATTCACCGAACTTTCTCGTCGGCAGCTATACCATGGTAATTTTAAATCCTGCTAAAATCTAGGACCTGCAAGGATGGATGGCGTGCTTGGTCGGGCTGCATTCACTTTTGATGCAAGCTTGTTCAAGTAAATGGTTGCGCAAGGGTATGCAAGCAGCTTGCGTGTTTACAAAACTGTCACACTGAGTGCAACTAGATTCAAAAGTAACCACTTCTAATTGAGTTGTCAAGATGGAGTAATCGGACGAATAACAGTTTGTGATGGTTAATGGAATGTTGACATTTTTAATGGTGGATGCGGAATCATTTAATAAAGAATGGGTGAACGATTTGATTAAGGATTGGGAGGTAGATGGAGAATATAGCCGAATTTTTCCGGATCTCTTTATGAAGCCAGAAAGTTTCTTTGGATAATTTAGAATGAAGCCATACACACACACAATAACACAGCTATACACCGCTTGAGAACACAAGGAACAACATAAATTCTCACGACACAGTGGTCCAACTTCATGCAACATAAAAGCGTGCACGAAGAAGAAAACAAATTTATTTGATCCGAGGTGGGAGGTGCACAAATTTGTGCAAGCTTGCGGATCCAACTGGCACTCAGTGTGAACAACTCCATTGTGTCACCACTTGATTAGACACATTTCCTAGAATTTTGTTTATTTATACACGCTCGCTCGAGCACGCTCACGCATACAGTTTTCTCGCGCAAGCGTGGATCCAAAGTGAACGCAGCCATATAACCACGTTATTATGTATCTTAGTAGTGTTAAAACTACTTGCCAATAAAATGTCTACATTAATGTTTCAGACAACAGCAGTCTGATGAGAAGATACACAAGCAAGAACAAGGAACAATAGGAACAAAGACATCCAGAAACTAGAGAGTTATTTATATTTCCCTATGCTATTTAATATTAATTATGTACAGTACTATGTATACTTACCTCTAATATTTTCTGTTTCCTTAAAGTAGTACCAACAATAATATACACCAAAACAAACAAAAATAATTTTGTATCATAGCGATACTGAATAATGATGTAATAATGATTAATTAAAATATTTGGTTTATTATTGTAATGTTTGTAGCATTATAAACAACCATTCCCTAGCCATTTTTTTTTTTTTACAAAACAGCCCTTGTCAACAACTGTGTCAATTATTTACCACATTACAACTATTAATTTGTAATGTCAAACTGAGACCATACGAGATACAGAACATAAAACATGAAACATTCATAATATATATATTTCAAAAAAAGATAATTACTACAGGAGATGCCGAAAGGTTTTATTTCTCACCTGAAAAATGATTTTTTTACATGAGATATTTCCTTCATCAACCAATTAATTATAAAAATAAGACTATGACATTTTTATTTTATTTTTTTAACAAAATAGTTTTAACCTCTATTTGATTCAAGAAGTTTATTTAATTTAAATTTAAGTAGATAAATAACATTTTAAAATTCACGTAGTTTTTACACACACTAACGCCACATTACAAGTGTTCCGTAGCTTAGTGTCTGGAAATGAGTGTACCAACTTTATACGGTATGGTAGTCCTAACAATTTTACAAGTTTTTCTGAAACGTTAAAATACATTATTACATTATCAAATATGGCTGAACAGTTTAAATTTTTTTATATTATAAAAACTGCTATGGATTTTTATTATTTTTAAGACAGCATTGGTGACACAGCATCATGGATGGCTGCCCACCCATTGAGGTGGCTCTGCTGACAAAACATAAAACATACTTTAAGGTAAAAAAAAAAGTTTTAAAACCCTCAGCCTGTTCCGGTGAAAATATTTTCGCATTCCCCCTCAGCTGGCTGTCAGTGGAAGTGTTCCGGGCTAAGTGTGTGGCCCATGTCACATACATTGTGAATGAGTTGACCACCGCCCTGATTTCGGCACGCTGACCAATATAGATTTACTGTCACCTCAGACAATTCTAGTATAAGCGAGCCATCCCAACATGGAGCATTGACGCGAGGGCTTAGATTCCTGGTTCAAACGAGCCATCACGTCCCATGAAACAAGACCTGCTTTTCATCGGTTCGTGGTTGCAACCAAAGGGAGTTTTCTTTAGAACCACGTCTTACTACCTGTTCAGGCTATACGGATATTATGCACTAACTAAGCTAATGAGCTAGGGATGAGGAAGGCCGAATTTAGAGGAAATGTATCCCCATTTGCGTGGAGTGAGAGTGGAAGACCATTTAAGAAAAACAACCTTCAGTAAAACTGACCGGGATTCGGGTCCCGATTTCCCTGTCATCAGCAGTCTAGTAGTCTATTGTGAGAGTGACGCCTTAAATCATGTGGCCACGGAAGCGGTGACTGGCAAAAGTTGTGGTTTTAGAATGACTTCCCCCGCCTTGCAGAAAAGTGCCAGCACAGTCTAACTCATAGGTAGGGCCTTTGGATAATACTAACTATTTTTTGTGGTCAGCACTGATAGATAACACTTTACTCTATTACTAGTGTTATTTTATATATATTGATAAATTCCACCAAAAGTGACATATGCAGAAAACATGACTTGATGTATGCATACAAGAAAGTAGATCTTGTTTCTTATATAACTTTAAGATAAGTCTCGCCCTATGAAAATTGGACCGTACACTCCGGTTACTCTGAAAACAGCCTCTCCTCGACGTATTACACGGTGACCCTATCTTCGATGTTGTGGCAACGTGCAAGGATTAGCTTGCTACCCTTCTGGGTAAACTGAATGTACCTGTGTATGTCTTTGTCGGATAACATGAGTCACAAAGATTCAACATATCATTTGACATGGTCAATGAGCTTAACTCTTTAAAAACAATTTCAACTAGCAATACCAATTTTAAAGTGGAAATTAAAAAAAGAATACAATCGTGCAATACATTTTATTACTCGGTCAGAAAGTTGTTGACATCTCGCTTGCTGTCAAGTATGTAAAACTCAGAATATACTAAACAATGGTTTTCACCAGTTGTTCTCTATATTTTGTGAAATATGGTCTCTTACCTTATAAGACGAAAATAAATTTAGTGTGTTCTAAAACAAGGTGTTTTGGTCTATAAACGGGTGAAGATACGGGGGAGTGGATGAGGTTATGTAACTATGAGTTACATACCTTTACTCATCACAAAACATTGTTAGGGTAATCAAATCTCGCAGATTATGGTGGGCAGGACATGCAGCGGGAATGAAAGCATATAATATAACCGTGTTCAGGCTATTGACTGGCAAACCCAATAGAACAAGACTATTAAGCATTAGAATTGACCTGAAAAAGATAGGGTGTAATGAGGTGGACTGGATAGAACTAGTTTACGATAGGGATAGGTGACGTACTTTTGTAGGAGGAGCAATGAATTTTCGGGTTCCTAAAGTCATAAAATAAGTAAGTAAATAAGTAAGGTGTTATAAAAATAATTAATTTACTTGCAAAGTCCTCTTTTGTCCATCCCCCATTATTTTTGTAATATATGTTATGTTATTGTGTCAACATTATGAAGGAAAATGTATTGTTAATATATTTGTGACTTTTTGTGTGAGTGTGATCCACGGTTCAGGTTACAAGCATAGTTACTCTAATCTGGAATAGAATGATGAAGGTAGAGATTTGTAGAAAATACACCCACATTTGCATGAAGATAAAGTGGAAAATTATTGAGGAAAAATCAACATCAGTTAATCCAGTTGTAATTCAAACCCCAATCTCCATCGCCAGCAAATCAGACGTGTCTAGCCCCCAAGACTACCTGTGCTGGTGATAGTTGATATTATTGTTTCTGTGTGGTGCTGGAGAAGACTTGAAAAAACATGGCGGACATGCAGGGTGAAAATGAAATAGTGATAAGAAGAGTGGGTGAGAAGCGAACCATTTTGGATGTGATTCTTCGGTGAAAAGCAAATGGGATCGGACACCTCCTTAGGAGGAACTGTCTTCTGCAGGACGTCATAGAAGGAAAGGTTGAGCGAAGGAGGAGCTTATGAATAAGGAGGATTCAAATATTATTTGACTTGAAGGAAAAAAGTAAATTATGGGAGCCCAAGGAGGAAGCAGAGGACAGGGTGCATTGGTGGTCTAAGCTTACTGACAAAACGAATTAGCCTGTCGTAAAACAGAACACCTGATAATAATAAATGCTTGTATCTCAAATACTCAATACATTATTAATGTTATGCAGACGTTAACACAAGTTTAATGAAATTAGTACCTAGGAGTTACCTTATAGTTAACTGAGAATCACCAGTACGCCACAAGTTTTTGAGCCATGTTGGGACTAAGAAACTTTGTCATAACCGAAATCCGAGCTCTCCAAATCTTCAAGGATGGTTAGAAAATGCTTTAACGCGCTTATTCAAGGGCTTATGCTAACTTAACTTCATATCACCAACATGACTACAATATCTTACACGCTCTAAGTCTGTCTACGCCAATTTCCCATTTTATCCTGACCTGTCCTCTAGTAACCGATTGATTGTAATATTAAACCCTTTCCAGGATGCATAAAATTGAAACCAATTATATAATTGATATTTTATTAAAAACCTTTTTAAATATATCTGGAAGGTACCCTTCGTTTACCCTGTTAGGTAGCAAGCTTACTTTGCATTATTACGCTATGATGTAACTTATAAAATAGGGTCAAAGTGTAATCCGTCAAGGTAAGACGGCTACTGTTCTGGGTAAAGGGAGTACACCTTAAAATTAAAAAAATTTAAAACACGGAATTGAAGCATATTATTACAACTACATATTTAACATTCAAAGTCCAACACCTATTGATTAATTGATCTATTCATGGATGGGGAATCACACTAAAGCATAGTTAAAGATCAAAACACACAATAAGTTAAAAAACCCATATGTTTTCCCAGTAGAGTAGATTAATACTAGCTAATGGGATTAATATGTTTAACTAATATTCTATCGACACCTCGGAGAGAAAGTATTGTGATCTTAAAAAAATCTAACTCGATATTTTGATAAATGTCGACGTTTAATGACCCTCTGAAACCAAAATGTAGTTTTTGAAATGCCGTCTGTCTGTCTCTCTGTATATTTGTCGAACCCAGATCTCCCCGTCATTGGTGGTCTTGTCTATTGCAATAGTAGTGCCTTAGATCATTCAAAGACCCATAAAACCGCACTAATAATGAAGTAAAATTTTATCAATGTTGAATGAAAACTCGTGGTTAGCAAATAGCCTACGGAGACAAACTTTGTGTGCATCCTTTTAGATATCGGTCGTATAATTAGGTGATGCATGAACATATTTTTAAATTTTGTGTGCAAAAATAGCTACGCGCTAAAAAATCACACGATAATACAGTTCTCAGAATATAAAATAATATTATAAAGAGAATATGTTTAAGACTTTTATGTTTTTGAGTCGACGCGTTTTTGATGTATTCAGGCAGTCCTCTCCATAACTCCTTAAATATTGTAGTAAAAGTAGTGTGGCCAAGTAGGGGTGTTTTTGTACGGGGAAATGAGTGTACCGGTGGCGGAGAGTGAGTGGCTTCAATAAATGAGCAGTGAGTGACACCGGACAAGGTCTGGACCATGAAGTCACCCCTACCTCACCAGCCCCTTCCCTCCTTTGCTGGGCAACGCAGTTTTTAATTGACACCTCTCATCCCGAACCGTGTACCGCCATACTTTATACATTACTACACCATGGCTAGATTTCAAAGTATGCATGAGATAATGGTGTGACATTTCCAGATACGTTTACTAGTTTTATTACTGTTGTTTAGGCTATGGGATATATTTTTATCCACAACAACCAAAATAATAGTGCAAGATTCTGTTAGTTTTTTTTTTTAACTTTGAGCTAACTCTTCAATGTATTTACATATTTATATTTCTCTAGCTTTTAATATTATTTAAGTTATTTTACTACCTGTATATTTATCATCCTCATCATCCTCCTCACCATCCTCATCATCCTCATCATCATCCTCATCATCCTCATCCTCATCATCATCATCATCATCATCATCTTCATCCTCAACTGTTTCCAGCCTGTGGCCGGGTAAGTTTAGTAAAATACCAACATATTCCTCTATCCTTCCACCATTCGTCCTACTTTAATCACTTCCATTTTTCTCCTCTCACTTGAACACTTTCTGTTATTTGCTCCTCCAATATCTTTCTTGGTCGGTCTTGTGGTCTCTTTCCTACATACTTCATTTTCATCAGTTTATTTAGCCTTCTCTCCTTCTTCATCCTCATTACATCCCCATACCATCTCTGTCTTGATTCCTCTATTATCTTATGAATTTCTTCTATCTTCACTCTTGAGTTAGATACACATTTTACTGCCTGCTAACAGTTTAATTTATTTACGTACGCGTTTAATACTTTTTAAGGAAATTAGCAGTGTATTCTGAGTTTAAGGACAAATAAACCATTATTTTATCACTTAGCAAAAGGGGGAAAAAAAATAATTTCATATCTTAATACTTCATGTACTTGCATGGTATAGACCTCATGATTCTTGTGTAAGTGGGTAGATAGACTACAGCTCGATTCATAAAGTAAGACACTTTTTTTTTAACGGTTACTAAGGTTTACTGAACAATTTTTAAACAATTACATATATCTATGTGATTTGAAACTGTCACTTTTGATGGATATTTTCAGGGCCAGGATTTTAATGACCTACAAATGATAAAAATAATGATCTATGAAATGACCTAAAAATTTAAAAAAGATTGTTCAAATTTTTAACAAATTAACTAAATATATGAAAAAAAGTCGGAAAAAATGTTTGACTAACAAGAACACGCAATTTACAAATAAAGAAATATATATTATATGAAATCCTTGATTAACTAAACTCTTATATTTATAAGCATACTATTCATTTACAAACCTTCAGAAGTAGTTGATACCCCATCCTAACGGAATCCTCTCTAGCATAGTAGCAGTATCATCTGGGAATGGGTATTTTACAATCCTACACGCAAAGAAGATACAAAGTTAATTGCCTATATCATCTTCTCATTCTGACCACTTTGTGATTAAAAAAAAGTTTGAAGTATTCATGCATTCATAAAATATCGGTGGTATTCAAAAATATACTTATTTGACATGAATACCTTAAAAATGACCCAAAAATGCCTAAAAATAATGTAAACATTCCTGAAAAGACCTAAAAACGACTCCAAAAGGAGTTGCAAACAAACAAAATGACATGAACAGTGTTTATATAATTGTATAGTGATGAAACAATAAAAGATGACATGTCATCAAAATTCAGGCCATAAATATTATCAATATCTATAACATAACTTTAATAAAATAATAAAATGTCATCAATGTTGACCACAAAAGATATGTTAAAGTTTGATAAAGATTCTTCCTAACAACATCCTATTAAAATTAGGGTGAAGTAAGCGGAAGACTATTGAACATTCAGCTATAAAAACAGCTTTATTCGGTTTATATTTGTCCTTCTTTACGGTGCTATATATAACTTTAATCAGTAATCAAATCAGGTTATTTACTATGGTGAAAATAACATCCCTGAAGTAAAAAAACAGTATAAAAAGAGAGTGCTTGCATATCAGTCACCCACTCATGTGCACACACTCAAGTTAATCATACAGTGGTGTGATAGATGGAATCTTTTCCAAAGGAGCGACTCGCTTATCATTTGTTTTAATTTCACCACCGGAGGATCAATTAATTGAATTATCCCTCTTGGCTGTGGTGCCGTCGTACAGTGTTGCTGAACAAGGTATTTCCAAACAAAGTCATATCACGCCGGCCATTTTAAGTCTATAATATTTAGTTTTGCACTGCATCTTATTACCTGCTAAGAGTATTCACACTTTTAATCACACTACACTCTCACCATAGACTAGACTGCCGATGACTGGGAGATTGGAGTTCGATCCCGATCGGGTGCACTGAGGGTGTTTTTTACAAAATGGCTTTACACTCTGCTCCGCGCCAATGTGGGTACACTTCCTCTAGAATAAATCTTCCTAATTCTTAACACAATCGAGTAATTAGTGCATAGGCGTATAATCATAAGGGACAGTAAGTGCTAAAAGGAATAGTAGTGCTAAAAAAATACACTAGTGGGGTGAAGGAATTAAGAAGGTAGAGCTTCGAGAAACTTTACCCCCATTACCCTGGAGAGAGGGTGGGAAAAATTAAAAAAAACTGCTCTCAGTATATCCAGCCAGAACTCGAATCTCATCCTCAACGTCACCAATAAACTAGATCAGACGAGCCATCGATACGGATATTTATAATACTAAACACAAACATTAGCTCCTCAACTTACGTAGTTCGATTCCTTCCTAAGTCTTACGTGAAAGTTGAAAAGCTGCGTCAATCGAGGGGTGTTTAAATAGATGAATTTTTGACAAATCTTTTAGTTTCAACGGAAAATAAAAGATAAACAGGTTTTGCTTATAATAAGTAAACTTCTAGAAAAATAAACTTTACAAACTCACTTTACAAGGTCAATGGCGATTTTAAAAATATCAGCTGCTTTGAGGCCCTTTACTAGGAACATCATTTATTGTGTTTAAAGTGGCGCTTTTATAGATGGGTTGTTATTAGTACGTCGAAGAATATCTATAGCGTATCTATGAATCTTCATAGCTTGAATCCGTGTAAGTGGAGGGCTTACTCTAATGATTTAATGCTTTTTGAATAGAATATTTTGATCAGTAATTTTCTAAACATTAGTAGAATTTCGTATATTTTGACAGTATAAGAAATACAACTATCATAAACCATAAAAAAGTAATCAATAATAATAGCTAAAATAAATCAACATATTATTGCCAGATTTAGGTTTTACGCCAGCTTGCTTGGCAATGAATTTTTTTGTTATCGCCGAGTCTTACCAACTGTTCAGGTCATACGCATATATGATAATTACTATAATGGGGTAAGGATGAGGAAGGAATTATTTGAGAGGTAATATATCCGCGTTTTCATGGAAGGGAAGTGGGAAAACACTTAGGAGAAACCACCCTCAGTAGACCCAACTGTGACTCAAATCCCGATATTCCCTTCATCAGCAGGCTAATCTAACACAAGAGGGACACCTTAAACCATTTGGCCACTGAAACGGGTGGCAATGAATTGATATAATAGGTGCTCTCAGATTATATCCCTCTCCCTCAGATGTGGTTTTCCTATATCTTTCCAGGCGAGCGCCCGTAAATTTATTTTAAAAACTCCATGGTGTCAGCCTGAAAACGAACCATACCTCCTAAGGTGCCACCACATATAGGCTAAGATAGTGCCAACATTTGTGGATGGAGGGTGTCATTTGGTCAGCCCAACGAACTCTCTGGTCGTTAATTTCAGTTTTATAGACCGAAACTGCTACTTATTTTTATTCAAGTAGCTCCTCAATTACGCTAACAAGGCTGAGTTGATCTAGTTTCTAAGCCCACTGTTTCACGCAAAAAACTGGAAGTGCTAGAGTTCTAACCCAGTACCTCTAGATCTGAAGTCAGTAAATATGACCAGTAAACCACAGAGGTGGTAAAATTTATATAAATATCCATATTTTTATCACGTTATATAAGAAGACAAATGTCACTAAATTGGATAGATTAGTGTTGAATTTGTCAGGCAGAATGTAATAAAAGTGACCTGACCTGCTATTTGGTGCACCTTGATGTAAGCCATAGAGTAATAGCGGGCGTAATCTACACATTATAACTTTTTAGTACAAACAAACTTTTGATCTAAGCCATAGCGTACTTGATGGGCTGACAGATTAAGCAGAGTTAGTTCAAACTGTAGGCCTACCTGTGAAAATATTATCACCAAGCATTAGAGCAATCATTGGTCAGTTACCCGCCTCGGTGTCGTAGTTAGCTAACGCGCTAGTCATGTTGAGCTCGACTGCCGAGAATGGGAGATCGAGGTTCGAATCTCGGTCAGGTGAACTAGCGGTGGTTTTTCCTAAATGGTTGCCCACTCTCCCTCCACATAAATTCTGGTTCACTTCCTTTAAAGACAACCGTTCCAATTCCTAATCCATTAGCGGCATTAGTACTTAAGCGTATAACCCGAACGGGTAGTAAGACGCGGTGCTAAAAAAAAAAAAAAATTGGTCAGTTATCAATGAAAGTATATTCCAATATAAGGTGTGTAGACCAGTACCTAAGTATGATTGGTCAAATGGGGAGTGAGAGGGCTAGAACATATAATAGGTACAGTTCAAACAAGATCTGCTTACCCTGGTAATACTCAACGATACGACACTGAATCTAAATATAATCAAAAGTTGACGTGTGGACTGTCGTGGTAATAACATTACAATCGGTGTTTAAACATAATATATGGAGGTGATTGAAGCACTGCTTCTAAGAGAAGAGAAGTATGAGACTTATTATAGTAAGATATTTATCACTAAGGGCTATACTAAAAATATGTTCAAACTATTAAAGCTAAGAGTCCAATCAAATTATATATTCTATCCCACCAAAATATCTCTTACTACTTTTCGTGCAGCTTGGATATTGATGTTCAGAACATATATTATGGGTAATATGATTTTATATACCTAATCACACCGTTCCCTGTTGAGGTAAGTAAGAAACTGTGAATATATCTAAAACAAAACCAAAAACAAACACGTATTTAATCTGCCCTCACTAACTTTCTACACAATTCTCTATCTTTGCAAACGCCCTTCTATCAACATCCATACACCAAGCCATACAAGCTCTTTTATTCTTAAAACGATTATGTTTCTCTTTTTAGCACATTCTTCTACAACATGAAACCACGTTTTACATGGCCTATCCCTTCCTTTTGATCCACACACCCTTCCATCATATATTTGCTTCTTAACTCGATCCCCACTCATCCTCTTAACACGCCCAAACCAACGTAAGACGTTTCTTTAACGTGGACCTATTGGATTCCCTTTGAGATAACACACCTTTAACACATATTCATTACTGACTTTGTCCACTTTATACTTGATATTTGTATTATTCTTTTGTGAATTTGAATGTATTTTTGGTCTTACAATCAATAAAACTAAACTAAACTGACCATGTCCATATGAGTTTTCCCACACACATTTCTTAGCTATCTCATTCCAACCGCGTTCATCTTGCTCTTGTGTTTCTCCTGACAAACCCACGCTTCAAATTCATAAAACAATGTTGGTGTTAGCACACTTTTATATACTGACATATTTTTATTTTTCTATACTAATTCATTATTTGCAATAGTCCACAAAAATCTAACTAATCTCCAGCTGATTCAAAACTTATATATATATATATATATATATATATATATTATATAACTACTATGTATATATAATATATTAGTTTATGGCAGTGATATATATATGTTGTATAATTGATATTAGCTGATGAAAGTATATATAACAAGTATATTAGTTGTCAAAAAAAGTTTATCCGATGATGGCAATATATAGCTCTAGCAGTTGATACTAGATTATCACAATGATGTAGATTTATCAGTCGGTGATAGTGGATTTAGTGTGATCTAACTTTTATTGATCAAAATGGGCTAGAGTTAGCCAGCCGTTGGCGCCAATTGTGCAAAATATAATAGATCAAGCAATTACGTCATTTGACTAAAATAAGATGAATCCAGAAGTTGGTTTCAGTGGTGCGAAATAAGATTTTTCTCTTATCACTGCTTCTCCATTCGTGATATACGCCTATGTAGGCCTACTATTTATGCTAATAGACATTTGCGTGGAGGGAGAGTGGAAAAACATTTAAGAAACATCACACTCAGTACACATGACTGGAAAGGAACCACGATCTCCCCATCATCGGCGGTCTAGTCC
Source organism: Timema cristinae (assembly GCA_039000515.1). Taxonomy (NCBI): domain Eukaryota; kingdom Metazoa; phylum Arthropoda; class Insecta; order Phasmatodea; family Timematidae; genus Timema; species Timema cristinae. The sequence goes on from JBCFYV010000024.1 coordinate 25,335,381, forward strand.
ATTAAGAGAGTATCGCCTTAGACCATGTGGCCACCGAGGCGGGTCACAATAAGATAGATCAAGAATTTGATACCAGTTGATTAGACATAGGTTTGTACAGCCATAATCGATGTTAGAGTGGTATAAAATGTTAGATTCACCTGTAATTTGGTCGTTGTTAATAGAGGTGTTAGGGTTCGAATGCTTTCTCTAGATGTTCTGTAAGTATGATTTCCACTGTGGCTTTCCCATTCCTTTTCCATGCTCATACGAGTACATAAGACACCCGACCAATACTTTCCCCCAGGATTAATTTGTAAATAGCCGTTGAGTTATAAAACGAAACTTCTCACATATTACGCACACACTGATTTCTATAAAATAAAAAAGTTTCAAATAACTGTTACCTCTCCAAAACCACACACCGATTATTGATACATTTCAATCTATCATTCTTCTCATTAGCAAGGGGAGCTACTGCACCCACTCGTGTGTTGACTGATGGAGGTTTGGGGAGGCAGAAGGGTGGACTTGAGTCACCCCCTAGCTGCACCTGAGACACACACACCATCCCTTATATGAGGGGGGTGGGGTGGGTTTGTAGCTCTCCTCACAAAACCCCCACCACATCCTTTGTTCCCTCAACCCTCATGTGTTTCCATTCTGTTCAAGTTGACAGGTCGACTGTAATAATTATTATTAGTTGTAGACACACCATACCAAGCAGATCTACCCCCCTCCCCCCAACCACCCTCGCCTTATCCACAGCGCACACGCACATGCGGGTAGAAGAGAATAGACAGCGTGAATAGTGAACATAGGCTACACCAGATATTAGCGCTTAGGGAAGTGCATGGCTACTATTAGGAAACAGCTTTGTCATTCTCTTGTTTCGTCTGGTCAATCTCCCCTTAAATATAAGACAAGTTTCGCAACGCTGGTTTGTCGAGGTTACAAGTACCTCTTTATTACCCCAGCACACCATCTTCCGACATAACTGAGAGCGAAGAGATTTGGTAACAGTTGACCGATAAAGAACGAAGATAAAGCTTTTCTTCATAAGACCTGCAGTTTCCTCAGCAATGATATAGGGTGTAGTGAATTAAGCTATCTAACTTATAGGAACAGAACTGTGAATTGTGACCATAGGTTATTATTAATGGTGCAAATAATGACTATGAGTGACTAAAACTAAGCGATTTAGAGAAATAAGACTGAGAATATGAGATCTAGGAGCCTACAGAGGTTTTTCCTCTGTGGAGAATTTGGAAGGGAGTAATTTTGAGACTAGTTTCAGTGGCCAACCACGCCACGATATCTTTTCCCACTGGTGTTTGCAGACTCAGATTATATATTTCGTGTTGCGTTAATTTGGCATCTTGGGTGACCTGGTGGTCTAGGGGTAAGGTGTCAGACTTCTGAACTGGCGGCCGGGGTTCAATCCTCGGTCCCGGCACAGATTTATCTGATTTCCAAACCCTTCCTTTACCTCTGACAAGACATCTTGTGAATGTGAGGAATGCCAGGCCACCACCGTGGTTCGGATTCCACGTTAAACTGTAGGTCCTTAATTTCATCTCACAATCACCCTACCATTACACATTAGCGTAAGTGCGTATAACCCGAACGGGTAGTAAGATTCGGTGCATATATAATAATAATAATAAATATAATAATATAATAATAATAATAATAATAATAATAATAATAATTTGGCATCTCCATAGTTGCAGTCAGGGAGATGGTCACTTTGTTTTCCCACTGTTGCATCCAAAGAAGGGTGAAGGGGTCATGAGGGTGAGTTTGCCTCTCCCCTTAATCTACCAATGCTGCAAAGAGTCTTAATAAAAGCTTACAACTTATGATGCATAAATATGGTACATAGTAGTAAAGACATCTGCCTCTGTAGTCGAATGGTTTGAGGCGTCAACCTCGCGAAATATTGGCTTGACAATGAAGAGGAGATCAGGGCTCGAATCCCGGTCAAATGTTATGAGTTTATTTCCTAAATAATTGTCTTCCCTCTTTCTACAAGTAAATGTAGACACATTTTCTCAAATAAATACATCCTTAACCCAATAGCTTGCGTAGTTAAACACGGTTTAAAAAAATAGATAAAGATAATTCCTAGATTAAACAAACAGAATTTAAGGGACAAACCAAATACCAATAACGCATTGCGGTTAGTTTTTCACAAGTGATTTATTGCTGTGGTTTTCTCATTTACCCTTCATGCTAATGTGGATGCATTCCTCTAACTACTTTTCTCGTTACAACTTCATATATTAATCCGTTTATAGCCCTTGTGTTGTTAACGTATTAACAAAAAAATAATCAAATAAGATTAGAACGAACTTAGGTCTATATAAATATATCCTAGTTTATATGCAAATAAATAAAAAAATACCCATGTAGGGTTTAGGGAATGAAACACTACCTCCTGTTTCATTTATAGTGACCCAATATAACTTGTTTTTATACATTTTATTATTTATCAAAATTAAGAGTAGCTTTACACTAAGGGGATAGCGATGAATAATATAGAATTGAGAGGAAATGTACCCTAAATCTCGCGGAGGAAGAGCGGTAAGCCATGCAGGCAAAACAACCTTCAGTACACACGGCGGGGATTAGTGTCCCAGCCTCCTCTTTAATCAGAAAATCAGACCAGATGAGGTTGCTGACGTCTTAGCTTGAGTGCCCATCAATGCCGATTGGAGCTCCGTGGATATTACGTATGTAAACTGTTGATATATATATACACGAGTATACATATGTTTTCAACATTTCTATCTGTTTGGAGCTACTTCAGGGGTCAGATGGTCTAAGCCCTAGGGAAAGGAAAGACAACCTTTTCGGATAATTTTTGGCAACTTTTTTGGAGCCCGATCGACTTAAAAACTTATCAAAATTCCCAGGATCAACAATAGTTTCTCCACTCTACTGTGCTCTCTGTGCATAATAGATTTATTCTTTAATGTCAATCCTTCCTCTAACACTTATTTTCCCACCTTTCTCTCAAGAAAATATAGAACAAATAAAATATATACTGTAGTATCTAGGTGACCTGGTGGTCTAGGGGTAAGGTGTCAGACTTCTATGCTGGCGGCCGGGGTTCAATCCTCGGTCTTGGCACAGATTTATCTGATTGCCAAACCCTTCCTTCACAAGACATCTTGTTAATGTGAGGAATGCCAGGCCTCCGCCGTGGTTCGTATTCCACGTTAAACTGTAGGTCCTCCATTTCATCTCACAATCACCCTACCATTACACATTAGCGTAAGTGCGTATAACCCGAACAGGTAGTAAGACGCGGTGCTAATAATAATAATAATAATAATAATAATAAAATAATAATAATATAATAATAAATAATAATAATAATAATAATAATAATAATAATGTAGTATCTAACAATTTATTTACTTACAATATAGCCGATTTTGATCGATAAAGATTATTTTAGCTACTCTCATTTTATATTATTTGTAAGTTCTTGATATATTTGCGAGTCTATAAAATTAAAAGATCGACTTTGACGATGTAATTTTATTAAGTGATTGACTGGCCGATAGTTTTATTATTATTAATTATTTAGAACCATGTCTTAGTACCCGTTCAGGTAATACGCTTGAGTACTAATTACGCTAATTGTCTGGGAACTGGTAAGGTTCAATTGAGAGGAAGTGAATCCACATTTGCGTGAAGGGAGAGTGGAAAACCATCTAGTGAAACCACCCCTAGTTCAGCTAACCAAGATTCCTCAGCAGGCTAGCTCAACACGAAACTAACGCGTTAGCCACCGAGGTGGGTCGGTCGATAGTGATCGACTTGTTCCTGATCCTTGGTATAAGGCGTCACTTTCGCACTGGACCGGATTACCAATGATGGTGAGATCGGAGTTTAAATCCAGATCTGGGGTATTTTAATTAAAGTGTTACCCCCTCCTCCCAAATAATAATTATTTATTCCTACCTCTTCACGTAAACACGGGTACATTTTCTCTATAAGGGTACCTTTTTCATTCCTAACACAATAATGTGAATATTTGGATTGTCCAAACGTGTAGCAAGATACGGTTCAAACACACTAAAAAAAAACACAAAAAAACCCCAATTCAAGTGAGGCGGAGTCTATTTTACTATACACTTACGCCTGCATGCAACCACTCCACGCAACACCAATCGATAATTTTCATGTGTGTCCTAGAGCTTACAGGTAAACCCATATGCTTGACACATCATTCTCTACGCTCTATTTAATACGTGTTAAGTTTTTACGGAAGCCATCCCCCCTCCCCATACCCTCGCGTTTCCCCCTATCTTTTCTCAATATTTTGGTTTCCGTGTTAGTTGAGTGATTGGTAATAAAGTTGAAAATCACGTGAACAGATAGAATTTGCCGCCACAGTGAGTATACAAATGCTACTTGCTTGTTTGATGAATCAAGTACCATACATTTAATACGCACTTCAATGGCCGCATGTTCTAGGGCGTCAATATTTCAATAGACTAGACTGCCAATTAAGGAATTATTGGAGTTTCGAATCACTGTCGGGTGTACTGAGAGCGTTATTTTAGAAATTGTTTTAACTCTCCCTCCACGTAAATGCAGGTACACTTACTATAAATTCAATATTATTTATCCTTAATTCATTAGCGTAATTAGTACAGCCAGAATGGGCAATAAAACGTGTTGGTAGAAATAAAAGTAAATTTAATTAACTACTTTTAGGCAATAGCTAGATATTTTTTTTGTGTGTTTCTAATTAACACACTTCCGGGCTGTCCTAATTTGATTACACTATTGATGTAAAGATTAAGAGGTTAAAAGTCATAGGAAGAGTATCCAAATCTGCATGGAGGGAAAGTTGGGAAAATATTTACAAAAAACCAACCTAATGTACACCTAGAGAAATATGAGATTCGTCCTATATATTATTGCTTTTAAACTATTTAAAAATGATTTTCTTTTCGATTTGTTTTACATAAATAATTTGTGTAGTTCTATACTTTGATCACTATACCTCACTGTTTCAAATTACTGTCTCCATTTACTAATCTAACTTTTTGTTTAGCTATAATTAATGTTTTCCTATGTAATTATTCTATATGTTGTATTGCCTCTTAGTAGTCTCCACTATAAACAAATAAATTTGAAATTGAAATAACAAATTGATTTTATTTGATATAAAAATAAATCATTAAAAATTATTAAAAATTTTACTTTTAGATTCGAGTTTCAAATTCCGTTCCATTAAAGATTCAGAATCAAAATTTCGAAACTTCATTCACACAGCCTCAAATTTTAGTTTTTATATAATACTTTATTTTAAACTAGTCTTAGGCCAGTGTGCGACAAGTGTATTATAATACAAATCAACCCAACAAAGCCTTACCTTTAATTGGTAAACGCGTGGAAGCTTAGACTTTGTGTGTAAAAGGTATATTTCCGCCAGCTATTGCGTAAGAGTGGATAGAGTATGAGTGAACTAAATTAATAATAAAAAAATAATTAAATAAAAAATTGAAAATCCAGGTACGTTAGATTGTTCTCGTGGTTTATATTATAAGTGTGCTAAGTTTCAACTTTCTAGATCATATACATGTAGGGCCTTAGAGAGGGTGTGGAAGACACACACACACACGGATTTGGAAATTATATGCATATTTTTATGTAACATAACCAAAAACGTGTTTGGCTTTTCAATTGTCTTTTCCCATAAAGCTTATAAAATGTATCTCCGACAATAGACTTGAAATCCAATTTATATTTAATTGATGAATAAATACCTACGTGGGTGTGATGCGCATTAAAAAAAATAATGTTTTAACAAACGGAGTGAAGTTAAACTAGATAGTTTATACAAATTAGGCTTTTTGAACAGGTATAATTTTCAAATAAAATTAAAATATATGTTTGATGCATTTTGTTTGAGTTCCGTAATACATTTTTGACACAACTGTGAAAATAGCCATCTATATAATTATGATATAAGGGCTATCTAAGTGCCCAATTTTATTGTAATTGATAAAATTTACTTTTATCCCTCTTCCTGGCTTATTTAGAGTTAAAGATCACAAGTTGAAGAGACCATGGTTTAATTCTGGGTGGAGCTTACGAAAATATGTTCTATTTGTAGGGTCGCATCGAGCACAAAGTAATTAAATGGCTTTTAGGTCTTCATGTTATCGAATCATTTGGGGACATTAGTCTCACGTGTTCAAAAACAACTTTAAGTCTATGAAACAATAATCCCACATAATTAATATACTTCACACTCAAATATTCACACAAATTCCCGGATTTATTACATAATCGGGTCTCAGAAACCGGAAATCCGTGTGAGCTTAGCCTCCCTCCCCTTACGCACGCACTCCAACCCCGTTATATCAGTGAAAACCAATTGATCTGCTTTGAAAAGAAAACAATCCCTTGTCAATCCTCGCCGATATTCGTTATATTTTAACGTTCCAATGAATGTTAACGAGCTCTCACTTGATTGGCTGATTAAAAAATCAACACATTTCTCAATTAGTGTAAACAATTCTGTGTCCCACTTCTGTTTGACTGGTATCAATCCTTGCTGAGGGGTTGGAGGGGGTAGGGGGTGCGGACGGGGTTGGATCACCGATGGAGCATCACCGAATGAACAAAGTGTCGAGGCTACCTTTATTAACCCTCTCTATTGTAGTTACATATCAAATCCCCCAGGGGGGTTTGGGTCTAGTGGTCAATCCGGAGCAACAAAACAAACAGCAAGTGTATTTAAACGAACTACTAATCAACATTATATTATTATTATTATTATTATTATTATTATTATTACTATGAGGAAATTTAAATGACACCAATAAGTATATTCTTGAAATATATGCACGTGTAGTAAGAATCACACTTTACGGTGAAGCCTTACTTTTGTTTTAGTATTTAAAAATAGAATGGATAGTAAATACGTTTAACACTTTATTTAAAAAAAAATTCTAATCTTTCCATCCAATGAAAATTTTAGACATAATTAGTTAGACTATCCTAGTTTGAAACTGATATTATTAATATAGTTGACTTACATATTCAAAAATATATCGTGAAGATATTTAAATATTATGCAGAAATAAATTAAATAGTATACTTACTTTCATTATTATGAAAAGAGAACTTTACTAAGTATTTCTACTTTTAATTTACCTGCCATAAAAATAAATAAACACTAGTTTATTTTTATGTCTGCGCTTTGCTTTATTTACCACAGTTACAATTTTCATAATATGGGGATTTTATAACATAGGATTGAATATTGCCAAGACAAGAAGAATACGTGAAAAAATAATCCACGATTGATTTTTATAGTAAAAACATAATTCATAAGTATTATGAAACTATCTCTCTATCTGATTTAATAACTACCATCAGATTGATTCATACTCAAAATTATATGTTGTGACCATATTTAAAAATATTAATGTACTAATAAAATAACTAGTTCAAATGTATACTAAATGGTTAGCCTGTATACAAATTAGGCATTTAGATTGAAATTAATATCTCAAATACCCACCTCGGTGGTGTAGTTGGCTAACGCGCTAGTCGTGTTGAGCTTGACCGCAGAGGACGGGGAGATCAAGGTTCAAATCTCGGTCGGGTGAACTGGGGGTGGTTTTTCCTAAATGGTTTTCCACTCTTCCTCCACGCAAATGCGGGTTCACTTCCTCTAATTCAACCTTCCCAATTCCCAATCCAGTAGCGTAATTAGTACTTAAAGCGTATAACCCGAACGGTTAGTAAGACGCGGTGCTAAATAATAATAATAAAAAATATCTCAAATTTATCTAAGTAAAATAATACCACTACCAGTATAAGGATAAATTAATGGAACGCCTTTTGTCGACAAATCTCTAAATTAGCTGCATGCTAGCAATCAGAGTAGATATTGTGAGATTATGACAATATTGTGATCAAATACTTTGACAAACTGAAGTGGTTACGATTAAATGGACGGTGGTGGACACCTCACACCCTCAGTCTTCTACACAAAATATTACAGACTTCCTCACCGCAATACTTAACAATCATTCTACTAAAAAAATATCAGCATAAACTGAATACACGTTCTAAGATTTCCACTCTTATGAGCTTTACCAATTCACAAATTTTAAAATTAATTCCATCCATTCACAGCTGTGGCATTATGGGTGTGTAATGTACTACCCCCGCCCCCAACAATAAACTTCCCTCAAACTGAATATTATTTCCAGGCGAATATAATGCTTCATTCTTTTGTAAACGTAATAAATAAAACTGTTTTTATATAAATGTTGGGATAGTTTATGAATGAAGGAATGAATGGTGGTAAGCTAACTATTACTTACTTATTTACTTAATTACTTTATGGCATTGGTAGCTCAGAAGTTCACTGCCGCACTTATTAATACGCCAACTATTCCTATTTTGAGCTAGTTCTATCCAGTCACCTCATTAAATCTTGTCCCTATCTTGAGCTAGTTCTATCCAGTCCCCCCTCATTACATTCTTATCTCTTTCAGGCCCATTCTAATGTTATCCTCCCCTCTACGTCCAGTTCTTCCCGGTGGTCTAACACCTCTTAATTTCAATCCATTACATTTAAAATGTTGTGAATTAGATATGATATTGTTATTATAAGATTGTTTAGCTAATGCTTTGGTTAAGTGGGAGACAAGACAAACTAGATTAATTACTCTCGCCAAAATTGATCAAAATAAAGTCAAAAATAAAATATATGAATGACAAATAACTTTGAGAATTTTTAAATCAATATTGAGGAAACTTTACTGTATTACTAATTTTATTTGTTAGGTACTGTTCGGGGTGTGAATAGTGTACCACGGGTACTGTTATTATGCATGTACAGCTATAGCTGCAGATTCCATGACTTTACCGCTACATATATTAAAATATTTTTGTTAACTTTTAAAATTATCCAACAAGTTAGTTTCTATCTAAATTGGACTGTACACGGGCCTTAGATTAGTAGTCCTCGAACTTATTTGGTGGTGCGCTTGCTTACAAAGTGTTTATTTCCCGGCACAGTTGAAAAATGTATCATTGGTGAAATCAAGGTTTCCTTTCTAACAATAGTAAATAGACGTACAGACGGGGTTGATATTGTTTCTTTTATAGAGTTAAATTAATATGTTAGTGGAGTTTTAATATAATACATGTTTTTTTAAAAGGGAGAAACGGAAAATACCTCTTTAAAAATAATATATTCTCGACCGTGAAAGAAAGTAAATGGTAATAAAGTACAAACCAGTTCTTTGATATGCGATATACACCAAAACACCAGCATTAACATTCAGTGGCAGAATGGTCTAAGGCGTCACACCCGTGGTGGAGTGGCCTGATGATGACGGTGAGATAGTGTCTTCAATCCCAGTCGGGTCTACTGACGGGGTTTTTTCTTAAATGGTTTCCCACTATCCTTTCAGCAAATGCTGGTAGGCTACCTTTAAAATGCTTCCTTCTTCATCCCTACCCCACTAAAGTAATTATCATAATATATGTGAACAGCCTGAACAGGTAGTCAGACGCGGCGATAAAACAAATTAAAAAATTAACGTATCTTTAAGATAGCATACGTAACAATAAACACTCATTCCTGATCGCTGAGAAATAAATATTAGGCATTACAGGGTTTCGAATCAGGTGCCCATAGCTTAGAAGGTAACCAGCCCCGTGTTGTCAGTGCACCTGACTACGAGCCTAAGGGTCCCGAAGTTCGATTCCCGGCTGGTAACTAGGGTATTTTTCCCTCAAGGGCAATTATCCCAATGGTCACCAAAGTTTGGTTAATTAGTCTTAAGCTAGGTTAAGTCTAGCCCGAGCTCCATAACATCATAATCACTAACTATCATCACATCATCTCATTGTGAGTACGACGTGTAGACAATCTCCATAGATGTACGCTAGGCAACATAGTCTGCCAACAGAGCTGCTAATAGTCTACACGTAAGACGACCTCCCGGTCAAATGTGCCATACGATTTATGAAAAAAACTTAGAAGGTAGAATTTTACATTATTATTATTATTATTATTATTATTATTATTTATTACTAGCACCGCGTCTTAATACCCGTCCGGGTTATACGCACTTACGCTAATGTGTAATGGAGGGTGATCGGGAGATGAAATGGAGGTCCTACAGTTTAACGTGGGATCCGAACCACGGTGGAGGCCTGACATTCCCCACATTCACAAGATGTCTTGTCAGAGGTGAAGGACGGGTTTGGCAATCAGAAAAATTTGTGCCGGGACCGAGGATTGAACCCCGGACCCCAGCACAAAAGTCCGACACCTTCCCCTAGACCACCAGGTCACCTAGCATTTACAGAAAGAGAGAAAATGTGGTTAGTGGGCTATACTCTCAAGACTTGAGTTCAAACCCAGGATGGATGTATAGTTTGCTACTCTCTATTGGAGTTTTTCAATTCTCTGTTTAACCGACTGTGAAGCATTAAACTAGTAATCACAATTTAATATTTAACACCTTTAAATTTGGTCGTTGTTAATTATTGTGTATAAAAACCTGAGGAAAGGTAGTGGACTATAATCAGGACTAGAATACAGTTTTGTGAGGATCCCCATAGAGCATTATTGTGCTATCACATACCATAACACATGAGGTAGATGATAAATGAGTGATGATAATATTAACTGGTGAATGGTTATGTATAGTACACTCACTTTATCCAAAATGGCAGAATATAGAGGCATGAATAAGAAAATGAATTGAACTGATTTATGAATTACAATTCTTTTGATTATAATGGCCATTTAACTAAGAAACGCAAGTTTAGAGATAATTCTATGAGCTTTAATGTGGGATGCGTCAAATTGCTTAGTTTTTTTAAATTAACTTTGTTGTGTTTTTCAGAAATCATCTGTATGCTTACGCTAAGTAAGGTATTAATATTTGACAACATTATACATTTGACAATTAATATGATGTGCAGCCCCAAGAAAAATATTGCATCAAGAAAGTTTGATTTGTAATAAGTCCAACAAAGTAGAAGTATGTGTTCACTTGTTTTTATTTAAACATTAACTAATAGATAAATTATGAATATTCCTTTAGATTAGATATAAGATTGAGATAAATTATTGTACGTTTATTCAGAAACTTGTATAGTTGGGTTAAGAAGGAGGTAAAACCAATGAAAACATGGATTTTTGGGTTAAAATAAAACAATGGAGGTAAAATACGTTAAAATTAGTAGAGGTCTGAATATTTGGGTATAGATTAAAGGTATAACCAGTTGAATCCTCAATAATTAACTATAAGAAACCAGTACAAACTCGGATGATTGAGGCTAAATCAAGGTAAAATTGGTATATGAATGGTGAATTGGGTTTAAATAAAGGTAAAATCAATATATGCCTGGTAAATTGGGTTTAAATAAAGGTAAAATAAATATATTCCTGGTAAACTGGGTTTAAATAAAGATAAAATAAATTAAGTCTGGTGAATTTGGTTTAAATAAAGGTAAAATCAATATATGCCTATTAAAATGGGTTAAAATAAAGTTAAAATTAGAAGACGCTCGAACCATATTAGGTATAATAGAGCAGTATTAACGTATTATAATAGCGTACATAAAATCGTTATAGACTTGGGAAATTAGTTTAAATGTGAGAGAGAGCTCTTTGAGTAAGATGCTTATGATTCTAATTTGTAGAACGTAGTCTTCCTCTTCTATGAGAGGTACTTGATTGAGTTGTCAACACCGATATTTTTCAATCTGTTAATTAGAAAAACATAATTTGGTGTAAAACGTTCTTAAGACCAATCTTTATGATTAGTTAAGGAAATTATCAGTTAATGATGTAAACCTAATCGAATATCTTTTATGATTAAAAAACCGATTGGAGACACAGTAAATCAATAATAAATCAAGTGAGAATGTGTGTTTGGTTCAAAACTTGAGGACTTACAAATGTAACCATATTTTAACGGCACCCCTAGGGCCCATCTTGTTCCAGCAGGGTGGCTCTCCATTTGAGAATCACTGTTCTTAACGTGTGATTCTCAACCTTTTTACGGTTATCTACCTTAATTCATAAATAGTAATAATATCTCAAGTACCATGAGAACATATGTTTTAAATTAATTAATTAATTAATGTCCAAACCCTTCCTTCACCTCTGACAAGATATCTTGTGAATGTGGGGAATGCCAGGCCTCCACCGTGGTTTGGATTCCACGTTAAACTGTAGGTCCTCCATTTCATCTCACAATCACCCTACCATTACACATTAGCGTAAGTGCGTATAACCCGAATGGGTAGTAAGACGCGGTGCTAATAATAATAATAATAATTAATTAATGCCCTTCAATATTGTAATAAAAGTGTTTTATTTTTAATTAATTATTTCACTTCAAGCATAATTTATTCATTTTAAATCATCAAGTTAAAAAATCAAAAGGCATGTTTCAGCTCCTTAAGAAATATTATTAACTCCACGTTTAGTTTAGGTAAAATGTATTTGCAACAAAATCATAAAAAATAAAATTAATATTAATAATACAAAATTAACATTTGAATTAAAATATATAAAATCCCTTACTAAACATAGCTAATGAAAATTATTAAAGCTTATTAAAAAAAACGATTTATTTTATTAATTAGTTTAATTTGGAGTTTAAAAAAACATTTCTAAATAATGTTTGTATACCCCAGGTTGAAAACAACCGCAATAAGCCTAGAGGCTGTTATCCGATAAGAACTAAGCTTCCGGATACCCAGTATAATCGATGTTCCACTTTATTAGTATATTATTTTGTATGGTCTATGTCGTGGGAACACATGCAGACACGACTATACTACTCAGAGTAAAGCTGTGTTTTCTCGGAGAAATGTCCACCTCCGATAATGCGACCTTAATTATCATTAGGGCTTTATTGTGGGAGAAAGCCTTTTGTCTGAGGCTGGGAATTCGACCACTCGCCAGCCAAGAGAACGTTACCCACCCCCACAGCCCCTACAGGGTGAATACAAAACAATTGACATAATTAATAGAACAATTATCAAAAGATATTAAAATGTTCCACCACTTAAAGAGCTTGGGTGAAATTTTTTTTTTTTGAAAATTTCAAATAAGAACTACTCGCAGTGATAGACGATCACGCAAAGGGTCATATAGTCTGGTTTTCCAGGCGATGCAGGGGCTCTAGGTTAGAATCTCCACTGGGTGAACTAAGGTATTTCCAGATTCTATAGATGAATAGTGTAAGATATAGTGTGATAGATTAGACGGCTAATGACGGGAGATCGGAGCTTGATTCCCAGTCGGATAGATCTATAGTTATTATTATTATTCATAAATAGTTTTCTAATCTCCCTCCACGAAAATTCGGGTACACTACCTCAAAATTCAACCGTTCTCATGCATATCACATAGTAAACACAAGGTGACCAATAAGTAGGTGGCCAGATGCATAATATTATATTATTATTAATTATAATATTATTGTAGCCCTTAACATTTAATTTATTTATGATGTCATGAGCCTAATACTAATTCTATTTTGTACTTTCAGGTCAATTATGGTTGAAAATCGCTGGAAATTTTACCTCTGAGAAACTAAAGTGGACACAGAAGGAATATTGGAAGCGGGAGAAAACTGAAACTCTTCGATGACAGTGGGAGGAAAGATTCGGCACAAAACCATCCAAAAGACAAATCATCTAAAACATTTGTGACAAATTTGAGGTAACAGGTTCTGACCAATCTGTAGGCTACATAGAGCACCAAAATGCTGACCAGCCACTGTAACGACCGAAGATACTGAATTGTCGGTGGTCGTTAGGGCTTTCATAAATAACTCTAAGAAATCTCAGATAACAACATCTTATGGGTTTGGCATCTCTTGAGGGTCAGCCTGAATACATATCAGATAAAAGCATCGCATGAGCTTGGCATCTCTTGAGGGCCAGCCTGAGGCAATATCAAATAAGAGCAACACATGAGCTTGGCATCTCTTGAGGGCCAGCCTGAGGCCATATCAAATAAGAGCATCGCATGAACTTGGTCTCTCTTGAGGGTCAACCTGAAGAAATATCGGATAAGAGCATCGCATAAGTTTGGTATCTCCTGAGGGCCAGCCTGAATCCATATCAAATAAGAGCATCGCATGAGCTTGGCATCTCTTGAGGGCCAGACTAAGGCCATATCAAATAAGAGCATTGCATGAGCTTGGAATCCCTTGAGGAGCAACCTGAAGACATATCAGATAAAAGCATTGCATGAGCTTGGAATCCCTTGAGGAGCAACTTGAAGAAATATCAGATAAAAGCATTGCATGAGCTTGGTATCTCTTGAGGGTCAACCTGAAGACATGATAAGAGCATCGCATGAGCTTGGAATCCTTGAGGAGCAACCTGAAGACATATCAAATAAGAGCATTGCATGAGCTTGGAATCCCTTGAGGAGCAACCTGAAGACATATCAGATAAGAGCATTGCATGAGCTTGGAATCCCTTGAGGAGCAACCTGAAGACATATCAGATAAAAGCATTGCATGAGCTTGGAATCCCTTGAGGAGCAACCTGAAGACATATCAGATAAAAGCATTGCATGAGCTTGGTATCTCTTGAGGGTCAACCTGAAGACATGATAAGAGCATCGCATGAGCTTGGCATCTCTTGAAGGCCTCAACAGATGTTTCTACGTCATCTCTGTATGAATGTGTAGCATATAAGAGCTTGATACTCACCCACGTTTTATAGAAAGACTACCTTGACCATTGGATTCAATCTTGTGAAACGTTGCTCGGAGAAAAAAGGGAAAGCACTGTAGTCCTGATGAAAATCCTATGATCATACGAAACTTCCTTTAAATTCCCTGGAGTTGTAAATCGTCACGATTATGTTAACTGGCCACAAAAGAACCCTCATATAACCAGTGAAGAGCAACTTGACCAACAGATTGTAAAAGTTCGGGGAGCCTGTTGTACGACGGTGTCTTCGGCTCCCCCCGTTTTTTTAATGGCACTGTCACTGGTGATGTCTACAAGGAAATGTTAGAGAACACTGTCATTCCTCAGATCAAACAAAAATATGATGATGTTATGCTATCTCCCAAAAAGATGGCGTGCCATCGCACTATATCCTCAGCATTCGACGGTTACTTGACCAGGAGTCTCCCGACAAGGGGATTGTTCACCAAGGATTCATCTACTGGCCGCCACAAGTCACCTGTCCTGACACCCACAGATTTCTTCCACTGGGGAGTGGTCAAGGACAATGTGTTCTCCCGCAAGCCGCGATATCTATTTGCACATCATGAAACAGAATCGCTAATGCATTTCATGAGATCGACAACAACAAAGAACTCTGCTATCTAGTCTGTAGCAGATTCCAGCGAAGACTGCAAGACTGCGTCAACCCAACGGCCAACAATTTGAGCGCTTACGTGACTATCGACTACTGACTACATGCCTAGTGTGTTGGTACTGCTTTTAAACTTGTCCGTGTATTCCCATTGTGTGTTACAATAATAATATCAATTCTGTCTATATAGTTATTGGTCACCCTTTACATGTATAAACCAAACGGGTAGTAAGACGCGGAGGTAAAAAACACAAAAATAACATAGGTGTTTTTTTAATCCTAAATGGTTCCCCCCAATGTCTCTATACCAACGTGAGTACATTTACTCTAAAATACTACCATCCTTAATCTACTTTACTAATCTAAGTATAAGTATATACCTAGTGGGTAGAGTAAGACATAGCGAACGTAAATTTGGTTAATGAGAATATTCTAGAAAAATAAAATTCTACCAGAATTTAAGGACTGGAGGTTAGGCAATAAATACACTATCTGCAATGTACCTGGTCGAGATTCGTAGCTTGTAAACGGTAACAAAGTGCAGGGCGACTTTTAACATCATATACCGCCCGACTACTGGTTCACGTGGAGGGCGGTATTCCAGAAACCAACGAAACAATGTTTTTGTAATTACTATATACTATTAATTAATAAAACAAACTGAGTGTATAACCCAAATGGATTGTAAGATGCTGTTCCAAAAAATAAAATAAAATGGCCCGCTTCGTTGATCGAATGGTATATGCTCTAAAACATCAATCTCGCATTATACTACAACCGACGACGGGGAGATCAAGTTTCGATCCTTGTCAGATGTACTAAAGGTGGTTTTCCCTAAATGGTTTTCCAATCTCCCTTGACGCGAATTTGAGTGCACTTCCTATAAATCCAACCATTTTAATCCTTAACACATTACAGTAATTAGTACATATGCGTATAAACTGAGCGGATAGTAAGATGCAGTACTAAAAAAAAAGTGCTTTCAAAGGGAGTTTACAATTACAATTTTTTTTAAATCTACGGATCAACTAATACAATATGTACAGTAGCCCCATGGCTTCTTTGGTGCTGACTGACAGCTCACAACTGACTTCTGACAGTCAACATTTAGGTATATACCTAAATGTTGACCGTCAGAAGTGACAGCTGCTAAACACATTTTTTTGCAGATCATATGGTTCGCCGTAGGGATACATAATTTGGTCTGGTAACTTTTCAAAGCTTTTAGCTGTCAGTCAGCACCAAAGAAGTCATGGGGCTACTGTAGGTACACCATAATAATTATACGTTGTACGTTTAGGTGCAGCTACATTTATAAAGAGTCCTGTGTATTAAACTAATGATATAAACATATTTCAACCGTTTGTATTTTAGATAATAACAATCAATCTATTTAATTGTATACTATAAATATAAATGGCCATTAAATAACGTTTTATAGCTTCGTATTAATCGAAATAGTTATTTGAATCGAATACAATATTTGATACAATTAGGTTAAGTAATATTATTTTTAAACTCATTTCACTAAAATAATTTTTGGGGAATATATATTATATTTTCATTTATTTATATCATTAGAAAAAACTGTTTCTTTATGAGAAATATAAACTATTTAAATATAGCAGTAAATTATATAGTTTTAGTGAGAGATTTTTCGACGAAGTCAAAGTAAAATTATTTGTAAAATAAAATAAAACTGAATATTTAAATATGTTACATAAATATTGTCACATCCAAATTTGCAAGCATATTTTAAACTTCATATAAAATAATACATAATGATAAACCATCCCATTCTATCTAGGTATGTGTCCAAGCATGCATCTATGCATATATCAAATACACAAAACACAGTTCACTCTCCTCTTGTTTTATCTGAAAACTTGTCATTCTCTATTCCGTTTCAAGAGTCCTAACAGTCCAATAACTGTGTAATAGTTCGGAATCCTTGTGCCCCGTAGCTAGAACGAATCAAATATTAATACGTGAGTAAGGCAGGCATTTTGAAAAGGAGGAGAGAACTCCAAGGAAAGTAAGACAGGGTAGACAGGTAGCACGCTCGGCTCCTGCGACGTTTGGCGCCGTATGGTCCGTGTGACGTCATGAAGAGAAGGGAGGGTTGAAGAGAGTAAGGGGTAAAGAAGGCGTCTTTAGCTCGTGGAATGAACGCTCGTCCATAATACTATGGGAGACTTGCGCAACGAGCTATGTGAAGAAAATGAATGACTACTCAGTTAATATTATATTTATGGATTAAATTGAGGAAATTATAATGGTTTTAACTGCGTCTTACTACCTGTTCCGGCTATACGCTTATGTGCTAATTACTATAATGTGTCAGGGATAAATAAGGCTATATTTAAAGGAAGAGTATCCGCATTTAAATAGAGGATGAGTGGATTTTTTTTGGAAAAACCACCCTCCGTGCATCTGACCGAGATTCGAACCTCAATTTTCACGTCATCGGCAGTATATCCTACTTCAAGAGTAGCGCTTTAGACCACGTGGCCACCGAAGTGGGTCGGGGAGAGGTGGGGTATTATTATTATTATTATTATTATTATTATTATTATTATTATTATTATTATTATTATTAGCACCGCGTCTTACTACCCGTTCGGGTTATACGCACTTACGCTAATGTGTAATGGTAGGTGATTGTGAGATGAAATGGGGACTACAGTTTAACGTGGAATCCGAACCACGGTGGAGACCTGGCATTCCTCACATTCACAAGATGTCTTGTCAGAGGTGAAGGAAGGGTTTGGTAATCAGATAAATCTTTGCCGGGACCGAGGATTGAACCCCGGCCGCCAGCATAGAAGTCTGACACCATACCGAGGTGGGGTAGGAAAATAGATGTGTTATAAGGATACGTAAAATGTCTAAATTATGTGTCTCTTGAATGACAATACTTTTGACGTTATACGTATTGCATGCTAATTACCATGTTATAACACATTTTATGTGTATACTTTGACCTAAGATATACACTTTTTAACGTGAATATATTAGGGCTCTGCGAGTACTCGTATTTCGAACTCGAACTCGAGCTTGTAGCTCAAGCTCAAGATCGAGATCGAAAGTTTTGTAGACTTGTCATTATCGAGCTTCTACTCGATGTACTTAATAATCAATATTTAAAACGCAATAGTAAGCATAGTCTGTTTAATTGAGTTAATATCAGCATTTCCACTTATAAATCATTTGGTTACTTAACAAATTGTTAAAAACTAATTTCGATTTTCACATTAATAACGTAATAGAGCTTTAAAACCATTTTTGACCAGTAAATTTATTCAATATGGTCGTCCATTTTGAATTATACTTGATTGAAGTTGTTCACTTGTGTTGTCATGACACTACAATGAAAATAAAAATAGCTAGGAAGATTACTAAATAATTGAATTATTCTTTTTACTAATTTGACCTGCTCCCTTTCTAAAATAATAATTTATGTTAAATTAAAAATTTAATATCAAAAATATCTTATATTAAACGTTTTCAAACGTAAGATATTTAAAACTCGTTTAATTAACAAGTTTAGTTACTATTAATTATAGAATTAGTTTGAACAACCTGTTTAAAATCAAAGTTAATCTTATTTATTAAAATACATACTATACCAAAATTTCCACATTTATATTATAAAAAGCACTTACTACTTTATATGGTTTCCTAGAAATATTATTTTTAATTGTAAAGTATGAGCATCAACTTTTATAAACATTAAAGATTATATTGAAGTCAATTTTTCAATAAAATGTTTAACGAGAGCCCGTACAAAGTGCATGTGCAACTGTGCATAGAGGAATGGAAACGGAACAGAAGACGTGATAATACACGATTACACCAAATAATAATAAACGAAATACGAAACACTTCAAATTTCTAATTGTTTATGATTCTTACTTTTTTGTATACAGTAAATTAAGTTACTGAAGCATATTTTATGGAAATATTAGCTTATTAAAACGTCAATTGTATTAACTTTTAATCAAGACAGCGTAGAACCACTCTACAATAATGTAAAGTGATAGTTGAGGAAGCCAACCTGAAAGGATAGTTAGGTTAGTCCTAGATATAAACAAACACACGTCTCTATTTCTTCTTACACTTACACTTCCAGCTTTTTCAAACTTCTACATTTGCACATTGTTTTAAATTTTCGGAAATATTTATTTTTCATATGAAATGTAAGATTACCAAAAATTCAAACTAATGTGCAACTGTGGAAGTTTCAAAGAATTGGAAAGTGTAAAAGTTTAAGAAGACTTGAAGAGTGAAGTGTTTTGTTATTATCTAGGCCTAACTTAACTATCCTTTCAAGTTGGCTTCCTTCCCTATCAATTACTTTATATCACTGTACAGTGTTTCTACACTATCATGTTTTACATTTCCAACCCATCATGCAATTATTTATTTTATTAACTTTGTTTTATAATTGTTAGTGCAATTTTAATGTCCTTAAATTATTATCAGCCCTGCGTCTTACTATCCGTTCGCGTTATACACACGCTTATGTGTAATGGTAGGGTAATTGTGAGATGAAATGGTAAAGTACAGTTATTAATGGGTTAGTTAATATTACATAAAACACGATAAATTATTATGTAACATAAATACCGAGTACGTATCAATATATTAAAATGGTTTAATGTAAAAACTGAAAAAATGCCTTAAAAAGGGGGCCTCCGATTTGTTTGCTCCGAGCCTCACGTTTTCTTAAAATGGCCATGGACATACCAAGGAATGCGGTATCACTCAAACTTTATAAATGTTCCACTCAATTCACCTCACTGAAAATAATCGGTGCAATTGAAAGGAAAAGATTAGAATCCTTTAAAATGTGGTGCTAAAGAAGAATCTTCAAAATATCATGGATGGAGAAGTTACCTAATAAAGAAGGGTCAAGAAAAGCAAATGAAGAAGGGAAACTTTGGAAATGTATACAGAAAAAAAAGAGTTAACGTTGTAGGCCATATATTGAGACATGATAGTTTGATGAAGATACTAATTACACAAGGATATGTGGAAGGGAGAAATTCAAGAGAGAGCCCAAGACTAGACTACATGAATCAGCAAACGATGTTAAAAGATGAAGGTACTAAGATGTAAAAATAATTGACCTAGATGAACAAAATTGGAAATCCGCAGCAAACCAATCGCAAGATGGATGACCTAATGATGATTATGATGAAAATTAATGTAAGAATATATATATATATATATATTATAAATATACCATAAATGCATCCGTGGTAATATTTGGGTACAAGAAAATTATGGTCTCAGTTATAAGGATGGATAAAAACTTACTTGGAAACCATTTCGGCGTTATTGTATCAAATGAAGTCTAATTGAATACCATTTATGATATCTTTGAACATTTCTACACTGTGCAATGGGCTACTTGTCACATAACAATGATAAAGAAAATCACTGACACTTTGTATCTAGATATTTTAATTGCTAGCTAAATGTGTTGTGTCTACTCAATAAAAATTCTCCTTTTATAAAACACGCGTTCTGTTGTTGTTGCACTAGTTACGCCATGACACATGTGTATATTTTGCCTTGTGGCCATGTGTGTTCTTTTGGTTTTATCGTTATATGTTCAGTTGTTCAGGCTTTTTCTCTTGATAATTGAGATGTTTATTGATTTATTGCAGATAAAAGTGTTGTTTAGTAAATACATCCATTACTGTTTCCATCCTATGGTCTGAGCCAGTTTTTTATTCAAGCTATATATTTTTTTCACTTCCAGCTTTATAAGCCTGTTGTATTTTCATATACTTATAATCTGACTAAAACAGGCACAACATCCAGTCTACAACCGTGTATTTATCAATATGAAAAGGTAAACTCATATTTTACCATTATAAATTTCTCGGCCATGCCGGGAATCGAACACTAAACCCTTAACTCAGTAGGCAAACACGCTACCAACTGAGCTAAGCTGTCGGACTGTTTAGTAAATAAAACTAATAAAATGTTTATAAACAATATTATATAACTAATTAATTGATTTATGTCACATATTTACCTCGATTCACTAACTTCGGTATATTTAAAGTGTTTCTTAGTATTAAAAAGTATTTTAATTGTCACAAATGTGTAACTTTCAAACATAAAAAAACCAACTGGTATACTAGTAAAACTATTAATTTCAATAGACCTTATACAAAGCTGTGACTGAATGATAAATCATTTCTCAACATGTCGACACACACTTAATTTATTTACTATCTTGTTTTTGGACGTGTATAAGTTTATCAATAAACTATTCATGATTTACAAGTCTTGACATGTCCCAGAACAAAATTGATACAGATATTTGTCATCAAGCCTAACAAATATTTATACTATGATAAAATGATTGAAAATGTAACGTCATATTATAACCTTTATACATTTTATTTGAGTGGCAATAATATGAGATTTGTTTGTGTAAAAATTAAGAATAATTTATATGTATGTACAGCCACAAATTATATAATGATTAACTATACCTAAATACAAAACCTACACCTAATAATTCTTTATAAATTATTTTAAGAATTTAATTTTTTTTAATGATTACATGCATAAATCAAAACTTATTAGTTACCATCAATCATACCAACATAATTTCACCAATCAATCATGTATTTTTCTAAAGTGCATATTGAATTCACCTTAATTTGTAATTCTTACTGTGAGACGTAAGTTGCATGAATGTCCAACATAAAACAATAAATACACTTTCGGATGAATTATTCAGATGGGTCGACTTACAAGTTTTCTTCGTTACTTTGATCATACTTTGGATAAGTAAATAATGTTGGTGAGTGAAAATAATGTATCGCCCGAATCTTTGAAATATAGCATAGTGATTGATGCAAGGTTTATTGTTTTAATATGGCATTTACTTTCTTACCCCTTTGTGCTTTCATCATTAAACACGAAATTTACTTATTGGTAGTCTATTTGTTTCAAATCTATGATTATAATGTTTATTGTTGCATTTTGTTTTGGAAATATATTAATATGTTATTATCTGATTTTGTATGATAGATAAACTTATTCAGTATTTATAGTTGATAATGGAATCTATGCGTATGCTACAATTTTAATATTAAAGTGTTGATTTATGAATTTTGATATTGTAACCTATTTAAATTGATAAAGAAAATCAAAATAAATAATTTTAGTGATAATGGTATTAATAGTTAATTTTGTAAGATTATAAGCTTATAAGCTAGGTACCTGATATTACCAATCAAATTACTTATATAAATAAAAACACATTGAAGTTCAATGTAAATTTGCAAATAATCGAGAACCTAAACCTCCTTAAATTATTTGTATAGGTGGCTACAAAAGAATGAGGGCTACAACAGTTCCTACGAAAAAAAAAAGCTATTCTTTCCTTCAAACTGCTGTACAAAACCTACAAAAATGCCCACGAATTAGAACCAACAGCACGTTACAATGTTCTCGTGAATTAAAATCTAGGCTTCTATTCATACAGGAGGTTACAAATGTGAAAAAAAAAAAAAAGGTAAGAAAAAAAAAGTACTTATTTTAATTAAATATAATCTCGGGACCTGTGGGTTTAGATAGGCACTTATACTTAACCTGCCTGCGGAGCTCCGGTAAATCACATATCTAGGTTAACATATTTATATAACATTTGTTTTGTTGTCAAAGCTATAATTATTATATCACAATCTTAATTCAATTTAAATCATTCGATAACAAAATAAAAAAAAAAACCTTTTTCCTTACATTTTCAAAGGCAAAATAAAACCAACATAGATACCTAAGTCCAACCACGTACAAAATTATGGCACAGAAAGTTTATTATTTACCCTTAACACAATTAGACTTCTTTGAGTCAAACAAAATAGCCACACTGCTCACAGCCACCTATTATTTACCTTTTTTTTTATTAAAACCATCCTCAGTCCCGCAATAATATAAGAAAATTGAAACTTCTCCCCTAGACCATCTGTAGTCGAGAACTCGATCATATGTACATATCTCTTTATGTTTACTGAAGGATATGCATGTCCTCACAAACTCTTCAAGTAGTAATCAAGATCCTGGTGTACATCCTTTCATAATCTTAAACTGGTAATAAGTAGTGTAACAAGTCTTTTTTTCTTCTTTTCTAATGATTGTAAAGTTTTTACATCCCGGCATTAATATCACTTCTTTTCAACACCACGCCAATAACAAAACAAAAGAACCTTTCCAATACACGCCAAAGAGGTGATACCATTTAGAAGTAGTAATATTGTTGGAATAGTGACGTATGGATGATTGTAAATAGGGATTATAATTAAAAGGGGATGGTTTTCTTTGTCACACAAATAACCTCGAGAATAAAACCTAGGTTTCCTTTCAAACTGTTCTACAAAAGACTATAAAAGTGCCGACGAATTAGAACCTACAGCATGCTACAAAAATTTCGTGAATGAAAATCTAGGCTTTCATTCATACAAAAGGTTAAAAATATATTCGCGAATAAAACTAAGGTTTATCATCAGAAAGTTGTACAAAAGTGCCCACGAATAAGAACTTATACAAGTGCACGTGAATGGAAACGTTGATGGATTTTATTTACAAATAACTTGAAATTATAGAAATTTATTATTATTAGACAATTTAAAAAAAAAAACAGAATTAGCTTACTGTGTTTGATACAGTTGACACACATAATATGTAGACAATCTCATTCTTGACTAATTTATGGTTCAAGTAGGTTTTCAATCCATCACTTTTGTATATAACTTACAAAGAATACAAATATAAAACTAACTGCGCTGTTAAAATAAGAATTATATTATGTAATAATAGAGAAAACAAGTCCAAAGAAATAATGAAACTGAAAACTGTCTTTTTCCCTCTGGCCTGGTCTTGTCTTTTACAAAGGTAAGATGAACTATGTGAGATGAAGATTGAATTCTGATTATGGGATCCCTGGTTCAAATCCAGGCGCAATAACATTTATTATTTATAGGTTATGTTAATGGACGTTAAGATAGTTTACAGTTTAAGTTTAAGTCTACAGAAACCATATTGAATAAAATAAATATACTTTAAAAAAATATAAAAGAGATTAATTGAATTGTAATCTATGCATGCAAGTATGTGAGGTGTATATATATATGGTATAAGAATGAAATATTTTTTAATTTAAAATCCTCGAATCCATTAGCATATTCTAAATTCAATAACTCAATTTCTTTTATTCGAGATATAACTGATAGTTTTCTTCAAATTTGAAGTGATTTTTGTAAGTTTATTATAATGCTTACTTGGGGATCCTCTCAACATCACTATAGGAAAAACCTAACAACCATACCCAAGCCCATTAATATGTTAATTTATGTTAACAAAATCAGAATTTAAAAAAGTATCATATCAATGTGGGAAAATTAATCCCATAAACATATCTGTTATTTTTTTAAGATTAATATTCTTGTTTAGTAACAAAAATTAATATTTGCATTTGAGATAAAGTCGATTAGATTCATACATACTAAAGTATGGATAAATATTTAGCAGGTTAGGTCGATAAAAATGCAAACAAACATAAAAGTATAGCAAAAAGTGTGATGTAAATTAGGTTTAAGATAACTTCTCAATCAACATTTCGAGAACCAAAATCTGTTAAAGGTTTTAGAAAACCAGTTTGTATATTTTCTCCCCTTCAAAATATTTCAAAGATATTAAAAATTATGTTTATCAGGGTAAAATAAATGCATGCGATTGCGCGAACCAGTTAAAAACACTCGACTTTTAACTTCATTGATAAGAGTTCAGCATAAAGTATAAAAGTTTCAAATAAAATGGTGGTCATTTTTCTCGGTAAATCGTCGAGTATCTTACACACCCCTTGTCCACCAAGAACGAGACTGTGGACAAAGGGACTTGCGACCGAAAAAAGAACCACGCAAGTTTTCGTTGTAATTACCCTTTCTCTTCGTGCAAGAGGGTTCGGCCTCTTGGAGCTAAGCTATATAGCAGGGTTCTGGATATAAAAGGAAAGGTTTTCCTAACTCATTATTAAAATCGTTTGTGAAAGGAGAGTTTTCAATATTTGATCAAGTGTGATCGTCCGGAACGGGACAGGTGGCCCTAGCTAAGGTAAGCGGGACCCGCTCGCGACCTCTTTTTCCGAGCTACAGTGGCTTAAGTCTCACTACAACTAGATTATTTTTTGTGGTCACCAAGTTTCTATCAGTTTGGGTCATACGCTTATGCGCTAATTACGCCAATGTGTTGTGGATGATTAAGGTTGAATTTAGAGATAGTGTACCCACATTTACGTGGAGGGAGAGTAGAAAACCATTTAGAAAAAAACATCCTCAGTACATCCGACCAGTATTTGAACCCTGATCTCATCACTGACAGTCCAGTACATTGAGATAGTGATACCTTAGACCATGCGGTCACCAATTCGGGTCAGATATTACTCAAGAGGTTTTCAGGGACAAACTTTCATATAAATTCAGGCTATGTCCTATTGATTTGACTAATACAGTTTAAGATAAGGTAAAATTGAAGGGAATGACTGTTAAGGTCAGTATTTTTGAAGTTTTTATAGAAAAAAACAAGGTTTAAGACAAAATAAATTAAATATTACTTCATTAGATAGGCTTAGTTGAATTTTCTAAACATGATAAACTGAACAGATCTTGAATATTTATAACGTACTGTACATTGTTGAATTTGACCGGAATATTTTAAAATCAAGAGGATAGGTCAGGCATGGGCTATTTCTTCGATGTTTATGATAAATATTCAATGTCTATTAAGACTACTATGTGCAGAAAATTAAACTAAACTTATCCACTGAAGCAATGTTTGATTTGTTTTTGACCAAAATGGATTTTTCTACACAAATTTGCAAAATTACTGATCTTAACTCACGTTTCTTTGCTTTCCAACTAACCAATTTGAGAATAGGGAGGATGACAAAAGGATATAAATCTGAATTAATAAAAATCTACAGTGAATATATCTTGGGGGATTTGAACACTGATCATTCCGTCAACAACGATGTAAATATAAAGCCTGGCAACAATTAGTCACAGTTTTGGGTTTAATAGTTCAAATTAATTATAAATACATTTATAAACCGTAGGTGGATTATATTTTTAAGAATATTTGTAACTACAATGTTAAATATATTTTATGTTTGGTATCATCATAAACTATATATAAATATATATATATATATATATATATATATATATATATATATATTATATATATATAGTTACTATGTTTTAATATATTTTAACCTGTGTGTTTGTAGACTTAACCTAAATCAGAGTTTATGGATTAAATAGCTAAACTATTATATTGGTTAGTTACAGTTATAGCCACATCTAAACACCACCTTCAATCTAAGGAATATAAATTAGAAATGCCTGTTTTATTTTATGCATTTTTAATAGTTTGGCTTTATATTAAAGATCAAGTATTTTGAAAAATTAAATAATCTATTGTGTTGGAGGGGTTAGGGAGGTATTAGTCAAATTAGATCGCATTCTTCGCCTATAGGCTCTAATTTGAATATAAATTAATTTGGTTCACCTCTATTATTTCGTTTCTGATGACAAGTACAGGAAAATTTGGTGAAACTTCATACATCCAAGTAAAAAAAAACTTGAAAAAAATATTTTATTTCTATTATGACGTGGTAACTGTATTATAAACTGAAAGATAAATAAACAAAATCGACTTCTCAATTTTAAGTTGAAACACGATCTTTTAGTTGATTAAGCTTTATTTGTGAAATGATGCTTCTTACTGAGTCCAAATATTTAAGTTTCCCAAAAACATACAAATAAACAGAATAGTTCTGAAACTTCTTTAAGACCTGTGATAAATTTGTTTACTGAATAATTTTAACACTATTTAAATAGTTTTTGTAGTTTTCAAAACAAATTGGCCATCACTTCTTAATATGATCTTGATACAGTTGGCCTACACAACATTTTTACTACTTCGGTTGATAATAATCACATGAATTCATGAGAAATAAATCTTTTTTTCTCTTACACTAAAATTCCTACCCTTCTCAAGCTGGCAATTCATGAACCAAAAACCCAAGTGAATAAGAATGTAAATATTTATTTTAATTACAAAACAACCCGCTTCGGTGGCCACATGGTCTAACATGCTATATACTTCGCAATAGCGATGATGAGGCGATTGAGGTTCGAATTACTGTCCGATGTACTGAGGGTTGTTTTTCTAAATATTTTCACCCTCCCTCCAGGCAAATGCGGGTAAACATCCTCTAAATATAATCTTCCTAATCCCTAAAGCCATTAGCATAATAACACATAAGAGTATAGCCTTCGCGGGTAATAAAACGCGGAGTTAAAGAAATTTATAACAATCAACCAGAAAAACAAGATTTGATATTCTAAATGGGCCTTTCTGCTTCAGACGAGGTCCTTTCACCACTTGTTGATGGTAATGGTATTATTAATAACTACCTAAGATATTTGGAGTGTACTATTTTTGAAGGAAATAAATAAACTTTCGCTCTGTCAGTAACCATTTTTAATAAGTCATGTAAGGTGTACAATGTTTCTTATTATTTACTCTATTCAGAGGGTTAATCTAAGGAACGATTAACAGGAAAATACGATACAACATTATACTTCAACCAGAAAACATATCAAAATATAGTTTTGTTCTTTATTCACTTGATAACAATTAACTTAAGACTTGTCAAATAATTTTTCCATGTTGATATTTTTTTTTAAATATGTGAAAATAGATTCACTGGTCTAAATTACATTGTTTTTTTAATTAAGTTTATAGAAAGCCGCACAAAGATGATATGACTAGTTCAAGCTGTATTACCTGAGTTACGAATTATCCATTGGGTGAGATGGACTTTTATATTACAAGATTATTAAACTCTTGAAATAAACTAGTTTCTCTCTCTTGGTCAACTGAGGCGTTTTTAATATTTGTGTGCTTAGTCCCTTTTTACTTTAGTGCAATTGTCATGTCTAGTTCATCCGTTTGCGTGACGACGTGGATGTCTTCAATGACATTTAC
Source organism: Timema cristinae (assembly GCA_039000515.1). NCBI lineage: Eukaryota > Metazoa > Arthropoda > Insecta > Phasmatodea > Timematidae > Timema > Timema cristinae. The sequence goes on from JBCFYV010000024.1 coordinate 25,363,809, forward strand.
ACACACACACACACACACACATACACACATACACGCACACACATATATACATACACACACACACACACACACTCACATCTGCAGGAAAGAGACAAAGGGACAGAGAAGGAGAACACAACAGAAGGTAGCTAGTAAAACTATCAGCCCTCCAACGACCCCCTTGGCCACCATCACATGGCCGCATGAAAATTGTAGAACCAACAACATCCTCTGGAAGGAGGGGACTGAGCGAAACTTACACAACGACACGAATTATGAACATTGTAAAGTGTTAACGTGGCGTCACACATTGTTTGACGTCAGCAATAAAACAAGTTTTTCTTTCCACCGCGTGGTAATTGCAATTTATATACCCACCACAGAAACATTTAGCAATTTACATTTTATGGTAAATTGTAAGTTTTGGTTTAAAAATGTTCTTTGATCTTCTTTGGAAATGATAAAATGTTTTAGCTTAAGCTAAAGCTTAGATTTATTTATTTTCATATTTTCAAGTTAAAAATAATAAAATAAAGGGATTAAAAAATAACATTTTGTGTTGGTATATAGGGCACAAGATTTGTAGAACTATCATGTTAACATTTATATTTCAATGAAATAAACATTTTCGTATGTTAAAGATTTTTTTAAATTTAGCATCTTCTATTAACCAAAATCTGGAATATGCAAATATTTCTTTAAAAATGTCACTTTATACAGAATTAGTTCTTATCGCTAAAGCGATTTTTCTGTGCCTCTACCAATTAGCAAGTGTTTAGGTGCTAGGGTTGGGTATACTGACGTAATCACTTTGACCAATAAGTGCATTTTAAATATTCCATAAAACCACACTCATCTCTAAAATAGTAGTTAAAATATTGAAGTATTAAAATTTTTATAAACATAATATTTATTATTTGCTTACTCTATGGCATTAGGCCCCTAAGTGTTCATTAATGTATTTTATATTAATCCAACTATCCGACCCTATCCTGAGATAGTTCTATCCAGTCCACCTCATCACATCCTTTCCTTTTCTTGAGCTAGTTCTATTAAGTACACTCATGAAACTTTATCCCTATATTGAGATAATCAAATCCAGTCCACCTCATTACACCCTATCCTTCTCTTGAGTTCTATCCAGGCCACTTCATTACACCCTATACTTGTTTTAAGCCAGTTCTATCTAACCCATCTCATTACACTCTATCCCTCTTTTGAGTTAGTTCTGTCCATTCCCCTAATTGCACTCTAGTCCTCTCTTAAGATGGTTCTATCTAGTCTACTTCATTACATCCTATCTCTATCTTGAGCTAGTTATATCCAGTCCACCTCATAAACCCCATCCATATCTTGAGATAGTTCTATCCAACCCACTCAATACATCTATCCCTATTTGGAAATAGTTCGATCCAGTTGAAGGTATCGTGTACATTTATGATATTTAAATGCCGTGTTTTTCTTGCGGCGTCTACCTTATTAAAATATTTAATTAACTAAATACAAAGTGAGGTTGCCTTGTAAGTATAGTGTGTTAATGGTAAGCTTAGTTTTAGACCATACAAAAATATTATTTACACTATATTGATAAATTGTATCTACTATTTATATACTTACTTTTATTAGTTTTATAAGAATTGTTGCTATCTTTTCATACATTTGAAAAATGGCATTCTTATCTAAGCCAAGAGTCACGAATTCGATTCCCGTGTCAAGGTAAAATTTTTCAAATTAATGAATACAATACTTGATGCAGATATACCAGTAAAATAAAATAGATTATTTCGATCTCACAAACTTCACGATTTATATACTGTAAACAAGCTTTTTCCATTGATGCTGCCTGACAAAAGTAATTTGTAGCTTATGAACTATTTTAGGTATGACTATCTAAAAGTACCAAGATACGTCCACGTCAGTGGTGGAACTACAAACCTGCACTCCCCTTCCCCTCCTTACCAAAGAGGGGTCAAAGGAGCTTTGGAGAGTGATTTGCGGGCGCAATGTTAATAAAGTCTTAGGGGCGCTAGTTCCTAGAAGAAACAAGAAAAGGATGAAAGGGATAATTTATTGTTATCACATTGAGGACGTGATATATGGTACTACCTTTTTCCCAAACTATCATTGAAAGCAAGCTAAGTAGATCTACGCTTCTAAACCACCGTTTTATTGCTGAATCCTGCGTATTCACGGAATCTCAAACGATTGCATCCAACATTATTGACTTCAAAAAACGAAGCTTTGGTAAGGGTTTGATTTGGATTTTAAAAATGGTCACAAAATCACAATGAGAAATTAGTTTAAAATAAAAAAAATAATTACGAAAAAGAAGTAGAAGCCTGTGATCTTAAAATACAACTTGAGAATTTCAATAGTATTTATTTAGTTGTTATGTTTTCCAAACTATTTTAACTTCGTCACCTCAATGAGTCAGTACCGTCAAAGTCCATTGATGTAAAAGATGCTTAAGCTTAACTCAACAACGTTTATGTGAAGAAATTAACAATTCAAAACTTGCACTTTTATGGGGAATAGTTCACACGTTTAAAAGAAAAAAAACTTCGTCTTGTAAAAAAAACACTTTGATCAACTTGCAAAGGGATATAAGATAGTGAAAAAAAAAAGTTTAAAATACGGATTTATTTCAAAATTTTGGACATTCTAATTTCCCGAATCAGAAAAGGTTTGGGGTCTTTCAGGATAAGTAATAAACAAATTTGAGGTCTTAGGTCCCAAAATTTTAGACTAGGTTAGTGATGATTAGTTTTATCACCCATCAAAATGTTTTAGTGACCTTTATAATAGGGATCTTATGAAGTTCCTTCCCTCAACAAATGGTCAGCTTCCGTTCCATTATGAGAAAAGAAATAAAAAACCACGAAAACATCAGACGGCTGGCCAGCTTCTACTCACCACATTGCTCGCTCTGACTGCGACTGTTGAGAGATCGTTTTCAAAACTGAAGCTAATTAAACACTGTCTTAGAAGTATTCTTTACATTGAAAGATGACACCTGGACACGGGAATCAAATCCGGTAGTAAGGGGCAATTTTTCAATTCAAAAAATATAGTATTTAGATACGGTCATTGCCGTAACTAACAGATATAATAGCTTATCTATTCAATTCATATCTTAGAAGTATAATGTCACCGGAGCGACTCACTGGACTTTATTAGCACCACGTCTTACTACCCGTTCAGGCTACACGCACTTACGTTAATGTCTAATGATAGGGTCATTATGAGATGAAATGGAGGACCTACATTTAACGTGGAATCCGAACCATGGTGGAGACCTGGCATTCCCCACTTCACAAGATGTCTTGACAGAGGTGAAGGAAGGGTTTGGAAACCAGATAGATCTGTGCCTGAACCGAGGATTTAGCACTGGACCCCAGCACAAAGGTCCAACACCTTACCCCTAGACCACACCAGATCAACCAAATTAATTTTAAAAACTGAATCAAAAAGTGTACCAACCTTCAGGCATTTAGGTGAATTAACAAATATTAAAAGTAAATGGTGTGCGATGGAGATGTATTTGCATATACATCTAAAATAGCGATAGGCCAAACGAGTATTAATACACATTTCATAAAAAAAACTATATTATCATGTATATAATTTGAAGGTTTTTAAGATTTATAATATTTAGCACCGCATCTTACTACCCGTTCGGGTTATACGCTTTAAGTACTAATTACGTTAATGGATTAGGAATTGGGAAGGTTTAATTAGAGGAAGTGAACCCACATTTGCGTGGAGGTAGAGTGGAAAACCATTTAGAAAAACCACCCCCCAGTTCACCCGACCGAGATTCGAACCTCGATCTCCCCGTCCTCAACAGTCAAGCTAAACATGACAAGCGCGTTAGCCAACTACGCCACCGAGGCGGGTAAGGTTTTTAAGAAATTCTCACACACAATCTAATGTCTGTACTCGTGACGTAGTGGTCAGTGCACTGGCTACGAACCTATGTGTCCCAGGTTCAATTCCCTCGGCACACCTAGGTTCTGGTACCTTGGGTATTTTTCTCTTACAGAACTATTCCAACGGTCACCAGAGGGTGAATTATGCCTAAGTTATGTTTAAGACTCCCACTGGCTCCACAGCTTCATATTCACTATCATCACATAATCTCATTGCGGATACGTGTAGACAACCATCATGTGCGTACCTTGGACAGCAATGTTTCAAAGGAGCGGTTAATAGTCAACATAGATGACCTGGTGGTCTAGGGATAAGGTGTTAGACTTCTGTGCTGAGGGTCCAGGGTTCAATCCTTGGTCCCAGTATGGATTTATCCTTATTTACCCTTCCTTCACCTCTGACAAGACGTGTATTAATCACAACTTGTGAATGAGTGGAATGCCAGGCCTCCACCATGGTTCGGATCCCACGTTAAACTGTAGGTCCTCCATTTCATCTCACAATAACCTTACCATTACACATTAGCGTAAGTGCGTATAGATCGAATGGATAGTAGGATGTGGTTCTAATAACAACAACAACAACAACAATAATAATAATAATAATAATAATAATAATAATAATAATAATAATAGTCTACATACATGTGACCGGATTTGATGTCATGTCCCTCCCGGCCAGTAAAGCCATACACTAGAGGAAAAACCTATCCAAAAAAGCAAAATTATGATTATAAGAACATTACATAACATCTCGGGTGGTTCTTGGGCTGTTTCCAAAGCAAACAAGGTTTGACAGAACTATACTGGTAAACTATTCCCTACCTCAAACTAACCATTTGGCCAACCACACGAAAAATAATTAAAGGAACTTCCGTATGTTTATTGATTTTTAAAGGTTAAGTTTTATACTGATTGGGAAGAAACAACTTTCTGGTACAGTCCTGTTAAAGCCTTTGCCTGCCCTGGCAACAGCTATTGTCTTGTGACCCGTACATACTACAAAAAGGACGTAGGCCTACTTATTATCTAACTTTGGAAGTCACCCAATCTCTTAATATACGAATAACAATTAGTTTAGGTCAATGGGGGATTGGTTTACATCCAAATCTAGACAGTATAATACATACGGCATTAAATATAGTTTCATATATTCATACGTCAAGTAATTTTAACTCCCACTATCATTTTTAATAAATAGTAGAAAAACTTATAATATTATACTACATATATAGAAAAGTGCTATAGACAAGCCTCTTATTCTAGTGGTCAGCATTCATAGCTATGATTATATAGATCTCGAGTTCAAAACTCAGCAGTTATATAGATATTAGTTAGATTTAAGATTTCCACTGGCTTCACTTCTTCATAATCATTATCATCCTCATGTAATTTCATTGTAGGTATAACGTTTAGAAAACCTCCAATATATACCCTGGGAAACGCTTTGTTCCGACAGTGGCTAAAAGAGTCTACACGCAAGTAGGGATGTGGCAGGAAGGAAAACTATCGATACTGTACTTATTAAAAGTATTGGAATAAAATATAGATATTGTACTAGTATCGAAATAAAAGTATCTATATTATTAAGTATCGGTAAATTATTTTTTTTGCAAGATGATTTTTTTCCGCCCAAATTCTTAAGAAAATATTATATAATTCACTACTGAGAAGTGCCATTTTTTAACTACATTCGTCGTTTATACACTATATCAGATGGATTATCAACTATTGACAAACAATAAAAGAGTGGACGCCCTGCCCTGCTTCATCTGCTTAAACAACGCACATAAACTTTTCTTCTTCCTCTGCTTGGGGTAACCTTGAATTAACTGAGTTCATTGTGCTCTCCAGAAACTTATTTTGTTTAGTTCGCGATGATCGTGTTCATTGATAAAGTAAGGGATAGTAAACTGGTTGCCACTCGCCCCTTGGCCCGCCCAATCATCAGGATGTTTTGTTAAACAAAAATGAAAGAACAGCTATGAATTATAATGAGGTAAAAGAGATTAAATGCTAAAATTGATTCTTGCTTGTCCTGCAGAAAAATGAGTGAGAATTGAGAAATAGTTCTATGTGTTCTTCCTCCACAGTCCGCCCTAGTAAACATTTAATTCCAGCATGAATGAAGATAACAAAATAGTTGTTTCTTTCGATACCGATCCGATACCGGAGTCAGAGTACTAATATCAGTACAAGTATCTAATAAAAATAATTACTAGTATTGAAAGGAAAATATTTATATTAGTAAATTATCGATACATTTTCACATCCCTACATGCACGTCGATTGAACTAGCTACTTCATCTCTCACTAGATAGAGTAAAACCTTCTCTATACCTACCAACTTGTGCTGATAACACAATGATGTCTGCATACCCTCACTTACCCCCATGATTCACCCCTCCACATTTGATTTACTCACCCCGACAAATAGTGAATGTTTTAATTCAAAGCCCCGAGTTATAATGAGAAAAAAAAACGAGTAAAATCCTCACCACCCCCTTTTCACCAACTGCTAGCTTCCTGGCATCTCCTAGTTGCAACTTTCCCCTATCAATGGAATTCCCACCTCCGGGCTATTCGCACAACGGCTCGTTTGTTTTTAAGTTAAGTTGGGACTTCCAATGGTCAACACTCCCCCCTTGAACTCCCATCCCTCTAGTACAACAGTAAGTTCGTCTTCTCCCTTCTGCAACATACTGGCGTATTGACACACCGAAAAAAGGGGAGAGTGGGGGTTATTTTAAGTAACGAGAGTTCAACGGAGACATTACGAATTTCTTGCTTTCTTCGCCTCGGGGTATAATTTTCAGTCCTTTTCTATGGTTAAAGAAGTATCTTAAATATAAGAAGAGCTGAGAAAAAAAGATCACAAATAAAACGGACACGAGTATATGTCCTATATGTACAGTATTTAACCTTAATAACCCATGGGGATTCAAACCCGGAACGTCTCGTTACAAGAAAACCAGAATCGATAAATCCTATATTTATTCCACGTGCTCACTGTGTGGGTATATATTTTTTGTTAAATCTTTAATAATTATTAAAATGATCATGTTTTTTCTACGTGATCCTGAGTAATATTTTTTCACCTTTTGAGGGATTTTTCATTATTTTCATGTTACATCATCATATCACCATCACATTCAAGTTTATTCACAAATGTAGGGGTCTGTTTTATTGTCCAGGAAAATTGTATTCAAAAATCATTTTTAGTGATCTACCAAGTAATTTTTTCCCACATGGTTTTTGTTTTAGAAATTTATTTGGGAAAACATTAGTTATCTATTAGTGAAACATGTTGTAGCCATTTAATTTTGTAATCTTGTATTTTTCTAAAACTGGCATGACCTAAAGTTTTATTTTTAATATCCATTAATGGGAGCACTCTCACGGTTTAAACAAAATTCTGATGTAGTTAATTTGTTTGTTTCTTGTTTTCGGTGTGTATATTTCGATGCGAAATATTATTTCTGGGTTTGTAAATATGTGATATGTTTTCAACCTGGTCGCTCTTTGTTCGTGATTTAGTTTTAGAAATGTATACATAGTACTTCACGTTCGGGATATCCACATATTTACACTAATGGGGTATGAATGAGAAAAGTGGAATTGAGAGGAAATATAACTGAATTTGCGTGGAACCAGAGTGGGAAACCATCTAGGAAAAATCACCATAAATACACCCGACCGGGTTATAACACCAATCTCCTCGCCACCATCAATGTAGTATTTTTTTGTGAGAGTGACCGTCTTAGACCAAACCACCACTGATGCTTGTAAAAAAATTAATAAAAATATTTTCTTCGATGTCATGTCTCATTAATTGGGAAACCGAAGTTTGGTATCCACAAGATGTTGTATGCACACAAAATAGTATGCATATTCACGGTGAGGATTATTCAAATTGGGAAGCGTTGATTTCTACAGTCCAATTTTCATAGAAAAAAACTTGATTTCAAGTATTCATACGTCAGGTTGTATGAACTGCAGCTGTCACTTTTAATACTATAAGAAATACAGTACTTATAAAATAAATAAAATTTTAACAATTTCAGCCATAAAGAAAGTTTTCTATTTTATAAAATGTAATTACTATAAAAAAAATAGGACTCTATGTAATCTTGTCAATTTATGGTAGCTCTTAAATACTTTTCTCACTCCCACCAGTGGTCTCATAGGATAAGGTGTCAGTCTTGAAATATACCAACTTGGGGGTCTTATTGGGGGTAGAGGAGTGTTCAATACTTTATTTTATTACTGTGTTTTTTGCATCCTTTATACACACTATTGTTGATACATTTTCTCAGAGCTACAATTATGTTAAACTTGATGATTAGAAAAAACTTGTTTTAAAAGTAGAAGAATATATGTATGACCGTGTGAAGGTCTACCTCCCAGATGCATCTGTCACCACTGTTGTCATATTACGAGAGTTAAAGAGACAGGATATATCATTGAATATGTTACATTAGGCCTACATACTGAGTGCTACCTGCGTGTGTAAGTAATGTCAACTTAAGTGATTTAAAAACATTTCTACAAGTGCTACGTGGTACAGCATTGAAAGGCGTCGAAGAAGGATTATTTAAAGATTTGTTAGATATTTTCTACTTTTGTTTTCAATCAAATGTAGGTGCAATTCATCTCTAGATTTCTGACCAATTAAAATGTTTAAATTTTGAGTTTAAAATTTAAAAAATAATAATTTAATGATCCCACTCAGAGATTTGTACTTCTGAGATTAAAGCAGAAACATAGATCTAAACTTCCTTGATCATATATGCTCATGTTTTTAATAGGATCACAACAATTTTTTTACGATAATGTAGAATTGTTTTATAGAGTTGTATGTAAGTTATCACACATTTAAAATAAATGGTACGGAACTCTGACGGACATTCTCGCTCTATTGTTTGAAAATGGAGATATTTACTCAAAACTCGTTATATATGTGAAAAGAAATAATATACACTAGCAAACCCAATCATAAATTGCACTATACTTATGTAAAACTTTTTTTTACTCTGCGTTATAAATTTTATAATTTTATTTTTAAAGAATTAATGTCCTCATTGTATGTTTGGACCGATAAAATAGATCAATGTCGGGTCCACAAGGGTCAACACTTCGTATTAAAATACCAACTTCCTGTTAAAATTTTCGACATTTTATTAGGTGTTTTAAATCTTCATGCCATCGAATTGCTATTAAATTTCTCATTTATAAATTTTGACCAATAAAAAATGTAAATATTGACTATCAATTCTAACTGGATATAGATCATTGTTGTACAAACATTTCTCCTAAGAGGTTTAAGGAAAAACAATATAAGCTTTTAGAGACTTACTTATATTTAATTACCCTATGACATTGGAGAATTATTGCGTTAAAACTTAAATAGTATCTATTTACAAATAAAGCTCACAAAATTGTATTAATATATTTGCCAATATCTCAGAAACTGTTTGATTTATAAAAATATATCTCATATACAAGTTTTTTATTTTTAATACTACTACAATTTTGCAATATACGTTATTTTGTATCTCAAATAGTTGTGGAGATACGGAAGTTTCTGCTCCTGTAAAGTACCCTAACAGTCATTTTCATGGTAAAATGAAAATATCCAGTTTATTTATAATCTTAATCAACACCTAGATACGAATTTTAATCAAAATCATTAGAGTCAATTTTGAGAAAATCGATTTTTACTCTTTTCACCCTTTCTTAAACAAGTATTAATATTAAGTTTAAACAGACACACAGACAGACGTCATTGCAAAGACCAAACTTTTTAGGGTTTGGGAGTTATGAGACGTCGACATACATCAACATTTCAGGTTAGATTTTCTTTTGCGGTCGCAATATTTTTACCTTTTATGTTCGAAAAGTTTTATATATATATATATTTTACGTATAGCTTGAAAGTTTTTGGTTTTATAAAAATATGCTTCTTATAAAATATTTTATTATAAAGAGAGCTACATATTGTAATGATAAGTAATTTAATATCTCAAATAGTTTAAGAGATATTATAAAAAAAGATAATTTACGCTTCAGACTGGAGCCCTTAAAGTCATTTTGACGAAATATTGAGAGAAGACATTTTGTTTAGGATATTAATAAATGTTTAGAAATGAGATTTAATCAAAATCGTTACAGCCGATTTTGAGAAAATCGACTTTTTCTCTTTTTTCCCTTCAGTAAACTTCCCTTAATTTTAGGGTTGGTTATCCAATTCCAAAAAGTCCTCGGGGTGACTATATGAAAACCCTAAATACCAACCTTTAGCCCGATCGGTAAAATAGTTTAGGCTCTAGTTGGTGATATAGACAGATAAACAGACAGACGGAAAGTCAAAAACCACATTTTTGGATTCGGGGGCTCATGAAACGTCAAGATTCATCAAAATCTTGAGTTTTATTTTTTTGACGATCATTGTACTTTCTTACCTGTAAGATAGCAAAAAAAGTAAAAATAAATTTAAAATTATATTTAAACTTTTTAAATGATACTTTCACCTGCATTTAGGTGAAAACAACATTAAAACATATCATAAATAATCCATGATTTTTAAACGTCTGCAACGCATTTTAGTACTTTTCCATGTAACGGCACCCTTAAGCAACCAAAAAATCATTATAAATAAATGGTAGGTTTTTTTTTATCTAAGAAGTAAGATCTAAAGAGGTGCTGGAAAAAAAAAGAGATGACTTTGTCTGGACAACCTGTTTCAATAAATCGCGAGCTTCTGGAAGACTAGGCATTTTATCTCGGTGTACAACACCCATCAACTTAGTATCTGAAGATCTTAACCTGTATTCCAGTCACTCGGTGTTCACCCTTAAGAGAAAGAGATAGGGGAAACCGAACCAATTCATCCCCGGCTAGTACTACCCTCAGCCAGTCCAAACAAAACACTACTCAATGTGCACGTTGGGTTGAATAGCATGGGCTAGGTCAATTAGTTTCTCTCTCTCTCATATAAAGGCCTAGAGCTACTACAATAAAGGGGGGAGGAGGAGGAGGATGCAAGGACTTAGAAAGAGAGGAGTAGAAGGGGTAGGGGGTAGGTTTACTCAAACTCGGCTCTCAACAAAGAGACTTGAGAACTCCCGCCAACTGAATAGGGAAACTCTTAGGTTGCAGACCAGCGAGTATCAATTATGACTAGAAATTGTAAAGTAATAGAAGAAAGACCTTTTCTTTCTATAGTCTCTCTTTCTTTCTTCCTCGTCCACTGGTTTTCCTTCTACGTGTCTTTACTCCCCCTGTTATGTATAAAGGAAACAACGCTATACATTGAAAGTCAAGCTTTTTATAGCCGCTTGAAAGATGCTATGAAAAATTCAGCAAGAGCAAGGAAACAGGTAAGGAAGGCAGGCTACTGGATTTAGAAGAAGGTTAGGGAAAGAAGTAGGGGTACTCTACCTAGCTTGTTCTTGTGCTGGAAGTAACTATGTTGCGCTTCATTGCTGCCAGAGGGATGCTGCCTGCCATGCCTGCCAACCGTCTCCTAACAAATTTTACTTCTTTTCACAGTGCTGCATTATTCAAGTGATAGGCATGTACGAGAGAAAATAAAAATAAAAAGAGATAGAGTAGAGATGGTAAAGTGATGTTACAATAGTAAACTTTCATGGCAGCTCGAAAAAAAAAAAGATTTGACAAGAAATCATTCACACAGATTTTTACATTGTTACTTTTACGCCTTGCTATCGAGTGATTTTTTTTTTTGTTCTATTATTTGATAAATGAAAGATTCAAGGTTAAGTAATATTTATGTAAAATCTTTCTTATTACCAGTCTGGAGTATCCCCGTTTTAATTATATTAATGGGAAAATGATTAAAACTGTAGAATTTAGAGGAAATATTTCCACATTTGAGGGAGGGTGGAAAACCATTTAAAAAAAACCTCCCTCACTACACACGGTTGGAATTTGATCCCATAAACACCTGTCACAAGGAAACCTGACTTGATGAGACCTGCGTGTCATCGTTGTGGGTACATATATTTGGTTGAATCTCACGTAATTTTTAATCTCATATTCTTTCTGCGTGAGTGAAAGTGAATAAATAAGTAGGTTATTTAAAATATTTAAAGATAATGACCCTACATGTTAAATTAGTTTTTAAATAGTTTATTAGTACATTTTTTTAGGAGCCCTTGAACTTTTTTTCATAAATTTCAGAATACTCTATACACACCTTTCAAACTATAAATTCCAACTCCATATTCGGCATTTATATATTAAGAATTTAGCAATGTTATGTAAGTGTTTACAAGTGTAGATAATTATTTATGCTACTATTAATTACCTCTGAATATAATGAATAACAATTTTTATCAAATGTTGACACCACTGCTCAATGTAATGTTTACTGTGTGATTAAGTATATTCAAAATGAATACTATAATTGTAACAAATTCTCTTGAAATCAATAGAAACTAACCTTGTTCACAATTTTTTTTGCCTAATACTAACTGCTCTAAGAAAACCTAAAGTTCATTGATAAGTGCATGAAAGTTTAGACTTGCCAAAGCTGAGACTATTTATTACTTGTCTGTACTATTGCTTTCTTATGAAGACGCGGAAGAACTGAAAAACATTACCTGAAGCAATACTCCAAAAGTAAAACTGGTCTTCCAAATAGGAAATAATATTCATTATAGCTTATTCTGCTACAAATGATTTAATGCATATTTCATTGTTCAGATCCATGGTTGACTCATCCCATATTACCAGTATAGTTTCTGATGAAGCTGCATTATTTAATTTCATCCTGATACAATTTTTCTTTCTGTGTTCAACTTCAAATACATGCAGCTACAAACTTTTCTTCCTTGTTAATGCCAGACATGTCTTGGGTGATTTCTGGTCTGTGATGTAAGGGTGGCTTATAGTTAAAGTCTTCCCACTTTCTGCCTCAAATTAAATAATGATGTTGAACGTTAACTGTGTAATTTTTATTTGCTAAATAATCACTTTTTTATTTACTACTATGAAAACAGGTCATTGTATTATAATTTACAATTTCTCTTTGGATTTTACATTGGAATTTCTATTCTGGTTTTTATTTGCTTTTGAAATGTCCATGTCGACGAATTAAAATGACTAACTAAAACAGGTTTTAAATTTTTTTAAGTATTCGAGTTGGAAAGTTGTACGAACCTTTTGAGTGGTTTCTCTATAGTCTTGCTAAATTTTATCTTTCTAGTTCATTGAGAAGGATTAAAAATCCTCTGGACAAAAATACATTGTACATACCCCATTAGATCTTTATTAATATAGATGTTTGACAGTCCATAAGAGTTTAGCTCTATACTTTGTATTAGATTTAAGGTGTTGACAATTATTTAATCTTGATAAAAAAAATGTGAACCCAATTGACCTCTAAGATGTATATACAGATAATCATAAATAGAATGTACTCGTAGCATTAGGCGAGATCTTGCAATTAACTTGGTTACGTCTTAGTATCAAGTGTTTTCAATCAAATAGTTTTGACCAAGGTGGAGTGCGAAAACGGCTCTGAGAGGTTTTTCTTTAACATAAATGGTGGTTGTGGAGGAGTAGTTCTAACAGCTGGTAGGAGAATTTATATAATCCTACTAGATGTTAAGTAAATCGATAGAAAATTAGCTTTTTAACTTTATTATTAGTTAGCTTTATGCTTACGTTGATTAGTTCTAATATTTACACAAAATGTCAAGTTAAACATATGTTTCCGAAAATAACCTTTAATAAAACATTCTAAGGCTCATAAACATAAGAATTCTGATCACAGTTTAGGTTTGAGGTTATAGTCAAGTTTTCATTGATCTATATGTTTAGAAAATACAGATATTTTTGCGACCAACATTAACAACATTGTACTATTTTATTAGTAGTTGTCAGACTCCCTAGCTACAGATTCAAAGGTCCCGAGTTCAACCCCTGTCGTTTCCAAAATTTATCTGTGAAGCAGTGGGTCTGGAATGGAGTCAAACTCAGCCTTTTGGAAAAAAAAAAAAAAATTAGTGGCTACTGGGATAAAGAAATTTCAGCTTTCGCTTAGAAAACAGATAAACGACCAGAGAGCTTTCTGTGCTAACCACATGACACGCTCTAGTCACAAATGTTGGCACTATCTTTGCTAATGGTGGCGGCCGCTCAGTCGGTATAGTTTGATTGCGGGCTCACACCATAGAGTTTCTTAAAATTAGGATTACCTTAAACATATTGAAAAATATCTATCAAAAATACAGCCCAGATAGCCTTATTTGACGTATGAATACTTGAAAATACGGAGGGATTGGGGGAGGGCTAATGCTCTAGATCTTGGCCATTTGAACTTATCTTACCTCTGCTTCCTGGCTTATTGGTGGAATTTATTTATGAGGTTGAGACACTATTAAAGTGAATTCCACCATCCCCATATGGTAGGATGATACGTGAGAATGACGATGGTGGAAGGCAGAGGAGACCTACAGTTTAACGTGGGCTCCGAACCACGGTGAGGCCCGACATTCCACACATTCCCAAAGCACACAACACTCTATTGGAGAGGAAGGAAGGGTTTGGTAATCAGATAAATCTGTGCTGGGACAAGTATTTGAGCCCCGGACCCCTTACCCAGAAGTCTGAAACCTTACCTCTAGACCACCAGGTCCCCATATTTTAAACTATTTCTATTAGCTTTTCTAGCAGTAAGAAAAGTTTATTCACATAAAAGTTGGACTAATTAAGTTTAGATTGCTGTTTAAGGGTAAATAAAACAATTAAAGAATCTACATTAGTTTTTACTAATGTTCCGGTGAGCCACTGACATTTCTCTGAATACAAATAAAACAAGCGAGTTTCAAAACAAATATCGGACATAGATTATTACCCGTTTATATTTGAAATGTGTGCTCAACAGCGTATCTTAATGACAGTACTGCTCGTATCTAATGAAAGTATTTCTAAGTTTTGAGACCAGTACTTCTGTTTAACGTTTTTTGTTGTATTTTAAAGTATAAGTTAAAACAGCATTGTTTGAATTTATCCAAGGAGAAAGTGGAGAAGGGTAATATTAGAGAATATACCTGCATTCACTTTAAGATGAGATGGAAAATTCACTGTTACTATTTTTTTCAGAGTGTAATACTATTTGTTTACGCTATCCACATATATTTAAACAAACGGAGTAGTAATGATAAATATGGAGTTCTAAAAAATGTTCCTTCATTTAATCCACCCAACCGGAATTGCCGTCACCAGAAATTCAGACCAGACAATATCCGTACCTCGACCCACGTGACCACCGGTGTAGGTCATAGCTATAAATTACATGTGGGGAAATACACTCCAATACACGCAACAAAGATTCGAACCTCAACTTTATTTTCTGTGGTAGTACAATCTACTGTTAAATTGTTGGATCAGCAAAGCTATCATTTCAGCAGAAGCGTCGGAAACTTGGCGACAATCGAACAAGATCCAAATGTTTCGTTTAAAAAAAACGGTAGTGAAAGAATAATTTTAAAGTACGGATAACAGTCTAGTGTAATCCTTAGAGGATGGTAGGCTTAGAGGATATTGATAAAACATTATTTACCACTCACATTGACCAATTATTATTTTATCACCATTTATATTACTGACAAATAATTATTTTCTTAGAACATTTGTTTTGACCTATGATTATATTAAAACTGGCTTAGTATATTTGATAAGTGTTAGATATCTACAATCATGTAGCAGTTCAACTATACATTCCATCGTGTATTAGTCACACAGTACCCTCCATCGTATAGCAGTCTCACTTCATCTACCGTCATATACATTTGTCGCAATCTAACTACCATAGTATAGCAGCCAAACTATACCTACCATCGTGTATCAGTCAAACTATACCTACCATCGTGTATTAGTCAAACTATACCTACCATCGTGTATCAGTCACACTATACCTACCATCGTGTATCAGTCAAACTATACCTACCATCGTGTATCAGTCAAACTATATCTACCATCGTGTATCAGTCAAACTATACCTACCATCGTGTATCAGTCACACTATACCTACCATCGTGTATCAGTCAAACTATACCTACCATCGTGTATCAGTCAAACTATATCTACCATCGTGTATCAGTCAAACTATATCTACCATCGTGTATCAGTCAAACTATACCTACCATCGTGTATCAGTCACACTATACCTACCATCGTGTATCAGTCAAACTATACCTACCATCGTGTATCAGTCAAACTATATCTACCATCGTGTATCAGTCAAACTATACCTACCATCGTGTATCAGTCACACTATACCTACCATCGTGTATCAGTCAAACTATATCTACCATCGTGTATCAGTCAAACTATACCTACTATAGTGTATCAGTCAAACTATACCTACCATCGTGTATCAGTCAAACTATACCTACCATCGTGTATCAGTCAAACTATACCTACCATCGTGTATCAGTCACACTATACCTACCATCGTGTATCAGTCAAACTATACCTACCATCGTGTATCAGTCAAACTATATCTACCATCGTGTATCAGTCAAACTATACCTACTATCGTGTATCAGTCAAACTATACCTACCATCGTGTATCAGTCAAACTATACCTACCATCGTGTATCAGTCAAACTATACTACCATCGTGTATCAGTCACACTATACCTACCATCGTGTATCAGTCAAACTATACCTAATATCGTGTATCAGTCAAACTATACCTACCATCGTGTATCAGTCACACTATACCTACCATCGTGTATCAGTCAAACTATATCTACCATCGTGTATCAGTCAAACTATACCTACTATAGTGTATCAGTCAAACTATACCTACCATCGTGTATCAGTCAAACTATACCTACCATCGTGTATCAGTCAAACTATACCTACCATCGTGTATCAGTCACACTATACCTACCATCGTGTATCAGTCAAACTATACCTACCATCGTGTATCAGTCAAACTATATCTACCATCGTGTATCAGTCAAACTATACCTACTATCGTGTATCAGTCAAACTATACCTACCATCGTGTATCAGTCAAACTATACCTACCATCGTGTATCAGTCAAACTATACCTACCATCGTGTATCAGTCACACTATACCTACCATCGTGTATCAGTCAAACTATACCTAATATCGTGTATCAGTCAAACTATACCTACCATCGTGTATCAGTCAAACTATACCTACCATCGTGTATCAGTCAAACTATACCTACTATCGTGTATCAGTAAAACTATACCTACCATCGTGTATCAGTCAAACTATACCTACCATCGTGTATCAGTCAAACTATACCTACTATCGTGTATCAGTCAAACTATACCTACCATCGTGTATCAGTCAAACTATACCTACCATCGTGTATCAGTCAAACTATACCTACTATCGTGTATCAGTCAAACTATACCTACCATCGCTAGAAATCACACTGCACCTTTCATCGTATAACAATCACACAGTATGTATATTTAATTTACCAACAAGGCAATTTACAAGCTTCCATTAATCATGTTGTAAATCAATGACAATGAAAGTTGGATCTTGTACTTTAAGTTCACAATAATTGCACACAACCTCCCAATGAACTTGGTCATGATGTAGCAATAACCTCCACAACTTGTTTCGTACAGGCTTATACAGGGTGTTTATAAAAGAACTCCAAGGTTTTGAAAATTCAAATTAAATATATCAAGTGCGGTAGAATGGGGCACACATTGAAGTGTACTAGTCACCTAAAAAACTTATAGATATGACCTTTCACAATATATATTAATTTAAGTGATTTTTTATATTTTCCATTAATAAAATTTGCTTTGAAATCCCGGAGTTCTTTCATAAACATCCTGTATTCTGATAGAAATCCTACTTAGCGGAAAAAGAATGTTATTTTTTTCACCTTAATTATTGTTTCGATAGTGGAGTAAACGGCTCATTAATATCTAATGAGTAAATGTATATTTTCACAAGATACATACACGAATTAATTATATATACTTAGCACCGCGTCTTACTACCCGTTCGGGTTATAGGCTTTAAGTACTAATTACTCTAATGGATTAGGAATTGGGAAGATTGAATTAGAGGAAGTGAACCCGCATTTGCGTGGAGGGAGAGTGGAAAACCATTTAGGAAAAACCACACCCAGTTCACCCGACCGAGATTCGAACCTCGGTCTCCCCGTCCTCAGCAGTCGGGCTCAACACGACAAGCGCGTTAGCCAACTACGCCACCGAGGCGGGTCACGAATTAATTACATTGTCAAACTACACTACTAAGTACATCATTATTAGATATACAATAAGCGAGAACCTAAGTCATTAAACTCTCATTGCTCTTTGTCGCCGTTGATGAAAGTTCTGGGTTAGGATCCAGCTGATAAAACTGGGTGTGGTTTTCCTCATATGATTTTATTATTTTTTATAAAAATATGGGTGTATTTCTTCTATATACCAGTGGCTCCCAAACTTTTCCGTATAGTGGACCCGCTGAAGCAAATGATAACTCTCTGCGACCCACCTAATCTTCCTCGACATACGAGGTGAAACTAAAAAAAAAAACCAACGCGCACATTTCTAGTACTCTACGCAATCCATTTCATATGAATAAAAGAGAAAAGGCGTTTAGGAGGAGAGTAATGAAAAAACCCAGATGTGTAAGCATATTGTGAATAGCTTTTTAATATATAAGATAGGAAAATACAAGGGAAAAAACTTAAAAACTTAGTTTTGATTCGCAAACCTATATTTGAGAGACTATACTCAATGCCATTGGTATTCAACCTGGGGTACCAAATATATTTAAGGGAGTAGGTAAAATGTATGTGTATATATTATATATAATATATATATATATATATATATATACGTATATACATATGTATGTATGTGTATATATTTATATATATATATATACACAAGTACCTAATATTTCGTGATAAACACTGAATTAGCAGGGCCAGATTTAGGATTAGCCACAGGAGACTCAATCGTAAGGACATGCGATCTGAGATTGTCATTTTTTCCTCTCTATCTTCTATACATAGATAATGGAATATGTACGTACAGCTTGCATTTTGAACCGAACACACTGAGGGTACTAAGTTGAAGATAATTTATATCTGGGGGTTAGCGAACAAAATTAAATGGTATGGCACACCGTAAAGACATTCCCCCCACTTTTATTTTAAAATAGACAGTAAAATATCGCTTCAGTACAAACTAATAAATTAATTTTCTTCACATGGTGATCTCAACATTTTGAAAATATCTTTCAAGATTTTCCTGGAATTTAATGACAACTTTTTTTCTTTATTTAAAAAAAGTTAGTTGGATAATTCCGCCATGTCATGACAAATATTCTAAAAATGATGAGATCCCTATGTGAAAAATTTTTAACTCAATTTTTGTACTGAAGCAATATTTTATTTACTTTGATCAAATTTTTTTAAATAAACACTGAAAAAATACTGGCTTCTTTACACGTATCCTTACAATCCACCTTAAGGAAGATTTAGAGACCTCTTAGGTAAAACACGTCCTCAATACAGTAGGCCGTGATTGTAACCTTGACATCAAGTCACTGGGAAATCAATCAAGATGTGACTGACAATTGTTTCCCCACTTACCACCGGTGTGAGTTTTCCTCAGAAGTTATCTAATAAGGTTAGGACTTAGATATTATTATAATTTAATAAATGCAAGTATGAATTAAATTCATTGGTTAACCATTAAAATATTGTATATAATTACATTATAATTTGCCCTTATAAGAAATTGGCATAATTTGGTAATATCTGTTTACATTGGTAGCGTTGTTGTATTATGAGTCAAATACATAAAAAAAAATAACACGACATAACAACTATGAGCTGACAAACATTTACAGTGGAATTCAGAGTCAAAACATCTTAGGAATACAAACAGTTTAAAAAAGTTAAAATAAAATAAAATTTAAAATATCAAGATAGAATATATTACACCATATATGAAGAGTTAGGGCCAGTTTCATAGTCAGTTATATCAGTATCACACCACACAACAAGCCTTTAGGTAAGTGTTGCTATACGTGTAGTCCGTGGTGACCTTTCGAGTGGTCCGTAGGATTAAATGTCAAAGAAACATTACCATACTCCGTTTATTTTCTCGGTAAACACAAGTCAAATACACAGGAAAGGAACTCTGTACCAAACTAAAGTCAACAAAGCTGATCAATTAATTATTCATATATCAGTATAAGGTTTGAAATGTTAAAAATCATCAAAAAACTATTACCTACTAATTAAATGTAAGTAGCTATTATAATGATATTTTTTCAATATTGAATTTAATTAATAATTGAGGGGTTAATATCAAACACTGTATTAGCCTAAAAATATCATTTTTGAGATAATAATGGCAATTTATTCATCTTTGTGAACTCTATCTGATGGTATAAATGGTTCCTGCAAAAAGAAAAGAAAAAAGGACCTGTACCATCGAAATCAATTGTTGAAGACAATGGTGTGTATGCAAGATGTAGTAGATATGCCCATAGTCTTTTTTAGCAAAAACCGGTAATATCCTGGACAAGTCCAGTTTTTGCCAGCAAAATTCTATGAAAGTGGTTCTAGTGTAGCACCTACTATGTGATTGTTGGCTTTGGTTTTGTTTAGTCTGTGTTTTGGTTGTGTCAAGTGGCTGTGTTATTCCTTTATAGTGTTAATGATCGGGTTGAATAGTCTGTCTGTGTGTTAATACATGATAGTTTATTATCGTTTTGAATGAAGAACAAGTTCCTGATTGGAAATGTCCACGAAAAATAAAAAGAAAAGAAAGAAGACACAGCTAGAAATGTCAATGTTAGAGGACAGGAACACATAAATCATGTTGGAAAACTTGTGCCACAATGAACTACTGGTGATGATTGCAGGTAAATCTATTTTTCATATAAAATATAACGTCAAAATATGTATTCAATAAATTCAATTGAAGCTTATTAATATTAAAATTAGGTTCAAATATGAACTATGATATTATTGTAAACATAACCTAACTCGTTTAATGATGCAGGTGTTTAAGATTTCACTGCTTCGAGAAAATACCTGAGGCCCAAAGGAGGCAACTTCTAGAGGACTTTCACATAATTGAGAACAAAAATGAAAAAGATGCACATATTAGTTGTTTGATTACTCTCCACATGATTGCCAAGAGACGACCATAGACTGCAAATGAAGAAGACAGTAAATACTATGTAGTATCTTAAACATACAAAGTTCGTTGTGCAGGAAAAGAGATTCCAGTTTGCCACAAGGCTTTCCTCAGTATTCATAGCATTAGCAAACATAGACTCGGTAGACTACAGCAGAGCCTAGTTATGATTGGCCAACCTCCAAAAGACAAACATGGCCGTCATGACAACCAGCCAAGCAAGATGTCTGATGCAGTGCCACACCTTGTAGAATGCCATAATCACTCGTTTCAAGCTATAAAATAGCATTATTCACTACGGGATAGCCCCGACAGGAGATACCTCCCGGTTCACTTTATATACTGCCTAGTCCATGTCTTGAAACTGTTCGACAGGGTAACATATAATTCCAGTAAGAGGTCACACTTACATTCCAAACGATCAGATCTTTTCTTAATTGGCCATAAGAAAAAGATAACAAGATCACGAGTGGGATGAAGCCGTCCTTAATGTGAGGAAGAGTCCAAGTCCATTCTATCTTCGTATTATGAGATTTGATGATTTCAAAGACATGAAAGCTGCTACCAATCAGTTTTTTTAAAAAAAAAACAACAGCTAAACCTCCATTAAAGTTAAAGGAGGCAAGATTGGTGCAAGTTGCAAAAGAAGACCACACTGTGAGGTTAAAAATACGTATTATGGACCATGGGCGACCCATATTGCAATATCTCGGGTACCACTCAAACCTTATTTGGATATGCCTGCATTGTACAACTAAAACCCAGGGATTAAGACTGCCAAAGCAAAAGATCTCGACAAACTTATTGAGTACTTGGAAAATCCCGCCAACCGAGCTTTTTACGAGAAAGTTATTACTGCAGTATATGGAGAGACTAGTTATGAGAACATAGAAAATGACGTTTAGTTTGACGAGGATGACAACAGCAGTGGTTGTGATGAATAAAGTGAGAGTATATTGAGAGACTGAGGAGAAATAAATAAAAAGAACGAACATTGTTACACAAACTCTAGTATGTAATATGATACTTTAGTAAGAAATAAAATAAAACATGTGTAATTTCCTTTGCTTTTATGAAACAGAGTACCTAACTTAACTTTGTCTAAACACTAACGCTCCTCGTTAGTTTGTTTGTTCAGTTAATGTATCACGTAATATTTTTTAGTGTTTTATTCATTTTTATTGCATTTGGTGTAACCCTCCTTTATAAAAATGTCTGCAACAAAACGAAAATTTAACAATTGTATTAGTCCGATATAAATTTATTTATTTTCTGGCAAACGAGTTGATATTTATTAGTGAAATTCATAGCAAAGAGTGCATGGATACACAGGTATAGATAAAAAAAGGTGCTTCTCAAGTAAAAGATAAATTTGATACACAGTTTTTTTCATTTCCTGAAAAATTTACTTATTGGACTAATATGGTTTTTGGTATTTTCGTGTATTTATAGTCCTAAAATAAAATGGCTAAAAACAACGATTTTCCTGTATGATTTTCAACCTATTTCCCCGTCTTATTCCCAGGGTGTTCACCAATGAACATAGCTTTTATTTGGCGGTCATCCATCTCCAAAACTTTAAGAAACACTGATCTAGTGGCTAATACAATGTGGTGGACTTATTTGTGATCAACTCTTTGTGATGTGACTTAACTTTATTAGTGGCAGTAGCCAATATTATGAAGTAAGGGAGACAGAAATGCTAGTTACATCGACTTACGTATTGTACATTCTAATAGCTCTAGCCGATGGTTTAGTAATATTATATTAACCAATAATTTTGTTCGCACAAACACGTCACATTTATAATATAATACTAAATAATACATATTTATCAGCCCTTCTCCTTTCATTTTAAAACTTAAATATAAATAATTTAAGCACACACGTTACACAAAAATTATCTTCATAGTCAAAGTTAAACGTAATACTATTATTATTATTATTATTATTATTATTATTATTATTATTATATACTATTATTATTATTATATACTTATTTTATTATTATATTATTATTATATATTTCTATTAATAATAATAATAATAATAATAATACAATAATAATTTTTTAGAGATGTCCAAATTAACCAAACGGGTAATATCACTTCAGACAATATTAGCTCTATTGTTTTATTCGCCTGTAATGAATTGTGTTTTTGTACGGGAAATAGTTCTTACTGAAGGCCTCTGGGGGTTAACGTTTATATTTAGAAAGTAGGGCAGTTACGTGCCTGATTATCTTGCGTATTAATCTTTTATCAAGTTATAACATCCTCTTCTAAACTTCTAACCCCCTCCTAACCACCTCCAAAACTTCAACTATTTTTGCCACACCTCTTGACAAGAGTTAAAATTGACAAGTATAAAAAATTGTAAAAACATTTTACAAACCATTGCAGATAAATTTAATAAATTAAGATTCAGGAGTTGAAGATATTTAGTTTAGTTTTGTTTACGCTATAACGTTCTGTTTATGTGCATAATATTCCGGGTGATACCAATTTATAAATATGTTAGCGCCGCAGCTAAACATAAATACAATTTGACAACTTTGTCGAAACTAGTGTTTTCTCGAAGTTGATTAGCGGCACCCCTTGAGTTGGAATAGAGAAGTATCTGGAAAAAAAAAGATAGCTAGAAAAATAAATATTTGCTACAAAGTGAGGCAAGTCTCAATAAGGAAAGGGAAATAAATAAATAATATTGGTTTAAGGCAAAAAGCATTTATGTAGGTTTTTATCATTTTGGGAGGTTTTTTAACGTTACTATCTCTAGTTAAAGATGGGACGGAAAGTGTTGACACATTTAATAATACTATAACATTATAATTAACTACCAAATTCTTCGAATTAAACTTAAAATAACAACAAATGATTGACAATTTTTTATATACCCTTGAATTATTAATCTTTTTAAAAGCATGTCCTTAAGATGGCCACCATTATATGCAATACCTTATTGTATGCGGTTCTCGAATATTGACCTGTTTAAGCGAAATGTCTCCCGTTGAATTGCTTTAATTATAAAGAGTAATGTTTACGCGAATAGCCCAAGAATAATTCAGGAAACTAAATAATGAAATGTGGTGGAAATTGAAGTAATTCAACGAGAGACATTGCGAAAAGTCATGTCAAGATTCGATAAGTACATACAAAAATGTATTGCATATAATGGTGGTCTCTTAAGGAAAGAAATTAAAAAAACGCCAATCTTCTGTTGTTATTTTAGGCTTAATTTGAAGCATTTAGTTATTGAAATAATAAAGATATGGTGTATTAAATGGGTCAACATTTTCTTCCCTATCCTGTATTTAAAGCTGAAAGTAGAATTTTTCGGAAAAGTAAACCCCCTTCCAGATGCACTGTAAAATTGAAATTTGACAGGAAGGTAAAGGGATTTCTACATTTAGTCAGAAAAATCTAAAAAACGGGGAATTTAAAAATAAGACTGTGGGAATTTGGGAGGGATCTATAGTTAGCAAAAACTTTTAGATGAATTACAAAATTAAATTTGTTGAGAAGGTAAAGGAACAACTTCAAATAATCATAAAAGTCTGAAAATCCTAAACTTTGAGATGAGACTCCCTAAAAGTCATTTTCATAAAAACACGAGAGTTGCCATCTTGTTTATGATATAAACAGTTTATGACATTAAATTTAATCAAAATTGTTAAAGCTAATTTTGAGAAAATCATTTCCACCCTGTTTTTTCACTTTAATAAACTTACCCTTAAATCTAGCTTCAGATACCTAATCTCAAAAAATCCTTGGGGGGACCCTATGAAAATCCCAGATACCAACATTCAGCCCAATCGGTTAAATAGTTTCGGCTCTAGCCCGAGGTACAGACAGACAGACAGACAGACAGACAGACAGACAGAAAGATGGATAAACAGACAGACGGCATTGTGAAAACAACTTTTTGTGTTGTTTTTTAGGGGTCATGAAACGTCAATATTTATCAAAATCTTGGGTTTGATTTTTTTGACGATCACAAATTTTCTCTCCGAAGTGTAGAGCGAAAGTAATATTGAAGTTTCTTAACAATGAAGTGACACGATAGCATAAGTTTAAGGGGAAGGTAAAGGAGGTGCAATGTTTCAACCACATAGGAAGGTGGTGGGGGACAAAGGGGGCTAAACCAAATCAAGTTCTGTCACTGGGCTACGTTTTCATATTCTCGAGTGAACTTTTGAGCTTCTCTAGTTTATTTTTTCCTTGTAAAATTAAATGAGAATACAATCCGAAATCACTTCAAATGAGGTCAAGAATCGACCCCAAAGTCAAATGAAGTGTCGAGCGTTGTTTCACACCCCTTTCCGCCTAAACACAAGTTGAAATGTTTTAAGTGCGTAGTAATCTTATTATTATAATTTTGCTTTACGAAGGAGGGGCTATGTTCTGTGGCTATACTGAATCGCCAATAAAAGGGAGAGCTGGGTTCTAATCTCGGATGCATGTACTGAGGTTATTTTTACTTAAATTGTATCCCAATATCCCTCCACTCAAATGTGTGCATTACCAAACCCTTCCTTCACCTCTGACAAGACATCTTGTGAATGTGGGGAATGCCAGGCCACCACCGTGGTTCGGATTCCACGTTAAACTATAGGTCCTCCATTTCATCTCACAATCACCTACACTTACACATTAGCGTAAGTGCGTATAACCTGAACGGGTAGTAAGACGCGGTGCAATAATAATAATAATAAATATGTGCATAAATATGTGCATATATATATATATTATTATATATATATATATATATTAGTTAGTTTGCATTAGTTATTGACATTAACTGCTTCAGTTGGCAAATGACCCAAAGCGCTATTCTCGTAATAAATTATATTGTCATTTACGGATAGACCTAGACTCAAATCCCGGTCGTGTTTACTGAGTGTTTTTATCATGAATGTTTTCACACGCAATTGTAGCTACATTTCCTTTAAAGCTTAACTTCCTCATTCTTAATCCATTGTTGTAAATGGGATGACAGGCCAAACCAGTATTAACATACATTTCATAATAAACTGTACTATCATGTATTAAATTGGATGGTTTTTAAGAAATTCCCACACACGTTCAATGTCCGTCCTCGTGATGTAGTAGTCAGTGCAATGGCTATGAACCTATATGTCCTGGGTTCAATTCCCTCGGCACACCTAGGTTCTGATATTTTAGGTATTTTTCTCTTAGCAGAATTATCCCAACGGTCACCAGAGGGTGAATTATTCCTAAGTTATGTTTAAGACTCTTACTGGCTCCACAGTTCTATATTCACTATTATCACATCATCTCATTTCGGGTACGTGTTAACAACCTCCATAGGTGTACCCTGGACAGCAATGTGCCTAAAGAGCGGCTAATAGTCAACATAGATGACCTGGCGGTCTAAAGGTAAGGTGTTAGACTTCTGTGCTGGGGGTCCGGGGTTCAATACTCGGCCCCGGCACAGATTTATCTGATTGCCAAACCCTTCCTTCACCTCTGACAAGACGTGTATTAATCACAACTTTTGCCAGGCCTCCACCGTGGTTCGGATCCCACGTTAAGCTATAAGTCCTCAATTTCATTTTAAAATCACCTTACCATTACACATTAACGTAAGTGCGTATAACCCGAACGGGTAGTAAGACGCGTTGCTAATAGTAACAATTTTTTTTATGTAGCTTAAAAAACCAGTTAGTAAAACGAATTTAACTCCACTCCCCAGATATAAACTACAGTAAATCTCTTTGTTTAACTCAAGTCCTTAGTTTCTACTAAGAGAAGTAAAATGTTTTCTGCTAAAGGTCTGAACGTTGAAATATGTTTCACTTTGTTACCTTTTAACCAGACAACAAATTTACAGGGTTCACGGGATGTTGAAAGGAACTGAGAGGGTGGTTGGAGGAAAGTGGTTGGTATGAAGGGGGTAAAACAAGTACAACTCCTATAATTACTTTGCGGGTAAAGATTGATTTTGTTATTAGTCCCCTTTATCGCCTCCGGGATACTTAGCAGAGAACGGGGAGCACTTATTCATTTGGTTTGCGGAAAGGGAAACCAATGTTTCCTCTACGTTTGTTTCTTGTTAAAAGAACACGGAGGGTTGGCAGGGCTCGTAGATTAGTTTCATTAGTGGCGCTACCAAGCAGTGGGCCCGTCCAAACAAGGCCCCCCCCTACACCCCTAAGGCGGGCACCGCTACTCATTTGTTTGTTGCCACATCAGCGTCATCTTGGTAACGGCACCCACATTTGTCTGCCGGCGGGCATCCGCAAATAAAGAAAAGCGCACGCCAAACTGTTAAATAAAAAAATATATCTTAAGGTGCTGCAGAAGGGAACGCGAGTAATTCTACAGTTTCTATAGCATTACATTTTTTGGCCACCATAAATCAGATATTTCTCCAGTAGCGACATAGAGTTTAGTTTTCTGCACATGCTAATATCAACAGACCTTGAATATCTGTCAAGGGTGTCCTGAAATTTTGTCAAAACTTTTTAAATAAAGAGAACAAGTTTTGAAAAAATTCCAAGACTCTTTTGCCAGACATTCAAGAATTGTTGATATTAGCATCTGCAGAAAACTAAGCTCTATGTTGCTACTGGAGAAATATCTGATTTATTGTGGCCAAAAAATTCCAATTTTATAAAAATTGTAAAAATATTTGTACTACCTTTGGCCGCACCTTAAGAATGAAAATAGTGAACAGTAAAAGGACACATTTTTAATATAATTCATATATAATACTGTCCCGTTTAGGATGAAGGCAGTGTGTATACAAACCTCAGCACTGATAAATCTGGTTTTGATTTCACGTCACTTTATTTGCATTATTTATAAATAAATTAAGTTAATATCATGCCAAATTTTTAGAATCAGATTTTGTTAAGAAAACAATATAGTTTTAAATTTTACATCCTTGAAAATAAACCTATAGAGAGTTATATTGTCAATATTCTTGCTTTCAATCAGGTCATTAAAGCAAAACTGTCTTTTAGCGATGTATTATTATGATACCGATTTATTTTAATAATATTAGTGGTTATGTTGGTAAGAAGAAATGTATAAGATTAATTAACTAACAAAGAAAACTTTATTAATCATTAAAATAATAATATCTTGATATTTTGTGTAAACAACTCCACACCAATTAGAAAAAAACAGAGTTGCTAAATTGATATTAGTAACAAATAACAATTTTATTGATGATAATTGAGTCAATTAAATAATATTAAAAGTTTACATTTACATAAAATCATAGATACAATATGCTGAAAGAATATTACTTGAAAATGGTGATTAAAAGTAGATAACAAATAAAATTTTAAAATATAAAGTTATAATTTTTTTTGTACAATCTTAGGTAGATCAATAGGTTTGAAAATGAAAAGTTACAAATTGATAAAAATCAATGCAAATACAATATTTAGAATTTATTTTCCAAGATTAGAATTTAACAAATGTCAAATGTTAAAATTAAATGTTAATGGATAAAATAAAGAATTCTGTTGTACATCGTTGAATTTATAAAATAGGAAAATTTTACGTATCCTACACCATTTATAAGTGTTTTAAGATTACTTGAAATATATTATGTGTTTATGTATAAAATGACAATATTAATGTTTACAGTACATAAAAAAACATTAAGACAATATTATGAGAAAGCAATTATTTGAAATAAATTATTGAGAGTAGATAAAAAGTAACATTTGAAAATTTAAAGCATAAAGTTATGATTAATGAACAGTCTAAATTGATGAATAGGTTTGAAAGATAAAAGTTACTAATAAACAAAAATAGTGCAATTGTATTATCCGGAAACCATATTTTATGGGAATTATAATATAACAAATGTGTATCTACACTTAGATTGAATGTTATAAGATTCATATGAGGGAGTCTGTTGTATAACTCTGAATTAACAATATAGGATAGTTTTAATATATTTAATATAGTATAAGTTTTGAAGAAAATTTGTAATAATAAGTTATATGTAACAAAGTGACAAAAATTGAAATTATAAAGCTTTATTTTCTTATCTGAGGTTTTAGTCAATCCCTTATCTTTATATATATAGAGTATAGATAACTATGCTATCAAACATCTTAAAACGACATGTTTTGGCGTTTCACGCCATCTCAGTTCTTAAAAGTTGAAAGTAAACGTTGTTTCAAATGATTATTTATATATGGCAAAAGACTAAATTTTGACAACTTGATGTGGAGCTGTATACACAAAACATCAAGTTATTATTATTATTATTTTAATAATTTAAAATTGTCTTTCTTAGTTATTAACTGATTTATTTGTTTCATCTCTAACAAAAATACTGTGGGCATTTAAAAGCAGTATGAATAGAATGTATGCCATTTATTTCTAAACTAACATTACACTTAGCTTTAAAATTATAATATACCCCTCATAATTAAATTATGCCACAATTATTATTCACAACCGTGTGCAACGCTGGTAGATAATTTAAATATAATTTAAATTATGCCATAAAAACAAAGTGATGTTATAAGATACAAGTAGGCATTAAGTGATCCTATTTCTGGTTACTGCCTTTTGGTTCAATACATACACTTGCAGCTTTTCCATCTACATCTATTTTATTTATCTATAACAACATAATATTTATATTGGGTGGATTTGAGACCAGGCTTAGCTTAGCTAGGAACACAGTAATTAAAATCCTTCAGAGTATAAGTGGTCTAAATATCAAAACATATAATTACACCCAATATTATTGCTGAGGGAACTATGGGGATTACGGAGAAGAGTTTTATCCTAGCTTTCTCTTGGTTAAGTTGCAACACCCTCCACTTCCCTGTAGGAAAGGTCCCTAAAACTACGGGATAGGGGGGATGTGCGTACATATTATAAACAACAACAGATTAAAGAGCAAAGTTTTAAATCAGGAATATTTTAATTATCTCCAAGAAACAAATTGACAAAGGATAATGGCCTTAATTCAAAAGCTTCCTAGTAACTACTACTGCAAAAGAAAACATTGCATCATAAAAATGTAACTTCTTAAAGGTAACTGATACACCTTCTACTATTTCACTATTTACTGTTCTCAAAACATGACTTAAGGTCTTTCGTATTATGTTACAAAATAAGAGTATAAATATAAATATACTAAAATGTTCCAATGAATAAAAGTAATAATTTTAACGAACAATTACACTGAGTGAAATCTCGTGTCCTTCAAATTACTCTAATTCAAAGTTTACATTTGTAAAAAAAAAGGACACAGATTTAAACGCAAGAAATAGCGTTTACCAACTAACAGTTTACTTAACATCAGGAAACGTAACCATTAACCGTTACTGCACAAAACAATTGCATACTTGATATTTATTTATATCAAACAAATTATTTTTTATATAAAAAAGGTCTATCTCCCTAGACGCAAACATAAGAATTATCCTGTACATTTAGTCAAATAAAATCAAATGGAAATATCTACAAGGTGTTGACTATAATAAACAATGAAATATTACAAGGTAGGTCAATCCTACTTGACTCTTAAACAAGATTAGAAGCGTAACAAATAAGCTAATGCCAGACGTAATTGCCCCATTGCGTCGACTCGAAAACATGACAATTTACATTATGGGTTTCTTTCCCAAACACGCAAAATACCCTACAAAACAAGTTATAATATTAAATGCAATGTTACTGCCAGGTCCAACCTCCATGACCCCAGTACATGTAATGCAATAAAAATGAGTTTATTTAAATCAAACGTATGTTACTCCCAGGTCCCTCCTCCATGACCGCAGTTCTAGTTATCTTTATATAAATGAGTTTAATAATATCAAACGGTCGGAACTCCCAGGTCCCTCCTCCATGATCCCAGTTCAAAAAATGCTATATTTATATAAATGAGTTTAATAATATCAAACGGTCGGAACTCCCAGTCCCTCCTCCATGACCCCAGTTCAAGAAATGCTATATTTATATAAATGAGTTTAATAATATCAAACGGTCGGAACTCCCAGGTCCCTCCTCCATGATCCGCAGTTCAAGAAATGCTATATTATATAAATGAGTTTAATAATATCAAACGGTTGGAACTCCCAGGTCCCTCCTCCATGACCCCAGTTCAAGAAATGCTATATCTCTATACAATTTACATTCTCTTATAAATATTCCTTCTGAGCCTAGAAAACAAAACAAAGGGAGGAAAGTTTACATTCAAGCCAGTCACGTAATACACAGGCATTACGTCATTATGCAGTAGTTTCTACTTACTTCGTGGTTTCTGATTGGACATCAGCCTTCGCATTGCAGTAAACTAAGAATATTTGAAGTTCATCTTTCTTGAAAGCCGTTGGAACGTCTGTCGATAGGTGAGAGTTGCCATAATCTTCCTCCAGGGGGCAACACAGGGCAGATATGAATTTGTCGCTTGACCCTCGGGAACGTCGTTCAGTTATAATATTTTTCTCGGGCCGGTTACAACTTTGAACATTACTCGCAGTCGTCCACGATCCAACCCGGCCGCTTTGACTTGGTAGTACTCTAGTGATGTCAGATTGGAGATCCGAAGGTAAGTGAAGAACATTTCGTTTTGTAGACAGTCAATATTGGATAATTTAAGAACGTTTATTTGATGTGTGATGGTTGGGCTGCATTGGGCTATAATAGTGAATAGTACTATTATAGGTTACGTCGGTGTTATTTAGGAGCGGGTAGTATGCTATACGCGATTAAGCGTGTAGAATCAGGTTGGGTGGGGTAGCAATTGTACAATACGAAGATTGTATTGTTACAAAGTATCTCCAAATATCCTCGCTCTCAGATATGTCTGGAGGTGGTGTAATGGGATAGGAAGGAGCTATTGGCAACCTCGAATTTCAGCGTTGCGAATCGTGTATTATATTTGAGGAGACACACAGCACACAAAAACAAGAGAAAGACAAGGATGTTTCCCAATAATAACAATGCCGTTTCTTCAGCGATAATATCCTGTGCACTAGGAATACCGTGCAGTATTATCCTGTGGGTTCACACTGATAGATACAACCCAATCATCAGTGGGCTAACCTTATCTGGAAACTATAAATAACATACTAGATCTACTTTCACTTATTCATACGCAAGGTCACTTGATTTGAAGATGTCACTTTTTATAGATATTATCAATGTCTAAAATAACACTAACTATATGGTAAAATGTTATCAATGTCAGCCGCAAAAAATATACTTGTATTTTTTAACTGCTCCTACTATGAAGGATCTTTCCATAAAAATCGGAGTGTATATTAGTCTAATTGGGTTTGGACAAATGTATACTGTAGCAACTGTAGTTGAATATCTCCCTAATATTCCAGTGCTATATTAGGCCTATATAATATGTTTGGATTGTTTCCTTTTTATTAGTATCTCCGTCCGTCGCAATATATGTGTTGTGATTTTTATGTAATTTCTTGTTTTTATTTTGTTTTGTCGTTGAATGTTAACAATACAGATTACATAATGAAAAACACGTTTTCGGCTTAGGGGGTCATGAAACTTTGACCTGTATAATTATTTCGGGTTCAATCTTCTTTTCTTTTTTTACGATCACAATACTTCTATCTCCAGGGGTCGAGAGAAAGTAAAAATTACCAAGTTACTGTAACAAAGACCTGTAATTTAGCTGTCATCTGTCGAATAATGCTGAAGAACAATATGTCGGAACATTCAGGGCTACCCTTAGGTGTATGCAAACTATTCAGCCGCACAGGGCCTCACGATTTAGGGGGTCCAATGATTGATTTATTAGGTAGAGAAAATAAGAGAATAATCAAGAAGGGGTGGGAAATTTTTGCCTGCGTGCTTTTATAGTAGACTCCTTGTATAGGCGATCTAGCAAATATTGTCAGAGTGTAAAAACAAATAGAAACACAATCATGTGGTTTGATTTATTGAATGAGTGAAACGAGATATCCATTTTAACTCCACCTATTTGCATTTGTTTTTTTGTTGGGGTGGATATGTCTCACGATAACTTTTGAACACATTAACCAATTTAATTCAATTTCTCGTTTTTAGCACCACGTATTACTACCCATTCGGGCTATATGTTTATTTACTAATTTTGTTAGTTTTTCAATGGATTAGGTTTAATTTAAAAGAAGTGTAACCATATTTAACCAGAGGGAGAGTGGAAAACCATTTAGGGAAAAACCCACCTCAGTACACCCTACTGAGGCTCTAGCCTCAATCTGCCCGTCATCGGCAGGCTAGTCTACTGTGAGAGTAGCTCGTTAGACTATGCGGTCACCGAGGCGGGTCACAGTTTTTATTTGCACCGTCATACAGATCGAGGTTTTTTATAAAAGAAAATTGAACTAAGGTTTCAAGATAAATCAACCCTAATATGTATGAAACACGGATTTTAGCAATCATGATAATATGTATTTATATTTTGGGGTATTTCCTGATATCTTGTACGACTGAAAATTGGTGTATAGGTGCAAACTACTGTAACTAATAACACTAAGCACAAATTAAGCTTTTATATTTTTTTTGAGAGTGAGTGTAGTGTTAGGGTAGAGGGGAGGCATATAACTAGGGTCCCCTTAAACGAAGTATTATCACACTTTTTCTAAGGGCAGCCCTGGAGACATCATAACAATGAGTAGATGAGTGGACTATTTATTGTTTGACACATTATACCAATAATAAGCGTTATAATAATGTTTCAAGTGTTTTTTATGTGTTTATTGTGATTTATAATGCTTGATGATAGTGTATCCCTGTTAATAAAACGATTTTACAATAAAATAGACCCCACGCCACCTGAGGTGTCCCCTAGAGTTATATATACACGGGTTTGAAAGTCTCCTGTTTGTATGAGCGAGTATTCAGATGATGGTAATGTCAAGAGTGCTCATGAAATGCAGTGCAGGTGACACCACCGATCCGACGAGAAGGAGGACAAGGAGTCCTCTCTCCCAGTCATGTTACTGCTCCCAGAGGACGACACACGTACAGGGGCTGCCAACATTGCTGCCGTGCCATTGTAGCCAACAGACACGTCCCGCGACCAAATGAGACGCTTTATTGCCTACTGCAGACGAGAGGAAGACCGGCGTCTTGTGGCGTCTAGAGTAGTAGTGCAACAACCGATTATATCTCCCCCCCTCCCCCCCACCCTATACCGAGTTTTTTTTCTTTTGAACCCAATGTTATTTTATCGTTGAACAAACACTAACTCCAATTATATGTTGGCACAGTGAAAGGTATCATACAACTATATATCCAATTGTTTTTGAGATATGGATTTCGGGATGGACCTATACACAATGACGCACCCACAAGTTTTCTTTGAGGGGTAGAGGCGAAAGGGGATAGCATGTATTGAAACTTTTATATATGTTAATTTCTATCATTTTGTGGGCCCAGATATTTACTTAATGAGGGAAAGGTGGGGGTAAGAGCATAGCATACATCAAATATATTGTTTCTGTTAATTTTTCACATTGAAACGGTTAGGGACACTTTTAATTGGTATATTGGTGTACATTTTGAATACCAAATCGTAATCTTGGTCTGTAAATGTAGACTATGCATTCTACACATCTTTGAATGTTCATTATTATAGTAGTATTTCATTTGTTTTGTTAAATTACTGGCAATCTTTTGGAAAAAGGGGGTGATGCCCTTTTACCTCCACTTGTTTTGAAAATATATTGTGTTACCCTACCTGGGTTCACAACTGTCGATAGACATCGGTAAATTATCGCTAAGTTCCGCTAAGAGAGAAATCATTTTATCTTATTAGTGACCAAGGAAAAAAATAATTTCCTTCTAACGTTTTTTTCCAAGACGTTGGTTTTACCATGAGGGTTATTTAACAACCGAATATATGTGGTAGGTGTGAGGAGGGTAACTATATAGGAATGTATCCACATTAGTATGAAGAGCGAATAAGAATACAATCCTATAGTATCTAATACATCTGGCGAGATTCGAAAATCGACATTCATACAGCCTGTTACGCATTTGATGCCTTAGGCCACGTGAACACAGGTATGGATAGGCTATTTCCTCTCATTTTTTTTTAAATTGAGGAATCTAACGAGATTATTTCACCACATATTTGTTTTTATTTTTAGCTATTTTTTATAGTAAAAGGGATTTATATGACTTATTTTGTTAATGATGATTTTTGTCTATAGCTAGATGAATCGATAACTTTGAACAGAGATCGTACAACAGAACACTGCAATTTATTTAGTTAATCCTTCTTGGGATCTACATATGAGGTTACAGATTATGATGTTGAAACCATGAATTATTTGAGGTGTTTATATCTGAAATTTAACAAAAAATGTTTCATGTCACCTATCAAAGGTAGCATGTATTTATTTGAGTTCTAGAAAATACAAATAAATTGTTAAATCTGTCCTAAAAGAGTTTAAAAAAAAGCAAATGTGTCAAAACGTAACAATCTTTTCAAATCTTTCTTCCAGAAATAAACTTCATTTTCACGTATAATTAATTGAGTTAGAAATTGATTTAAAGGAATATTATAAAGAATGTCGACATATATTAGTTTAATATAATAATTTTTTTTGCACACCACGTCTTACTACCCGTTCGGGCAGTCTTCATAATATTTTTGCTAAATGAGGCAGGGATTAGATGGGGGTTTAATTCGTTTCGTGAAGGGAAAAACATTCTAAGTCACCCCAGGTTTGATTCAAACCACGTTTATTTTCGTAACCAGTAAACCAGACCAAATTAGGTAGATACCTTGATAACTAGCTCAATGATCCTTCCATTGATTACCGGTACCGGTACATATTTTCTCTAACTTGACATTATAAATTCTATTTAAATTGAATTAATTTGTTTTATTATTTTATAGAGCGTTTTTTAAAAATTCAAATACCACTGTTGAAACAAGTGTACAGTCCAATTTTAGAAATGAACTTAGCTGACAGCAAGAAAAGCTACTTGATATAATTTCACATATACCTAAGTCAAGTCATGTTATCTGAAGATTTTATATTTTTGTATCATTGCATTTTGATGCCCATTCAGGTTATAAACATATTGATAGTTACTCTAATAGGGTAGAATGAGAAAGGAAGCATTTAGAGGTAATTCACCCACATCTGCGTCAAAAGAGAGTGGGAGCCCATTTAGGAAAATTCTATCTTCACTAGACCCTACCAGGATTTAACCCCGATCTCCCCATCAACAGCAGTCCAGTATAACATGAGAGTGACGCCTTAGATCATACGGCCACTGAAGCGGTTCATCTGAAGCTACTAGGTTTAAAATAGATAAGCCTATCATCAATTCTCATAATATAACACAAATAAAGTAGTAATATCTTATTAATTTTTGTCAGAAAAAGATAAAAATTTGTGTATTTACTTAAAGACCTTATGAAATTGGTCTGTGTAAATATTTTCAACGCAAAAAACTTAAAATACATCTTTTCAAAATATGAAAACGAGGATAGCAAAAATTAGTCAATGATGTTGAAGACATTAAAGTGAAACATAAAGAAACAGAAAAAACAAAAAAAAAAAAAATTATGGTCAAATGAAGAAGAAAAAAAAGCGACAGTAGAAGAAATAGATAGAAGGGGATGAAGGTGGGGGAGATCGGAATAAGGGAAAGAAGTGAGCAATTTAAAACGTGAGTCTGAATTTCTCCCAGTGGAGCTGCTCTGCAGACGCCATTGTTTCTCGGTCCAAGTGCCGGCAATTTTCAGTTTGCCGCCGCTAGCTCTAAGGCAGGCAGTAACAGCAGTAGCATCGCATGGTGATGTGTTGGGCGGGAGAGGTCGTATATACCAAGCCTCGGCCCCTTCGCCTCGCCTGCTGCTGCCTGGCGGCTCGTATCATAAACTAGCGAGCAAGACGCTCCTCCGCCGTTAATAAGAACAGCCCTCATCACTTTTTTATTTTCTTTTAATTTATTACTCCTAAGCATTTCTAATTTAGCTCACATTTATTTTTCACCCTTTCATATTAGGCCTATAACGCATGCATTAAGGGGAAAGGGTATTTAGAGAACGTGAATCAAGGAAGGGTTTCTGCAGTTTTTATAGCAAAACTTTTTTTTTGGGCAAAATAAATCAACTATTTCTCCAGTAGAAACATAGGGTTTAAATTTGTTTCATATGATGACCTCAACTGTTCTTTAATATCTGTCAAGATGCCCTGAAATTTAGTGACAACTTTTTCTCTTCATCGAATGTCATCGAATGCGGCTATGTTCATGACAGATATTCAACAACTGTTGATACCATCGTGTGAATAATACTAAACTCTATGTTTCTACTGGAGCAATATTTTATTTAGTTTGGCAAAAAAAAATATAACAAATAAATCAAATATATCTCAACAGTTTTGACAAGTAATGTGTATATTAAAATGTTACATAGCTATAAACAAAATGTAATAAGAAATACACTGTAAAGATTTCAGGCTGGGAAAGCCCTAAAGATAGAATTCCTTCAAATATTATTTTATCTATCTTCTATATTAATAAAATGTATAGTTTGTTTGTCTCTCATGAGCATCGCGTGGTGTCTATAATATGCAGATATTTAAAATTTTAAATATTAGTATCCCTATGCACAAACATGTTCACCTCGAATTTGGAATTCTAAAATTTATGTTAGATTTTTTAAATCAATTAAAAACTGGGTCGGAATTAATAAAATCAAGAGTTATTTTTCTGTCTATTTTAAAAAAGAAAAGCGGTACCAGGGGTAACCATCAATACATTGCATGATTACCACGGTCAGAGACGGGTTCTTCTGCTAGTCAGGAATAAAATATCATAGTCTAACTAAACTAATACTTCACATCTTCATGAGGATAAGTATTTTTAAAACTAAATTTTAAAATTTGAACTTCACTCAAACACATAATTTCATTTGTTTGAAAAGCGAAATGTAAATATGTATTATGTCACATTCAAGTGATGATTATTTTTACGTATATTATACGAACTAATTGTGTACACTTTTAAGGTTCATAAATTAATTATTAAACAACTACGTGTAGTAAATTTCGGGATGCATCAAATAAATATATTTAAATATACTATAATCTGCATGATGCGGCTAGTTTAATTTCGTCATGCAACTCCACTCCAAATTATATATTTTGTGGTGATTTAGTTGGTGGAC
Organism: Timema cristinae; assembly: GCA_039000515.1. Taxonomy (NCBI): domain Eukaryota; kingdom Metazoa; phylum Arthropoda; class Insecta; order Phasmatodea; family Timematidae; genus Timema; species Timema cristinae. Next base: position 25,402,074 of record JBCFYV010000024.1, read on the forward strand.
TATTGGGAAGGATTTAATCAACTGTTACGGTGTAAACAAATGAGTAAATTTATGTAACATAAAATGACACATTTATTTGGGAGAATTTGTTGAACTCTCGCGCTTAAATTTTGTTTCTATATTTACGTTTTATATTTATTTCATTGCTCAATTTAAATTGTATGATTGGTTGTTTTGTATATTAACAAACAAGCTAAATCATGTTCACATAATAATAACTATTGCATTGCGAGTGATGTGTTTCGACATTAATTACTGATTATTAATGTAATCCCACTAATGTATAAAAATGAAATTTTTCTCTTTAGTTTGTTGCCCAATTACGTCCAAAACACTGTACCGATTGTGCTGAAATTTGTCATTGACATACAGTTAGCTTATAGGCTATAACTTTACTATAATATTTAGTAAAATTAATGTTTAAAAAAAATCTGTCTTAAGCCCATGGTGATCAATGGTGTATTCTCCTAATGAATATAGATTTTTTTTCTTATTAATTGACCACCAAATCAACTTAAAATCCAAATAGTAAATAAATATTACATTCCTATCTTAAATTCAAAGAGAAACTATAATTTATATTGGTTGTTTTATATTAACATTAGTAGGCAAAGTAGGTTTCTTTAAGAGGCAGCTTAGACACCAGAGTAGCTAAGTAAATAATCATATAAATAAAATGTTATGTACTGTACAGTGTGAAATTGAGCGTGGAAAAAAAATGGAGACTCTTGAGAAGGATACATAGAAAATATTAACTAAGACATTATCGAAAAAGCAACATCACATATAAGACTATTTAAATGTTAGTTGACAGATTGCACTAACATCGATTCTGTTTGTGATATTTTGCTTTGTTTGTCCCTACCCCTCTCACTTCAGTTAAAGTGGAAACACTTTAAGTTTTAGTGAGCTCTGGATATTGTGAACCAAATATATGTCTCGAAAATATTTTACTAGAAGCGTTATTGACTGTATATTGAGTCTTAAACCCTGCGTATACCGGTGAGTAATCTAAAACTAAGAGAAACTGAAAGTTGTACTTTTCATATCTACTTAGTGAAACCCCAACGAGTGCACCTTGGGTGTATTTTTAAAAATAAATAGATGATGCTTTAAGCCATGTGACAATGGGAAGTTGATATATAAAATCAATTAACCAAGCATTTTAAACTTTTAAAAAGTAGTTAATTTTAGTAAATGTCTTTATTTTAAGATAAAAGAGGGAGAAAGTTTGTGCGATGCGCTGTAATATTATATATTATTAACTATATATATATATTAACTTATATTGAGACTTATGCCTTGACTGCATGACCATTTATTTGGGTAAATAAAAAACCAATAACCCTATTAAGCTGAAACTCTGCATACGCACTAGGTGAAAAAGAATGATTCAAAAATAGTAATTTCCTTTAGTTCTTTCTAAATTACAAGCCCGAATACTTTTATTACGTGAGTCAATTTCTATTGAAACTCTTCTCCTAGGAACCTTATTCCGTGTTCGAATGGCTTAAGGCGTCACTCTCATGTTATACTAAACTGCCAACCAGTGGCGTCTCATGTATAGGACTTTCGGAACTGCAGCACCCCCTATTTCCACTTGATATTATCGATAACATTTAATATAATGAGTCATTTTTTCTTTAATTCTTTCTTTATTTTTGTAGTAAATATATATTCCTTAACCTTAATGTCAGTACTTCATTAGCCATCCCCCAGTTTATGAAAAATATACAAAAACCTTTTTATGGAACTGTGCGCTTCACAGTGCCAGCGACGTGGTGTTTGACTGTTGTGCGCATGCGCACATAGGAGAGGCGTGAGGAGGAAGGCGGGACTGCCAGGTAGAGAGAGCACTGTGGCTCTTGCAGTGCTCGCTCTTGCGTGATGGTGGAAGGAATTTTTTTTTACTCAGCGTGTGTTGCACTTATAAAACCGTGTACCATATTCTTGAATGTGATAAAGTGTAGAAGAGTGTAGAATTAGATTATTATTTTGCTTCCAGCTATTCTATTTGATTCATTTTTTTCGGTTCTTTTATTTATCAGAAAGACTAAATGCGCCTGCAGTAATTTCAATGGAAACAAATTTCCTAAATTGTCATCCAGAGATTAAGGAGAAAATTATTGAACTTTTTTGCGAAAATTAAAACAAGAAGAAAGGATTTAATTTTCAAATGAATAGATCAAGCTTAAACTGTAACAATTTAAGTTAAAGTAAGTAACAAATGTTTGGGTTATTTTGTTAAGATTTTATCAAGTTCCTGAATAAATTTTCTTTTTATACATGTTTTTTTCGTTTTACACAATTTTAAAACAAAGGCTAAAATTTTCTGGAGCAGCACCCTCACCTCACTAATTTTAGCCACTGCTGCCAATGACAAAGAGATGAGGGCTAGTACTTTTTCCAAAATGGTTTTCCACGTTACCTTCACGACAATGCGGGTACACTTCATATACATTCAACCTTTTCTCATCCCTAACTCATTAGCGTAATTAGTAGGCCTAAATTGGTTTATAATCTTAACGGGTAGTAATAGGCAATGTAAAAAAAAACTCTTATAAGAAATTTCAACCGTTGACATAAAGGCATTTTAAAAGACCACTAATCATACTGTGTTTTCCAGATATTTAATATTTAATTTAAAATCTTCAGTAAAGTAAGTATTATATAAAATAATTGACATAGTATGTTCTTGAATATTTGTTTCAAACTTTTACAAAGAGTACTTTCTGGTAGAAGTAAATAATATGGCATTGATTGAAACATTACGAAACACAAGCAACTAAAAACATATATTTTTTTCTTTTGATGTTACAGAGGTAGTAATTTCACAAAGAGGAACCAACCTCCATAATGTTAACAAAACTGTCTAAAAACCTTTACCGTATCGGCTGATTTAAGTGTATTATAATAAACCCATCTATGGATGATGCAAAGAGCAATTATATTTTTAATTTGAGTTCTTGGCGTGCCCTTGGTTTATCGTCTGCATAATTGACAAAGAGCAGCATTGATTCTCCCTCCATCAATTTTTTTTTTTTATGTATTTACCAAGACCAACGCCAAATATTGTTAGCTTGACTCGTGATTTTTTTGTTTTTTTTAAGTGCGGCCCTATAGGGAAATGAGATAAGTGACATCAATAATTGATAACAAAACATGACAACTGAGAACATTAGGGTATGAACGACCCATATGACGGTGCTTATAACGTGGGAAGGAAAGCCATTGTCACCCTTATTGGACTAGATAGAATATAAACACTTGGCCTTTAAATAAACATTTTTTTTTTACAAAATAGATGTTATATTATTTTTTATGGAACATAGCCCACATTGATGGGCACGTGAACTGAACGTCAAGCTCGTGTGGTTTTATCAGTGATGAGAAGCTAGGGGTTCAAATCCCAACTGGATGCACTTACATCGATAGTTTTTCTCAAATAATTTACCAATCTTCCACCACGCAAATGTTGGCGTATTTTCTTTAAGACCTAACACATCCTTAACGAATGAGTGTAATGAATTACAAATAGTCTGGACGGGAAGTAAGATTTAACGCAAATTATTAAAAAAAAGTTTTTGGTAACGCATCTTACTATCCGTTTGAATTATATACGCCTATGTACTAATTGCACTCTTGTGTTAGGGATGAGGAAAGTTGAATCTAGAGGAAATGCACATACATTCGTGTGGAGGGAGAGTGGAATATCAGTACACCCGATCGGGATAAAACCACAACTTCCCTGTCATCGGCAGTCTAGTCTATTGCGAGAGTGGTACCTTAGACCATGTGGCCACCAAAGTGGGTAGTATTTATATGATATATTTATTAGTAGCTATCAAGAGGTCAGTTGCGGGCTCACTTCCTCTAATTCAACCTTCCCAATTCCTAAATCCATTAACGTAATTAGTACTTAAAGCGTATAACCCGAACAGGTAGTAAGACGTGGTGCTAAAATAATAATAATAATAATAATAATAATAATAATAATAATAATAATAATAATAAAAAGAGGTCAGTTTTCTAGAATTTTGAATAACTGTTATTTTTAAAAACAATCTATTTTATTTTATTACACATACATTCATACATACCTAAACACGCCTTCCCATTAAGAGGTAGGCAAGAAACTGTGCCTATAGTTCAAAAAACAACTTCGTACCTAATCCATCGTTCCTAACTTTCTCTACACTCACCTATCCTTGAATACTCCCTTCGATTCAACAACACGCATTCACCAAGTCATATATGCTCTTTTATTCTTAAAACTCCTAATGTTTCACTTTCTCACACATTTGTCTATTATTACTATTATTATTGTTTTTATTTGTCTTTTCAGTCAAAATTTGAAAATACTCATACTGTGACTTAAGTTGTTGCCGGTTACGTCTGGTTTTAAATGTTGTATTAACTCATAAAAAATATATTTGTGGTCACACGTTCTGAGGCACCTTGCCATCAATATATTGGATTATAACTTTAAACAGGTGTTTAAGAGGCTGTTGTCCACGTTCGATTTTACCCTTTCATCCTCCACATAAATGCAGATAGACTCATCCTAAAGCCATTTCTTATATTAAACCTTGTGTAGACTTGGTGCTAAAATTACTAATGCTAATAAAAAATATATTAATCAAAAAGTTAAAGTGGACTTATAAGTTAACATGGATAACATTCATAAGCAAATATTTATATTATCATCTAATATTAAGACTACTTGAATTTAAAAAATAAATGCATATTCTGAACTTCACGACTAATATTTTTGTTTCTGAATATGTATAAAAGTATTATTTTTTCTTATTAATGTGTAACTAACCATGAGTTCTCTCTCTCTCTCTCTCTCTCTCTCTCTAATATATATATATTATATAATATATATAATATAATATATATATAAAATATATATATAATATATATATATACTATAATATATATATATATAATATATAGAATAAACTGGAATGCCAACAACAAGGATATCGGGGGTTGAGTCCCTATCGGGTATACTGATGCCGGTTTTTCTAAATTGTTTTCCACTATACCACCACTCAAATGTGGTCACACTTCCTATGGATTCAACAAACTTATTCATCTTTAACACAATATGGAAATCGGTAAATACTCGAAGAACCCAAAGGGGTGTAAAACGCGATGCCAATTGATAAATAAACAAGTCCTTTTATATAGTCGAATAAAGTAATAAATTCCATGCGCTGGAAAAATAATGTCAGTGAAATGTATTTCAACATAATCAGTTTTTCTCCCACGATGCAATGAGACTGTACAAGTGCAGACCCATATTCCCAAGTATGTTGTGCAACATGTGCCACCACTCCACCTCTCCCTATCTCTCGATCAACCCCTCCACGCACGTGACCGCTGAAAGCGATGCCCTAATTGGCTCAACAACTCCTATCAAGTGCATCTGCTAGGTCGCGCATCCACACGTCCGCAAAAATAACACACGACACTTGAAAGAAAATCAGGTGAAGGGGCACGATTCCCCCACCCCACCCCCTTAATCACCATGAGGAAGGCTCAAATCCTGTTTAAGATCAGTGGCGCAACCAGGAGGGAGTAAAAGGGGGACGAGCGAGGAATTTACGTACCCTCTCCTCTCAATCACAAATAATATGAATGAGAATCTTTAAACATGTAAAAATAAACTCAATGGCCAGCGCTGTTATCGATGATAGTGCCAACATTCGCGGATAGAGGGTGTCATGTGGTCAGCACAACAAGCACTCCAGCCATTAAACTCAATTTTCTCAACAAAGCTGCTACTTCTTTATTCAAGTAGCTCCTAATTTTTCCTCCCAAGGCTGAGTTTGACCTCATCCCGACCCAGTTTCACATATAAATTTTGGATGCACTGGGGATCGATCCCGGTACTTCTGTATCTGTAGTCAGGACCTCTGACCTCTATAACATAGAGGTGGTCATGAAACGTGTAAAGGAATGGTATAATATAAAATAATTAGGAATAGTCAAATGTATACAAGTTAAGACCAGGGCCAGGCTTACAGCTACATATTTAAAAGATACACTACTATAAACATTAAAAGTACCAATAAAATTCCTAGTTGGGAAAACATACAGAAATATTAACTACAGTACAATACTCTTAAACTAAAGAATACATTTTTGACTCCACCACTTCCTCGGATAATTTTTGTGTTGGCTTTTTATGATCACTTTCGACATCATAAAATTTACAGACTCAAAGCTGGCATGGCAAGACGTTGTGTTTCTAGCTACAGTCAAATTTTCATAGGAAGAGCTTTCTTTATCTGACAGATATAAAAGTTACTACAGTCGAACTTGGTTGTAGCGTCATCGAAGTGTCCAAACAAATTTTGACGTTATGTCAGAGTGACGTTTTAAAGAGGTACCAACAGAACGCTTTTAAAATTGTGCCTATAGTAAAATTCATTAATACCCCACACTCACGACATACATCAGCCCTTTTCCGTCCACTTTCCCATGCTCTAATGACACGTACTTTTTATTGAATAGATAGAACTTTTAATTTTGTATTACAACTTGCCATGATTTAAAAAATGTAGGCCTTCGTAAAATGACTACCAAATGACTACAAAAACTAACGAACTTATAAAACACGAAAAAAACACCTTGGCTATGATCTTAGACGCGCACACAAGACAGTTCCAGGGCAGCCAACTCAGTAACAATGAAGGAGATTAGTCCTCTCTTCATTTTGACTTGAAGCGTCCACTATTGCCTCAACCCTCTCCTGACTTTGTTTTTCCATTCAGTATATTATTAGACCGGCGCACTGTATGACCAGTACACTCCAAGATTGCTATAAAACAGACCTCGGTAGGAATTGGCAAATGTTTTCAAAATATTTTTCTTTACATATACGTACATTTAAATACAATTTAAAGTAAAATATTTAAGAAGTTTTTGACGCTACAACCAAGTGGTAGTGACGCTAAAACAGAGGTTTTTATAACGTTAATAAATGACAGTTTGACCGGACTGCTGAAAAAATGACACTACGCCTGAATTAATGGAATAGCCGAGGATGTTATAACCAAGTCCAACTATATCTACTTTAAATTATTCACACGTCAGGTTATATCATTTTCATTTGCTACCTTTGATAGATATCATCAATACCTAAATAATAGCACGAGTAAAGTAGTAACATGTTATTATTTTGGACGCTAAAAATGTGTTTGTATTTATAAAAGCTTCTTCCTATAAAATTGTGTTACAATACCTTTTTCTTTTCTTGGTTGAACTTATTTTGGCCGTTAAAATATTGAAAGTATAGGGTATAATGAATGATTAATGTTAATTGTAACACACCACATTTTATTAATTAAGTTATCATCTGATTACAACCTTAATGCTTAACCAACTAGTGAAATCCCCCCATCATTATTGTACCCGAGCGTCACACAGTTCACCCGAGTCCTCCCGTAATTTAAAAAAAGAGAATGCCAGATTTGCTCGGCCCAACCCTACTTATACCTCGGTTGGACCGCTATTTACGGTCATTACCGTCCTACACTTCTTTACCATGTTTGAATTTGCACCAATGGGAACATGGCAAATTCAAACTGTTAAGAAGGTACTCGAAGTTTTTGTTTGTTTCCCCTTCCTGACGGTTAGGCCGCCGACTCAGTTCCTCATCTGGTTGACCCCCTCTTCCCCCCAGGAAAGGGAGACACATCCACTGTCGTTTCCTATTTTGAACTTATAGAGAAATTGTCCTTATCAATTGGACCGAATAATATGATAGAGTTTACTGGTAGCCCAAGGTCGTAGCCAGGTCAACATTTTAGGGGATGGGGTTTATGAGATACAGCCCCCCCCCCCTCCCCAACTGCCTTAGACAAAGAAAAGGTATGAATGATTACATTATTTTAGATGTTCTCTGAAGTTCATTCTTATGGTGACTAAGGGTAAGGATTAAATATATTAAACGATTGTTTTAATATCGTTTAACATTTATAAATTGTCTTAGCTCCTCCTTCTTCCAAGACTGAAAGTGTTACATCTAGCACTTCTTAAATATAGGTATGCCCAGTGGTGGCAGAATCAAGGGAGTAGGATTTACGATGGCCCCCTATTTATTTCCCTCCCTACCTATATTTTTGAATATGATACATTTAAAAACAAACTCCAAATAGCTTCTAAAGCAGTGGTTCCTAAAGTTGTCCATATCACCCTAAGGTGGGGGAAGGGGGGGGAGATTATCTAAGGGAAAAAGAGTAAAATGGGTAACTAGGGGGGCAGGTTTGGCACTGGAGCAAGTGCTCTTAGATTCCTGGTAAGTGGCTTAAACCATTCATTGAGAAACTAATGCTACTTCATCAAGCCCATTCATCGCATACCCAGCCTGGATAATTTAAGAGATGATATCGTCTTTCTCTAATAAAGTTGTAGGTTTAATAATTTGAGCTTGGAAGGTTAAGCCTCACTTTCTTACATGGTCCAATATTGTACCCTTTTCGAATAAAGGTATTTCCATCTTGACCAAATGTAGTGAAGACTTTGACAAATACATTTATAAGACACATCAATATTAAAAATGGTGACTAAGAGGAAGAGGAAGAGGCTGGGGTTGTTTGTGCCCTGGGTAGTCAGCCTACGTTTCAGATGAGCCTGTCTACAGTCATATTCAGAAAGGAATAAACTTGTTTGACATTTACTAAAGTTACTAAAAATTTGTTTCATTTATATGTTAATATGTCAAGCTGTGTGATCAGTAGCAGTTACATTTGATATAATATTAGTAATACCTATAAAATAGCACTAATAATATATTAATATAATATCAATTTTGAACACAAATAATATGTTTGGAATGTGTAAAAAGGATCTTACTAATAAATACGAAAGTAAGGAATGAATATCTTAGTATAACCTACACATCAACTAACTAATTAAAACTAGTCTATACTATAAACTAAACTAGTAACCGTCACATTATTTATAACACGAACTTTTAAGACCACTTTTCTCAAATTACAGCTGCTTATATTTTTGTAACCTGCAAGCAGTTAGTGCTTGAGTACTGGGCCCCCCTCTCACTCATATTCTGTCCCCTCCCTCTGAATCTTATTTCTTCGCAGATTCATTTTTGATGAGTTTTCAAAACCACCATTCGAATAGTTTCCAGATGAAATGTTTTGCTGTTTACTAACCTCAAAGGTTTACCCTTTTCGACAGTTCTCTCCACAGTCACCAACCAAATGATCCATGATGCTTCGCATTTAAGTCTAGACATAGCTGATATCCAACATGTTTTCTTTCTGAGTGGACACAAGTATAATTTTTGGTTAACAATCTCTTTGAGTGTTTTTCAGTTAGTATTTTTCCACCACGTACAACACTTGTGAACTTATAAATCGTGATTGGAAGGAACAAAGTATAAGCATAATTTACAAGTTTAATAAATCAGTTTATTAATATTCAAACAAGTCAATAGGAAGAACAAAGAATTATAGGTAGAAATTATTCAAACCATCCATTGTTTAAACATGATAATATAAACGGTTACAGTAATATAAATAGCTCGACAAAGGAGCATCAGATGTGAAGCACCCAGGTACACCCTATGAGACACACATATAGGTCATAGGTGTAAATAAAGAAAGCTTGTAACTCGTTAAAGCAAGACAATTACTAATTCAACAAATAGGATCTAAAGCAATACATATAAGTAGCGGTAATCAAATCTAATTTAAAAAATTCATATACAGTTCTACTCCGGTCAGCTGACTGTGAGGCTTCCATCTACATATCATAATTTTAGATATAAAAAACTAAACCATATAAATTTAGTCCCAGTTTAAGGAGCTACAAGGGCGGTAATTAGTATGAGCTAGCTTTGGTAAACTTCATGAAAGTAAGATATTACAATGTATAAGCTCCTAGAAGAGAAACTATTATTTTACAACTGATAAACGGTGAACTACCAGGAATCTGGACGCTACAGATACTATGGCTGGTCAGTTCCTAATTAGTACTGCCTGAACAATCAATAGTATATTTCTTCTGTTACCCTAAAAAGGGGAAAATAATACTAGACAAAATAGCGATCTTTTTTGACTAACGCTAAAGCCGCCACATGAAGGCCGTACATAAAAAAAAAACACGGACAAGTAGCACTTCCACAGGTTGCGCACTGCATAGCAGTACACAGTTAAGCACATCAGAGACAAGTCTTAAATACAGACCCAGTCAGGTCGTGAAACAAAGCTTTAGATAAACTGGTATCCTCCATTATTTAATTATATTCGTTAAACTAGCTACAACATGGTAATATAGTCTAAGGAGTCTAATTTGGCCCTAATATTTGCAACCAAGCCTAAAAGATACAGAAATATAGTGCATAGAGCTATAAAATATGGCTTATGAGCATACGGAAACAATTCAGAAGAACTTACATACAAAATACTAAGTCATGACTTAGAACAAAAGAGGTCAAAGCTCACCATAGTAAATTATGTCTTAAGGGCATAGAGAGACAAGTCAGTAGTGCTGACTTACAAAAACTACGTCATATGGACATAAAATAATAAAGCTCAAAGCTCAATAAATATTACAACACCCCTCAAAACTTATAGTATCCCGTAGCTTACTCCTTGGCTAGGAGGTGACACAGACGCCTCAACCATCGTGGTCTTCAATACGTAGCCTTACCGATGCTCGTAAATACCTTCCAGCAGTTCCTCCGACGAGTGGTTACAATATAATATATATACGTGAACCAAGGACAGTCCTTTATATAGCAGTGGGACTAATAAAATTTTGCAAGGTTTTCTCCAAGTACGAAGAAGGGTGGTAATCTTCATGAATCACGCCACCCGACCCCTAGCGCTCGACGACGGTTTTTGAGAACACCCCGAATGACGCCTTTCTCATTTACTCGTCGTCTGGCCAAGTTGCTAGATGTTTGTATGCTGGTCTTCAAATCCGAGTTGCTCGTTCGCTGGGGCATCTTTGAACAGAATTGAGCGTCTCCCGCTTGTGATGTCGCGGTGAATCTATCTCTGCCACATATTATTAGAACTTATTAGATCTGGTAGTAATAGTTTTAAACCTATTATAGGGATTCATTAATTGTAAATGTTAGAAAGTATTTAACACGTTACACACTAAACAAATTAACACAGATAAAAGGGCATACATACAGGGTGTACCATAACACGTGGGGGCCACACTTAGATGGTGGACAGGATATACAAAAACAATTAAAGAACTTCACATAAACGTGTGTCACATTTGACCTTGTTTTCATACTATATACTTGTTTTTACTCCAGCAATGTGGAGCTGCTTAACATTATAGGAAGTGCTCAAAATGTTCATCACCGGACTGAATTCAAACCTACATTTGTCGTGTAGTAAAATGCCACAATCTTTAAAAACTTCACTATATTGTAATGCTTGCATTCAGGCCATTAAATGAGTTATTACTTATTACAAGTCACTTCAAAACAGTTGATATAGTTGTCTTCATCCATCTTAACTCATAGTGCATGGCCTACAAATCATATTCACATTGGTAAGAGTTGGTTGGTTTCAGAATGGTTTTTGGTCTCTCAAGCATATTTTGTCGAACGGAGTGGACAAAGTTAAAATATATTTTCAAATAACGCGTAGTAGTTCATGAATTAAACCATATGATTGGTTCAGAGGCAATCACGTGTCCACGTTTCTGACATGCTCTTGCTTATTGGTGAAAGTTCTCAGCTGAGTTATCGGCATGATCTAAATAATTATAATTCGATGAATTTGGGTGGTCATCGATCAATAGAGGATTGAGTGTTGTTTATATTTTAGAGTTAGGTAGTTTGTAAATAATACTTTGAAATAGTCTTATAAGTTAGGTGGTTTCCAACCCTTCCCCATTTTTGGGATTATAAATAAAATAAAATATAAATAGTATTATATGATTTGCAGAAAAATAATAAATTCAATATCTATAAATTACTGATATAGCTTGTGTTTTTTGTTTAGGATATTTGTACTTATTTGTATGGTTCTCCTTGAAGCAACATTCCTAATCTAGCCTACAATAGATGTAGAGGGACAGCTATTTGGTTACAGTAGATACTATTACAACCACCATCTTTTTAAACCAATTGTCCATGAAGTGACATCCCTGATCTAGCACACAATACATCTCACAAAAGAGAACACAGCCCAATAGCATAGTGTACTGACGCTAAGTTGGCCTTGTCTTTCTTTTGAAATGAGAGTTCGATTGGATCGAGCTTTAGCTGTCATTGTACGTAGTTGCTAATGCACTTAGCATAATTGCTTTAGATGCTAGAGAGCCTGTCCCGCAAATTCGCCATTAAGTGTATGGGGTTCCCGAAACCCTTCAGAGCCACATACAGTAGATAGATCAGACCAAATAGCTATAATAACTTCATTAATTAACCAAACATTTCAGAGATACAATAAATCGATGTAAATAGTCCTACCTAAAACAAACAAATACACAGACTTTACTTTTATTCTATTACAGTAAATAAGTTTAAATAGTTTTCATATAAGAATTTGTATTATCTGATGCTTTCAACCCCAAACATACGTAACCTCTTTCTAGCTATGCATTGTATTTAACAACACTTTCTTTATTTTATATTAGGGTATATATAAATATTGCAAAACTACCCAATATCTCGTTTACGAAGAGTGAATTTAGGAGCCTGTATATTATTATATTATTATCATTATTATTATTATATTATTATCTTTATTGACATTTCCTTCTAAAGCAATACAGAGTTATAGACATAATATCTAAATTACATAAATGCAAAGATAAAATTATGATTTGTATTCAGGTATTAATTTGATGATGAAAGGATCAGTATTCTCAAACGTTCAAGTAGTAATTTTTTTATGAAGGAACCAGTACTTCTAGCGATTAAGTAATATTTTTTTTATGAAAGTCCCTGTAATATTTAACACTTTAAGTAATCATTTACCCGCTTCGATGACCGAATGATTTAAAGCGTCACTCTCGTGATAGTCTGGCCTACTGATGATGGGGAAGTCGAGGTTAGATTCCCGGCTGGCTCTACTAAGTGTAATTTTTTCCTAAATTGTTTCCCATTAAGTTTACAGGCAAATGCGGGTATATACCTATAAAATGCTTCCCTTCTTATCCTTAGACCATAGAATAATTTTCATATGTGTGTGTAACCTGAACAGGTAATAATACAGGTTGATAAAAAAAAATTGTCATTTGTTTGGAAATACCCTTATCGTCAATTGTTCAAGTAGTTATTTCTCTATTAAATGATCAGTATTTTCAACCTGTCAAGCAGTAATTAAAAAAAACATTTGTTGAAATGGACCAGTACTGCTAACCGCTTTTGATCATAGATATTATGATTAATTGATCAATTTCAAAAATATTAATACATTAATAATGTGTTTTATAAAATCAGCCAGCGTATAGCCCGAATGGGTAGTAAGACGCGGTGCTAAAAATACAATAAAATCCAACAACTAGATGAATGTCGTAAATCCAAATGTGAGTCTCAAGTTCAAACTGAAGAATGTAATTCAATGTACAAACAGTTGTTGAATGCTTCTATTGTGAGGAATAATTGACGAAGCATGACAGTGGAACCGTGTCTTCTCCTCACAGTGAGATCGGGTGACATCCCACCCTGAGGATAATGTGATGTCACTACACCGACCATAACTCCCTACACTGCGTCCCTTCCAAACATGACATGAGCTTCCACTAGCTGCGACACGCACGGCCTCTGAGAGTAGCAACAACTATTTCAAGAGAGGCTACTGGACCAGCAACTGATTCAAGGGAAGTTATAGGACTGGTAAATGGTTCAAGGGAGGCTACAGAACAGGCAACTGGTTCAAAGGAGAGTTCTAGACCAGCAACTGATTCAAGGGAAGTTATAGGACTGGTAAATGGTTCGAAGGAGGCTACAGGACAGGCAACTGGTTCAAAGGAGAGTTCTAGACCAGCAATTGATTCAAGGGAGGTTATAGGACTGGTAAATGGTTCAAGGGAGGCTACAGGACAGGCAACTGGTTCAAAGGACAGTTCTAGACCAGCAACTGATCAAGGGCAGTTACAGGACTGGCAACTGGTTCAAAAGTGAGTTCTAGACCAGCAACTGATTCAAGGGAGGTTATAGGACTGGTAAATGGTTCAAGGGAGGCCACAGGACAGGCAACTGGTTCGAAAGAGAGTTCTAGACCAGCAACTGATTCAAGGGAGTTTATAGGACTGTAAAATGGTTCAAGGGAGGCTACAGGACAGGCAACTGTTTCGAAGGAGACTTCTAGACCAGCAACTGATTCAAGGGAGGTTACAAGACTGGTAACTGGTTCAAAGGAGGCTACTAGACCAGAAACTGTTTCAAGGGCAACTACAGGACTGGCAACTGATTCAAAAGAGGGCAATGGACCAGAAACTAATTCAAGAGAGGCTACTGGGCCAACAACTGGTTCAAAGGAGGTGAATGGAACAGAAACTAGTTCCAGAGAGGTTATTGGACTGTAAACAAGTTCAAGGGAGGCTACTGGGCCAACAACTGGTTCAAAGATGTTAATGGACCTGAAACCGATTCAAGGGAGGCTACAAGACTGGCAACTGGCTCAAGGGAGGCTATTGGACTGTCAAAAAGTTCAATAGAGGCTACTGGGTCAGCAATTTATTCAAAAGAGGGTAATAGACCAGAAACTAATTCAAGGGAGGCTACTGTGCCAGCAACTAGTTTAAAGGAGGTTAATGGACCATCACGCTGGTTAAAGGGACTAGTGGACAATAAACTGGTTCAAGAGAGGATAATGGACCAGAAACTTGTTAAAAGATGGGTACATGGCAAGGCACTGGTTTAAGGAAGGTTATTGGACAAACACTTGGTTCAAGGGGGAATAAAAGACAAACTCTTGGTTCAAGGGAAACGACAAGCACAGCAAACAGTTCAAGGGAAGTTTTAAAACCAACAATGTGTCAATGGGTTCTGGGAGTTTCTAAATAATTTTATTACAATATCTATGACAAAAGGTGTACCTTCAATGTCAAAATTGAATTAAACTGGTGGATTTTTATAGCGATGAATGCAAATTATTGCACTAAAATATATTCTAAACATTTTATTAGGAAAAGATCTCTATAATAACCCCTCAATTGACTTTCTAGTTAAAATTTTCTCGTCAAAGGTTATCAACTTTACATAGATTTTTTTAAAATCTTTTAATGTTTAACTTTAATTTGAACGTATATTTTACCCACTCACGCTATGATGAGAACTTTAAAATTACAGCTCCAAGTTCTCTATCTATTGGTTGAACCAAATCACTCAAGTAAAAATTAAGCTATTATTATTTTTAACTAAACATATATCTATTTTATATACTGCTAAACAATTATATACAAATCATAGTTTCCGACGGTGACCTGGTGGTCTAGAGGTAAGGTGTCGGACTTCTGTGCTGGGGTCCGGGGTTTAATCCCCGATACCGGCACATATTTGTCTGATTACCAAACCCTTCCTTCACCTCCGACAAGAAGTGTATTAATTACAACTAGTGAATGTGGAGAATGACAGGCCCCTACCGTGGTTCGGATTCCACGTTAACTTGTAGGTCCTCCATTTCATCTCATAATCACCCTACCATTCCACATTAGTGTAAGTGCGTATAACCCGAACGGGTAGTAAGACGCGGTAATAAATAATAATAATAATAATAATAATAATTTCATGGTGATGTAAACAAAGAATACAGATGAAACAATGCCCATGTAGAAAGAAAAGATGGACAATTCTCTAGGAAATTTGGGTTTTAGTTTTAAGCGACTATTATCCCGGCATCCTGAGCCTCGTTAACCTTTAAAATGAGTGTTCATTTGTCAAAATCGGTTAAACCGTTTTCTCTTAATTTAAATTATAAAATTATATAAAGTACAGAGAAAAAGAGAGTAAGAGATTAACAAAATGTGAGAGTGAATGGGAAGTGTATGAGTATGATCACGTAAATGTGTGAGAGTGAGATAGTGAGATTGCTAGTATTAGAGAATGAATGTGAGAGAGTGCAAGAATGTGAGAGTGAAATAGGGAATGAGTGAATGTTAGCGAGTAATAGTGAGAGAATGGGTGTGAAAGGGATAGCATGGGAAAGAGAGATATAGAAAGTGTGTGTTTGTGAGAGAGAGATATAGAGAAAGAGAAAGTAGATGGAGTCTTAAAACCTTTTCTTACCACCGCCTCTTACTACCCGTCTTGGCTAACCGCACATTTACACTAGTGAGGTAAGGATGTGGACGATAGAATTGATATAAAATCTACTCACATTTTCAGTGAAGAAGAGTCTGAAACCTTTTAGGAAATAAACAAACAAACAAAGCCTTAATCACAATCTCCCTAAAACCAGATAATATTAGCCTGATGTATCTTTTGTGGTGTCTACCGGTGCTGATGTTAAGTATTGTACAGTAGATTTCTGAATGGTTACCAATATTCTGCAGGTCAAATTTTACAGGCAAGTCCTTATCTGACAGCTAGAAAAACTACTAAATCTACTTTCACGAATTAATAAGTCAAGCTACGTGAACTTTAGCTATACATTTTTATAGTTATTAACAATGCTTATAAAATAACACTTATAACACCGAAATAAAATGTCATCAATGTTGACTGCAAATGAATATGTTGTTATTATGAGTTTTATATAAATTGAATATATATATTATATATATATAAATTAAATATATTATATATATATAAAAAACAACCACAGTAAATTTGTTTGAGTTATGTAAGATAATTATGAGTGGGCACGTGGATAAAATGTAAGGCTCGTATAGTATGGTTTGCCGGTGATGGAAGGTTGGTGGTTGAATCCCCTCTGGGTGGACTGTGAGTGTGGTTTTACCAAAACTGCTTCTTTTTCTTCTTCTTTTTTTTCTCCAAGTGAATTCGGGTAAATTTCCTCTAAATTATACGTTTCTCATCCCTACTCCTGGATGGTTGTTAAAAGACACGGACAGTTTTTCCCTGTAAACTTCAGCTGGTTTATCCGGAGGGAATTGAGCCCACAACTCTCCGTAGAGGAACAAAGCTGTTTGTAAAGTAGTGGTTAATTTAATTGTCTCATCTTCTGACTGGGACGGCGTGGCGCGTTATGTCGGATAGGGAAGTCACCCCCCCGACGTCAGAGAAGGATGTTTATCTCACGTCTCCCCTCTTGCCGACAAACACTTGCCATGTAAAGTGCTGTCTGGCATCATCATCATCATCCTCATAGTCATCATCCGTGTCTGAGGCAGACTAATAAAAATAAAGTAGTGTTGAAACGTGTCTAAATTTAAAGCTATAGCGTTGAATTTATACATAAAATGATAGGAATGAGGAAGAGAGAATTTTAGAGGTGATCTACCGGCATTTGCGTGAAAAGGGAATGGGGAACTATTTAGATAAATCCACCCTCGGTAGACACGACCGGGATTCGAGCCCCGAGCTCCCCGTAATCAACAGGCCAGTTTAAGTACGAACGTGACACATTAGACAGTTCGCCACTGAAACGGGTCGGTTAATTTAAGTATACAAGTAATATTAGTTAGTTTTTTATTTTACTATTGATAAGAGACTTCAAATTTGTATTTTATTTTTATTAATTGTGGGTGACTTGGCGGTCTAGGGGTAAGGTGTTGGACTTCTATGCTGGGGTCCGGGATTCCATCCTCGGTCCCGGCACAGATCTATCTGATTGCCAAACCCTTCCTTCACCTCTGACAATACGTGTATTAATCACAACTTGTGAATGTGGGGAATGCCGGGCCTCCATTACCTACCATTACACATTAGCGTAAGTGCGTATAACCCGAACGGGTAGTAAGACGTGGTGCTAATAATAATATAATAAAAATAATAATAATAATAATATTAATTGTATACTCGTTATGTAAGAATTCTAAAAGAACTAATTTTTTTTAAAGATGACGTGGACATTCACAAACACTCTCTGACTTCAAATGGATTACTGGAAGATCATGGGGCATGCTACTGCGGGTGGATCCAATCATCGGCTTTAGGTTGAGCCGGAACAGGATTTGTGCCCAGCCAGCGAGGGGAAGATGAAATGATACAATCCCCTGGCATGGAGGACCTTTCTTTTCATATCACGTGGGAGACCACCACCACTATAAGTGTGTTAAAGTTACAATAGCCCCTGGCTTCTTTGGTACTGACTGACAGCTCACAGCTGACAGCTGACGGCTTTGAAAAGTTACCAGACTAAATTATGTATCCCTACGCTGAGCCATAAGATCTGCAAAAACATGTGTTTAGCAGCTGTAACTTCTGACAGTCAAAATTTAGGTATATGCCTGAATGTTGGCTGTCAGTTGTGAGCTGTCAGTCAGCACCAAAGAAGCTATGGGGTTACTATAGTTCTAATATATATAAGACCAACTGTATGTCTACAAGGTTATTACCCACACAGATGGACGTGCTGACAATGGCGTCACTCCCATCCGTTTTAGTTTGTTGGTATCGGGGAAGGTTTAGGCTCGAAAATCACTAATTGGTGTACTGGGGTGTTTTTTTTCTTTTCTAAATGGTGGTCCCACTCTTGTGACTTATAAAAAAATTGTAGATAAATACACGATGTAATACAGTCAGATAAACAATCTTATACCCTTATTTTGGTAAGAAGAACAATTTTAGAAAATACAAGCATAAGGTTTGGGATCCAATAATATATAATTTTGCTTAACTATTAATGTTATTTTATAGGTAATTATTTTATTTTTTAGCGCCATGTCTTACTACCTGTTTGGGTTCATACTATTTATAGGTATTGATAGTCTAATATTAATCCAAAGTTAAACATGTAAATCAAATTATAATGCACACAATGTTCCGGAAGTCTATGTAATGTTCTTTGTCCCATGTCGTTAACACAAGTTTTTTATTTTATTAGTAGAACTTAGACCCACTTTCCCCATATTTAAAATACAACTAATATATTTGTCTCAAAATGACAAATTAAGTTACTATCACAAAATGTAGTTTAATTGTTTGGATTGTTTTTATGTGGACACTTTTGTAATTTAAAATAAATAGCAATTTAAAAAATAAAACATAATGTTTGTTTTAGCTTTATATGTATATGTTTTTTTTCCGAAGCTTCGTATTTGTTGAGCCGAAATTTTATTTTCGAATCGAAGTCAAGTGAACGAATATTCAAAGTGAAGTCAAAGTTTTTGAAACCTCGCACACCCCTTATTAATATTTATTTCCTACCATATTCCTAATATAGTCACACACCTATGATTAGTATGGAGGGTGATTAAGTTAATTATACTAATATAAAAGTTGTTTTACATAACTTCTATTTCGATAGAAACATTTAAAAAAACGTATAATCTATCAACCTTTATGTATTATTAATTAAACATAAATAAAATTTAGAAAGTAATTTTATATCCTTTCATAAAATTCAATCAAGAACATTAAAGTGTCTCAAATCTCAAAAGTTGCACCATTAAGAATTAGGACTTAACAGTCGAACAAATCTTTAGTCAAGCTAATCAGTATTCAATAATCAAGAACTAAAGTTTTACGTCAAAAAAGGTATTTTTGGGGGGTTTATTCCCGCGAGACCTTTGAAGGATATAATTCGGAATGGTAGAAACTTTATAGTTCTTCATCTGGGTCCCTACCTTGAACCTCCTTCTGGCATGTAGCTCAGTGATCAAGAGGGATGGTGCAAAAGGTGTGAAGCACGATTTAGCCCTCGCCTGGCCAAAGGGAAATGTGATGCAGAGATCGGTTTGTGCATAATTACGTGGGGGGGATCCCCTAATGTTCGCACCGGACCAATTTTTTCAGAGGGGGTCTTTGCCCCCCAAGATATTATTTTATTATCTCAGCTTCTATTAAACATGTAGAGGAGATTTCTTCACGGAAAATCCTCTGATTGGTAACCCTTTGTTACTGTGAGTCAATTCGGAGAATTTTTTTGGGGGGGGGTCTTTTGCCTCCCTGGACGCAGCTCCTAAACTAAAGATGGTGGAGAAGTAATTTATTCACTAAAATCCTTAGGGCCAGACATACATTCGATTTGAAATTGTTCGCTGGGAAAAATTCGCCTTTCGGTCAGTATCTTCTCAACTAGAAATGACGGAGAGTTCAATTCTTCGTTAAAAATCTTTTGGGTTGTACGCACCTTGATAATTATGTGATTAATGAGCCATAGCCTGTCCCAAGCCAGGTTGAGAAACGCAGAGGGGGCGAACGGGGAGACTTCTTTTTCTCTCTTTTTGCAATCGGAGACTAATTATATGTTACAACGGATGGAGTATATAATTTTATATTATATTATAAACACGGATGAAAAGTTAGGACTTTGAAATTTAAAAAATCTAGTCCTGCCGCGCCGTCGTTTGAGACCCACGAAGTTTCGCGGGCACACCATCTGGTTTCTACTATAAAAGAAGTTAGAGAAAATTATTGAAATCCAAAGCAGCTAAAAGAAACAAGTAAACTTTTATTTAATCATAGAGAATTTGAATTTTATTGATGCTTTGACTGATTTATATTGTATTGTTTATATTCATTAAGTATCACTACACACTTATTTAAAACATTTTTCATGACAATCGTTCCGAAATTGCAATTTATTGAAATTAATCTATAATTATCAGGAAGCCTAGGTCACCAGAGACAAACGGTTTGTACATCATAGCCAACCATATGTTTGGTTTTGGGTCATTTGATAATCAGACATTTCAAATACGGTGCTTTTTACAGTGTTGCCATGTTTATTTTACTTAATTATTTGATCAATTTTATATTCACGTTAGCGAAAATTTTTATCCCTAATTAACTTTGTTCCAACCCAAACTTTTGTTGATCTAGGATTATGCATATTGGCAATCCGGTGATTGAAGAATCAATATGATAATTGTGTAGTCATTTCTAGGTCAAATATAATAGACAAATGCAAACTCTTATTTTGCAAATTTATACATCAGAAAATTATTATTCGTTTGTAACTTTATAGGTAGAGTAGTTTGCTCACTTAGTGTCAACTCAATTTAGACATGCTTACAACTCAACAGTGGCTTATTGTTTTTAGATCTTTATTTAACACTAGTATCTTCATGGCTAAACGCTTCTACTAACAAATATGATACATTATCTAGGAACAAATGCTACCAAATACAGTCGTAAGTTTAAATACCACATACATGAAACAAAACAAGATGACACGGTCCAGAAACACTATATCTACAGCTTAGCAAAAGCCCTCAACCATATCCTGAAATTCCCCGGCCTTTACTCGAAACTGAGCCCTTCGCTTCCCACTTTGCTAGCCACTTCTCTCCTTTGTGCGCGCGTGTTTGCATTTCAATTCGGCCCCTGGTAGTAATAATCTACTTGTTAAATCGAGCCCTTGACTTGGGTCACGGGCGTGCCCCGGTGTGCTAATTACAGAATGATTTGCTCGTCGGTTTCGCCCTGGCTAGTAAAAGGGTTTGGGAAGTGAGGGTTAGACGGAGTAGGGTGGTTTTGGTGCTGTAAAAGGGGGAAGAGGGACAGGGGTCGTTCATCTGCTTCTGCTCTTTATGTAACTCGTCATCGTATTCCTCTTCGTCCTCTCCCGCTGTATGGATGGTGGTGGAAGCTTCCCATGCAAACGGATGGATCTTAATGGACTAATTTTCCTGATGGCTTTGATCTCCAGCAGGCTGGATGTCAGTCGATGTACGTAATTTGCGTTTCATCTTGTCACACTCTCTTCTCCTCTTTGGTTCTCCCCCTTGCCCTCTCGTCCATTATCTTCCGTATGCATCCCCCCCTACCCCCGTCTATATCCATCTCTCCACCTGGATCTCTTTGTGCGATGCGCATCCGATGCTCTTTTATTTTTCCACCCATATAGTAGAGGCTTCGCATCCATCAGCGACCCTAAGCTGACCGTACTATTGATAATTCTTATCACCACAGCTAATGGATGGCAACGTTACAATACTGGTGGGATTTACAAGGAACTGTCTACACTGGTCCTGACATATTACGCACGAGGTGGATATCGTCTATGTTCAGGCAAAAGTCATTAACTCCAAAAATTGCCATTTGGAGATATTTATATCACTGGATTCAGCTTTTCATTTTCTATTAACTGGCAAACCTCACTAACTCCTTATTGGTTTATATTTTTTTACTATGAGAAAAATGTCTTTCTCACTAAATCCAATTGGCTACTTTATTTTAAAGGCAAAAATCACTTAGTGCACTTAGTAATATTCTCTATTCAAGTACAAGCCTTCAGATCAGGCAAAACTACATAAATGCACTTAGTGATTTTTGACTGTTTCTTTCATATGTTTGTATGCCTGCTTAAGGTTCTATTTGATGAGTTTTTTGTTCTTGTTGAGATTGAGTTAATATACTATCAGTTTATTAATTATTGTGGTGTTATTGGTATCAGTGTACAGTTTATTTTAAAATATAAATACAATGATCTGTAAGAAATGTAGTAGGATATTTGCAGAAAGAGTTTCTCTTTTAATTCATTTAGCTAATAATGAGTGTGAAGAAAAAAAGTTAACCTCAACTTCATCATGCAACATGTCTACAACTAAGAAAGATGTGTCTGAATTTCTTGATCAGAGCAAGGTAAGTAGCAAATTTCTTTACTAAACTTTTTTATTATTATTATGTGGTACTTAATAGCCATAATATCTTATGCATTTTATCTCACTTTAATATCTGGTTTTGACTTAAGTTATATTTATTTCAATTACACTTTATATGCATACATTATGTAATGATTATTTTGACATTTTAGTAAAAATCGGATAATTGACTTATTTTTGTGGTTGTTTAAGGTGGAAAGTAGGCCTATTGATTTGACTATCCCAACAGATCTTGTTGTGTTTAAAGAGTTTATTGTTGTGGGAACAGAATGTGTCCCTATACAAAATGAACAAAATGAGAGCAGTTTAACCATAAGTGGTACTATAGAAGATACCAATACCATTTTAGCTGTGCCAACTGAAACTTCTGAAACCGGCACTTCAAATAATTTGAATAGTGAAATATCTGATTGGAGGAATATTATGTCACCAAATGTAAGTTACTTAACACAATTGGTATAAAATTTATTTTTCACATTTTGTTTTTATGTGTATATTGAACCATTCATTACATTACATTTATTCACTTAGTATGTAGAATGCAGATTATGCTAACATCTTTATTTTTATCAAAATAACTGTCAATAAAACATGCTTAGCTAATGTATATTAATTATATTTTGCAGGAGTCTCGTGATAATTTTATTAATGACCCTAATTGGACACCAGATGAAAATGATACAGATTTATCAATGGACGAAAAGAGGAATAATGAAATTAATTTACCGATACTATGTGAGACTGAATCAATGGAGGAAGCAGTAAGAGTGGAACGTCCTGAAACTGATGTAGTGCTAGGTAATTTATAATTATTTGACTATTTACAAAACTATCATTATGCTATTTGCAAAGTAAATGAACCTGTTATTTTTGAATGTTTGGTTAGCTTAAAGTTGACTCTTTTGAAACTCTTCTGAGTAAGTAATTCAACATAATAGCCTTTATTAACTGAGCTTAGTTACACCACATACATAGAAGAGCTGTTAGCATAACGAAATTTAATCTTTTTTAATGTGACAGAATTAACTAATATGGAACACTTTTTTTTTAGAAATGTCTAACCTAAAAAAAAAACAATAATCCAGAACGTTATAACTTTATTCTTAGTCTAGCTAATTGCCTCCGTTTTGTTTCAGAAGGTGAATCAAAATCAAAAAAACGAAAAAGATGGTCAAAAGCTGATCCAACAACTTGGTCTAGGTCTGCCCAAAAGAAATTACGAAATTCAGGCCAACCCTACAAGACGAAAAGAAAAGAATTTAATGCAAGGGTACCAAAAAAACCATGCAATGTTAATTGTAGGTTTAAGTGTACTTATAATTTTAGTGAAGAAGGGAGAAAAAATATGTGTTCTCATTATTGGTCTCTTGAATCATATAATAGAAAGAAAGATTATATTTTAAAATATGTAAAATCTACAGAACCTGAACGGCGTCGATCAAAGCTTGAAAGTGGAAGGCAGCGAAAAGATTCTAAAAAGTATAGTTTTCTATTAAATGGCACTGAGACAAGAGTGTGTCAAACTTTTTTTTAAAATACATTGTCAATTAGCAATGGCCCAGTAAATACTGCATTCAAAGAGGTTAGTACTTCAGCTTTGGTGTTTTCAGGTGAAGACAAACGAGGTAGACACATTCCTGCAAATAAACTGTCTGATGCGGAAGTAGAAAAAATAAAACTTCATATTGAGCAGTTCCCTGTTACAGAATCCCACTATTGTCGAAGGGGAACATCGAGAAAGTATCTAGACAGTAAACTCTCGATAAATAAGATGTTTTCATTATATAAAGAACAATGTGAAGCGCATAATGAAAATGTACCGAGTATTACTACATATAAGAGAATATTTTGCAATAATTACAACTACGCCTTCTTTTCACCTAAAAAAGATCAGTGCTCCCTATGCACAAAATATAATCTTGCCAAAGAAGACGAGAAAATACGAATTGAGCAAGACTACCTGGATCACAAGGAAAGAGAGAAAGAGGCTAATCTTGCAAAAGCAAGCGACAAAGAAAGGGCAGCCAGTGATCCGACATTTGTATCAGCAACATTTGATATGCAAAGCGTGCTTCAGGTACCATCTACTGAGGCATCAATTATGTATTATAGCAGAAAACTTAACTGCTTTAATTTAACAGTTTACGAAAGTGCTCCCCCTAATAAAGCCCATTGCTTTGTGTGGAACGAAATAAATGGTAAACGTGGAAGTGTTGAAGTTGGCACGTGCCTCCAAAAATTTCTCAGAGAGTTGCCTAATTCCGTGAAAGAAGTCTCTCTGTTTAGTGACACATGTGGGGGGCAAAATCGCAACCAAAATATAGTTGCGATGCTTATGCATACTGTCCAAACAACACAACTCCAAGTAATAGAACAAAAGTTTTTGGAGTCTGGACACTCCATGATGGAGTGTGATAGTATGCATAGCGCAATTGAATCGGAAAAGAAACATGTAGTCATCTATACAATGCATGACTGGATAAATATTTTTCGCTGAGCTCGCTCGAAAAGAAATAGGAAGAATGCTCCTCCCTACATAGTTCATTGCCCACAGTACAGTGATTTCATTGATCTGTCGTCTCTTTCAAAGTTTCTTCTAAAGAATAAGAGAAAGGACACTGATGGTAACAAAGTAAATTGGCTGAAGATTAAGTGCTTCAGGTTTGAAAAAGCACAGCCTGAATATGTATTTTTCCGATATGATTATTCTGGACTATATTCAAAAATCAATGTTTGCGGCCGTGGTGGATCTGAAGTAACTATTCCAGAACTAAAGAAATTGTATTCCTCTTTGCTACCTATTTCCCAGGAAAAGTACAATGACCTGAAAAATCTTTGTAATTCTGGTGTTATTCCAAACGAATTTCATCATTGGTATCTGTCATTGCCTTATTCAAGAAAAGTAAAGAATCGTAACCCAGAGCCAAGCGAGGAAAGTAATTCAGAATGTGAAGAAGACTAAATATTTTTACATACTTTATTTCTGTTTTAGTTTTGTAATGACACATGTAATAAAAAATGTATAAAAACTAGCCTTGACTTTTGCATAATGAATTTAAAATTGGTGACATAATTAAATGGAAACTAATTTGAATGAAATTATTTTTATTTTTACAGTTTTTTATGTTATATTTGGTTGTACTCCTTCTATTGTTTAATTATTTTTATGGTTTGTTTGAATGGACCCTTTTCAGTTATGTTTTAGGTTATGAAAAATAATGTATATATTAATTTCCTTTATATTTAACTTTATTAAAAAGATCTCATTTGGATATTTAAGTTAGAATGTAGGTACCGTAGTGAGTAAATAAATGCAACATTAAACTATAATGTTGGCAAACGCCTAACAAGCAAAACTCACTAACTCCCAGTACATATTTCAGTACCCTATTTTATTGTTTTAATGATAAACTAAATCTTATTTAACAATTGTACACCAAACCAGAAAGTATGAATTTTATGCTAGTGGTAAAATATTACATAAATACTTTCACTTGTGGAAGAAAGTAGCATTTTAGTTCAACAGTGCATTAAAGAAAATCTTTAGACACCATTTTCTCAAAACAGTGTTTTTGGAGTTAATGATTTTTGCCTGAACATAGACGATATTTGCGATTGGGGATTTAATCCTCTTACCGGTCTACTCATGATTCGAGGCGGTGATGGTGTCTTTTGGTTTTGACAAATGGATGGAAATCGCTGTCGTATCAACATGTGCGAGTCCTTAAGGAAATATTTGGAAATTTTAAAGTATACTTGTACACACTAAACTGTTAGACCTATTTAATATTATGATAGGGAAAGTAAATTAAGCTAGGGACGCCTGAATTTTAAAGAATATATGATCATTTTAATTAATTTGGAGAGGGTAGAATTTAAAACAAAACTATCCTTGTTTTATTCAAGGCTGTACCCAAAAGAGTATGATTGCTTAGAATATTTGTGCTAATATATGGTTAGTATTTTTTTAACACTGCGTCTTACTACCCGTTCGGGTTGTACGCCTATGCATTAATTACACTTAAGGTTTATGAATCAGGAAGGTTTAGTTGAGAGGATGTACAAGCATTTGCATAGAAGGAGAGCGGAAAACCATTTAGGAAAATCACCCTCAGTGCACCCGACCGAGATCGAACCCCGATCTCCCCATCTTCGGCAGTCTAGTCCAACACGAGAGTAGTGCGTTAGACCACGTGGCCACCGAAGTGGGTCTTAGTTAATTGAGTATATCATAAGTTCATGTTGAACCTAAGAGGATACATCACAAACTATTAATTATATTAGAACCCCTCCGGTGATTGAATGGTTTAAGACGATGCTTTCACAATAGACTGAAGGGCTGATGACGGGGAGATTGGGTTTTAATCACGGTCGTGTGTAATGAGGGTGGTTTTTCCAAAAATGGTTTTCCACTTTCTTTCTCAACAAATTTGGATCCTCCGAAATAGCTAAATTTTATATAAGTGAAAAATTGTGTCTGTTCCAATTCAATAAATGATAAATTGGTGTTTTACTGTCTTGTGCATCGTCCATGCCATTAGAATTAAGTTAGGATAGGCAGCTAATTTCTTGATAAATCTTATTCAAGTAACAAATATTATGATAATTTTTTTAGAACCACGTCTTACTACCTGTGCGAGTTATAATCATATGTACTAATTACGCTAGTGAGTTGGCTATGAGGAAGGTTGTATTTAGATGAAGTGTCCCTGAATTTTCATGGAGGGAGAATGTAAAACTATTTTAGGAAAATCACCTCAGTACACCGGACCAAGATTTGAACCCCAACTCCCATTCATCGGCAGATTAGTACAAGACGAGAGTGACGCCTTAGACCACGCGGCCACCGAAGCAGGTGATGGTAATATCGTTCCCGGAATTGTAGTGCCTGTAAAAAGCACTGATTTACTTCATCTTCTAGGCGTACTGTAGATCTGTCTCACCAAATATCCATTAGTGTGATGAGTCTTGCGCGGTCTACCTACAAGACGAGTGCAAATACCTGGACAGAAGATAGCTCATTATAGCGCAACAACTGTACAAGACCCACGAAGCTTATTTTACCCGGCTTCGGTGGCCACGTGGTCTAAACTTGGTCCACACGCGTAACATATTCTTGTATCGTATCCCTTTCACGATGAGGATCATAAAGATATCCACGGATACGTTCGATACCAAATTTACACCGATCCTAGCCTTGTTCCGTCTCGATCATTGATGCGACCCATAATTTCCTTTTTTATTTTATGCGCAGGTATATATGACTCTGAGAGAGATACTGTATCTAGCTTGGTCATCATGCGTGCAGACTTTTATCCGCTTTGTGGGAACAGAACGTTGTCCAGGGTGTACCTTGAAGGATGTCTACACATCATAAATACGATAAAAGGACATAATGATAGTGATTATGAAGGGGGTGAGCGAGTATGAACCTTAAGACTAATTACTCATATACCATGGTGACCATAGGAGCAGTTCACCTTTCGGGAATAATACCTATGGTTCCACCGGCAGTCAAACCCAGGACCTCTAGATCTGTAGCCAGTGGTGCTGACCACTAAACTAAGAGTACGGTCATTCACAAGGCGTAGTCAGAGAGGTTACTGGTTCCACTCCCCTCACCCCCACCACCCCGAAATTTTATCAACAAAATATATATAGCCTTATTTATGGTTCAAACCATTTTAAAATTAAGGTACAAGTACAAATTAGGGGGCTAAAACCACTTTAGAGAGCTTCTAGAGGTGTTTAATAATTAGAATGTTTCCTTGCCTTCAGCAATTAGGAAGATATTTTGCCATAAAAAAATACTTCACAGAGCTTCTATCGGCGTTTAATATTTAAAAAATCCTTGCCTTCGGCAGTTAGGGGGCTATGTTACTATAAAAAATACCTTCAGAGAGCTTCTAGATTTGTTTAATATTTAGAATTTTTCCTTGCCTTTGGCAGTTGTGCTGCCATAAAAAAAACACTTCAGAGCTTCTAGAGGTGTTTAAATATATAGATTTTTCCCAGCCTTCGGCAGTTAGGGAGCTATTTTTTGCCATAAAAAATCACTTCAAAGAGCTTTTAGACCTGTTTATCATTTATAATTTTTTCTAGACTTAGGCGATTGAAGGATATGCCCACCAAAACCTCCTTAAATTATTGGCTGGCTACGGCCTTGGTCATTCATATATTGTAACGGTGAAGTAAGAGAACTGATCCTGTAAAAATCGACCCTTGACAGTGTTTGGAAACGTATTTAAACTACCTTTCTAGGTTTAACTATAACAGTGGTCAGAAACGTACGACCTACCGACTGATTTTATCTGTCTCACAAAAGAATGAGCAAACAAATAATTTGTGCTCATAAAAATAGAGTAATATTTTTCTTATCACCGTTCCTTACTATCTGTTCATGCTATAAGCCTACGCATGGTAACTAATTTTTTTTCACCACGTCTTACTACCTGTTCAGTTTACTCACATGTGTACTAATTACTTTAATGAGCTATATAAATAAAAGTATTGTAATCATTAATTTTTTTTTACTTTTAGATTCTGATGAATCTGAACTTTTCATGTTTGTCCGAACTCCAAAAAAGTGGATTTTACAATTATGCTTATCGAAAAGCTTGGATTTATTTGAAATGGTTTTTATAAAGTCCACCGCACATTGGACACAGCGCAGGGACAGCAGAGGACAGGCGAGGCAAAGGAGATTCTGTAAACCCCATCTTACCCACATTGGACACAGCGCAGGCACAGCAGAGGGACAGGCGAGGCAAAGGAGATTCTGTAAACCCCATCTTACCGCACATTGGACACAGCGCAGCGCAGCAGAGGGACAGGCGAAGCAAAGGAGATTCTGTAAACCCCATCTTACCGCACATTGGACACAGCGCAGGCGCAGAGGGACAGGCGAGGCAAAGGAGATTCTGTAAACCCCATCTTACCGCACATTGGACACAGCGCAAGCAGCAGAGGGACAGGCGAGGCAAAGGAGATTCTGTAAACCCCATCTTACCGCACATTGGACACAGCGCAGGCAGCAGAGGGACAGGCGAGGCAAAGAGATTCTGTAAACCCCATCTTACCACACATTGGACACAGCGCAAGCGCAGCAGAGGGACAGGCGAGGCAAAGGAGATTCTGTAAACCCCATCTTACCGCACATTGGACACAGCGAAGCTGCAGCAGAGGGACAGGCGAGGCAAAGGAGATTCTGTAAACCCCATCTTACCGCACATTGGACACAGCGCAAACGCAGCAGAGGGACAGGCGAGGCAAAGGAGATTCTGTAAACCCCATCTTACCGCACATTGGACACAGCGCAAACGCAGCAGAGGGACAGGCGAGGCAAAGGAGATTCTGTAAACCCCATCTTACCGCACATTGGACACAGCGCAGGGCAGCAGAGGGACAGGCGAGGCAAAGGAGATTCTGTAAACCCCATCTTACCGCACATTGGACACAGCGCAGGCGCAGCAGAGGGACAGGCGAGGCAAAGGAGATTCTGTAAACCCCATCTTACCGCACATTGGACACAGCGCAAGGGCAGCAGAGGGACAGGCGAGGCAAAGGAGATTCTGTAAACCCCATCTTACCGCACATTGGACACAGCGCAAACGCAGCAGAGGGACAGGCGAGGCAAAGGAGATTCTGTAAACCCCATCTTACCGCACATTGGACACAGCGCAAGACGCAGCAGAGGGACAGGCGAGGCAAAGGAGATTCTGTAAACCCCATCTTACCCACATTGGACACAGCGCAGGCGCAGCAGAGGGACAGGCGAGGCAAAGGAGATTCTGTAAACCCCATCTTACCGCACATTGGACACAGCGCAAGCGCAGTATATGAATAACTCTGTCGCTTCTCGGTCTGGTGATAACAGTTTTCCGTGTCCTCTGCGCCTCCATAACGTAGTTTTGTCCAAAAAGTGCAATATTGCTACCGAACTGAGTTACTTGAATAGTAAAGTGTTTGTTGTCAGGCCATTATCGACCTTTTTTTAAGGGTCAAAATTATTGTCAAATGAGAAATCTAATATACATTTTATTTTGTGTATGTGTGTTTGTTTGTTTGTATGAATTTTTTTTTACGGGAAGTCAAAAAGGTCACCCCTCTCCTTGACTCAGTTGTTGTATTGCTCTACAATATGTTTTGCAATTAATTTCAAGTAATCTAAGTATAATATAAGAAATGAAAATTATTATTTATTCCCCATCGCCGTTTAATACTCGTTCACATTTAAACTGATTATTGGGCTCTTTTTGAGAAAGTTATAACCTTAGAAGTGATATACCCGCACTTTCATGGAGGTAAAGTGGAATTTTTTAAAGGAGAAATCCTCTCTATTAAACCTGGCTGGTATTCAAATCTCGACAAACGAGACCAGACGAGCCTGACGTTAAGTCCACGTGTCCACCGATATAGATCTCATTATGAAGTAGGCCCAGTATGTTTTTGTTTGTTTTAACTTTTACTCTGAATGATTAAAATATAATACCACTAAAAGCCACATGTTATTGTAGCCAAATAGTGATTCATAAGGGTACGATTTTAAACAAACAATTTACCGCTGTTTTGTAGCACTAAGCCTAAACTAATAAAAAAGAGATGGTTTACTTTTGACGGTTAAAATAAAGAATCGCACTTGAATATCAGTATAGTATTTTTGCGATCAGGCTCAACTCTATATTCTAAAATTATTTCGATAAATATTGTCTTGCCAAAATCTCTTTCCTCTGTAGCCGCTGTGCCTATGTGCGTCCAATGTGCGGTGTGCATTATTCCGTTCAAAATAGGTATCGGGGGACTATTTTACATGATCAATAATAATGTTTGTTTATTTTTGTAAAAAAAACTTAATTTAAGGGTAGTTAACTTGAGACAAATTAAAGAAAATTTGAATTTTTTTGAGATTGGCTTTCATAATAAATAGCAATATGTAATCACGATGACATAAATTGAGGTGTTTGTTTATTTTGTAATTGTAAGGTTGTGAATTGTGAGGTGACAGAACTGGTATAGTAACGTGTTTTGATGAGTGAGTAAACAATAGGACACAAGTTTTGACAGTTCAAAACAGCTTGTCAGCATTCGCCTTGGCACTCAGGCAAAATTGCACTATATTTAGTACTATTTCCGAGCTAGCAGGGCTGACTATTTAACAACTGATTCTAAAGGGTCACTCTGCCCGTTTTTGGGCTGCGCGATTAGGACGCTGGATCATCGTGTACATGTGCTGTAGGGCTACCTTCGTGCCCAGGGTAAATGGGTTCTTCTCCGTGTAGGATCACCTAGAGTGTCAGTAAGGCCATTGGTTAAGCATTCACTTACTACACTTCTTTCTGTCATGAGATACTAAGTAAAGGCTTTTATATCTTGTTAATAAATTATTAATAACATTACATTTTGTAGTAGTGCAATGTAGTACAATAAACCCTAAAAATCAAAACCGTCTGTAAATTACGAACCCACATACATATATTCCGTCACCGTCCCTATCCTTGGCCACAACCCATCCTGACAGTTTTAGGTCTACACAGCAGGAGCCTGACAAATACGTTTTTATTCCTACAAATTAATTAAACCTAATTTAAGGGCCATTACAATTAATAGTTAGTTTTTGAAAAATCTGAAGTTTGTTAAAATATTTGAGCGATTCCATTTAAAATGTATATTAAAGCGTGTTTATTATAATTAGCAAGATTATATATTTGTTTTTATGAGGAAATTTTTATTTAATGATAGTTTTCTAAAAACAGATTTTTTAAATTTTTCTTCCAAGATGTAATACACATAATGATAAATAATATTTTTATTTAGCTCCACGTCTTACTACCCGTTCGGGTTATACGCTTTAAGTACTAATTACTCTAATGGATTAGGAATTAGGAAGGTTGAATTAGAGGAAGTGAACCCGCATTTGCGTAGAGGGAGAGTGGAAAACCATTTAGTAGAAACCACCCCCAGTTCACCCGACCGAGATTCGAACCTCGATCTCCCCGTCCTCAGCAGTAGAGCTCAACACGACAAGCGCGTTAGCCAACTACGCCACCGAGGCGGGTCATTTTGATAAAGTTTGTGCGATTGTGTCATACTATCTATGTTCATAAGGATCTTGCAGCAAAGTATGGTAATTAATTATATTCTAACCATTCTAAATCTAATATGATCGAGTGGTATAGAAAAAATTATATCTTATTGTTTTTAGCTGTAAATAACTTCTGTCAAGTGAACGCGTGTAAAATAAATATAGTTAATACGAACGAAACAATTTAAATAAATAATAAAACAAAGCCACATGAGATGCATTACGTAACAAAACAAATTATGTTAACATAAACCATGGAAAATATGGGAAAGGCAGTTAACACCTTGTGCCATTGAAGGCAGAATGCTTCCATTACTGTTCACTGGATGACGTTCTATTTACAGTTTCACTTGGGAGAACAACTGGCTACATCAATTCTGCTAGAATATATTTAGAAGAAGGTACAATAAAGGTGGATAGAAAACATATAAAAAGGAACAAACATAAAGTGATTTTGCAATCAAAAGAAGAAAACAGTTTACCTTTTACAGTGCTGCCAGTGGACAAATAGGTAATGGCTGCCTCTTGAAGAAAATTACCACCGAATCCCCGACCTAGGTTTCATTCTATCGGAACTCATCAGGGAGGAGTATGAAACGCCCAACGCAACTTTCTAAAAGAGGAAACTAAAAAACACAAAAGGGAGGAAAAGGAAATTATTTGTTCCATTTACATGTTCCTATCAAAGTGTCCTATCATTCTTTACCAATTCCTTTTTCTCCCTTTTGTGTTTTTTTGGCTTCATCTTTTAGGAAGTTTTGTTGCGTGTTTGACACTCCTCCCTGATGAGTTCCAATAAAATTAAACCTAGGTCAGGGGATTGGGTGGTAACAATTGATTCTCTTCAAGAGGCACCATTACCTTTTAGTCCAGTGGCAGCAAAGTAAAGTGTAAACTGTGTTCGTCTTTTCATTGTAAAAACTATATTGTGTTTGTTCCCTTTTATAATATATATATGCGAGTTTAGAAGACTCAAAAATCGACTTTTAATGACTATGTAGTTTATTTAGGTGATCGACAAAAAAATTACCGTGAGATCGACAGGTGGATCACGATCGACCTAGCTGCTGACCCCTGATCTAGGACATTCAACCTCTGAATTTTATTGCAAACTTATGTATTTATTAAAAGTATTATCGCAGTAATTTTATGTCAATCGCCTAAGAATACTACATCGTCATTAAAAATCGATTGTCGAATCTTCTAAACTCACAAATATATCATTTATTTTCAAATAATACTTTAGGGTAACCAAAATAATCTTGGTCGGTCACAATCAATAATATTATAAGAAAGTTAAATAGCTTAATATGAAAATGTAGAATACAAATAATTTTTATATTCTTTTTTATAGAATGTTAGAGAAATACGTATTTTAGGAAAGTTGAATTTAAGGAATAAATATAATATGTCTAGACAAAAATAAAGTGAAGAAACGACTAGTGATCGCAAGAACTTTGATCAATTTATAAATAATTCGGGCCCCCAAACGTTTGTCCAACCCCTGGTATATGGTGTCACTCTCACAATAAACTGGACTTCCGATGACGGGGAGATCGGGATTCGGATCCCGGCTGGGTGTACCTAGGCTTTTTCCCCCCCTAAATGGTTTTACACTCTCCCTCCATGTAAATGCTGCTATACTTTCACTAAATTCAACCTTCATCATTCCTAATTCATTAGTGTATTTAGTATGTATGTTATATTATTATTATTATTATTATTATTATTATTATTATTATTATTATTATTATTATATTATTAGCACCACGTCTTACTACCCGTTCGGGTTATACGCACTTACGCTAATGTGTAATAGTAGGGTGATTGTGAGATGAAATGAAGGACCTACAGTTTAACGTGGAATCCGAACCACGGTGGAGACCTGGCTAGTATGTATGCTTATAGCTCTTACGGATAATAAGAAGTGCTTAACACAAAATTGGATCAATAGTTTGTCCAGATTACTACTATCATTATGATTGCAAATCCATTCTTATAGTTTCAATTTCTTATACATATATTTATCACCGAGTCTGACTACCCGTCTGGACTATCCGAGATTTATTACACTCCTGGGGTATGTATGAGGAAGATAAAATCTAGAAGAGCTGTAATCATATTTGCATGGAAGTAAAGTGTAAAAATACTAAAGAATAAACACCCTCAATATTCACGAGTGGTCGATATAACCCCAAACCCACTAGCATCAGCAAACTATAACACGAGACAGATAGTCCACGTACCCCCCGATATGAATGTGCGTGATAGTGAGTGAAGTCTGGCTTAGTATTTAAATAAATGTTTAAAACTACTTTAATGGCGTCCCTCCGTTAACTGACCAAATGAGAGATAGTTAAATTACTCATTCTGGCTAGACGCTCAACAAATTGTGTGGAGCTTGTTTATTCATTTATTAGCACCTTTTTTAATTTATTTAGGATATCACTTTGTCAGGAAGTGTTTAGATTTTGGTTTAAAATACTACATGTGTTGTATGACATCAATTGGGACGTCCTCCAACAGTCCATTCAATTGATCATATTGGTGACCTGGTGGTCTAGGGGTAAGGTGTCAGACTTCTGTGCTGGCGGCCGGGTTCAATCCTCGGTCCGGCACAGATTTATCTGATTTCCAAACCCTTCTACACCTCTGACAAGACATCTTGTAAATGTGTGGAATGCCAGGCCGCACCGTGGTTCGGATTCCACGTTAAACTGTAGGTCCTTCATTTCATCTCACAATCACCCTACCATTACACATTAGCGTAAGTGCGTATAACCCAACGGTAGTAAGACGCGGTGCTAATAATAATAATAATAATAATAATAATTGATCATATTCCAGAATTGACACCATATTCACCTCTTCATCTCCCATCAAGAAAAACAAGTTCCATTACACTGTCGCTAATCATTCCTGTCCATACATTTACACAAAATTGTTGTTGGTACCTTGATTTAAAATATCACGTGAATTTATTTCATCCCAATAAAGTGTATTATGAAAATTAACACCCACATCTCTGGGCAATTCAGCTTCCACGGTAAATTATACAGTGGATAGAAAATGGCAATCATCGATGACACCTGGAAGGACCAAGTGTGCAAATCTACTCTCGTGGGTGAGTCACCTTTGTTGAGGCACTATACTCGCCGAACATGGTAAGGATATAAGCTGTTGGTCTTTGTTTTTGTTGCTTTATTGGGAAAACTGTAGGCCTATAATTTTATTTTGTATTTTATCTATCTTGACACTGAATGTTAGACCAATCCGATCCACTGCTCAACCCAAGTGTACCTCGTCTTTCAGAATGCCAACACAGATACTACATCCTCTAGCGGCGATAACAAACACGTATCACATAGGACGCAACAGGATGGCAAAACTCTCCACACAGTCATGTATCCAGCGTTATCTATTTATTGCTGAATGCTCATTTGTTTTAGCAGCAAGTCTTACTACCTTCTGGGCTATA
Organism: Timema cristinae; assembly: GCA_039000515.1. NCBI lineage: Eukaryota > Metazoa > Arthropoda > Insecta > Phasmatodea > Timematidae > Timema > Timema cristinae. Next base: position 25,438,322 of record JBCFYV010000024.1, read on the forward strand.
CACTTATGCACTAATTACGCTAATGTTTTAAGGACGAGGAAGGTTCTATATAGATGAAAGGTGACCTGTGGTCTAGGGTAAGGTGTCAGACTTCTATGCTGGCGGCCGGGGTTCAATCCTCGGTCCGGCACAGATTTATCTGATTTCCAAACCCTTCCTTCACCTCTGACAAGACATCTTGTGAATGTGGGAATGCAGGTCTCCACCGTGGTTCGGATTCACGTTAAACTGTAGGTCCCTCATTTCATCTCACAATCACCCTACATTACACATGAGCGTAAGTGCGTATAACCCGAACGGTAGTAAGACGCGGTGCTAATAATAATAATAGTAATATATAGATGAAGTGAACCAGTATTATCGGGGAGGAAAAGTTGAAAATCAATTCGGAAAAACCATCCTAAATATATCCGACTGAGATTCAATCCTCTATCTCCCCGTCATTGGCAGTCTAGTCTATTGATAAAGTAGTGCGTTAGACTATGAGGCCACCGATGCATTCAATGTGGTTGGTGATCCGCCCTTAGAAGTTGAGGGTCTTAGTGTTGATTATCTTACCACCGCCTGGCAATAGTTTTTTTTATATTAACCAGTATTTCGTAAGCGTTTATATAATCTTAAAAACGTTTTATTAGTTGTCATGTGTATATTTGGAAAGTGGTCCGCATATATACGTCATGTTTAATCTGAATTAAATTCTGCAAGCCCATACATCAAAACCATATCTACCGTTTCTCGATTTCAATAAATATCCATTATCCCTTCAAATACCTAGAAAAGTTACAGGTTTCGATACGTAATGCTCTTACCAAGAGAAAGAATTGTAATGACCAATAACATTATCATGAATTGTTTTTAAACAGTTCAATTAAATCAATTATACTAACTTAATTTGTCATAATAATTACTGTAACACATAAATGAGTATAGTTCGAAAATAAGGTCAAATAAGGCACAGTGTTTGTGACCTGAATAAACTCTGAAATGAGCCCACATGTTAATATATATACATATCCATAAACAATTCAACATACTGTCTTTATATCTTTTTATTAAATCAACAACCCGACATATGGTTTGATGTGATCTAAACATCCAGAGCTGGGCAGGCATTTAACCCTTCAGCTGGTTAGTGGTGCTTGCACCATCTGGTAGATATACAGTATACTAGGGGAGTTTAGGAGGTGTGGTGTTTCCCCATTGCATTATACACTTAGTTTCTATGGGCGAGCGTGAAAGGGCCTACAAATTTAGCCGGAAAGTTATTTTCATTTACCTTCCAGGGTTATTTTACATGCCACAATTGACATTAGACTGACGGCTTTACTTACCCTTTGAAGAAAGTTTTGCTTTGGATTTTTTATCGCTCAAGTAAAATTCGTCAACCTCAGCTGGGTGTGAACTCGCGAACATCGTGTCCTGAGGCGAGCACTCAACCCCAAGACCACCTTTCGTCCATCAAAGTTGTTTTTGTAGCTGATGATTATAATAAATAAAACCGATACAGCTGCCGCCTGTAAGTTTTGGGTTCTACAATTCAATTTGTCTAAACTTTAAAATATTATTATATGGTGAGTCACCTTAAAATAATACGCAAGTGTGTATACAAATAAAAATATACAAATATCTAAAAAAAAATTTTTTTTTTTTCATAATTATCGAAAAATTATATTAATAAATTTGTATTATTTCTTACTGATTAAGAACATAATTACAGGGTATTTCCTCAAAAAATTAAAAACTTTTTTATATCATGCCTTGATAGTTATATGTCTTTCTGTAATTTAATGGTATATTAGAGGTCAATTTTATACTTTAATAAATGGTACAGAACTCTACACGGACTTTCTCGCACTATTGTTTGAAAATTGAGATATTTACTCAAAATTCGTAATATATAATATACACTAGTGAACCCGAGAACAAATTGAGCTATATACATACGTAAAAAATATTTTTGAATCGTGGTTTTAAATATATAATCTCCCCTCCCCCCCTCCCCCCTCCCAAAAATCCTGAATTCCAACCCTGTGCTGTACAAAAATTTTCCCTAAGAGGTTAAAGGAAAAATATCAACTTCTTGAAAGACTTAATTATTTGCTTAATCTACGGCATTAGAGAATTATTGTGTTTAAACTTTAGTAGTAACTCTTAACAACTAGAGCTAACAAAATTGTATTAATATATTTGCCTATATCTCGAAACTTTTAGTTTTATAAAAACCATTACAAATAAAAGTTTTTTTTATTTTAATAGTACTAACACTTTACAATGATAAGTTATTCAGCATCCCAAATAGTTGTGGAGGAATAGAAATTTTGGCTTCTGTAAAGAGCCCTAAAAGTAATTTTCATGGATAATGTAAAGCCATTTTGTTTATAAAATTAATCATAGCCTAGATTAAAATTTTAATCGAAATCGTTAGAGCCAATTTTAAGAAAATCGTTTTTTTTCCCTTTTTGCTTTTTATTAAACTACTCTTAATTTTGGGGTTAAAAAGACACACAAACAAACGGATTGCAACGACCACTTTTTAGGGTTCGAGAGATCATGAGACTTTGACATCCATCAACATTTCAGGTTAGATTTTTTTTACGATCGCAATACTCCTTAAGTGTTCAAAAAGTTAAAAATTTATATTTTGGTTTATAGCTTGAAAGGTATTGGTTTTATAAAAATATGTTTCGAATAAATTATTTGTATTATAAATAGATTACATATGTGCAATGAAAAGTAATTTCATATCTCAAATAGTTTCGGAGATATGATTTAAAAAAAATAGAATTTACGCATCAAAACGGAACCCTTAAAGTCATTTTGCCGAAATATTTGGGGTAGTAATTTTGTTTTTAATATTTATAAATGTTTTGAAATGAAATTTAATCAAAATCGTTTGAGCAGTTTCTGAGGAAATGGACTTTTCTCTTTTTACCCTGCAGTAAACTACTCTTAATTTTAGGGTTTGATATTCAATTCCAAAACCCCTCGGGGAAACTCTATGAAAACCCTAGGTACCAAGTTTTAGCCCGATCGATGAAATAGTTTAGGATCTAGTCGGAGGTACATACACACAGACGAAAATTAAAAAAACAACTTTTTTCGGATTTGGGGGGGGGGGGGGGGGGGGAGGGAGGTCATGAAACGTCGAGATTCATCAAAATCTCGAGTTCAACTTTTTTTACGATCACTATATTTTCTCTATCTGTAAGATAGCAAGAAATTATAAAAGTGTGCAGTAATAGGACGCAGTATAAAAGTTAAGTTAGTTTGTATATCGTGTGCTGATATGTTCTTTGTTTACAAAGTGAACGTTAAATGCCCCTTTAAAAATACCTTCAGTCAACATTAGCTTTATAAGGGCGTGCACGGAGTGAAGTATTTGTACGAACTAAGTTTTTCGGGAAAGTCCCGAGAGCAGAATCGCGTGCTTCTAACGGGTTTACCAAACTGTCAGCAATCAAGTATTCCATGTGAAGTCATTGTTGTTAACAAAACGCACTAAATGCGTATTTCACGTGAAACATGGGATAATCCGTGGTTTTATCAGGTCGGCGGGACAAGCAACGACCGCACATTGTAAATATTGGTCCAGTGTGTTTTATAGAAGGACGTGTATATGTATGTATGTGTGTGTGTGTGTTTTTTTGTGTTGACGAACGAGCTACGGTAAGTTGATCGGACATTTATGATATGACTGATGGACCCCCGACCCTCCTCCTCCGCAAACAGTTTCAAAGGGAATGTTAAAAAAAAAAGTGGTGAAAAATAACAGAGAGGATTGCAAGTGTGGCGAAGGTAGATGAGACCTAATAATGTCAAAAATCTACCCACCCCACCCCTTTCCAATCCTTCCTCAACCCCTCTCCTCCTGGTGTACACCACGTGGGTGGTTTCTGTGTTGTAACGCGGTATTTCTACGGGCCTCACAGTACATAGAATGGGGGTGGGGGGAGGGGTAGGGAGGGAGGGAAAAGGACTCTTGAATTATTAAACATTCCCAAGCCGCAACCGTTTCTGGCTCAGATTATGAAAAATGGCGACACCGTTGTGTATGGTGACCAAAAAAAAAGAAAAAAAAAGCTTTCAACCGACAAAACGAAAACCATTGGGATATTTTATATACCTATGTATACGTATGTGAATGTGTACATGTGTGCAAGCTTTTTTTTTTCTCTAAGTGTGCATGGGCTTACAAACAGGTAGGCATATTCAAGTCACAAAGACCCTTCCTCCCCCGTACTTCATACCCACAATCCCCCTTTCTACGTTGCGTTATCTATCTTGTGAAGTTAGCAGAGAGATGCATGTCATCCGCGATACACATACCACGTTTTATCCACAATCATCATATGTGAAGGCGACACTGGAGAATTATTTATACTCTTCAAAACAAAACATTTATACACACAAATGGACGGAACGTTAGAGAAAGATTCTTATAGCTACGAGAAGTAGGGCAGAGCTAATTTATCATTTTACAGTTCAGTTGGTTTTATGGATAGTACACATGCAAAAGTTTCCACGGGAATTATTATTTAAGTGGTGAAGCTTTGACGGACACTTACCTAATACCTTCTAGCTGCTAGATTAATTTGACAATTTTTAAAAGTGCCATAACTTGAATTAATAAACGCAGGGACGACCAGTTATCTACTCATCAATAATGTTAAACCCTTTGGATTGGACTTCGAATTTGAGGTATGTATTCAATACGCTATTCAAAAACTTATATTTAAGGTGTTAGACTGGCCTGTTGATAGCGGAGAGATTTGAGCTCGAATTCTGGTTGGGTTTACTGAGGGCGGTTTTTCCTAAATGGTTTCCAACTCTATTTCAACGCAAATGCAAGTAGGTTACCTCTAAAATGCTCCCTTCCTTATCCCCATCCCATTATAGTGATTATAATATATGCATTACGCGTATAAACCCGAACAATTAGTAAGACGAGGCTATAAATAATAAATCACGTCTTACTTACTACCCATCGGGGCTACCTGTTCATTTTAACTAATAGGGTAGGAAATAATATAGGATAATTTAAAGGAAATGTAATAGCATTTAGGTGAAGGTAGATTTGGAAGAAATTAATGAAAATTCACCTAAATACACTAGGTCAAGATTTGAATCCAAAACTATCAATCACCGACAAAATAGATAAGTTTTTTAAAAGATTTTTAAGCGTATGCCATTAAAGTTTGTTTCACCTAGATATTCTTACTGGCAGTGGCGAATATGTAACCATAGTTTGAGGTTGAGGCACCATGTAGTTGCGACTAAGTTGACCCACTGAGATGATGTGATGATTATTAGGATTATCTAGCGCTAATAGAAGTCTTAAACCTAGCCTAAACCTAATTAACTAGATAGTGATGACCATAGGAACAATATCTCTTCGGGAAAAGCACCTATGATACCCCCGAGAATTGAACTCGGGACGTCAAGATTATCAGCCAGGAACGCTGATCGCTAGACTAAAAGACTGGCCGATGAAGGCTATTGAAAGTTGAGCATCTTTAGTGGTCGTACGTTTTAAGGCATTGCTCTTGTAGCCGACTGAATAACCAATGATGTGGGAGTTTGGGATTCGAATCCTGTATAGATGTACTGACGATGTTTCTTCCTAAATGGTTTATTACTTTCATTTCATGAAACTATGGATACATTTTTTATAAATACTATTTTTCTCAATCCTACCACGTTTGTGTAAATATGTGAATATCTCATTCAAGCAGGAAGCCGTTCTGTAAACAAATCTGAATACTACTCGTATATTACATTTTGCATATAATCGTACGTCAAGTTAAGTGCTCTGCAGTTTACATGGTGTACAGTTTGAGTAAAGTTTGGAATGTTAGATACAAATGATCTTTTCGATTAGGGATTTCGACACCAAGCCTATGCATAACTTGATCTTAAGGGTTTGACATAGGCAGGTCAAGCTAGAGGAAATACACCCGAATTAGCTGTGAAAGATAAAGAGATAAAGGTATGCCCAAATTGTTAAGTCACAACTGAAAAACTACTCTCAGTTCCCCAGGATGATTTGAACTTAGGCCTGCCCATCACCGGCCAATCAGCCTATTGTGTAAGTGACGTCTCAGATTGTATAGCCACCAGTGATGGACGCGTCGAGTTCCTCTATTGAGCCTCAGATAGTCCCAGTGCATAACCTCGTTCCTCTATGACATCTCAAAGAAAGGATTATAAGTAGTCCTAGTCCAATAGTCTAGTTCATCCACGACATCTCAAAGAAGGGATTATAAGTAATCCTAGTCCAATAGCCTAGTTCATCCACGACATACCAAAGAAGGGATTATAAGTAATCCTAGTCCAATAGCCTAGTTCATCCACGACATCTCAAAGAAGGGATTATAAGTAATCCTAGTCCAATAGTCTAGTTCATCCACGACATCCCAAAGAAGGGATTATAAGTAATCCTAGTCCAATAGTCTAGTTCATCCACGACATCCCAAAGAAGGGATTATAAGTAATCCTAGTCCAATAGTCTAGTTCATCCACGACATCCCAAAGAAGGGATTATAAGTAATCCTAGTCCAATAGCCTAGTTCATCCACGACATCTCAAAGAAGGGATTATAAGTAATCCTAGTCCAATAGTCTAGTTCATCCACGACATCTCAAAGGAGGGATTATAAGTAATCCTAGTCCAATAGTCATCCACGACATCCCAAAGAAGGGATTATAAGTAATCCTAGTCCAATAGTCTAGTTCATCCACGACATCCCAAAGAAGGGATTATAAGTAATCCTAGTCCAATAGTCTAGTTCATCCACGACATCCCAAAGAAGGGATTATAAGTAATCCTAGTCCAATAGCCTAGTTCATCCACGACATCTCAAAGAAGGGATTATAAGTAATCCTAGTCCAATAGCCTAGTTCATCCACGACATCCCAAAGAAGGGATTATAATTAGTCCTAGTCCAATAGCCTAGTTCATCCACGACATCCCAAAGAAGGGATTATAAGTAATCCTAGTCCAATAGCCTAGTTCATCCACGACATCTCAAAGAAGGGATTATAAGTAATCCTAGTCCAATAGCCTAGTTCATCCACGACATCTCAAAGAAGGGATTATAAGTAATCCTAGTCCAATAGCCTAGTTCATCCACGACATCTCAAAGAAGGGATTATAAGTAATCCTAGTCCAATAGCCTAGTTCATCCACGACATCTCAAAGAAGGGATTATAAGTAATCCTAGTCCAATAGCCTAGTTCATCCACGACATCCCAAAGAAGGGATTATAAGTAATCCTAGTCCAATAGTCTAGTTCATCCACGACATCCCAAAGAAGGGATTATAAGTAATCCTAGTCCAATAGTCTAGTTCATCCACGACATCCCAAAGAAGGGATTATAAGTAATCCTAGTCCAATAGCCTAGTTCATCCACGACATCTCAAAGAAGGGATTATAAGTAATCCTAGTCCAATAGCCTAGTTCATCCACGACATCCCAAAGAAGGGATTATAAGTAATCCTAGTCCAATAGTCTAGTTCATCCACGACATCCCAAAGAAGGGATTATAAGTAATCCTAGTCCAATAGTCTAGTTCATCCACGACATCTCAAAGAAGGGATTATAAGTAATCCTAGTCCAATAGTCTAGTTCATCCACGACATCTCAAAGAAGGGATTATAAGTAATCCTAGTCCAATAGCCTAGTTCATCCACGACATCTCAAAGAAGGGATTATAAGTAATCCTAGTCCAATAGCCTAGTTCATCCACGACATCCCAAAGAAGGGATTATAAGTAATCCTAGTCCAATAGTCTAGTTCATCCACGACATCCCAAAGAAGGGATTATAAGTAATCCTAGTCCAATAGTCTAGTTCATCCACGACATCTCAAATAAGGGATTATAAGTAATCCTAGTCCAATAGTCTAGTTCATCCACGACATCCCACTTATGTACTTCTATCTTTCCTGTCCTAGATATATTTTTAAACTAGATATCATCATACCTAGAAGGATATAAATAAAATAAGGCAAATCTATATACTCTCCTCCTTCTACTTTGTCGACAGTGGTCTCATCATCAAAAACAAAAGTCATCAATATAATTCAATCGTTAAACAAAACAAATATTCTATGGGCTTATGAAATAATATAGTTATATTTCTTATCGTGTATGAAATCCTTGGGTTCCGGGGTGCGATTAGGGCAGAATAATACATTATTGAACTTGCATAAAAGTGTAGGAAAATGGCTATGGAATTAAGGGGGTGTTTCGAACTGGAAAGTAAACAAGGTGGTATGTTTCAACACCAACATGCTATTTTAAATAATTCGTGAAACATGTTTTTTATATATAGTTAAATAATTAAAATTGACTACACACAATTGGTTAGAATAATGTTAGCAGTAAGTAAATGGCTACAAAATTAAAACAAAAGGTTCGATTGAAAGAAAATACCTATATTTAATTTTACTAAGAAACGGTGACATCTTATTATTTTAAAGATGGGGATGGTTATTTATTCCAATATTTTATCATAAGCAATGAATTCACATAGCTAGTTTCAAATTATTCAAACTCTGAAGCATGTTCTCAATGTTAGTTTATCATTAAAATAAATTCTGTCAGGAAGGCATTTTTAGAAAATGCAATCATATATGTTGCGGCCAAAGTTGATAGTATATAGGCCTAACTATTTTTATTGTGTTTTTATAGCTATTGATAATATATATCAGAATGACAGCTTAGGATTCCATGACTAGATATATGCTACTAGATGATAAGTTTTAATCAAATATATTTAAATGTTCAAATTTGTTTCTTCTTATCTGAATTAAACTAGAGGCTGACAATGATTCGATATGTGCTGTAAAAACGTAATTTTTACATCGATCCAACTATAGTACTGTGATAAGACCTAAACTAGTGAACGCGCGTGGTCCTACAGTTACGACTCCGCCCGCCACCCCTCCACCCTCTCCAATAAAAGAGTTGAACAAGTCTCTCAACGACTGAAGAAACGGAACATGCCATGACAACAGGAGAAGGGGATGCCTATGGAAAGAAATGGTGGGTCTCAGTTACCCAAACATACGCTGCAGAAGACATTCCAAACACTCTCATATCTGCCGCCCGCCTTCACATTCCTCAAGCTTGCAAAAAAAAAAAAAAAAAAAAAAAAAAAGAGCAAAAGGCACCGAGACGCATAATAATTTCCCTAATGCACCTTGGAGGCTGCACACAGCTAGACTGAAGGAAGGGAGGAAAGGGGCTAGAGACCCTAGAGACCAAGCTTCGTGTCAAGGGAGATGAAGGTTAGAAAACATACGACAAGAAACTACAGATCTCTGCGCCCTTTTTTTTCCTATTTCTTGTAGAGAATTTTTTTTTTTTTGTTTCTATTCACTTTTTTCTAATATGTGTAAAAAAACACAATGGTAGACACCTTAAAAAAAACGGTATGCATATGAGATATTTTGCTTGCATTTGTTTTCAATTTTTACTTGTTTGACTTTTGTGAGCTGTCAACTGTCATGGTAGCCCTTGGGAGTTACGGTGCTTCCTCAAGATGAGCTAAGGATGACTATTTTCAAGATGGATTCCGTGAAATAAGAACTCGTAAACAAATATTTGAGGTGGTATACAAGAAAAGAGAGGAATTATTATGTTTGAGGGCTAGGGTAAGATAAGTGCAGTTTTACCGTCCGTAACCTAAATCACCACTAAAACTCACTACCCCTCTAACGTAATTTCTTGGTCATATGACCACACGCTCACGGTCGATTAACCGGGATGTTAAATACGAGATTACGCTCGAACTTGACATTGTAGCATAGGAGTAAATTTTTCATTAAACAACAGTGAAACTGGGATCAGAATAAAATGTTTGTTCATTTAAAAATAATTATGACCCCCTTCGGTGTCCACATGGTCTAAGGTGCTATTCTCGCAATAGAATATAAGGTCAAAGACGGGGATATTTAGATTTTATCCCTGTCGGGTGCACTGAGGATGTTTCTCCTAAATAAACCCCTACGCAAATGCGGGTGCACGTCCTTTAAATAAAATTTTACTAAACTCTAACACATTTGTGTAATTAGTATTATGCGTATAACCCGAACGGGCAGTAATACGTGGTGCTAAAGAAAAGTTTCAATTGTTTTAAACCCCCGCCTCAGTGATCGAATGGTCTAATGCATCACTCTCGTGTTAAACTGGCTTTCTTAAGACGGAGAGATTGTGGCTCGAATCCCGGTTGTGTCAACTGAGGGTAGTTTTTCATCAATAGGTTTTCCACTCTCCTTCTACGCAAATGCGAGTTGAATACCTCTGAAATGCTTCCTTCTTTAACCCTACCCCATTAGAGTAATTATCATATATGCGTATATCTTGAAATTGTTGTAAGACACGGTGATATAAAAACGTTAAAAAAGATATAATAGCATGGTTTTATTTGTATCAATTTCACTCTTTTCTTAAGATGAATATATAAACCACCCCACGACGCAACGTCTAGTTTAAGTTGTATTACCTTCTTAAGATAGGTCTTATTTGAATGGTGATGTCTTAAATGGTATATTCCACCTCTAAAAATAAATGTACATTACACTAGCACTCAAACAACACAATATCTTGTTTTTAATACTACTCCTTGGAATGCTTTAATCAACTCTACTTGTATTATTTATTATTATTATTATTATTATTATTATTATTATTATTATTATTTTTATTATTATTATTATTACTATTATGTTATTATTTAAGGTATTTAACATGCACTTTCTGAACCGACTGATTATTAATACATGGATCCTAACCTAAATATAGAACAAACACAACAGCCAACTAAGGCCCATGGTATCAATGTAAAAGGGGAAGCCCAAATTTCAGTAATTTATTTTTTCTACCATGTCGGGAATCGAGCACATAGCCCATATCTCAGTAGTCATACACACTACCGACTGAGCTAAGGTGACGGACAAGTTCCATGTCTAGCCTCTACCCAACACCATTAACAGATTGAAATGAGTTTAGGCCTATAATCAAATAAACATTTATTTTAGGAAATTATATCTTTAGTTTAAACGTTTAAACCATGGGTTATTAATTATTAAGGAGTCAGTATATTGAAATATAATGAAAATTAATAAGAAACGCACCAAAAATCCCTTAAAAGGATGATGGAAAATTTATTTTCTGAAAAATTTTCCATCAATGGATCCTATTGGAATTATAACTTTTGTTTAGAACTTAAAAATCAATATTATTAATCAACTAATAGAAAAATGACTGCATGGACACAGATATCGAACCCGGAATCACTAGCTTTGCGTGCTAATGTTCTACCACTGAGCCACCCTGGTAAGCTTGTATTCATGGCCATCTTTCACATTACGAGACGAACCAGGATGGCTAAGTGGTAGAGTATTGATGCGAAAAGCCAAAGATCCCGGGTTCGATTCACATTACCAGGTTGTCATATTTCACTTATTTGAATTTTATTCGGCTGTCAGGACTGCTCCCGTAGATAACCATCACGTATCAGATTGTGTTATACATGAATTAATATTATTAATGTATTTAAATTATGTTTACACTCATATATGACTTATCTGAGATAAAATATATTTCAATACCTTTGAAGAACAATGGTCCAACCATTTTTATGCTATTACAGGGCTGTTCAACTTGAAGTTAGCCAAGAGCATCATTTTATATTCTTAGACAATGTGTGGGCCAAACAAATGGAAACTAGGCCTATATAGTATAACAAATGTTTTTATTTAAATTGATACTCTTGAACAGAAAATCCGTTGCTTTTTTTACTAAGTCACTGTGTTTAATTTAAGATTAATTGCTTTGAATTTTATAATCTAATGAGGGAAAGTTCATGTTGCTTCATTAAAAAAAAAACTGGATCGATGTGTTTGAAATATGTTCTAGAACCAGTGTTCTGGGAAACACTTGTATAGTGTTTCAACTAAACGTCTAGTGTTCGAATCCCGATCCTGGTAATATATCAAAAACATTATTTCATCTGATTAAAGAAGTTCTGAATTAGCTGAAATAATACATACAAATATACATAACCAGTATTGTTTTGCGCCCACCTTTTATAGATATGTAAAAAATAATTAAATAATATATTATTAAAATTAACTTTCTGTGTTGTTTGTATGGCAATGTATATTACTTTCTAATGAGATTTGGAATAATATACAAGTCGAGCATTTTTAAAATACCACTTTGTAAAAGATATATTATATTATTTATAATAAAATGAGTAAAACTGATTAGTAAAAATTAAATTTTAAAACGATTCAAACAAGTACACCACTTAAAAACAAAAACTTTTCAAGATTTTTGGCATGACGTCTTTCTAGTTTCTACTCGTTCGGGAAATACTCCTATGTACAATTCAAATTAAAAAGTATATTTGGTATGCTGAGTGATTGTATTGCTATTTTAATAACCTAAGAAGCAACCTGGTGGTCTAGGGGTAAGGTGTCAGACTTCTGTGCTGGGGGTCCGGGGTTCAATCCTCGGTCCCGGCACAGATTTATCTGATTACCAAACCCTTCCTTCACCTCTGACAAGACGTGTATTAATCACAGATTGTGAATGTGAAGATTGCCAGGCCTCCACCATGGTTCGGATTCCACGTTAAACTGTAGGTCCTCCATTTCATGTCACAATCACCCTACCATTATACATTAGCGTAAGTGCGTATAACCCGGACGGGTAGTAAGCCGTGGTAATAATAATAATATAATAATAATATATAATAATAACCTAAGAACTATTTTTAAACGTAATTTTATAGAGAAAAATTATTAAAATATATTTTTGAAGGGTGACAGTTTTTAAATTTAGCCCCAGATTTTTTTTTTCAATAAGGTTATCGACAATTACTCAGACTTCAAAGTAATTCACTTTAAATTTTCTACTAGGAAAATGTGTTTTAACGTAAGGGACTTATATAAAAAGGGTTATTTAGTCAAATTTTATCCAGCAAACCTCCCACTCTACAGTATTAAAAACAAAAGATATTTCAAGAAGGTAAAAAAACCGCGCCTCTCGCAAAGCATAGCTCGTTTCTTTACTTTGCGACAAGAGTTTAATGAATATTTGATGTTTCTCCGAGACTGATTTTGGTGCTGCTCCCAATTTTTAGACATGTAGACAGGCGGAAAGGAAGGTAGCGTGGTAAATGTTGATGACAGTTCTGCTAGCTACGTGTCTGAAGGAAAAGGCACAGACATTGTGGCGCCAAATAACGATTGCTTTTACTTGGGAATTTCCTAGAAAACCAACTTGTGAATGTCGGGCATCTTTTTCCGAACCTTCTGATTTTATATTACTTTCTTCTAGTGTAATCAACTTTATAAAATTGTTGTTAGCAGACCAGAACACGTGATGTTCTTTTATTTTTCTTTGGATTAATTTATAGAATAAGCTTCTCAGGTTTAATTTCTAACTCTAGATCTTAAGGTCAACATATTTAAATGTAAGATTTATTTTTGATTTTTTAACTATTTTTTTATTGTGAATAACTCTTTATAAATGTTACCATATCCATAATGCTATCACAGAATATACCCATCATGTGAAAACAAAAACATAATTTTGTTAGTAACCCACTTTAGTGGTAGAATGGTCTAAGTAATCACTCACGCAATAGATAGGATTGGCGATGAGGGAGGGATTTGGTTTCGAATCTCAGTCAGGTGTACTGAAGTTAATTTTTCCTAAATAATTATCATCTACCCCTCCACAAAACTGCGGGTATACTTACTATAAATTTAACCTCTATCATTTCAAACTTATTAGCAGAATTAGTACATCTGAAAATAACCTGAATGGGTAGAATAACACGGGATGCTATAAAATATTGTTAATCCGATAATTTCAATTACCGGTAAATACTTTATCTACTAATCAGAGTGTTTCGGTTTCAATTACCGAAGACACAAATAAATGTATAAATATGTGAAATTGTAATTTTCCCGCCATTTTACAAGTAGTAACATAACGGGTCTGAGGTCGATGTTAATAAATATTAATATAATTTTATTTCTAATTGAACGCTTCGATAATACGTATTTAATATTATTTAAATCTATTATTAGCTCACATTTAGCAGATAGAGGGGCGGGTAAGAGATCGTTATAATAATCCGAGTAAAAGGAAACATGGTTAATTCTTGATGCGATGTTGTTAATATTTATAGGATTTGTGTCTATATTTTATGTATATCAGTTTGTTTATCAAACTTTCGTTTATATATCGTATTTTAAAATATATTGTCCAGTCACAAAGTTTGAGATATTTTTAAACTAGTTGTTATGTATCATATAATTGTCATTTTCTACTTTAACCTCTGAAAGATAATTAAAGTGACTTCTAAGATCTATTTTTGAGTCAGCCGCTTTATATTTTTATTTTTTATTCATTTATTTAGCACCACGTCTTAGTATAGGCTCGTTTTAGTTAAGATAACTTTAATTTTTATTTATATGCCATCGTACTTATAACCATTGTATATTATAAATACATTTAAAATACCAAATTTAAAGAAAATTATCACTACCGTCCTTACGGTAGATTAGTGTGAGATAAAAAACGTATATAATCAAAATGGTCATCTTTTTACTTTTAATAACAATTGGTTTGTGAAATATTAATTTGGATCTCACCCATTAATAACATTTTGCTACAATTATTTTAACATTTTTCTAATAAATTATTATATTTGTCCAAGATAATAACTTTAGCTATATATAGGCTAAATTAGTTTACAAGACATATTTTATATTAACTTTCATAGATTTTTATTTTGTAATGATTAATTAATATAATAGCAAAATGTATATATTAATGCAACATAAACCATTAATACTGGTATGCTATTCCAAATATTATTTTAAGTAATAAAAAAAAGCTAGTGTTTATTGCAAAGTTGATATACATGTCTACCATTAAATGTATAAACTACAGATATTTAAAAAAATCAGCCTAGGATATACAACTAAATAATTTATAAAAGTTAAATAGATTATTTTTATTAATAAAGTTAAATGTTTATTACATGTTTATGACCTATATACTAATTAATTATATCAATACTAAAATTTAATAATTATAAGAAATACTAATTACACAATATTTAATATTGAATAATAATAATAATAATAATAATAATAATAACAATAATAATAACCTGATGGTAATTATATTAATAAAACAAGATAAATATGTTTAAACAATATTCGAATAAATCTAAAAATATAGTAAATAACGTTTGTATTTTCCCAAATAAAAGCGCTTTTTAGTTTTTATTTCCTAAATAAACTCTTGTAGGAACTATAGCTCTGATAAATATATAAGATAGAAGTTTGCTCAGCAAAAATGCATCGCCTTATTTTCCCCCTTTTTTCCCACTATTTCAAAGGAGACCCCCAACTTTTTTACCTTCCCGTTGAGAGAACGTTATAAAATTTGACGAGCTTCGTGTGCACGCGTTAACGTACAGGGCGTTAAAAGTAAATTTAAATTATGTACGGACTCTGGTACTATCTTTCTCTTTCCTTACTTGATGGCTAAGTCCTAGGCCCCTTAATACCAGATAAAAAGTCGAGTAAAAAAAAGTGAAAAAGAAAAACGAAGAAAAACCAGGTTTCTTTCTTTCTTCTTTTTTCTTACATCTTTGGGGGTGTTTGGAGGTGTTGGCCAAGCCCACCCCTCTTCCCTTCCTTATCTTCTTCAAGATGGTTGCATATTTTATTGCCAAGTTTGAAATTATTAAGCAACTCTTGCGAATGTGTGGATCCCAAAACGACAACTCAATTAGCTGTTTCATCCACCATGTATTATTAGTGGGCTCAAAGAAAAAAAAGGGCTAAAGTTTACTAAATAAAGCACGAGAATTCTGAAGGTAAAGTCAATTTGGTTTTCTTGTACAGATGGATGTAAAACAGGGGTGAGCATATTTTTAAATCTTCCAATTTTATATTATAAGTTGTTTTAAATAATTAATTTATCCGTGTATTTTCATCCAATATTAGGATACTTACTTGTCTACTCTATGGCATTATAAACACGAGATTTCATTGTCACACTTACAAAAGTATGCCAACAATCCCTCTATTGAGCTAGTTATATCCAGTACACCTCATTACACACTATCTCTTTCTTTCAGGTTCATTCTAATATTGTCTTCCCATCTACATCTAGCTTTTACCAATGGTATTTTCCCATCGGGTTTTTCCAGTCAGTTGAACAGGTTCTAGATTATTCCATTCGCGTTGAAAGTCCTGCCCACCTTATTCTGCGAGATTTGATTATCCTAACAATGCATTGCGGTGATTTAAGAGCATGTCACTCATCAGTATGTAACCTTATCCACTCCCAAGTTTCTTCTTAATTCCTTTTTGGACTATATAGCTTCTTCAGCAAATTCATATTTTCTATAAGGGCTTAACCATCTTGGAATTGTATGAGTATTTTCACAAATTATCGTATCTTAAAAACATTTATATTATTAAATGTCTACTTATAATATATTGAAAATAGTATAATACCTATGTATGTTTAAATATTCACTAGAATAGTCGTTAATATATCGATACTTTTTCTTAAATAATCATGAAGTAATAACATACAGTTAACAGGTAGTTAGACGCAGTGGTAATAATAATAATAATAATAATAATAATAATAATAATAATATGTATATGGAATCCGACACCTTAACTCAGTCGGTAGCATGTCTATCTGCTGATCTAAGGGTCCCGAGTCGATTCCCAGCATGACCGAAAAATTTACCATTGGCGAAATGTGGGCTTACCCTTTCACAGTGATAAATTAACGGCTGGGACTGGATGTTGTGGCTTAAGCTAGATTATAGGGCATGCGAGGCTTCGACAAACCTATAAAGCTGGTAGTGTAAAATATAGGGCTTTAATAAAGCCTGACCCAGGCCATAGGCTGGAAACAGTAATAACATCCATATTTTATTCTGATTTGTACCATTTAACAGTTTAATTTTAATTTTAATTAATTTAGTTTAGTTTTTAAATATCCTTATAATGCCTACTTACACTACTTTGGCCTAATATATTTCACTTATCTCGTACAGTTGCCAATTAACTTCTATACTAAAACTACACTCATTTACATATAGCTAGCTAGTTATTTGTTTATTGGCAGGTTAATACAGTTTTAATATTTATATATTTTATTTTATTTAACTTTGAGTTGCAAATTAATAATATCATTATATTATTATACTTTTGACTTATAATGTATAACCTTTAACTAATTGTTGATTTTATTAGGCTTTTTTTAAAAACTTTGTGCCATATCCTATAGTTGAGTAACTCTTTCTCAAATTTTAATCAATTTTGTTTATACACCTATAATTTTTCCTTATTCAAACTGACTTATTATTGGGTCACTCTGGAATTAACATCAACATCAACTATTTTTACGGTGACCTGGCAGTCTAGGGGTAAGGTGTCAGACTTCTGTGCTGGTGGCCGGGGTTCAATCCTCGGTCCCGGCACAGATTTATCTGATTACCTAACCCTTCCTTCACCTCTGACAAGATATCTTGTGAATGTGGGAAGGCCAGGCCTCCACCGTGGTTCGGATTCCACGTTAAACTGTAGGTCCTTCATTTCATCTCACAATCACCCTACCATTACACATTAGCGTAAGAGCGTATAACCCGAACGGGTAGTAAGACACGGTTAATAATAATAATAATAACTATTTTTACTAATCATTATTTACCCAGTTAATTTGTCAATTAAAACTATTCCCAACTTTCTTTTATTATTCTAATAACTCCTTATTCAATGCTAGCATAATAGTTTGGGCTCTGGACATAACACAGATATCAATATATCATTAGGTATTTATAATTCTTGAAAATTTTCATATCCCTTCTAGATTCTAGATAGTTTACTTTTGTAAATATTTCTACTTCAATAGACTCAAAACAAAACAGCCAAAACAAAGGTGAAAATACAAATTAAAAATTAAACATCACAAACAAGTTTCAAAGAAGAAGTTTTAATATGTAAGACATTAACTCTTTGTATTCTTTCTGTATTTTCTATGGGGCGTTACTTCATATTTTGACTGTTTGTATTATTTTGTGAGGAATAAGCTTATGACTTTTATGTCTTTGATGTCACACAAAGTGCATTTGAAGACCTTTCTAGAAAGTTTCCTCGACATAGCTTACATTATTCCAAAGTTAATTCTTGTTTATATAGAAAATAAAAATAACGCTTCACTTTCGAACTGGACTGGATCACCGGTAACGGGGAGATCAGGGCTTGAATTCCAGCCGGATGTACAAAGGATGGTTTTTGCTGTATGGCTTCCTATTCCTCCCCCACGCAACTTCGGGTACACTCCCTCTAAAAATTTACACTACCCATATTTCAAGAATAATAAAAGCACAATGCATATAGTTTATTTTAATTTAGTGTTTTATAAATAATCCAATCTATGTCACAAATATATTTAAAAAATTAAGTTATTTGATTTGAATGTATTTATTTAGTAATAATTCAAATACTTATAAAAATACAATATTTATTAATTATACTATTTGGTTTTACCCAAATAATCAGCTTAGTTACAAGTTTGTAAAAAATATCCTAGTATATAAAATTAAAGCTGTCAGAATTTAAAAACCGAAGGTATCATAAATAGATCAATAATTTATAAAAACAAAATTATTAGGCTTCTATTTATTTAAAGCGATTTCAGTTTATAATTAAATGTTTCCTATTTAAATGTTTTAAATACCTAAAGATATATTCAAATAAACTAAAGATCAATATACACACCTTTAATTTGAATATATATTACAAATATTTAATCTTTGTTAATTTTATTTTTTGTAAAAAGTAGTAAATTATTAAAACAATATTGAAAACAACTTTGAACGTTCCTCTGAAACTCTTTCTACAGGAAATTTCCCTTAATACGTCCCTTTCACCCCCTTCCTCCCGACTTGCGGAAGACACAACTCTTCAGATATTGGACGTCTCTGCGGGCTGCTCCTATCGCAATATCAAGCGATCCAATAAAACATGCTAGGATGGCCGGTAAAGCGGAGAGCGTGGATGGCTCACACGGCCGATAAATGAAATAGCTACTACTTCTTCTTCTTCTCCCTCCCCTTCCTGGAAAGACTAGAGGTGAGCTAGGAGAGGAGGTGGATGCAAATCTTGAGAGGATATCTTGTAGACTTGATCGATACCATATTTGCTTGAGAGGTGTGTGTGTGTGTGTGTGTGTTGGGGAGATAGAGCATATCTTCTGTTGGGATCGTTACTAGAGGTTGCGTAGGAAAACGAAACGGGGTGGTAGATTGTTAGTCGCGGTCGATGTGTGTTGACAGTTCGACTTGACCAGGAGTCAAATATTGACTGACCAAGTAGATCATTACACTAATTTTCGGATTTGGTGGAAAAAAAACGAAGAGAAGTACAGTCCAATTTTATTAGAAAGAGCCTTTAAAACTACATACATATTTTTCTGTGGCATACATTAATAACATTTTACTATAAAATGTGAGCTATTTTATGGGTAGGCTTATTGAAACTATATATCAACTATGACAACTGCAGATTACATGGCACGAACGACGAATACGTGAAGGTAAATCTTGTAAATTATTTAAATGTTTCTGAAAAGCTTACTGTAGCTTAGAGAAGTGATGTTAAAAGTAAAGGACCAAACTAAAGGTTTAAAATACATAATAAATTTAATTTTGAATTAAAAGGAAACTTTTTCAATAACTTGACTTGCCACTGTCTGTGGGCTAGGGGTCCAAGCTGTAATTCATATGTATATGTCTATATTTGAATATGTATGTTAAAGTTTAGCTCAGCTTAAACCGTAGTTTTAATAATACCTTACTTACTCTATGGAATTAGGAGCTTAAACGTCAACTGACACACTTACAAAAGTACGCCACCTATCCCTATCTTGAGCTATCCCACCTCATTAATCCCTATCTCTTTCAGGTCCATTCTAATATTATCCTCCCATCTGTGTCTAGGTCTTCCCAATGGTCTTTACTCATTCGGTTTGCTACACAACACTCGGAGAATGGTTCTAGATTCTTCTATTCACGCATTATGTCCTGCCCACCGTAATATGCGAGATTTGACTACCTTAACGATGTCTTGTGATGATGATTTTCAAACCCCATAGCGACCCCAACCAATATAATATATTTTAGAATTGATTTAAATATGACATAGCCCTCTATCTATAATAATAAAAGGAAGTGTTTTTCTGTGTGTGTGTGTGTGTGTGTGTCTGTTTGTTTGCGATGCCCAGCCAAATCTACGACACTCAAAGATCTGACATTTTTAACATAGGTGGACGGAAGGGGGTTCGAATGCACCTCAAATCCGGATCTTTAAATTTTAATTACGCTATTTTAACAAATTTTTGAAGATAATATTTTTAATCTGGCTTATAATTACGTTTCAAAATTAAATCTGGCACCATGGGGGAGAGAGGGAGGGGGGCTCTATATAATTCTTATATCACACAGTAGGTCACGGACAGCGTGTGGGCGGGGGTGTCTTATATAATTATTATACCACGGTGGGTCATGGGCAGCGCCGTGTGGGATTGCTAGTTAACCATAACCTAAAAGTGCATCAAATAATTCTCATGGTCTCATGATTGTCTAACTCAATTTTAGTTAGAATTAGACTATCCTACCTTTTCTTGTGTACCATTCATATGCTCAATTAGAGGTAGTTGAAGACCGTTTTTTATGGAGAAGGAAGGAAAGCGTTAAAGTGAGTTTTCTAACTAACGGAAGAGATCCTGGGAATCAAACCAGGTCCTCCTACTTCTTGTCCAGAGTTAGAGCAAGGTAACCACGCGATTGACCCTCCGCCTGGCAGGTAACGTTTTCCGCAGAGCAGGCAACACCGCCGAGATAGAAAGAGAAGTAAAGAACGGCTCCCAATATAATTCCACCGCTTCTAGCTCTCCCTCTTTGGTCCAAGAAAGAAGAGAAGCTATCCCTTCCTGCTGCTTTACTTGCTTGCCGGAGTATTTATTGGCTCCCGGAGTCAAGGCCTCCGGAATTGGTGGGCGAGGGGGGTGAAGGGTGGAATAGGGGTCGAGGATACTGAACCAAACGACTTATGGGGGAGATGGGGTGAGGTAGGTTTTGAGGGGGTAAAGGAAAGTCTATCCCACCCCCCCTTTTTTTTGCAATAGCTTCTGCCTTCCTCCGTAACGCGTCTCGGTTTATGTAATCTAATATAGAGAAAATAAATCCACATTTGGTCTGACAGTTACACACGGCTCTAAGACTAATTCAAGGCCAAGACTCCGGTCGAGGAGAGCGTGAGATGTAAGCTACTTGTGACGTCACATAGATACTTCTTCACTTCTACCACTGGGAGCGGCTCGACCCTGCGGCCAGACAAATTGCAACCGAACTTCATTTGCTTACCGATCTCTTTTCAAACTTCATGTTTCTTGTTAAATTCTCTTCTCACTCCGTTTTAGGATACACTCAACGCTAAAATTTGTACTTTTTTTTTTTACAAGTGGAATGTATAAATAGTGAAGATAGATAATTTTTTTGTGTCGTAAGGTGATGATTCTATTTTAGAATTTAATGTATCATATAAATAAACTATTTTAATCGTGACCAATTTAGAATTCCAGATTATGAAGAATATTGACGTTTTATCTGATGCCTAAATAAAAAGAAAATAGGCAGGTCTTATGTTTTTTATGTCTATCTATTTGTACTCATGGATACAGCCGTAGTGATAAAATGGATTTAGTTTAAACTTGTCATTTTGGGGGTATATGGTCATACCTCAAGTCGAAATAGTGATTTTATTGCTTGTCCTAACATTAAGGGTGTTGTACTAATTAAAAATGTTGTTTAGGGGTTATAACAATTTGGTTAAGTTGAAAAGGGTTTCATACATTTATAAAAATACTGATCGGCCTATTGCTTAGGAAAAAATTATATAGTTGTAGTTAACTAATAACAGATTTTCTCAAAGAAAAGTTTATCTATATATATATATATATATATATATACATATATATATATACATATATATATAATATATATATATATTACACATATATATATACATAGGAGAAATTATGTTTAATTTAATTAAAAACGAAATTTGAAAATATCAGTTAATAGTAAATTACACTTAAATATTTTTTACGCTCAACCTAAATACTCTAAAAGTTACTATAAAATAATTGAAAACAGCACATTTTGAAAAACAAGTCAAGATTATTCAAATATTTTGTTATTATTGAGTAAAGTAAATTACTAAAATATTAGTAGGATGTTGAAGAAGACATGTATAGAACAAAAATTATACATTTTCTGCCGCACAGCTCTTAGGTCGGATAGCAACTTTATTTACGATTTACCATATAACATTTAAAAAATTATCTCTGAATACTTAATATTTAAAAAATATGAGCTTACAATTTTTTTAAATTAATAACATTATTTAAAATTAAGTTTAGGCATGAAGGAAGAGTTTACCTTCCGGTAATGCTACTGGATATTTGGACATTTACAGTAATAAGTCTTAAACTTAAATTATTTTATCAATATAATAAGCTGGTAAACTGTGAAATTAAAACACCAGTATTTTATTTTCTGTAATATTTCATAAACTTTGTTTCCACTTATTTTTTGGAATAATCAATCAGTCTTAGATTAAATTAATTTATAATAATTTAAATGATCTTATTAATTGTTCAGAAAGTAAATGCTATCTGTTTTGCACCAACTAAATACATTTTTTTTACATAGAAAAGGAAATATAGCTTTTAGAGCTTAGTTGGGATTATATATATATATATATATATATATATATCGTAAAACAAAATTAATTAAATAGAATATCTAATTAGTAATATATTTCCTAGGATTAGTTTAAGTTTCTATCAATATATCTAATTTACTGCTTAATTTGTCTACGCTATTTTCAAGCAAAAGTTTATATAAAAATACTCGGAAAATAATGAGCGTACTTTAATATTGCAACACACATAATAGATTAACCATTAAATTCGAGCTTAGTCGAGTGAATTGAGTTGCGACTATTTATTTTGATTCAATTTTGAGTCCTCTTTCAAATTTAGAAACTCAATAACATTCCCCAAATGATAATCCTTCTGTTCCACCAATTTAATTTTTATTTTAATACAAAACAAGCCGTCGCCCCAATTTGCCTTACCAAAAAATATCTACACTAAAACCAGTTCAGTCCCGTTCCTAACTAAAACCTATTTATTGGTCTACTGATAATATTGTTATATTACAATTTATTATTGTATATTGGTTCTAAATAAGTTTATTTTAAATTTTAATAATGCTCCGGCTTATCATCATTTTAGTTTCTTGCTTACACTATGCCATTAGGAGCTATAAAGCTCATTGACGTACTTACAAAAGTATGCCACCTATCCCTATCTTAAGATAGTACTATCGAGTCCACCTCATTACGTCCTATCCTTATCTTGAGCTAGTTCTATCCTATGCATCACTTTACGTCATATCGTTGTCTTGAGCTAGTTCTATCCATTTCATCTGATTACACCCTATCCTTATCTTGAGCAATTTCTTTGCAGTCCACCTCATTATACCCTATCCCTATTTTGAGCTAGCTATATCCAGTCCACCTCATCAAAGCCTATTCTTATATTGAGCTAGTTCTACCCAGTACACCTCATTACACCTATACCTATCTTGAGCCAGTTCTATCCAGTCCACCTAATTACATCCTATTTCTTTCAGGTCTATTCTTATCTGCGTCTAGGTCTTCCCAATGATCTCTTCCCATAGGGTTTGCCAGTCAATATCCTTAACAAGGTTCTAGAATATTCCATTCACGCTGCATGTCCTGCCCACCCTAATCTATGAGACTTATCATCCTAACAATGTCTGGTCCACGCATTTGATAATTACCACTGGGGAAAAAAATGCGGACAGACAATCAGATGAAATGCCAAATGGTCAAGTTAAAGCAGAACCTTGCTTCTCTTGGTCAATTAAACTTATTCACCAAAAGAATTTGATTTTAACATGTTGGAGATTGCGTTCATAATCCAGTAACAGTGATTACAAAACAAACGAATCTAAAAAAAAAACTTTTTGACGAATATTTATTAAAAAAACACTCTAACATAAGGTGAAAAATTATGTATGTTGAAATAACACTTTAAATCTGTTATTTTAAAGGAATACATGTAGGAATTGATGTGTAAATTTAAATTGTTGTCTTTCCACCCATCCGTACTAATCAAAATATTCCCACTGTGGTTGAAATTGTATCATTTTAAAGTAAACTCAACTCAACCTACACGGAGAAACCGTGGGCAGCCATTTAGGGAAAAACATTGTAATTACACTCAATTTGGACCTGCTTAGATGGCCGCATATTCAAAGGCATCACTCTCGTGTTATACTAGACTGCTGATGACAGGGAATCACAATTGGTTGTACTGAGTTTTTTTCCAAAATAGTTTTCCACTCTTCCTCCACACAAACTCTGGTAAACTTCCTCTAAATTTAATCATCCTCATACCTTACTCCTTATCATAATTAGTACATATTCTTATAACCTGAACAGGTAGTAAGACGTGGTAATAAAAACCAACAAAAAAAATACCCAATCGGAATTTAATAAGTGAACTCCATGTCACCGGCAAATCAGACAATACACGAGACTGATATAGTATTATTATTATTTTACATTTAAATAACAATTTTTTTATGGAACACTGCTACTTTCATGTATATTAAAATGACTGTAAATGTTTTCACACATCCTCCTTACAAGAAAAACCAAGGAAGTATGTGAATGGATTCATACGTAGTGTTTGTACAGTCCTATTTACATAAAAAAGGCTTAAAAACACTTTTATGTAGTTAATATTGAAAATATTTTATTTTATTAATATTATTTTATAGGTACTGATAATGACTATCAAAATGAATAGCTGCAGATAACATGACCTAGCGTATGAATACGTGAAAGAAAATCTAGTAGCTCTTCTAGCTGTCAGATTAGGTTCTTCCTACGAAAATTGAACTGTAACAAACCAGTGTAATAGTAGTAACAATCTTAATCGAGCATAAACCTTCCATCTCCTTATCATTGTATCTGAGAAAATATGAAAGGAAGGAGAACATAGAAAATATTCGGGGGAAAGAGAGGAAGTCTAGAAAAAAAAATAGTAGGGGAAAAGGGGCGTTCAAAGAAACACATCAGAAAAGCCTGTAATGAAATTTGGCTTTACGGCAGTCGGTGAACATCTCCACATGGAAATCATTGGTGTCTATTCCCGCAAATAACAAACTGCAATGGGAACACGTTTCCTGATTCGTGGAGGAAGAGTGATACAAGTGTGATTGGTTAAAGGTTTAGAAGAGAGTTGTTACAAACTGTTGGAAATTATTTTCGCTACGATCGTGGTTTCATGTTAAGGTAGGGTGAAAGAGAACGCGAGTTAAAGTAAGTATTTTTTAGAGTTTATAGCACAATCTTATAAAGATGGAAAAGAAATAGTTGGACAGCTTTGAAATGTGGGTCTGGAGAAGACTTGAGAAGGTCAGGTGGACAGACAGGGTGACAAAATATGAAGAAGTTCTAAGAAGAGTGGGTGGTAATAAAACAATTTTGAATGGGATTCTTCGGTACAAAGCAAACTGGATCGGACATATCCTTAGGAGGAACTGTCTTCCGTACGACGTCATAGAAGGAAAGGTTGAGGGAAAGAAGAGCTTAGGAAGATGAGGATTAAAATATTGAGTGATTTGAAGGAAAGAAGAAAATTCAGGGAGATGAAGGAGGAGGCAGAGTTCAGGATGCATTGGCGGTATAAGTTTAATGGCAAAAAGAATTGACCTGTTATAAGACAGGATACATAAAAATAATAATAAATAATAATAATAAAATTCTGGTCAAAATAAATAAAACTAGTGTATCGTTGTAGCTATGGCTACAGATTATCTCTCTAAAATATATTTAAAACTTTTTACTGGAAAAGACTCTCTAAAATAAGGCTTCCTTGAATCTGTAGTTAAAATTTTGTCGTCAAATACCATCAACTTTCCATAAAGTTTGGATTTTGGTGTTTAATTATCTGAGCAAAACGTATTTATTTACCCTCCACACCACGATGAGAACTTTAAAATGACTCCTTTCCCAGATCTATATATATTGCACGCTAACATTTGAGTAAGAATTGAGTCTTTATTTCTAACTATTTAATAATAATAATAATAATAATAATAATAATAATATATTTAGCACCGCTTCTTACTACCCGTTCGGGTTATACGCTTTAAGTATAATTACGTTAATGGATTTAGGAATTGGAAGGTTGAATTAGAGGAAGTGAACCCGCATTTGCGTGGATGGAGAGTGGAAAACCATTTAGAAAAAAGTTCACCCGACCGAGATTCGAACATAGATCTCCCCATCCTCAGCAGTCGGTCTCAACACGACAAGCGCGTTAGACAACTACGCCACTGAGGTGGATTTAAAATAATAAATGGAATGTGTGTGTGTGTGTGTGTGTGTGTGTGTGTGTGTGTGTGTGTGCAATGCCCAACCAAATCTACGGCATGCAGAGATCTGAAATTGTTGACATAGGTGGACGGAAGGGGACCCAAATGCACCTCGAAGCCGGATTTTAAATTTTTAATTAGCTTTTTAACTAGCTATTTTAAATACATTTTTGAAGAAAATAATTTTAATATTTTTTAGAATTAAGTTTCAGAATAACGTTTCAAAATAAAATCGGGCACCATGGGGGGGGGGGGGGAGAAGGTGGGTTCTTATATAATTCTTATACCACAATGGGTCATGGCAGAGCCGTGCTGGGTTGCTAGTAGATACATATTTTATTCATTGATATATTATATTTATACACAAGTCAGGGTTTCCATGGTGATGTAAACAAAATGGTTGTACTCGTAAAATAAAGACACTGTACACATATATATCTCCAGTAGATATATTTAACTTAAAATAAAAATAATGATGATAGTAATAATAATAATAATAATAATAATAATAATAATAGTAATAATAATAACAATAATAGCCTTTATTTACCTAGTGAAGTTAAGGCGTTAGCCTTCTCTTCCATTTATCCAGACTTTAAACACAACATGTAATATTACATTTATTGAAATACGAACATACTTTAATAGAGATAGTAAATAAATATAAAATTGAAGGGAAATTTAAATAATTAGAAAACCATTTTCAATCTCATTTACACAGCTCAAGTCTCATCAACTCAGTTTAGCTTATTTGACAAGATATATTGTGTGACCACAATTTTGGATGTCAGGTGGTGAGTCGAGTTATCCAATTTATTCCAAGCCTTAGATGCCCAGCCAGTAAGACAACAAGTGTATATTTGAGAGCTATGCGTGGGAATAGACATCTGTAGAGTGTGTTCTGATATAGTAGCATGGGTGGGCTTATCCTTTAGAAATATGTTACACATAGTTATCTCAACTATTATTTAATATTTGTCATTTGCATAATGACATTTGAACAAAAACGTTTAGTTGAAGTTTAAAATCCAGGTCAAGCTTATGCCAGATATTTACATAAATTATTGGTATTACAATAGGTAGAGAATCATACCAAATATATCTACTGTAGCATTATTTTATTTATTTTGGCCAACATTTTTTCTGATAAAAACCACAAAAATATTATTTTTAATTTGCATTCCTTTCCATACTATCTCAGTGGAAGAAGCCTTTTAGGGCATTTAGGCACGTTGCAGGCGCTCAGCTGTCTCGTATTATAAATACTGTATCAAGTATTTTATTTGATAAAAATGGAATTCACGCCAAAATTAAGTTAAAATATCCCAACCGTAAAATATATTATATTTTAATTTGAATAAATAATAAATATATTTATTTATATAATTAGGAACGTAAAATTAGCTTATTTCAGTATAGTATTGCGAAAATGCTTGCAATTTTGTGATTAAAATGAAGGCGTTGGATGGGAGACTAGATTTAGAATTCCTCAAACAAATTTATTCATTTGTGTTTTAGGTACAAACATAGTATATCAAGTTAATTGATGATTATTTATTTTATTTTTGAAGTGTCTGAATGTAATTTCTATAAGAAATATATCAGTGTAAAGATTTTTACCTTCTTAAAAGATTAAGGGGAAGAGAGTTTGATTAAAGTTTTATTTTTTTTATTTTCATTAGAAACATTTTTTTATATAAAATAAATAGAATATTTCTTCAGTAAATACTTTAGACTGTCATATGGGAATAGCATATATATTTATATTAATTCTCATAATTTAAACAAATTATTTTCAGATGTCAATATGGTCACTATAGATATTAAAAAACTGTTAAGATTATTATAAGCAGCCAATAAACTAAGAGTATATACTGAAGTATTCTTTTATTTAAATTAACGAGTTAAAAAAAATTGTAAAGATGCTGACTTTAAGCTCTCGTCACCTTCCATCTAACTTTACGTAGGTATGTCTCTATAAGAGTTTCCAACCTAGCGCCAATAGCTTTAAATATTAAAATCAATTGGCAGTATTTTTTGTTGTTGTACTTTTTGAACGTCTTAATACCTTCCCTGGCTATTCATAAATTTACAATAATTAAATACGGATGAGGAAGGTATAATTTAGTGGACGTGTACCTGCATTTATGTGGAAGAAAGAGAGAAACCTTTTAGGACAATATCGCCTCATTAACCCTTGCCGGGAATCAATCACCAACATTCCCATCAATGGGAGACCAAACCATACGAAAACGATATTTTTTTTATCACCATGTCATACTACCTATTCAGGTTATACTCATATACTATAATTACACTAATTGGGTATGGATGAGAAAGGAATCATTTCAGAGTTATTCTACATGCATTTGCGTGGAAGCAGAGAGGGCAACCATTTAGGAAAAAAATAAACCTCAGTTGATTCGACTGGGATTTGAACCTCAATATCTCCATTATCAGAAGGCCAGTCTAACACGAGAGTGATGTCATAGAACATTTGGCCACTGAAATGGGTGACAATACCGTTAATCACGTGCGTGCTTATTAAAAAAAAATAGAATCAATTACAATTCAATTCAGTTTCAATGGATATATGTGTTAATTTTTCTTTAAATATCTACTTATCTTTAAAACTAAAAGCATGCACTTTAAACCAATCAAATGTAACCAAGAACGATAGAGATATGTATTATAATTTGCCTCTAAGACATATTTGAAGAACTGGATGGCTCTAAACAAGGTCTAGTCAAAGTTTATTGATTCTAAACTGGTGCAAAACAGAGGTAGAATGAGTATTTCGAAATTCAATTGAAGTACTGTCCTAAGAATCGTGACTTGGATTTTGAGCCTGAAAAATAGAATTACATATATATATACGGATATTCACATCTTGAGATAAAATATTATGTAGGCCATAAGGCGTGGCAAGATAAGTATTACCACGTAATGGACCCGAGGTCGGCGCTACGAGACATCAAAGTTGGCGGTGTATGCATCTGGGGGGTAGGCAACACATGCAGCACGGTACTCAAAACAACAGGGCCAACAACAATATTTTTGAAAGAATCAACAATCCCTTATGAGTATGTGCAGTCAGGCAATTCAATGCCTGTTGTTAATTATAATTTACACCACACTCCGATTGTTATGCATTGAAGATAGATTTGTTGCATACACTCCAGGTGCATACAATAGCAACTTTTAAGTCTTGTAACGCCGTCATTGATTAGCGTCACAGATTTCAAATTCATATATTTTTATTCAAATATTTTTTTGGTCATCCTTACAACTGTATGATTTTTTTTTTTCCCTGAGCTCTGAATATCCCTTGTCTTTAGTGGAAGTTTAATTTAATGGGTGTTAACGTGTAAGTTGTGCAACGTACAGTTTTATTGATAAATTACAAAATCACGCCTACAATATTTAAATATGTATAAAACATTAAATAGTAATCATGCTATTTAGTATCTAAAGTCTCTATCTGTTTTTAAAATTACATTTAAGCTTATTTAAATAAGCCAAATAAGCTAAATCCGCATATAATGATAATATTTATATAGATATTATAGTTTAATTTTGTATCGTTTAAGATATAATAAATTTAATTTTGTTATATAGCAAAAACTCTACTCCAAAACAATTGATTGTAAGTAGTACTTTTATGGAAAATAGGTTTTAAATAAAACATTTGTTTTAAACCTACTAGGCTTATTATTTCTGGTTTAATTTAATATATATTGTGTAGTACTGCATTAATCATGAACAATAATGGTTAAAAGCTGTGCTATTTTTAAAACTCAGTGAGTGATACAGGTATATATACGTGTAACTAAACATATTTAACAAATATGAATCCATAAAAACTAATTAAATTATTTGTAACGATATCAACTCACATTATAGTGGATTACTAATAAAAAATAATGGTTATTATCTAGTTAACTCTCACATTACTACCCTACTTTGTAGTCAACATAATCTTGATTTAACAAATGACAATCACTTTAATTTATAATTGCCGCAAAATCACATTCTACTTGCCATTGATTGCACGAATCAAGAAAGATTTGCTACATATGTCGATTTTAATGTAATCAATGTATCTTAGGGTGAGAGTGTAGGGAGCGTTAGGAAAGGCAAGTGTTTTTGCAGTTTTTATTGTAAAACATTTTTTTGACCAAAATAAATAAAAAATTGCTCCAGTCGAAACATATATTTTGATTTTCTTCATATGGTGATATTAACAGCTGTTTAATATCTAACATGAGTATATTAGAATTTGATTAAATACTTTTAAAGAGAAGAGAAAAAGTTGTCATTAAATTCCGGGTACATTGTTGACAGTTATTCAAGAAATTCTTAGGTCATCTTGTGAATAGAATTAAACTCTATGTTTCTACTGAATAAATATTTATTTATTTTGACCAAAAAATGTTTTGATTAGAAGATGTTTGCCAGATTACCAGAAGCTTGTATATTTCAGGATAAACCCTTGATTACTCCACAAACAGAGAGGAAAAACCTCTTGAAGGATGATTTGTGACATGCACGACGCTTCCCCCAAGACAAAGTCTGCTAGAAGTGCTTGACGTATTATGCAAATCTGCGCCCCTCATACTATATCCGGCCCGCCCAGACACTCTATGGTTATTGATATGACAAGTTAAAGGGAAGGAGGGACGTAGAGGGATGGTGTAGAAGGGGAGTAAGAAGCTGTAGTGCATACAAGATTGGGGATACATACATCTTCACAAGACTAGCTATTCCCTGAGCACGACATATAGAATCCCCTCACACACCAATATTCACCACACACCACACACACACACACACACACACACACATATGGTAGAAACAAATATGAGGCTGCAAGGGGGGGATTGGAGTTATTATGATGTAGAAAACTGACATTAGAAGACAATATTGCTATCTTGAAACATCCTCAGTGCAATATTATCATAACAGTTAATTGAAAAAAAAAAACCTCATGTATCTAATATTCAGTTTCTGAACCACCTGATTATAACAGCATACCGCCTATAAACTAACTTATATCTATAATATGCATCCCCCCTCCCCACCCACTAACACCAGGGGCCGCATGGTTTAAGCAAAGGCGTCACTCTTGCAATATGCTAAACAATTAATGATGGAGAGATCGTGTGGATCGATCCTAGTCAGGTTTACTGAGGGTGTTTTTCCTGAATTGTTTTCCAAGCTTTCTCCACGCAAATACAGGTACATTACTCAAAATTCAACCTTTATAAACGTCTATATATAATATATAATTATAATAATTTATAATATTATATATATATATATATATATATATATATATATATATATATAAATATATATATATATGAATTAATGGCGGGGGTTTTGGTTGCTATGTCCATTATATATATATATATAAATTTCATAATATACACATATTAATCTCATTATTAATATTATTAAAATTATTATTATTAAATATTTATCATAAGCATTGTGACATTGGAACACAAAATATTTAAACTAAGATAAAAATAATGTTCAAATTCCACAATGCCCGTGACAAATGTTCAAAAACTGCTTATATTACATTCAGACAATTAAAATAACATTTCTACTGATGCAATATTTAAATTATTTTGTTCAAAATATTATATGCATATAATGTACACATCACCTAGACCAACAGACATTAATTATATGTATAATGGACACAGCATCCAAAACCCCGTCCATTAATTCATCACTATGAAAGGGGAAGCCCCAATGTCAAAGTAAACAAAAAATGTTACCGAACTGAACCAAAGTTTCAGACAACAGTTAACAAAACGCTTCAGTGTCCGAATGATCTAAATCAGGGTGTTAAACCCGTAGACCTAATAGAATAATAACATAAATTCGTATTTTATGTTATTTTATCAACTATTTTTTGCATGCTACGCGAAGAAAAGTATTACGTTTTTAGATTTACCTTGGACCGGCAAATGACTACTCTGGTAGACAAGGTAGAGAGTACTATTTCAGGTGCGTTCGAACGTAAGGAGGAAGTGTTCACGTACGTTCATCACAGCTGAGACACTAGGGACGTCAGAAGAAAAATTATATTTTAAGATGTGTTCATTCAATCGTAATGTTGTCGGTATGGTATTGTGGCCTGCGAGTCTACGAGAGACCGAAAATTGGCACCTTGGACCTTAAAAGGTTGAATAATCCTGCCTTAGACTATTCGTGAACATAAACTAGTTTAGTTGAGCATACATTTGAATTCAGTGAGAGAAAATTGAAGGATGTGGATTCATGTTCCCGTGCGTCTGAAAAATATACATTAATTTAACTAAATTATAGCACATAATGTAGGTCTATAATGTAGTCTTACAATTACAGTAGATCTACTGTAATTCTTTTTAGTTGAATAAATTACAACTTATAAATATTAAACGTGTATTATTACAATTTCTCACAATTAGTTTTTAGCTTTGAGTTTGATATAGCCAAAATATATTTAATGTAGTTAGATCTATTTTTTTCAATTTTCTGTCAATTGTGTTTGTATAACCAATCTTAAATATCAGAAAAATTGGGTTTCCCTGTATTTTAAAAGTACATTCATTTAAAAGTAAAAACAAATTATTATTATTAATTATTTAGAACCGGTCTTACTAACCGTTCGGGTTATACGCTTTAAGTACTAATTACGCTAATGGATTAGGAATTGGGAAGGTTGAATTAGAGGAAGTGAACCCTCATTTGGGTGGAGGGAGAGTGGAAAACCATTTAGAACACCCCCCCCCCCCCCCCCACCAGTTCACTCGACCGAGATTCGAACCTCGATCTCCCCGTCCTCAGCAGCTGAGCTAAACACTACAAGTGCGTTAGCTAACTACGCCACCGAGGCGGGTAAATATATATATATATATAATATATATATATATATATATATATATATATATATATATAGTAATAAGCACAAGCATTTTTTTTTTCTTTTGTGTGTTTGAAGTTTATAAATCCTTTAGTTCTAATAAATTATCTGAAGAATCTTAGTAGTTTCCTAAACACACTCTCATCTGTGTAGCCTATGAAACCACAACCTCGGTTTCTGAAAGGGAACTAGAAGGATGAGTTGTATCTAGTATCGTTTAGGCTCTACACTTTCAGATGTAATAAAGCATAGATGCCGGTGCATTAGCGTTTCCCATTGCCTCTGGAAATCAACCGGACGTGCAATGAAATCCCTTAACTGGGCTTACTTCCCTTCCATCCCCTTCCCTTGTCCCTATCGTTTAAGGTCATGCGACCATCAACATTTTACTGAACAATTTTAACAAGTGTATAATTACAAGCTTTTAAATAGTTATTCAATGATCTAAAATAATTATAGTTGACGACTATAAGGGGTCAAATTTAGTATTTTATGCTTATTGCGTACAGTTGTTAATGTAAATTAATGTATTTGGCTAAAATTTCGTGTTTCTAGACATTCATACGAGGTTACAGAATGAAATATTTATAATATTACAACAATATTATTGATAGTTTAAATATGCTATTTAAATACTTATATTATTAATATTGTAGATATTTAATTGTGTACAACTCATATTAATGTCTAGTTATGCCAAAGTCCAGCACAGTACATTAATTAGTAATTACTCTACCTTAACAATTAAGATATTATTATTTTTATATTATTATTATTATTATTATTATTAGCACCGTGTCTTACTACCCGTTCGGGTTGTACGCACTTACGCTAATCTGTAATGGTAGGGTGATTGTGAGATGAAATGAAGGACCTACAGTTTAACGTGGGATCCGAACCACGGTGGAGGTCTGGCATTCCACACATTCACAAGATGTCTTGTCAGAGGTGAAGGAAGGGTTTGCTAATCAGATAAATCTGTGCCGGGACCGAGGATTGAACCCCGCACCCCAGCACAGAAGTCTGACACTTTACCCCTAGACCGCCAGGTCACCAACAATTAAGATAAAACATAAAATAGCAGGTTTGACCCTTTATGTATAGATCTTGAACTGTAATGATTTGAATTCATTGAATCATTATTTATAGCTTACAATTTGACATTTGTTAAAATTACTCAACTAGATTCTGATGTTCGAATGACCTTAAGTGGAGCTATCCTCCCTCTTCTTCTACCATCTAGATCCAATGCATTACTGCCCCATGCTCGTTTGTCGACCGGAGGGGGGCCCCTCGCGATGAATATTCTGAATCTGCGGTTTGTCAAATTGAACGCATTAACGAAATTGGCAGATTATACAGTTTGCATTATCACTGTTGAAAACTCGTCGATTTCATTATTCATACGGTGCATAAACTGGAGTAGTGGACCTTATGAAGTGTATGGAATGATCACCCCGAGGGAAAAGGGGGTTTGGAAGGTCAGCGTTTAACGCTTATAAATCATATATGGATTCACACAGAAAATTCTTTTTAGCTTAAAATGAAGGCTATGATTTGGTCCTTGACCATCATGAATTCATTAAAAAAAAATTTTTTGAGGTATTTAACGTGCGTTTAAGTATAAATGCGTGAGTATAAGCGTTATTAATATATGTTTATACATATATAAATATACTTACAACCCAAAGCGTTGATGATACGTGGCGAAAAAATAATAATAAACCTGCATTTTTATTTTCATAGATAAATCCTTATCTGACAGCTATTAAAGCTAATTGATCTGTTTCTACGTGTTCATAAGTCAAATAACGTTTTCTGAAACTGTTATTCTTTATATATTTAACCAATGACTATAAAATAACACTAATAATACAGTAAAGTGTTATCATTATTGACCGTTCTGAAAA
The DNA here is from genome assembly GCA_039000515.1 of Timema cristinae. Taxonomy (NCBI): domain Eukaryota; kingdom Metazoa; phylum Arthropoda; class Insecta; order Phasmatodea; family Timematidae; genus Timema; species Timema cristinae. The sequence goes on from JBCFYV010000024.1 coordinate 25,473,752, forward strand.
TGTGTTCGTATATTTTAAAAGGCCCTTTCTATGGAAGTTGTACGTTTAAGTTAGATCACCTTGTCCTTGTAATGATTTGTAGAGCGACCTCTCCTGATTTTTATCGTGATACTAGTTCCGTTGTCGCGTGTTATGAGTCACGTGTCTCGGGTGTGGTAGGAGGACTTCCGGTTGGACACGTGGCCACTAGCTTGTCCCTCGCATCACTGGTAGCTCATAAACAGTGTCCACTCGACGTAGGTAAATAGTTTCTCCAAGACCAGGTGTTTACGTTTCTAGGGGGTGGAGGGGGTTTAAAAAAAACCAGCTCGACTATTATCCTACTGCCCTAGCTAACCCACTTCAGTGGCCGCATGTTCCAAGGCGCCAATCCCATGTTAGACCAAACTGCCAGACAGGGAGATCGGGTTCAAATTCCGGTTGGGTTTATTGAGGATTGTTTTTCCCCAAATGGCTCTCACCTTACCCTCTAAGCAAATGCGGATACAGTTCCTCTGAATTCAACCTTCCTCATCCCTAACTCACTAGCATAATTATTACAATTGCAAATATACCTGAACAGTATTGAGAAGAAGTTTAAAAAAAATTGTTTTTATAAGATTATATAGTATGTTATATATTTTGACAACCAGCCCCGTGATTTAGTGTTCAGTGCACCTGTCTAAAAGTCAAGGGGTCTAGAGGTTTAATTCCCGTCGGTTAATTAGGCTTAAGTTAGATTTAAGTGTTTCCACTGGTTCTCACACCCCCAAACTCACTATCAGCATTATTTCATCTCATCGGGACATGGAAAGAGCCTCCACGGAAAGGATGTACGATTTGGACGTCTACTGGGCAACGGTTCATTAGTACTGGCTAATTTTTTCACCGTTGGGCTACGTAGGATGTACCCCAGACACACGTTATTATATATTACTTATTTGACACATTGACATCCTCAGCATCAACTAAATAATTACCCGCCTCGGTGGCGTAGTTAGCTAACGCGCTTGTCGTGTTGAGCTCGACTGCTGAGGACGGGGAGATCGAGGTTCGAATCTCGGTCGGGTGAACTGTGGGTGGTTTTTCCTAAATGGTTTTCCACTCTCCCTCAGCGCAAATGCGGATTCAATACCTCTAATTCAACCTTCCCAATTCCTAATCCATTAACGTGATTAGTACTTAAAAGCGTATAACCCGAACGGGTAGTAAGACGCGGTGCTAAATATGAACTAAATAATTATATTAATTTCGAACATGTATAGCTATTCTAATTAGAAGATACATGTTTTGGTTAAGTATTTACAATTTTTTAGCGGTCATACTCAGGAACCATATAGAAAAATCAAGGAAATTTCCAAACATATCTTCTTAAGAATGTTCCGGGCTTTTGTTTCACGTTTTTTTTAACACCTGTCTAAGATATCTACATTATAATTACGTTAATGAGGTTGGGATGATAAAGGTAGAATTACAGAAGAGGTATACATACATTTGTGTTGAGAGAAAGTGCGAAACCATTTAAGCAAACTATTTTACCAAATAGTACACAACAATGTGATTTGCACACTGGTCTCCCGGTCACTGATAACCCAGATTTGATAAACTTGACGTTTATTACGCGTGGAATGTTCTGAAATACTGATGCTGATGTATAAACGTTATTTTTCCACTTTTTTTTTCTTCAGGAAGGCTGAATAAGAGAGAGAATGGTATTTGAACATCTCTAAGCCCACCTTTTCTCATTATGTTGTTTAATTTATCAAATAATGTTTGTCCTGATTTGAAATATTTTAAACTATATTTCATTAAATATAATAGTTTAAATAATATAAACAAAGTTTCAAAAACCCTCTTATCGATTTTTTAAGGTGTAATAGTTAAAGAGTTCCGCTCTCATTGACACAGTCGAATACATTTCTTTATCACGGCGTCTTTCTACCTGTTAAGGCGAAAAGAATAAATAATTATTCTAATATAACAGGGATGAGGAAGGAAGCATTTTAGAGGTAGTCCATCCGCATTTGTATGAAATCAGAGTGGAAAACTTGCGACGAAAAATTCAGCCACGGTAGACCCTACTGAGACTCAAACCCCAATCTCCCCATCATCAACAGGCCATTCTAACACCATAGTGACGCCTCAGACCATTCGACCATTGAAGTGGTTAGTACGATATGATGTTTTATCATATTAGTTAAATAACTTAATACTGTATGATAGTATAAATGATTATGGTTGTTTCTGCGATTATTAAGAGATTTGAATTGTAATTTTTTGCACGACCAAATGTTAACCAAACTACAATCAGTTTGATGAATAATGAGACGTTGCCACTAGTTAGCCCCTCCTCCACTCTTCTACAATTATAAATAGCTCAAAGAACCTTTAACTTTGGACGAGATCTCGAATGCATGTGAGGTTCTTTATTTTTTATGCTTTTTGTAGAAAGCCACACAATCGCCAACCGAAGCAATTCATAATAGAGTGGTAGTGGTAGTGACTGATTGGGAAGGGGGATTGGGGCGATTGTAAGTTGGTAGGAATGACACAGTGGCGCTACGGCCACATCCGGGTGCTCTAGTGGTGAGAAGTGGAATCATACAGGCATCATATCGCCCGCCACCAAGACTCGTTAATAATGCACGTTCCAGAAAATGGGAACCCATCTACAGCAAGCCTGACCGCGGCAGTTCTGCAACCCTCTCCCACTCTCTAGGGGAGGGGGACAGTACCCTCCCTTACAGGGGTCATCCTCTGCTGGACAAGTGAAGGTCGGGAAGGGGGAGAGGAAACTAACCTAATCGACGCATAACACGATTGCTTATAGTTGTTTGCACAGTGGCATCGCTGCTTTGTTTAATCTCGTCTCCATACCCACTTTTTTTTTACAGAGACTATATTTAATCACTTTTATTAGATATTTCGTAGCACTCTCAGTGTGAGCTCATTTGGTTTTGGTATATATTTCGGTATGGTAAAAACTTATCTCAATTTCACGCTCAAGTTTTCAGAAACAGTTACTTATCACAAAGAAACTTTTTGAAATGACTACATATATAATCAAAAATATCTTTAGGATATATTTCAGAAGTATTTTCAAAAATAATTTTGTTCTTATTGGTACAATTTATAAAAAAAAAATTCGACAATAAGATGTAATTAAGTTTTTTGAACACCAAACATTCTGAGGTATCTGTTTGTGTTTTTGAAATATGATACTGAAAATAAGTATAGTAACAAATAAGAGTAATAGAGCTTTCACAGTAAAATTACACTGCTGCCAAGGCTAAAATTCTTTAAACAATAAAATGGAAAGTATCCAATACTACTCAATCCTTCGACCTAGTTTTCGTTCTAGCATAATTCCTAAGGTATAATAATTGAGATACGTAAAACCAACCAACTTCCAACAAATATACACAAAAACTTAACCGATATTATCACCCTAAACTTTGACTTTTATTTTATTGTGCTTCGATTCTCACTACTTATCCAATTCATCCACATATTTATACTAATTGGACAAGTAAAGGCATAGGGAATATTGAGAAAGTGTAAACAAATGTTCGTTAAATGGAGAGCCTAAAACTATTAAAGAAAAAGCACTCCACTGGGATTATAAAACAAATTTTCTCGTCACTTTAAAACCATACAAGAGGAGACCGACGCACTTGCTTATGTGCTCACTGGAGTAGGTGTATTTTTATTTTAAACGTTTCTCACCCACTTTAAAAAAAATATTCACATATTTCTTTCTTTTAAGAAATGACGTGCGTTTCTCACTTCTTCATGAAGAGTTCCAACTGAATTTATTTTATCCAAACATTAAGATTGAAAATTGGGATCAATATTAATATTTTTGCTTAAAAAATTGTCTATATCCGTATATTTATTACGATTACAACTCCCTGTGTCTTATTATAAATATGCAACCATATGCTATATAATTATTACGACTATAAATTTAGTAATGTTACATAAATTTGAATTACAGGATTACGAACGAATTCGAATACCATATACTACATTGATTCCTATCCCGTTTCTAATTAGAGTGAAGGTTACATTTGCGAAATATTACTCTAAGCCTGTGTAGGACTACCTACTAATTAACATACTTTGAGGGTAAAGATAAATTTGAATTATTAATTAACTTTTAGGATGGTTTGTTTGATTTCACTTTGCAATTAGTCAAATGGAGAATACCAAACAACTCATTCAACATCTGATATAATATACAACACAAACAACATGTTTTCGTAATGTTATACTACAGGTCAGATGACGGCTTAAGTGCATGCATATTTCTGAAATTAAAAATTTGTATGCACGCCATGTAAAGAAGAAATTTTTTTTATTAAAAGAGATTAATAAAAATAAGTTTTTTTTAAAAAAAAACATGTCTTGAGCTTTGCTGATTAATTTATTTTAAATATTTAGTTATTTGACAACGCAAACTTAAACAAATAAACTAGAACCATTTTTATTTAATATATTATTTCAATTGACAGTGTTTTCTTGACTTACTATGCTCTGGACATTTTGCTTTTCTTTTAAGCTCAACTCGTTTGCAGTGAAAAAGTTTTATTTTATAAAAGATGTGTGTTTCCACAGTTAAAATTGTTGTTAATTTAATTCTAAACCTGGTAAACCATATTTTACTCTTAGGGTAGGACGTCATTGAGAAAATTAATCTTAAAATTGACAAATATTACAATTTGTTAAGTTTTAGATGAATTATAAGATTACAAATTATTTATATATGAATATATATTAAAAACGTAAAATTTAATATAATATCTGTTACTGATAATAGGGTTCAAATGCTTAAAATTAATAGAAAGCGTTGCTATGCACTCAGTTCAAACCACGTGGCAATTATTAAGTGTGTTATTTATTTCAAAATCCAAACTAATTTAAATTTCCCTTTATTTTGTTTGAGCCAAAGGTTTCTTTTACAAAAATGTATTACTTCACAATTTAATTAAAAATTGTATAAAATGATTAGTTCCATCAAAAAATAATTTGTTTTATTTTATGTAAAATAATACTTTAACTTTTAACTGAATTCTAGCCCTAACCATCCTTGAGTAGTGTTGAACTCTGAAAAAAAAGAAACTATTAACACTATATGAAATGTATTTAAATCCCTGAGTAATTCTAATGCAAGGCTTGGATTTAATTAATTTTATAACCCGCCTCGGTGGCGTAGTTGGCTAACGCACTTGTCGTGTTGAGCTCGACTGCTGAGGACGGGGAGATCGAGGTTCGAATCTCGGTCGGGTGAACTGGGGGTAGTTTTTCCTAAATGGTTTTCCACTCTCCCTCCATGCAAATGCGGGTTCACTTCCTCTAATTCAACCTTTCCAATTCCTAATCAATTAGCGTAATTAGTACTTAAAGCGTATAACCCGAACGGATAGTAAGACGCGGTGCTAATTATTATTATTATTATTATTATTAATTAATTTTATAAATCTCCTCGTTCTAAGTGAATAATAATGCATTAACACTAGGAGTAGGATAGTTTTGTTTAATTTTATTATAGTCACGTTCTAACAGATGACTTTTTGAATGCAATAGGCATATAAATATGTGTGTAATTTTATATGCCTATTGCATTCAAAAAGTCATTTGTTAGAACATGACTGTAATAATATATATATAGCATATACAAATGTATATGTGTAATTGTATATGTCTATTGCATACAAAAAGTCATTTGTTAGAATGTATATATACACCCAGGCCTTAACTCCCTCATGTCTACGGTAACAATACTCCACCATATTCTACAATAATACACAGCCTATAAACTCACAACATATGAATTTAATATAATACATTTTGTATTACTGTAGCTATAATATAAGTTTTTTTTTAAATTTCTTATGTGGAGAAATAAAACTTTTCCATTTAAGTATATTTACTTCCACACTTTTTAATTCGTCCAATAGATTTCAGAGTTTGCTATCTTCTTCGTCAACTGTCCTCCGCAGAGTCATCCTTGGCCTGAGCATACGTCGATCCCCTTGCGGTCTTTTAAAACCTCCATACAATTAATTTAATACTTATCTTAAATGTACTGTGGCCCACTTCAAACATACATAGTTACTAAAGTTAGTTCACTACTTTAAAACCTTTACACGCTTAATTTCACATCTTTTGACACGTTATCCTAGTCTCTTCAGACAGTGGGTCAAGACATTGCCACTTGCACTGTCTTATTTCGAGTTGTGTGTGCTTCTGGTTGTTTTTGTTACACATATATTTATTTGACACTATTATTGGCCAGAATAGTCCCAATATGTTCTATAGATATCTGTCGAACGTTTGCAGCCTCTTAGTTAAGCCTCATCTGTTGTTTTTTTCCATGTCTCACATCTGTAAAGAAAGACCGAGATCACATTGCTAATTTAAAAAAAATCCACCGTCTGGCCTTTATTCTTAATTCTCTGAATCTTCAAATTGGTCTAAACCTGATAAATGCCTCTTTTGACTAATAATTTCAAAGTTTAAAAAAAACTATCCATATGAATTAATCTGTTGGGAAGTTTTTCAGATGATCTAGGGTACCGGATATTTTTGTTTTTGTTGCCATGTTTAACTATTTGTCCAGGCTATGCGCTTATGTATTATAGAAGCCCCATGGCTTCTTTGGTGCTGACTGACCGCTCACAGCTGACTTCTGACAGTCAGCGTTTAGGTATATACCTAAATTTTGACCGTCAAAAGTGACAGGTGATAAACACATGTTTTTGCAGATCATATGGTTCAGCGTAGGGATATATAATTTGGTCTGGTAACTTTTTAAAGCTTTTAGCTGTGAGCTGTGAGCTGTCAGTCAGCATCAATGAAGCCATGGGGCTACTGTATTTATGATAATGTTTTGGGTATGAGGATGGTTTAATTTAGTGGAGTTTAAAGTGCATTTTCTTGGAAGGGGTGTGTACAAACATTTAGTATAAATCACCCTCAGAAGACTACACCCAATCGAGATTCAAACCCTTATCTTCCCATCATCGACAGGACTGTGTTTTGTGAATTTGTCGTCTTAGATAATTTGATCACTAAGGCGCTGGTAACAGTTTTGATTCCCAAATGATGTATTGTCAGTGAAATTGGGGTTTTAGTTTTCACAGTCACGGATGGGGACTGGGACTATGTGTATTTTTAAATCAGTTTATTTTGTAATTTGTATGGTATAAAGTGTACGTTAAACATTCTTAATTAAAACAAATATTAGAACAACGACCAACAGTTTGATAGTATTTATTTGTAGTCAGTGATCAAAGTGATGTAACTAGGATTGTACCCTCTCTGTTTTTCACAAAGATACTTCCCCTAAACCTCCACCCGTTATATTCTCTACTCACGCTACATTCCCCTCACTCCCCTCCGTTCTTGTACGAGTTGTTTATATGAGTCATGTGATCCTACATTTACTGGCCCTCACTTCATCTATAATTCACACCCTGTATAGGCATCCTATTGAGAGACAGTCACATCTGGTGCACTAAAGAAATGTTACACAAAACTGTCATTCCAAGACGAAAAGATTTCACATTTTGTGATTCGAATGTTTTAGTGCTTTGTGTTGTGTTTTTGATCTCAATACACATTCTCTGTTTCAGATTAAATCTTTGACAAGATGTGAATATTATATTAATGACTAAAAGAAGTACCAGGTGTTGTCTGGGATAGCGCTTTTATTTACTTAAAACATACAGAAAAAATATCTCTTAATTTGTTATTTCTTTCGACCCAGATTTTTTTATACATTTTAAAAAATCTAATAAAATTTAAAATTCCAACTTTGAGGTGCACATGTTTTACATAAGGGCTACTAATATTTAAATTTCATCCCTCTGCGTGCGGTAGATATATCTCAATGCTCATGACAAACAGACAAAAAAACTCTTCATTTTATTAATATAGATGATTAAAATAATCGTCAAATTCATCCATTGCTTAGATGTTATCCCATAACTAATACTGAGTCAAGACTACGTTAATCAAAGTTGTGTTTGAAAAATTCACATGACTTCAAAAATTCTACCAACTTTACTTGAATTTGTTTGGCTTTACTTAGCTTGACATATAACATTATAACATTTACTTAACGTCAGCAAACATATGAAAACAAACTTGGCAGATCCTACATTTATTTAACTTGTCTAATGTTACATCTTAAAATAACTTAATCGAACTCTCACATTAGCTTTTGGAATGTTTTGATGTACCCTATGACATTAAAAACATATTTTTTGTCATCTTTCATTTACAAACATTTTTATTTGCACCACGTCTTACTATTAGTTCATTCCACCCAAGCTTAATATAACTAATGTGTCATGGACTAATAAACTGCAGCTTATAGGAAATGTATCGCCATTTGCGTGGAGTTATAGTGGGAAAACATTTATGAAAAATAAATATTGGCCCACCCAACAAGGACTTGATGCCTGACATCCCCTTCATTGGTAAGCCCAACTAGACGAGACGACTTTTTCAACGTGCTCACTGATGTGGATAATTTTACTGCCATAAGTCACTTTACTGACACATAAATATAAAATGACTATCATTTTTAACAAATAAACAAACAAACTAATAAAAAATCTCGAAATACTTTTTGGTAATCTATATTGCCCAACCTCTTTGTCTGGTGGTCATAATTTCTGGGTACTAATCTAGAAGTCCCGGGTTTGATTCCCGATGTTACCATAGGTATTTTTTCTCGAAGGGATATTTGTTCCTATGATTGCTGTGGACTGGCTAACTAAACTTAAGTTAGGTTCAAGACTTCCACTGGCTCCACATATTCATCATAATTATCATCACATCATCTCATTGGAGTGAAGGAATCACCTCTACATGATGTCTCAACCTGAGAAGACGGTTATACAGGATGGCCTACGGAAAAGTAGCCCCCTCCTATATTCAGCAGGTGCCTCGCTCTAAATTGGAGGAGGTCAATCCCCTTCCACCCATATTGTGACATGAAGAATGAGCAAGTGAACTCCTTGTCTAAAGCTTTATTGACTCATTCTTCATGTCACAATATGGGTGGAAGGGGATTTACCTCCTCCAATTCAGAGTGAGGCACCTGCTGGATATAGGAGTTGGGCTACTTTTCCGTAGGCCACCCTGTATATCCGCCACTGCAAGTAGAAAACCAGAATGTCTAGCCAACAAACTCTGGTGACACACGCTAAATATTAAAAAAAAAACTTCATGTTGCATTCATATGAAGCACCACTACAAACAATTTTTCGTTCATTCCTCCGATATCACTATTACAACATTTTACGTTTGTGGCTGACGATTTCAGCACATCCATCACAGACTCTGCCTTAAAATATTGGTGAATGGTCCTGGACACGGGACAATTTCTGGATAGCTCAGTGGTTGGGGCTTTGAATTGACTAAGCCAAAGGTCCCGAGTTCGATTTCGGTGTTGAGGTATCATTTTTAAGTTTAAAGAATATAATATTTATATGCAGCTATAGCAGTAATTAACAAATATGATAGCTTAGTTAATTAATTTATCATTATACAATGGGTTTAAGCTACAGTTAAAATAAACTAACTAAATCAGCAGGAAGGATTCGATTGCTATCTTTTAGAAGCTAGTTACTAACGTTACTAAACATTTTAATATTTTCATACATCAAGTCATGTTATCTGAAGTTGTCACTCTAGATAGATATTATCAATACTTGTTAAATCACACAAATAATGATAATAATAATAATAATAAAAATATTAAAATGTTATCAATGTTGGCCGCAAAGAAATGTGTTTGAATTTTCTCTACTGTTCTTCCAACTAAAATCATGGTATACTTTCCGCAACACGACACTGATTGGCGGGTTGTCGATCGAATCAGGCAGTCTTAGGTCACAAGGTTGTTTGGTGTTGTCGGAAAATGTTCATATCACCTGAATTTTTGTCTAAGTCTAAATAATATATTGTTCAATAACTATTATAAATACTTTCAAACACGGTTTAAAATATTACTTACTCATTTTGAAGGTTTTTGCTAGTTTTCATGCATATCCTTGTGTCTTCGTTGTAGTTAAATGAAGAAAAATTCAACAATAAATTGTTTGGATTCTAAAATATATCCCTAAAATTAATTAAATTAAGGTGTAGATAAGCAAAGAGATTTATGTAAAAATTTAACTAGATTATATTTACAATTCTAAATATAAATTTTATTTATCAAGTATTCACATAAATTATTTGATTAGTTTTTATTAAGGATGCATATGGGGCAAGCCCTACAAAGTTATAAATATGTGTTAAATATTATTATTTAAATAACTGATGTGATGAATGATAACAAGGATTACATGATTATATATTATAGGCTTATTATTTGAATAAATTTAATTGCGCACCAGTGACATAGTATAAACTACTATTTTTTATGACTCCAGGCTTGAATACATAATTTTTAATTTACTGGACTTATTACTTATTTATTTAATAATAAAATTAATCCTGTGTGAACCTTTGAAATTTCGAATCTAAATTCAATTCTTGCTAAGATTCGGGTTCGATTAGAGCTTTCGAGTCTTATTATTAGATAGATTCGTGGTGGATTCGAAATTTCGAGTCTAAGTAAATTTCAGATTCGGATTCGATGGGTTTAGTTCGGAATTCGAATCTTTTCATATTTAAAATAATTTCAACTTTTTATGCTCTTATACAGAAAACCATTGTGTAAAAAAAAAGGTAGTTTATTTCGTTTATAATCTTTCATAAGTTAGTCATGAGGTTTAGTTTACTTGTTTACTTAGGATTAAGTTTAAAATAATTTCAAAGATTACTAAGGATATTTTATTTGATTTGAACTTGAAACATTTTCAAAATAAAATATTCGATTAGGAATTTTATTTTTAGTATAATATTTGATTCGGATTCGATTCGAAAAATATTCTGAGCATGATATTCGATTCGGAATTGATTCGAGCTGGTTTTCCAAGATTTGAATTTGACTTGAAATTGAAAATCATAGATTCGCACAGGCTTAAAAAGTATTTGTTAATTTTATTTGTTTTTAATAATTTTAGATAAATAGTAAAATCAAAGTGAACGGTTTTACATAATATTTAATTAATATAATAAACTCAGCAAGTGTAAGGTTTTGTATATTTTTCTATTACACTAATTGGTTTTAGTTATGAATGTAGTTCAATGCTTTGTACTAACATTTAGCTCCATAAATAATTGCATTCAAAGGTTTGGCCTTCCGTTGTAACTTAAATGTTTTTTTAAATATTTTTTTTAATTTGGAACATTTTTTTATATATGAATCTGCAGTATTTTTTTAAAAACAAAACAACTATTTTAAGTATATTTAATTGTTTTACGGAAATTTATGATTATCAAACATGAATAAATAAGTCAGATTTGTGTAACTTAGGACTCTCACTGAGCCATATTTGTGTACTAGAGGAATAAAATAAATAAACCAGAATTAAAGATATAAATATAAACTCTATTCCATGTGCACTATGGTCACTATTTCATAGCAAAATTTTAATTTCAAAGCTATAAAGTTTAAAAAAAATCTCACCCACGGAAAATCAAAATGCTTACTTGCATTAGCTTTTTAATACAACATTAAAGGTTTTTAAAAAGTTTGAATATAGAAAGATTTAAAAAAAAGAGTGTTAAAACACAAATTGATTCCCTTGTTGAATGTCAAAACCATCATTTGGGTCTAAATTATAAAAATCCATCAGGTTAAATGTATATTATCCATAGATTGTTTACTACGATAGCTAGTTGTTCGGTTTAGGGCCAGATTTGTTTCCCTTGTAAATAATGTGTACGTAGCCAACCAACATTTACAGGCACGTATCACAACCACTCATAGAGTTATGACTAATAATCATTCTACCGTTTTATCGGGTCTTTCTATCCAGCAGTGGCAAGTGTGGTTACTGTGGTCATAATGACAGTCTCCCCCCTACCCTACACCTGCTAGCGAGCGGCCAATTATTAAAGTTGGCCGTTTACAACATTGAAGATGTTTCAAACAGTCATTCCTGTGAGCTCAGATAATAGATACATGAGACGGGGAAGTGGTCCTACCTTAATAAATACAATCACTTTTAATGATTAATTCGGGGACGTACCAGAGTGTAAACTTGCCATTTCAACTCCCACCCGGAGGACACCGCAACAGTCAAATGACTTCATATATCTGCCTCTCTCTTTCTCACTCACTCGTTCTGATGAATAAACACATACTGAAACGCATAAAAAAAACGTGATCACATGGAAAAATAAATATCAATTAAAGGAGAATGTGCGTAGGTCAAATCAAATGTTCCATTAAATTTTCAAAAGGATCTCAATGAGGTTTGAGTGAAATAATTGTGTATAAAAGAAGGGTTCAAAATGGAAGGGATGATCATATGTTTCGTAACCTTCTACTCCCATCATAATTCACTCTCACTGTGTTGTATGTATGTGTGTATTTTTTTTTTTCGCCAATTCCCCTATCTCCATCTCCCTTATATTATCCCTATTCCCCCCTCTTATTTTTTTCGCTCGCTAACAGTAAGCTAGAATACGGCTCGAAACCTATCGGTTTTTAGCTGCATGGAATGGCCGCTTTTCGCTGGCACACAACGGTGGGAGGGTCAACGCATGCGCTCTAATCCTGAAAGACCACGTGACGTCACAGTCAGTCTCCCTCCGACGTCCCCTTCACCCTTACCACGGCGTCGTCTCCCCACCTCCCCACACTCCCACTTCACAACACACACCCCTCTCCCGTCCATCTCACTCTACTAGGAACCAGATATCACAGTGACGAAAACAAGGGTCGCGCAAACAGGTGCAAAAACAAGATAGGAGCAGCTCTCCGGGTTTTTTTGTTTTTTTCGGGGGGGTTTGTCGTCGTGTTTTTTGGGGAACAACATGTTGTGTTAACTCCAGTGCCGTGGAGCGGCGACAGAATGGCGGTGCGCTGCAGGTAGACCTCAAGACTGTTTGTTATTGTTTGTTGAGAACTTGTTGACGACATGTACTCCCCGGATAAGATGATGAACGGGAAGCCGAGTCTTCACCCGCCCATCAGCGCTCCCAGCTCGTGCTTCCCTGGCCGCTACTCTCCAACTTATCGCTCGCCGGACCCATGAGACGCTGCATGCCGAACCCTTCGGTAAGTAACCAACCCCTGGGAAGGATGTGTCCTTCTGACCAGTGATGACCTGATAGTATTAGATCGAGGCCTTGGAGCGGCGTGTTATTAGTGGATTGCGATGGATCTCGATAGTAGTCTTCTAGTGGTGTCTAGATTGTATTATAGCTACTGCAACCTCTGTGACATATTATAGTAGTGTTCCCGTCAAACTACGTGCCCCAACTAGTGAAGAACATCACCGACTTGCCCATTGTGAACGTTATTCAACTTAAGATGAATGACTCCTCGTTTAACTTATTTAAGTGTCACTACCATGATCAATAGTCAGTGGAAAATAGTATTAGTGTTTTAGATACTATTAACGAACACACTTGTTGCGTTTCCTACATTAAAAGCTACTAAATAACCGGATCTTAATAGTTATGTATCTTAGGGTAATGTCTTAAAAGTATGCAATCTTTCTAAAATCTAACGTTCCGTTAAAAATGAATTCTTTGAGAAAATCAATTCTGATTATGCGAACAGTTTAATACATGGCTTTAAATAAACATACTCTACTACCTTACACTGTCAAAATATGAAGAAAACTAATTTTATTTATATAGGCATAGCCTATTAACACAAATATAAGTCTAGCTATCATCTTATTCCTTCAATTTTCTGTGACATAAAGCTTTGTAAGAGTTGTTTATTTTTTTCCAAGCTATTTACTAGTCATGTAAATAGTAAAAATAAATAATATTAATACATACATTCATTTAGGCACATGAAAAATACAATAAATCTCTGTGTTACTCGATGATTTGGGGGCGTGTTATTATCTGGAAAACCTATTTTCATCTATTATATCATCACATACAATGAACTAAACACGTGGTATTCACACTATATGTTTCACACTTATTAATTAACCAAACAAAGGCTTTATATTAATATCTGCCAAGTTCACTACATTATTATTTAAACGCTAAAATACATCACATGTCCCTAATATTTGTTAGTGCTCCTTAGGTCAGACAAATTACATTTGTTTGGAAAAAAAGTAATCGATATATATTTATGATTAAATACCCTTACTTTTAAATTCTCATAGTCAGTAAACTTATAAGTGATATATTTGTAAATATGTAATATGGATCAAGAAAAATAGTTTAATTTATATTTAGTATTAGGATACATTAATTTCACTTTGTAAAGAGAGGGTCTATGTAGATATGTGTTTTACCAGTAGCACGGGGATATTTTCAGCATAATATTTAATTTAGTATCCTAAATACAATGGTTTTGAAATAAGCCTACTGAACCGTTGACGTCTTTAACCCTGCCTTTGTCAGTAAGCTATAAATAGTTCTTATCTTGACTTTCCTGATTGCATTATTAAACCAACATATTCAGGGGTTCTAGCTCTCTTTGAATTACTGGCCCGAAATTTACTTCAGGAGACATAATACATAGAATAGAAAATTATAAGCATTGATGCGGTATTATTTTGATTAAGAAAATTGCGCTAAGCATTTACAAAACGTTTTCGAATTAAATTCAAACCTTTTGGGCGAAAAACATTATTATACATTAACAAAAGCTTTCATTTATAGATTGAAGATACTATTTGTTTTTGTTTGTTTGTTTATCTCTACAACCTAGTACCTGATATAAAACATGTGAACTTTTAAAAATCATTACTGAATAAACAATATTAAATATAATCACAGATTACTCAACCCTTTAACAGTTATTTTCCTTGTTTGTAATAATACACTTATTCAAACTGTTATGAAATAAAGCTGTGTTCAAATATTTGGATTAATAATAACTACATATAATGTGTTGTGACACATATTACTTTACTGCACATTAGCTCTTTAACCGATAGCTATTTATGAACAAATAGTTTAAAATACATTTCTCGTATTAAGTATTTACTTGCTATAAATACAATTAATTTAAAAATATTTGAATATGTATTATAATAATATATTATTTTCATCTTTATTCTTATCAAAACGTGATATATAATTATTTCCGATGAGCTTAATTTAAGACAGTAAAATATCCTAGTTAAAATATTATAAAAATTGTTTTATAATTTTAGTAGGTAATAAACCAATAATTTTACCATTGTATATAAAAAAATATACTAATACATTGCATTCTTTCTGGTTAGCAGTAAATGCAATTGAAATGTAATCACTTTATATTTTTACCATTTAGATTAATTAATTATGATTATACAAGAGTCCTAAATAGAAAAAAACATGAATTTCTTCATTTTCAATTGATATTCTTTACTAGCTAAGAATAAAAATGTCCCTTATTAAGAGATACGAGATAGTTTTCTGATAATTTTTAGATTTTTAGAAATCAAATTAATATCAGTTTGAATTCTTATTTGATATTTGCAATAATTTAAAATATAAATAAGCCTTCGTTCAAAATCTCTATTAACTATTATTTTATACTTCGAGCATCGTAAATATATAAATATTGATACTGTTTAAGGGTTTTAATAATATTAAACATTTATTTATATTTAAACAACTATTCTTTCAAATGTAAGAGGTTGTTTGCGTGTTTCTGAAAACCTATGTGAAAATGGGCTTCGAGTCTTATTGGCATTTAAGGTGTAATGGAATGGAGTAGGACTTGAGAAAAAGTGAGTGTTTTTGCAATTCTTATGAACAAAACTTTTTTGCCAAAATAAATAAAATATTTCTCCAGTATAAACATAGAATTTAATTTTATTCACATGGTGACCTCAAAGTTTCTTGAATATTTGTCAAGGATGTTCTGGAATTTAATGACAATTTTTCTCTTCATTTAAAAAGTTTGCCACCATGCTCATGACACATATTCAGGAATTTTTTATATCATCATATGGATAAAATTAAACTCTATGTTTGTACTGGTGCAATATTTATTTATTTTGATCAAGAAAATAAATATTTCTCCATAAAAATTGCAAACACAGTGAACTATTCTGGCGTTCCTCTCATTCCACCTTAATTATAGATACAAATACATATATAACTCATATTTGTTTTAGATTTGCTTAGGTCAAGGGAGACAGGAAATAATTACATAACGTGTGACACAAAAGTTGTTAATTTTGATTTTGAACATAGTATAGTACATGTGTATAACCTTCTTGATAAACTAGATTGTTTGAGAATTTAAAATCCGTAATTATTGAAAGAGATTTATAAAACTAGGCTAAACATCCTCTAACAAACATAATTTTTGAACTCGTAAAATTACAACTATATACTTTTGTTATAAATAAATTAACATTCGAGCTATCTCTATATCTTACAGTTGATATTTTTAAGAATTTAAACACTCTCTTTTTGAAAGGTAGAGAGCACTTTTGGTGTGAACTATTTAGTAATAATCGGTATTTAGTGTGTTGGTAATATTAATGATATGATATTAATGGAATTATTACGATTGTAGACCTAATTAAACCGACATTTAAAATAATTACAAATAGTATATTAGGGTTGATTGGCTCAATAATTCATTACTTAAGTGACATTTTATGTGAAACACTTAACAAGGTAAATTATTAAATGAAAGATGTTAACTTTTAGGAATGATAGTTACTACAAAGGCTAAAAGTACGATTTAATTTTAATAATGAAATAATACATAGCTTTTGTGAGATGCTATTCTATTTGAAATTTTAAAATTATACAATACATAATTGTATAATTATATCAATTTAGGGCCTTAATAGAATTAATATTAATGTATAAATAATTACAAGATTTTCCACTTAGATCAGTGACTTTGGACTTAAAAAATACTCTGATTATGACAAGAGCTTGTAACATGTTAATGTATCCTATTTGTCAGACCTAGAAACCAAAGCATTCGTTATCAAATCTTGTGAAAACTTTATTGCGATGGCATCAATCATTGTGATAGACACACACAAAACTAATAAATTCATTATTTTAGTTGGGTTTGAGGGTAACTCGATTAAAGGTAAGTTTTTTTGGTAATAAACAACATTTTTAGCTAAAATAAATAAAATTGTTTCAGTAGATAGGTCTACTTTAATTGTCTACAAATAATATATTATTAGTTCTTCAATCTTTGTCATGAGCATCATTAAATTCGACAAGGGTCTTAAAACTTTATTTTCTTATATAATCACATGTTTATAAGATGACGACTTCCGCACGTCCATCATAGACTCTGCCTTAAAATATGAGTGAAGAATGACCATGGTCACGGGACGAATCCTGGATAGCTCAGTGGTAATAACAGTGGCGTACTAAGCCAAAGGTCCCGGGTTCGATTCCCGTGTCCAGGTGTCATTTTTCAATTTTCAGAATATGGTTTATTTTAAATGTTTTTTGTTCAACTGCACAGATATAATTAAAACCAAAAGTATCTATTGTAGCAAAAAAATATATATATATATATTGGCCAAACAAAGAATTTTTGTTAAAAAAAAATCTACTAATATACTGATACTAATTCTCATTCCCTTCCATTTTACCTTAATGACTTTAATTCCAGATAATTAGATTATTTACTTGATACAATCATTCTATCAATTAAATCATAAATTAGTTATCACTATACTTTAATTACATTAAACTGATCGCATTTAAATATATGTTCTTTATTTATTGCAAATATTACTATATTTAAATCAACTTACATTTTTAATGGAGTACAACATGCTCAAGTGGTTTAATATTTTTAGATGAATTCATCCTCCTACTTGTAGATTACAATCAATTGTGATAACGTATGATGAGTTGTTTCTTATGCTTTATGTTTAATGTCTCATCTAAGATCATTTGCGCCCATTGTCGTAGATATTGAGGTTATGTTTGACGTATTGCATTCTAAAAATTGACAAAGTCTTGTATATATATTTTTTTTCATCCATCCTTCTTAATTTCTAGTGTTCTAAATAACTTCCTCCTATATTTTACTGTATATTGTCCATTTTTTTTAAAAACTAGTACTTCTTTCGAAAACGGGTTGCTACTAGTGGGCTGTGAGACGGTTATGGATGGTACGCTTAAGACTATTAAAAAGTATTATTATACTATCTTCAGTTTAGACATATTAAGTGTGCCTGAGTTATAACCCATGAACTGGTGGTAATGGGGTCTAATATGCCAGATCTGTGATAAACTGAATTACCAGTGACTTAGGGGCTGAGGTAAGAAATGAATGTGTGTGCAAAGAGTGTTTACCAATTCCCTCTCCATGCTAATGAGAGTGCACTTAATCTAAACCACTCTCTTCACCCCTAACTCTTAGTACAAGCCATCGTTAAACTTGATGTTAAAAATAATAATATAATACATAAATAAAGCAGTTCATCTTAATCTCTAATCAAACCTAGAGCTCTGGCAAGAACTCTAACCCTTTATATACTCTTCTGAGGACTGTCCTCATTGTATGAGATGTACAACCATAAATTTTAAGGGTGGTTTAAATTTAAATAGTGATTTGATTTATTTGTATATATAAAATGCTTGGCACAGTATGTTGGCAGGATAAACAGAGCCAGTTAGGCCGAGTGTCAACGGAAACACATTTCCTATGTAAGGTATGTAGAGCAGAGCACATGTACGATTGGTCAAATATTAACCATCTACAGGTACCGTTTTAACAAGCTCTGATGTGCTTCGGTGGCCACATGTTCTAAGGCATCTCTATAGGTCTAGACGAGAGATTGCTGATGACACGGAGATTGAGGTTGAAATCCCGGTTGGACGTGCTGAGGGTGGTTTTCCCTAAAATTGTTTTTCACTCACCCCCCAAGTAAATGGGGGTTGATCTCCTCCAAATTCAACCTTCCTCATCCTTAGCTCATTGGAGTAAGTAGTATATAGGCGTAAAACCTGAAAAGGTATTGAAACGTGGTGCTAATAACGTTTGATATAATTTATTTATTGCAATCAATCTTAGCGTAGGCCTATATTTAGGCTTCCTATGAATATAAACATCTAGACTATACATGTTATCCTTTGGGTGCAGGCATTGTTAGTGATTAGATCAGGAGGGACACGTCCCCTCAAATGATCTGCTCAAAAGGGACACACTTATCATCTTGAAATAATCAGTGAACTGTTTTATTCAGAAAAGTGAAAATCCACATTTAGAGAAAGATTTAGGTAACTTGTTTATATTAATTTTAGAATTAATATCGTTTACTTAGTTGGTCCATTATTTTATACTTTTATTTAGGAAAATGGTTGAAAATAGGTTTTTTTTTGTTTCTCCCACTACCTCGCACGCAATCTTGGCTACTTCCATGGTGAGTAATAGTTGAGAAGATATATTTCTCTCCCTCAAAAAACGTAATGTAAAGCCGTGTGATTCCCTTATAAATGTTGGCGATTCCTTATAAGTGTACCACACCAAAAGTAACATTCCAATACATGTAAAATTATTGTCTAAAATTCGCCAAATATTAATTTTTTGGCTACTCTTGGAAACCAGCGTTGTCATTCTCTCGTTTTAATGTGGTCAATCTCCCCGCAAATATAAGATATGTTTTGCAACGCTGGTTAGTCGAGGTTGCCAGTAGCTCCATCCTACCCCAGGACATAGCCTTCAGACCTAACTATTATTATTTAGCACCGCGTCTTACTACCCATTCGGGTTATACGCACTTACGCTAATGTGTAATGGTAGGGTGATTGTGAGATGAAATGAAGGACCTACAGTTTAACGTGGAATCCGAACCACGGTGGAGGCCTGGCATTCCCCACATTCACAAGATGCCTTGTCAGAGGTGAAGGAAGGGTTTGGTAATCAGATAAATCTGTGCCGGGACCGAGGATTGAACCCCGGCCGCCAGCACAGAAGTCTGACACCTTACCCCTAGACCACCAGGTCACCCTCAGACCTAACTGAAAGCGAGGATATTTGGCAACAGTTAGCCGAGAGAAAACGAAGATAAAGCTTTTCTCCTTCAGACCTGCAGTTCTCTCAGCAACGATATTGGGTGTAGTAGAGTCAAAATCTATATGTGATACCCGATAGGTATAATAAAGGAAAATTACAAATTTTAATTCTATATAATGTATTCTACATTTATTTATTATTAAAACGAAAATATTCTTAATAAAACAAAAGCCATGTAATTGGTATAGTCCGTTTAAGCATCGATACATTATAGTCAATTTTTTAGGATACAACTAAGGGGTAATCCATAAACCACTAAACGCTGTTGGTAAGAGGTAGTAGTCTCTAATATCTAAATAGTGTTACATGGAAGAAGGTTCGGCAAATCACAGTGTTACGTAACAAAGATATACTTAAATGAGGGTGTGGGAGGAGGTCAATATAAATTTATATTTGGTATTACATGAGGAGAGGAAAAGGAGTAAATAAAGGCAGGACAAAAATTGTTATTTTATTTCTGCACGACCCCTATATTGAATTATTATTATTATTATTATTATTATTATTATTACTATTTTACAATTGTATATCAATAGTGAACAGACCTTATAACTGGGATGGCTTTAGATTATTTTACTTGACTTATGAACATATAAAAGTAGTTTTAGGAACTAATTTAACTGTAAGATACGGCCCTTCCTACCAGACTCTTACTATATTTATTTCTATACTTGAGTTACTCAAGAAGAATCAACGCTTAAACACACTTAAAAGTTATCCACCAATGTTCGTGGTATAATAAATATATAAGATATCTATAGTGTGGTAAGAGCAGGGTGAATCTAGCTTAATTTCACTCAAGAGTCTAGTAGTACTTAGATGGATGTGTTTATACCATTAATGTACACATTTGCTGAAAATTACTTGGTATGCGTTTGCTCAAATTAATTATACTGAGAGGTGTCAAATGAGTATGATGTGGTTGGGATCACAGATTTCGTGTGCTGAAATTTACATCAAGACTAGGTGCCAACGTCTAGAGCTACATATTATCTCTACTATTAGGTGTTAGTTTAAAAATATGTTTTTCCATGTAAACCACTAGATAGATTATTAAAGTGCTAAACTAATTTACATTCATAACTATCTCAATTTATGTTTAAAGGTGCGTTTAAATAGAAGACCTTCATTTGTACGTACAGTACTGTACTGTAGGCTACATTTAATTTGATTGAAAATTAATTTAGGTAAGATTTAAATAAAGTTACAAAACACATTATTGTGTATATATTTTTTAATGCGATATAAATACGTAAACTCCGTGTTCAAAACAATTATTATGTACTGTACATATTAGAGGGTTAAAATAATTTATTGTAAAACTTGAATTTTAGTATTCTCTTTAAATTTTTTTTTTTTCCTTTTAATAAATAGTCTTAATTTAGATACTTCTGTATAGTAGATTTTCTTTGTTTTCATTTAAATTATGTTCTAGTTTAAGAAATATTCAAAACTACACGCATACGCTGAGACAACCCTTTAAATTGGGGATGCAGGAAAATCGAAAAGAGGACAGTGTTTTTGCAGTTTGTATATCAAAACTTTTTTGGCCAAAATACATCAACTATTGCCTGAATACAAACATTTGAGTTTAATTCCTCGGTCCCGGCACAGATTTATCTGATTATCAAACCCTGCCTTCACCTCTGACAAGACATATTGTGAATGTGGGGAATGCCAGACCTCCACCGTGGTTCGGATTCCACGTTGAACTGTAGGTCCTCAATTTCATCTCACAATCACCCTACCATTACACATTAGCGTAAGTGCGTACAACCCGAACGGGGAGTAAGACGTGGTGCTAATAATAATAATAATAATTTAATTTTTATTTACATTGTTATATAAATAGTTATAGAATATTTGTTATGAGCATAGTGGCATTAGATGATAAATTATTAAATTAAGAGATAAAGTTGTCATTCAATTCCAGGACACCGTTGACATATATTCATCAACTGTTGATATCACCATGTGAAGAAAATTAAACTATATATTTCTACTGAAGCAATATTTGATTTATTTTGAAAGTTTTGATATAATAACTTCAAAAATACTGCCCTTTCCTCACGTTCCTTACATATCAAACTTAAGGCAGTGTGAAATTGAACGCGAGCTTAGTATCATTTTTTATTCTTAGTAGTACCAACAGTTATTTTTTTTAAATATATGGACCATGGTGACATTTGAACAAAAACTTCTTAAGTGAAAATGAGAAGTCATTTCCAAATTACTCAGCTCCCAGGACAAATATTAAAAAATTGGTTGATATTAATATAAGTAGAAAATTAAACTTAACTCCCGATTACTGGAAGATCTGCGTTCGAATCTGGTTCGGTGCACTTAGAGTGTTTTTTCCATAGTGGTTTTTCATTTTCTCTCCAAGTAAATGTGACTAAACTTCCTCTAAAATTCAACATTCTTCATTACTAGCACCTTAGAGTAATTATTAAGTATGCGTATAGCCAGCACGGGTAGTAAGACGTGGTGCTAATAAATAAAACAGTACAACCTATATTATCGGGCCCTCGTAATAAGTGTTAACATAATCTACAGTATGATATTAATAGGAATTTTTTTTTTTTTCAAACGGGAGACTCATACTGTCACAATCGCAAGGGGAAAATATTACAATAATGGTATTTACATTCTCGGTCTGTTTAGTTAACAAAATTAAAAGAAATTATAAAGTAGTGCATAAATAAGTATTATTGAAATCTATTAATACATTTATAACTTTTTTTTATCACTGCTTCTTACTACTCGCTTGGATTGTACGCTTATGTACTAATTATGCCAATGCGATAAGGATGAGGAAGGTTATATTTATAGGAAGTGTAGAGAAATTTGCGTAGAAAGAGAGAGTAAAACCATCCACCTCATTACACCTTTTCTATTTCAGGTTGATTATAGTGTTATCCTTCAATCTGCGTCAAGGTCTTCCCAATGGTCTCTTCCCATTTGGTTTGCCAGTAAATACCCTGAACAAGGTTCCAAAATCTACCATTTGGTCTGCATGCCCTTCCCAGCGTGATATGCAAGATTTGACTACCCTAACAATGTCTTGTGATTAGTACAGAATATGTGGCTTATCATTATGTAACCTCCTCCACTCCCCAGTAATCTCATACCTTTTTAGAACAAATAACTTCCTAAGCAACCTGTTTTCGAACATCCTAAGTTAGTTTTCGTCATGTCATACACAAAGAGAACAACCGGTATAATTATTGTTTAGTTTTCTATACAATTAGTGCTATTTTTTTAAGGTATTGATACTTTATATTAAAAGTTACACTTTAAGATCACATGATTTTACTTATTATATAAAAATTGATTTAGTGACTTTATTAACTGTTGAAATGTTTCTTCCTCTAAGAATCTTATAACGTGTGAATAAGAAATGCCATAAACAAACTTACTCATGATTGAGGTATTGTTGATATTTAAAATTAGGTTACTAACAAGCATTTTAGAACTATAGTAAATATTTTTTTTTTACTTAATATATATTTTTAATGTAAACAACAACTTAACTGTATTAAAAAATAAAATAATCGTGAAAGCTAATTCACTTTTTTTTTATCATCTATTGATTTAATTCATATAAGCATTTACTGTTAATTTTTTTGTTAGTTCATTTTCTTTGCTCTATATTTTATGTAGTGCCATGAATATTTTTTAAATGCATGTGAACAATTTGAAAGTAAGCTTAATTAATTATTTGGTAAATCGTAGTTTTTCATTAAATAATCCTAGTTTGTAAAACTTTTTTCTCTCTTTATGTATATATATGTATATATGTTATTATTATATTTATATATATTAATATAATATAAATAACAGTATTATGGGCATGTTAATTTATTTTTTATATGGGTATTTAATTTAGTGTTTAACTAAACATCTGGCTGGATCTACTTTAATGGATGTGAAATCTCGTAAAAATGCTACAAATATCTCATTGCCAGTAATTGAGGTATAATTCAGTTACTAGCCTAATTCACTTGTTGCAAATCAATTAGTTTGGAACAAAACAGTAATCGTAATAATTGAATTCGTTACTGTTCAATGTCATTAACTTCCAAACACAAAGAGACGAATAATATTGGTAAGGTTTCTCTGCTATATCGGCTTCAAATCAAATGTACTGATACGTTTATTTGTGATATATTCACCTTCATTGAAAAATCATTTGGGTGAAAAGGTTTGACGAGAAAAAATACCAGTGTTCATTCAAACTGATTTATTGTAATGCGTTGAACAGATTTTTAGCCTTGAAGTTTTGTTTAGAAAAATCAGCATAGGGAAAAATAAAAAAATTAAGGAAGCACTTTATAAAATATTTATTTAACTTGTAGATATTTTTTTTTTAATTAACAATTGAAACACGTCCAATCTAACATAATATCTTTACCCGCAATGATAGGAGAGAGAGGACAAGTTTGCCGGTAGTGTGAAGGTTGGGAATCGAAACGTGGCTGGGTGAACTAAAATGTTTATTTCTAAATGGTTTTCCCTCCCTCTCTCTTTCTCTTTCTTTAATAAAATGACGGTACATTGCCTCTAAATTTTACCCTAATAATACCTAGATAAATATTATAAATAGCTACTTAGAGTCTCCTAATGGCTGTTAAGAAGAGGTGCACATAACGTAATAGATTGCCAAGTTATTCGTGCCGAGAACTTGGAACTTAATTTTGAGGAACACAACTCATATATCACAGCACATAGTGTACGCTATCACTCACAATATCGTTGTAATTGTTCAAAATTCCTGACCCTTAACGTGAAAGGACAAGATTAAATTGGAAACCGGGACACTATGAAGGGTTTATTCCAGAGTTACTACACATTTCTAAGGACACAAGTTCACCATATGCTTCCTTAAATTAACCCTGCCTACCATGTATTATTTGATGAATGTGTTATAAATAGCATGAAAGAACAAGTTAAAGTATTACACCTATGATAAATGATTAAACTGCTTTTTGCCACAATTTGCTGGAACTGGTTAGTTCAAGTACTACCTCCATGAGTGATTATCCTGCTCTTTGCCACAAAGTTATTGGAACTGGTTAGTTCAAGTACTACCTCCATGAGTGATTATCCTGCTCTTTGCCACAAAGTTATTGGAACTGGTTAGTTCAAGTACTACGTCCATGAGTGATTATCCTGCTCTTTGCCACAAAGTTATTGGAACTGGTTAGTTCAAGAACTACGTCCATGAGTGATTATCCTGCTCTTTGCCACAAAGTTATTGGAACTGGTTAGTTCAAGTACTACGTCCATGAGTGATTATCCTGCTCTTTGCCACAAAGTTATTGGAACTGGTTAGTTCAAGTACTACGTCCATGAGTGATTATCCTGCTTTTTGCCACAAAGTTATAGGAACAGGTTAGTTCAAGTACTACCTCCATGATTGATTATCCTCCTCCCTGCCACAAAGTTATTGGAAAGTACTACCTCCATGAGTGATTATCCTCCTCCCTGCCACAAAGTTATTGGAACTGGTTAGTTTCAAGTACTACCTCCATGAGTGATTATCCTGCTCTTTGCCACAAAGTTATTGAAACTGGTTAGTTCAAGTACTACCTCCATGATTGGTTATCCTCCTCCCTGCCACAAAGTTATTGGAACTGGTTAGTTCAAGTACTACCTCCATGATTGATTATCCTGCTCCTTGCCACAATTTACTGGAACTTGTTAGTTCAAGTACTACCTCTATGAGTGATTATTCTGCTCCCTGCCACAAAGTTATGGAACTGTTTAGTTCAAGTACTACCTCCATGAGTGATTATCCTGCTCCTTGCCACAATTTACTGGAACTGGTTAGTTCAAGTACTACCTCCATGATTTATTATCCTCCTCCCTGCCACAAAGTTATTGGAACTGGTTAGTTCAAGTACTACGTCCATGAGTGATCATCCTGCTCTTTGCCACAAAGTTATTGGAACTGGTTAGTTCAAGTACTACATCCATGAGTGATTATCCTGCTCTTTGCCACAAAGTTATTGGAACTGGTTAGTTCAAGTACTACGTCCATGAGTGATTATCCTGCTCTTTGCCACAAAGTTATTGGAACTGGTTAGTTCAAGTACTACGTCCATGAGTGATTATCCTGCTCTTTGCCACAAAGTTATTGGAACTGGTTAGTTCAAGTACTACGTCCATGAGTGATTATCCTGCTCTTTGCCACAAAGTTATTGGAACTGGTTAGTACAAGTACTACGTCCATGAGTGATTATCATGCTCTTTGCCACAAAGTTATTGGAACTGGTTAGTTCAAGTACTACGTCCATGAGTGATTATCCTGCTTTTTGCCACAAAGTTATTGGAACAGGTTAGTTCAAGTACTACCTCTATGATTGATTATCCTGCTCCTTGCCACAATTTGCTGGAACTGGTTAGTTCAAGTACTACCTCCATGATTGATTATCCTCCTCCCTGCCACAAAGTTATTGGAAAGTACTACCTCCATGAGTGATTATCCTCCTCCCTGCCACAAAGTTATTGGAACTGGTTAGTTCAAGTACTACCTCCATGAGTGATTATCCTGCTCTTTGCCACAAAGTTATTAAACTGGTTAGTTCAAGTACTACCTCCATGATTGGTTATCCTCCTCCCTGCCACAAAGTTATTGGAACTGGTTAGTTCAAGTACTACCTCCATGATTGATTATCCTGCTCCTTGCCACATTTTACTGGAACTGGTTAGTTCAAGTACTACCTCCATGATTGATTATCCTGCTCCTTGCCACAATTTACTGGAACTGGTTAGTTCAAGTACTACCTCTATGAGTGATTATCCTGCTCCCTGCCACAAAGTTATTGGAACTGTTTAGTTCAAGTACTACCTTCATGATTTATTATCCTGCTCCCTGCCACAAAGTTATTGGAACTGGTTAGTTCAAGTACTACCTCCATGAGTGATTATCCTGCTCCTTGCCACAATTTACTGGAACTGGTTAGTTCAAGTACTACCTCCATAAGTGATTATCCTGCTCCTTGCCACAAAGTTATTGGAACAGGTTAGTTCAAGTACTACCTCCATGATTGATTATCCTGCTCCTTGCCACAATTTGCTGGAACTGGTTAGTTCAAGTACTACCTCCATAATTGATTATCCTCCTCCCTGCCACAAAGTTATTGGAACTGGTTAGTTCAAGTACTACCTCCATGAGTGATTATCCTGCTCCTTGCCAAAATTTACTGGAACTGGTTAGTTCAAGTACTACCTCCATAAGTGATTATCCTGCTCCTTGCCACAAAGTTATTGGAACAGGTTAGTTCAAGTACTACCTCCATGATTGATTATCCTGCTCCTTGCCACAATTTGCTGGAACTGGTTAGTTCAAGTACTACCTCCATGATTGATTATCCTCCTCCCTGCCACAAAGTTATTGGAACTGGTTAGTTCAAGTACTACCTCCATGATTGATTATCCTGCTCCCTGCCACAAAGTTATTGGAACTGGTTTGTTCAAGTACTACCTCCATGATTGATTATCCTCCTCCCTGCCACAAAGTTATTGGAACTGGTTAGTTCAAGTACTACCTCCATGAGTGATTATCCTGCTCCCTGCCACAAGATCCCTAGGACTCTCCAACATACTTTTTTTTAACACTATAATCTTACTAACCGTTCGGGTTATACGTATACGTACTAGTTAATCTGGTGTGTTAGGATTGAGTAAGGTTGAGTTTAGAGTAAGTGTACCTGCATTTGCGTAGAAAGAGAGTGTAAGACAATTTAGGGGAAAAAATCCTAGTACACCCATCTGGGACTCGAACCCCATTCTCCCCGTCATATGCAGGCCAATCTATTGTGAGAGTGACAGCTTAGATCAAGCGGCCACCGTGGCGGGTTCCCATTATATTATTTATTATTATTATTATTATTATTATTATTATTATTATTATTATTAGCACCGCGTCTTACTACCCGTTCGGGCTATACGCACTTACGCTAATGTGTAATGTTAGGGTGATTGTGAGATGAAATGAAGGACCTACAGTTTAACGTGGAATCCAAACCACGGTGGAGGCCTGGCATTCCTCACATTCACCAGATGTGTTCCCATTATAAGTGCTACCTCTCTTCTAAACATGTGTCTGGTCACTAGGACTGGTCAAAATAAGTGTTACCTCTCTTTTCAACTTGCACTTGGTTAGCTGACTGGTCATTACAAGTGATACTCTGATATTACTTAAATAAAGGAGCTTACATTATGTTGTCCCTCAACAACTCTTCAATGTGGTCCATGGTCTGTGTAGCTGTTGGGATCGATTTCTCTGAAAGTTCCGTGAATTCCCCTTCTTCATCTGAAGATGCACTGTCATTTATATTATTCATAACATCTGCCAAAAATGTCTGCATCTGTAAGCTCTCCGCAAACTTCTAAGTTCTCGTCCAAGTTCACAAAATCGTCATTCGGAAAACAAAACACAAAACTTTAGTGCCCCTGAACGCGGTGAGCCTAATATCCGCGCAGCAACAGTCGAGTTTTAAACGTTTTTCCTACGCAAGATTTCAGGCTTTTTTTGTTGTAATTTTCAAGGCAATTTTACTTCGAATTAAACAAAATAAGTTAGAATTACATGTGAATTTTTAACATTGTTTTAATATAAGTTTAGAGGGAACAGGGTAAAAGTTTGAATTAGACATGTATTTGAATATATACGTTCGAATTAACTAAGTTTTACTGTACCTTCATTTTAGGGGCTAGGAGATATAATTTAAGGGGGATGTCTCATAAGATAAAAATCCGCTTTCGCTGATATTTTTTAAAACAAAATTATGTAATGGAAGCATAATTACACTATAACAACCTATCATAGCATATAAATTTGAAAAAAGCGTATAATCAGAATGGGCTGTAAGACGTGGTTCTAAAAATTTTATAAAAATCAAGACTTTAAAATAAATATTATGTTGCACACAGGTTTACTAAACAGCTATTAATTTTAAATAAAAATTAATTTACTTGTTTAAACAAACTAATATTACGTCAAAGCCTCTTCTTTGTTCCTTAACATTCTTAAAACTATGTCATTTCTTTTAGTAACATTATTGATCAATTCTAACAGAAAGTATACTAGTCATGTGATATTATGAATCTACGAACTCGGGGGAAGTTTATGGTGCTAGAATAATCAATCATATATTTATAAACGCCAAAAACCAGGAGGGTTGATAACGTAACTGGGTGGAGCTGTACTGTACGTCATTTTGAGAACAATACTAGGTGGAGCTGTTCTGTACGTCAGTTTGAGAACAATACTAGGTGTAGCTGAACTGTACGTCAGTTTGAGAACAATACTAGGTGGAGCTGTTCTGTACGTCAGTTTGAGAACAATACTAGGTGTAGCTGTTCTGTACGTCAGTTTGAGAACAATACTAGGTGGAGCTGTTCTGTACGTCAGTTTGAGAACAATACTTGGTGTAGCTGTACTGTACGTCAGTTTGAGAACAATACTAGGTGTAGCTGTTCTGTACGTCAGTTTGAGAACAATACTAGATAGAGATGTACTGTACGTCAGTTTGAGAACAATACTAGGTGGAGCTGTACTGCACGTCAGTTTGAGAACAATACTAAGTGGAGCTGTTATGTACGTCAGTTTGAGAACAATACTAGATAGAGCTGTACTGTACGTCAGTTTGAGAACAATACTAGGTGGAGCTGTTCTGTACGTCAGTTTGAGAACAATACTAGGTGTAGCTGTACTGTACGTCAGTTTGAGAACAATACTAGGTGTAGCTGTTCTGTACGTCAGTTTGAGAACAATACTAGATAGAGATGTACTGTACGTCAGTTTGAGAACAATACTAGGTGGAGCTGTACTGCACGTCAGTTTGAGAACAATACTAGGTGGAGCTGTACTGTACGTCAGTTTGAGAACAATACTAGGTGTAGCTGTACTGCACCTCAGTTTGAGAACAATACTAGATAGAGCTGTACTGTACGTCAGTTTGAGAACAATACTAGGTGGAGCTGTACTGTACGTCAGTTTGAGAACAAAGTGGAGAGGAGGAAATTGAAAATAGCAATGCATTTAGTGTTGTGACCCCTTACTATATTACATATTTATATTAAAATATCCATTATTTGCTCTAATACCAGTTTTTTTTCATAACCCTGACATTTAGCTCCTAGTGATCAATTAGTTTATCTGTATTTTTGGATTCTTTGGACTAGAAAAATTCAACATTTAAAATATGTTTACAAGGCTATGTAAAATAATCTTGTTTTTATTCATGTTAACTCGTGTGCTGTTAAAAGTGTTGTCAATATTTAGCCAAAGTGCAGCATTTGATTGGCAATATATTAGCTACTTAAGCAGTCCCTCTTAATTGCTAGAAATTGTGGATAGTTTTCTACATTCCAATTTTCATTGTACTAATCTTATCTGAAATCTAGAAAAATTACTATATTTTCTTTCGCGTACTTATACGGCAATTATTGTGATTTGCAACCGTCACTCACGATAAAATATACTATCAATAATATCACTAATATCACTAATATCATATCACTAATAATATTATGAAATGTCATTAATGTTGGCCTAGAAAAAAATGTTTGTATTTTATTAAAGTTTCTTCCTACCAAAATACTACTGTACATATATATTATTTTTGGGTTTCTCCCTCCCCTTTCCACGCCGTTGCGGGTACACAATCTGGCTCATCACTCCATAGTGCGCGCATCAGTGAGTCCTCGGTTTAAATATCACGCTCATCGATCCTTGTCTACCTACGATGGAGGAAAAGGGTTCGGGCTACAAACAGATGCACTGAGAATGTCTTTTCCTTGAGGCGATTGGCCCTTTTCGTTTGGCGTGGAAATGCAGAGTCATGGGGACAAACGGTTATCTTCAAGAACTTTTATTGTTTTGCAATTTTATTTTCGGTAACGGTTTGTTCAAGAATAGAAGCATGTTGATTAAGTTATACTTTTTATATATTCACCACCTCTATAAATTTAACAGTGATAAAATATTTATAAAATTGACATTTTTCAATGGAAAACTGCTGGCTTCATAACAAAAAATAAGAAAATGTAACAATTAGCTAATAAACATCGATACATTATTTTATAAGGGATGTTGAAAATATTAACATGAAAATTTCACCAGTTCTCGAGAAAAGGGATATTTCCAAACGTATGATTTTTCCGCAAGACCTGTCCGATAGCTAGCAGCACCATCTACTGTTTCTGTGATCTATCTGTTCTTGTTGGCGCGGAAGGATACTTTGGTCGGTGAAGCCAAGCCTTTCACCCTCCCACCCACCATCCTACAAAATAGGTTTTAGACTTGCACTCGACAGGGCCAAGGGCCTTAATGATGTCACTTTTAACTTCCATGAAAATGTGGGTACATTTCTTCTATTGGGTTTCTACTTTATATCTACTTCATTAGCATAGTTGAAATGTGTATAGTCTGGGCAGGTAATAAGACATTGTACAAAAGATAAACAATTGTCAATGTGTTAGACTTAATGGTTTAAAGAAATAGTATGGTTCTAAATCACAAACGAGAGCGTCCCATGATTTGTCCTTCCTCCTCGTATATAGAAAGTATTGCGTTTGTGAAAATGTTCCCTATAACCTACCAATAGAATTTATTTATTTCAACTTTTGGATAGCTTTGTATTATTGAAAAAAGAATACTATTTTTATTTTTATGAACTAACATTTTAGGTAGACTAAGAAATTAATAGATTATCAGAAAATCTGTTAAACGTTTTTGTTACAAAGCTCCCAGTTAGTGAAAAAATTGAAAAATCCTTTCATTTCCCGTTGTAAGCTTTGTAATTAATAATGTTTCAAATAGAATATCTAAAGAAGCAATTCACTTCCAGGTCCCTTCAAAAATTTGAAATCCTTAATTGTTCTATTTGTAATTGACTTGTGTTTTCTGATTACTTTGATTCATTTTAATCAGTTCCAGGTTTAGTTAACCTTCTATCAATGGCCATTACCATTGATAAATTATAATCAATTTCATTTGTTTCTTCCCCTCCTTCATCTTAGTTTGTTATCGTTGTCGATGACAAGATGTCACCAAAGAGCATGTTCACTAATTCTTCTGAGAAAGATTATAACATAGTTTTTTGGACTGAAGGGACCATTTTATTTTCTGTTATGCTCTTTGAAATGTTGAAATTTTTACCTTGACCAATTACAGTATTAACCTATCTTATAAGCTGCACCAAACTCTAACCCATTCTTTGATCCAGTTTTTAAACAATAGTCAAGTTTAAAACCGATAGTGGACTGTAGAGGCCTACTAACCAAATGAAAGTTACTTCTTCCAATTTGCGGATCTCCTACGATAGAGGCCTACCTTAGATGAAGTCAGGCTGTAGTTGAAATTAATACGTAAACTAGGTTATTTTTGCTATACCTTTCAAATTTTCACGGTTAATTCGTTTAAAATATCACTTTTAAGGTGTCTGACACCCTATCCACCACAATACAACTATAAAGAATGTTATTTTACGTACCCATTTAGTTATGAATGCACTGAACGAACTCTTTTCTCTGATGACTGATCTATATTAATGGTAGGTATTCAACCTAGGGAACGTGTACACATTAGAAGATGCGTAAAATTTCATATATATATATATATATATATATAATTTCGAGATAACCACTGAATAATCAAGGCCAGATCTAGGCCCAGCCCCATGAGACCTGTAGGCCAAGTTACATGAGATCTGAGAGCACCATTTTAATTTAGAGTATATAATGTAGATTATAGAATAAATATAGCTTGCATTATGCACCAAGAACTTTATGAATACAAAGTTATATATAAATTATATCCGGGAGTACGCTAGCGAAAAAAATGTTAGATACCACGGTTGTATACCACTCATCATCCCCCCTTACTCCTTCCAACACTTAAATGGCCGGTAACTTCTGAAGAACAAATAATGAGAAGGGCGGGAAAATTTCGAAGAAATTAATAAAAACAAAACAAAAATAAATGTATAAATACTCACAGTACAATAGTCTAAACAAAATATTCCACAACAGTCATTTTACAATATTGTAGACAATACATAGGACTTAGATCCCGACAAGGTAGGCGTAAAGGTTAAGAGTAAACAATATATATATATATGAATGAGGTAATTATTTAATATTATGAGTGAAATTGTTCTTGTTTTTACTTGATTAATCCACGTGCTTGCTAGCATCCCTTCTGATAATGTTTTGACTCGTCCGTTGACAGTTGCAAACGGTGCGGTGCACTGTATAATCGCACTGTCCCATCACATTCGCAATAAACTGGGCTGACGATGATGGGAAACTGGGGTTCAAATTTGGGTCGGATATACTGAGGGTGTTTCTGACTAAGCGAGTTTACAATCTCCCTACATGCAAATGTGGGTGCACCTCCTCTAAAATAAAGTATCTTCATCTAAAGCATACTATCATTAATTGTATATACACGTATAAGGGCTAACTCAAATAGGTAGTAAGACGCGGTGCTAACGAAAAATATAAATAAATTAATATTATATTTTCCTTGCTAATAACTTTTTTATATTTATAAATATTTATGACGGATTACGTTTTATTCAGAAACTCTATTTAATGGAATTTATAGTTTATAGTAGGCCTATAAATGTTAGCTTTCACATAAGTTTATAAAACCAAGAACTTAAAAAAGTTAAAAATTAAAAACTTTTTTGGTTTTAAAAGCAGAATATATAGAATGATACTCAATAATTTACCTTAATCGATATACAAATTTACATGGACATAAAAAATTATTTTGAAGAGATTTTGAAATGTAGACTTTTTTTTTTTTTTAAATTGTATCATCTTCTAAAGAGAAAATGTATAAAATAAACGTTCGTAAAATGATCCCTTTGAATATGTTGAATATCTAACGGTCTTGACTTCTTAACAAACATAGTACAAGAAATCCATAAATCATATCCAATATTGGTCAAGTCTCCACTTAACACCTTTATCTTTTTATAACACCCTTTAACACCCACACCTCTCCCATTTCCGTCTCTTTGCTCACCGGTAATCTGACCAAAGTTAATTTTCCGCACCCCCAATCCCCCCTCCGACTCCATAAATAACTCGGATGGAATTGCTCGACGCCTAAGCAAGTAGGCGCCCAGTCTTAACCGTGGTTGGGAGTAGCAGCATGGGAAGGGAGGGGGGGATATGGGGGCGGCTCTCCAGTCAAAGTCGCTCTTCCATTATGCATGGCGCCATCTAACATTCATGGGGACCCCTGGCTTGATTGTCATCTGCCTTCACAACACCTGCTCATTATACTCCTTATTTCAAATGTCGTCCTCTTCAATTATTAACGCAGAATAAAGAGCCTCTGATACAGACAGAGTTATACATATACTAGAGAGAGATAAAGAGAAAAAAAGAAATAATAAAGTGCGTGAAAGCACGACTAGTCATATCACGGAGAAAGATAATACTACTTGTCGAGTTCCGATACATGGTGAGTGCCGTGTTTAAATAGTTACAACGCTTTGTTATCTCTACTAAAACAAACAAATATATACCTTACGCTAAAGAGAGTTAAACATTGGGACAACATAGTGTCGGGTATTTACACTGGATTCTGAAGGCAGACAGATTTATACCGGTCCACGCCACTACCGACACAGTAACTAGCGTTGTCCCGTGCATTGTTTTCAAGATAGGGTGACTCTTCGCGCATCCACAAACATTTCAGAAGCACTACTTTAAAAAATAAATAAAGAAGTGCAGCGTACCTCTTATGACGGGATCACGATCAACTTTAACATTCACGTGACTCACTTCAATGGCTGCATGGTTAAGGTACTACTCTTACAGTAGACTGGACTGTTGATGACGTAGAGATCGAGGTTTGAATATTGGTAGGGTGTACTGAAGGTAATTTTTATAAAATGGCTCGCCATTCTGCCTCCACTAAAATATGGGTACACTTCCTATAAAAATAGACTTCTTTATCCCTAAAACTATTAGCGTAATAAGTACATAAGCGTATAACCCGAATGGGCAGTAAGACGCAGTGCTAAAAAGAATCACGTACCATTCACGTAAGGAATAAACCATACACTACGTAACGCTGGTATTTTGTGGGAGAGGTGAACTGTAAAAACGGAAAATAAAAGGGGGTGTTTATACCATAAACTTTGCAAAATTTGAAGATGGGGCATTTTGTAACCTCTAAAATATTAAGAGATGAGAGAAACATTCTATTTTTTGAATGATAAAACACATCACACACTTCTTTCTATTCATTGATTTTTCTTTATATTTCTGGTTTTGTATTCCTGCGATTATGAATTCCAAGTTGCTTTATTTTTCATGATCTCATCCTTAAAACGTTAGGTATCCAAATCATCAATTTATTTTTATAAAATGAGAAAAAAATTCAATTATTTAAATTACACAATAATGCAACTTCTAAACCTCCGCGCAGCTAAACTAACATTGTCTATTAGGCAGGGGTTGGCAGTATTAATGTCTAGACAACGGACGGCAGATAAGAGGTGCGTTTGCTTAAATTGGACCATAATATGGCATTTATTTGGAATATTTCACGTGACTTTTGCACTGGCGTTCTCTAGGACATGACGGTATGTTTTACAAAACGCGACGGCAAGTTTTTTGGACGGCAGAGCATAAATTGACTCATTGGTTCCCAGTGACATACAAAACGCGACGGCAAGTTTTTCGGACGGCAGAGCATAAAGTGTATTATTTATTCCCAGTGACTTACAGGACGTGACGGCAAGTTTTTCGTATGGCAGAGCATAAAATGATTCATTTGTTCCCATTGACTTTCAAAACGCGACGAAAAGTTTTTCGGACGGCAGAGCATAAAATGACTCATTTGTTCCCAGTGACCTACAAAACGTGACAGCAAGTTTTTCGGACGGCAGAGCATAAAATGACTCATTTGTTCCCAGTGACTTAAAAAACGTGATGGCAAGTTTTTCGGACGGCAGAGCATAAAATGACTCATTTGTTCCCAGTGACTTACAAAACGTGACGGCTTTCTACCGTCGTGTGTCGCGCGGCACAAAACGCCTGCTAAAAAGTGCTCTTAGAGAAAGAATGGGAAATTAACTACTAGGCTGTGCGTAAGAGAAATTCTTCGACGCTTGCATTTAAAAAGAAAATAGCACCATGGTTTTAATACCCGTTCAGGTTAAACCCGTAATATATATTGATTACGCTAATGGGCTAGAGATGAGGAAGGTTGAATTTAGAGGAAGTGTACCCAATTTACGTGGGGGGGAGAGTGGAAAACCATTTAGAGAAAAACCATCCTCAATACATCTTATCGGGAATTTAACCTCAATTTCACGTCATCGGTAGTCTATTCTACTGCTAGAGTGATACCTAAGAACAGTGGTATTCAACCTGGGGTACGCGTACCTTTGTGGGTACTCGAAAAAATCTTTGGAAGTACGTAAAAATTAAAAATGTATAAACCCACTAACATCACCCGAGAAACGCTGATTACTCACAGAAAGTCAAGCTTATTTTAGCATCGCGTCTTATTACCTGTCCAGTTTATTTGTATATCAATTAATCAAGCTAATGTGTTAGGAATTAGTAAGATTGAATTTAGAGGAAGTGTTCCCGGGTCTGCATGGAGGGAAAGTGAAAAATTATCTAGGTAAAAACCATCTTAGTTATACCAGATATTACCATGGTTGGCAGTTCACTTTATTTCGATAGTGACGCCTTAGACCATTCGAACACCGAAGCGGGTTGATATAACTGATTTAATTTCTTTTACGATATTAAGAGTTATTCATTTTCGTATTTTTTGTTTTAGCATTGTGTTTTACTACACGTTCGGGTTATACGATTATTTAATAATTACGCTAATGGTTTTATGGATTAGGAAGGCTATATTTAGAGGAAGAACACCAACATTTGAGTGGAGGAAGTGTGAAAAATTATTTGGGAAAAACCACACTCAATACACCCGACTGATATTAATTTGATATATGAACCTTGATATACACGTCATCGTCAGTCTAGTCTGCTGTGATAGTAGCGCGTTAGACCATGTGGCCACCGAAGCGGGTTTGAGCAGATTAATCGGTCTAGGGGAGAGGGCCTCCCCCCCGCCCCCGTGTCCATCCCGCAAACAACGCTCTTGCGTGCACACAACCACACACAAGTACTGTCCCACGCGTACGAATAAACAATGCATTCTAATTATATATTGTGACTTATCACGTTGTTCTTCCAGTCTTGCTAGGCCACTCTGGACTAGGAGCGAGAGGTAGGAAAGGTTGGGACGTTATTCGGCACTAGTCGTGCTAAACCCCCCCTACCCCCTCTCAGGTTTCGTTAATTCGCCACAAAATGAGATGAAGCGCAGGCAGCCAGGGGTCCCGGCGGTGATCATAAGGCGACCATTACGCGGCGACTCTCCGCCCGCTTGCCTCTGGCCCATGCTCTCGTCATAAAGTCCTGACTGGGGCGACCAATAGAGAGAGGCCCTATTCCCCCCTTAGCTTTTACTGCGCACTTCAATTATCAAAAGGAAGGCTTAGAACTGGAGTGAGTGCTGAACCTTGAGAGGGAAGTTGGATGGGTGACTTTGTTTTCAACATAATGACAGACGTTGTAAGAGGTTCCCGATGTTGACTTACAAATTTTACTAAATGTCTTTGGGTTCCCCTAAGTATATAAAAAACGCACAGGTGATCACGTGGTCTAACGCGTCACACTCTTGTTACATTTTGATAGCCGGTGAAGGGATGCGAAGTTTGAATCTTTATCGGGTGAACTGGGTTGGATTTTCCTATATGGTTTTCAACTCTCTCTCCACACAAATGTGGGTTCACTTCCTCTAAATTAAACCTTCCCAATTCCTAATCCATTAGCGTAATTAGTACTTGAGCGTATAATCCGAACGGATAGTAAAACGTGGTGCTATAATTTCAATAGCGTAGCTAATATGTAAGCGTATATAACCCGAACAGATCGTGAGATATAGTGGGTGAAAAATTTAGTAGGCCCACTAGCAAAAGTCATTTTAACACTATCTGTAAAAAGAGAAAACTGACTTATACATGACTTGGCGTATGAATACATGTACATATTTTGTTAGTAACATTTTAATTGCCCAATAAATCTTTCCATAATAACTATACAATAATTCCGCTTATTTGTGGCTTGTAATGAATAAGAAGGTAAGATTTTCAGTCTCAGTTGATTATAACCCAATATACTGCAAACGATGTACCACGGCACACTGGTGTATCATGG
This sequence comes from Timema cristinae, assembly GCA_039000515.1. Taxonomy (NCBI): domain Eukaryota; kingdom Metazoa; phylum Arthropoda; class Insecta; order Phasmatodea; family Timematidae; genus Timema; species Timema cristinae. The sequence goes on from JBCFYV010000024.1 coordinate 25,512,120, forward strand.
TGGCATATTAGGTGTGCCGTACGGCCACAGCCAAGATCACCACTCATCGATGTTCAATAGGAACACCAATGAAGTTGGTACGAACGGCTTTCGTACATTGTCCGCATTTATTACTTACTCTTACTTACTAAATTTTTAATACATCTGACAAAATTAAAAGCTTTCACACGAAGTTATAAAGTTATGGTCTACACAAATTATTAATGCGTGTTTGCAAATATTAAAGAAACAGGCACAAAACAAAATCGAACTTTAATCTTGGAACATTTTGAAGTTCATAAAGAAAAAAAGTGAGTCTATACTGTCCTAATTTTAATTTAACGTATGACCGTTGGACTGGGTACCCAAAACCAAAAAGTGTTCCGCAAAAGATTTAGGCTTGTTAGGTGCAACGTGAACTTAAAAAAGTAGTAGAAAGGCCTCTAGTTTTTTTTTCAAGTTTTGTGTTTATTCTCTACTCGGATGAAGAGTGGTGAAATGGTCAAAATAAATCAAATAGTTCTTCAGTAGAAACATAGAGTTTAATTTTCTTCATATGGTGTCTTCAATAATTCTTGAAAATCTGGCAAAAGAGTCCTGAAATTTTATGAAATCTTTTGCTCTTCATTTAAATATACTCCATTTCCACTAGGAATTACTCTCTGAAAAGTTTTTTTTTTTCCTACCAATATCCTACTATATAATATATTTCTGGTAGGGAAAAAGGGCCTTTCAGAAAACAATTCCTACGCTGAACAGACTTTAGCCTTTTATCTTATGCCATTATGCTTATTATAGATATTCAACAATTACTGTTTAAATCAACATGGGAAGAAAATTAAATTACTCGATATTTATAATGGAGCAATATTTTATTTATAAAAAAAGAGTTTTGCGATAAAAACCGCAAAAACCTTTCCCTTGACTCACATTCTCTACACTTCCACCTTAAAATAAAAATTAATTATTTGTCCTTAGATTAGTTAGAGTAAGTTGGGAGTGGTAGGCCTGCAAACAGGGGTAACACATGTAAAACAAAAATAAAATAAATCAAGAACTTTACTTTTGTGCACACCTTCTTACTAATTAGTTGGTATCCGCATATTAACACTTGACGGATGGGAATGTTCGAGGTAAAGTTTAGATTAAATGTACCCACATTTGTGTGGAAGGGGAGTAGAAAACGATTTAGAAAGGGAAAAACTCCATAAACCAGACCAGGGTTTGAACTTTGATCCCTCCGTTATCGTTAACCCAGTCTACTGCGAGAGTGAAAAATCAATATCGATTGATAATGTGATGGTCTGAGGTTTGACTGTGAAGCTTGTCTCGGAACTAAGTTAAGATAGCTCAATAAAATAACACTTAAGTTCTAATAATTAAAACAGCATATTCTCATATTTTCTAGTGGCTGATTGATTAGGGTATTCGACTTCTAGGTTTAAGCATACTAATAAAGCAAATAAGATTGATTTTCAATTTTGATTTGATTAAAAATTAATTTAAAATATATTGGAAGGCCTCACAACGCACATTAGTTTAATAAATATTTTAAAATTATGTTTAAATATATATCTCAAGTTGGGTTGAAATACAAAGCTGTTAAAGAAATAAAATAGTGATACTCTTTTTCAAACGTGATTGTTGATATTATACGAGAATAGATTGGTTTTATCTACTTACTATAACATTTTTCTTGTAGATAATTAGTAATTATATTACAAACTATTATTTTACAGTCAGTAACAACTAGTTAAATAACAAATTATCTCAAGACATATTGAAAATTGCACGTGGGTAGTTAAATGACCAATTAATTTTGTTAGCTGTGAGAGGGCTGTGGGGTGGGATGGGATGGGAAGGCTAATTAATTTGATCCCCACAGAATATATTTTTTACCATGCCCAAAATTGGTTTAGATTAACCATAATTATCTAATAACTTGCAAGAGGGGCCCAATTTTTTTAAAATTACATTTCCATAATCTCAGCGTTTATAAAACTTTTCCCAATAGCTGAACCACCTAATTATATTAATGTACGCGTTCATCAATCTTTAGCAGTAGTATATTAGTAAAGAGAGCAAGACTGAAATGGTATGGGCATGGTATGAGGATGGAAAAAGATAGGATGCCAAAGAAAATTATGTAAGTGAAGTATTTAGGAATAAAGACCATAGGTAGACCGATAAAGAGATGGGAGGAAGAGATAACAAAATATATGCAAGCGAGAGGAGAAGAAAGGAAGCAAATAATGGAGGGAAAATGATGAAAAGATAATAGGAAGATGGAGGAATCTTACTAAACTAACCTGACCACAGGATGTAAACAGTTTTTGATGACGATGATGATGAGAAGACCATTTTTATTAGATTGGGTTTTTTTTATGCACATTTCACATATAATATTCCGATTGGTACAAAGTATTGTTGACGGATAGGACCTACCCCATCAATATCGAACACTCTTATTTCCTTGACATAAAATTTAATTTTTACTTACTATTAAGTCTGTGGAACTCTGGCAGTCTACCGCGGATCACCCTTTGAGAACCACTTATTTCTAGCGTATAGATGAATGTGAATAGCTGCGACCACTATTTGAAATGTGAAATAAGGAATTTTTCATTATGATACGAATATGATAATGTATGTGTTGGTCATCTACTCAAAAGAGTGTGTACTATTATTTAAAGAGGTAAGTGAGTTGTAGTAGGTCCAGTCAATAATTTTGTATTCACAAATAAGAGTATTTATTATTTATCTATCAGTTTATAAAACTAGTTAAACGCAAAAAAAAAAAAAATATTAAAAAATAATCATAATATTAAAACATTTTGGAATGTTTTGTCTAAAGATTATTTACCCAAGAATCGTAACAAAAGCATGTCAATATGTTTTAAATTAGAGGTGTATTTATATTCATTTGGTGACAGTTTTTTTAATACTTTTTTAAAAAACAGGAATAAAAAACGCTTTTAAATTTTATAATATAGGTCTATATGAAGTATAAGAACTCAATTCTGACACTAAATTTTTTTTTTACTGTGTTGTCCAAAGGGGAAATTTGTAATTAAGTTAATATATTATAGATATCTACTATAAAATTATCAAAACTGAATTTAAGGTAGCTTTACCTATATTACCGAAAAATTGATCTTTATTATAAAAAGCATTGTTACTCTAACATTTATGACAAAAGCAACTTAATTTATATTAACTTTAAACAATGAATAATTTGATTATATTATGTTATAAGTGTTTGCTGGATGTTAGTAATTTATCCAAAAATATGAGAATAAATAAAAAAGCTCGATTCCTGTGGCATCTCCACTTTATCATTAACAATACTCTTATCTACCCCTGGCACCTCCACATTACCAGTAACTATAGTCTTATCTACCCCTGACATCTCCACTTTACCAGTAACAATACTCTTATCTACCCCTGGCATCTCCATATTACCAGTAACTATACACTTATCTACCCCTGGCATCTCTACATTACCAGTAACTATACACTTATCTACCCCTGGCACCTCCACATTACCAGTAACTATAGTCTTATCTTCCCCTGACATCTCCACATTACCAGTAACAATACTCTTATCTACCCCTGGCATCTCCATATTACCAGTAACTATACTCTTATCTACCCCTGGCTCCTCCACATTACCAGTAACTATACACTTATCTACCCCTGGCTCCTCCACATTACCAGTAACTATACACTTATCTACCCCTGGCATCTCTACTTTACCAGTAACTATACACTTATCTACCCCTGGCTCCTCCACATTACCAGTAACTATACACTTATCTACCCCTGGCTCCTCCACATTACCAGTAACTATACACTTATCTACCCTGGCTCCTCCACATTACCAGTAACTATAGTCTTATCTTCCCCTGACATCTCCACATTACCAGTAACAATACTCTTATCTACCCCTGGCATCTCCATATTACCAGTAACTATACTCTTATCTACCCCTGGCTCCTCCACATTACCAGTAACTATACACTTATCTACCCCTGGCTCCTCCACATTACCAGTAACTATACTCTTATATACCCATGGCATCTCCACATTACCAGTAACAATACTCTTATCTACCCCTGGCATCTCCATATTACCAGTAATTATACTCTTATATACCGATGGCACCTCCACATTACCAGTAACTATACTCTTATCTACCCCTGGCTCCTCCACATTACCAGTAACAATACTCTTATCTACCCCTGGCATCTCCATATTACCAGTAACTATACTCTTATCTACCCCTGGCTCCTCCGCATTACCAGTAACTATACACTTATCTACCCCTGGCTCCTCCACATTACCAGTAACTATACTCTTATATACCCATGGCATCTCCACATTACCAGTAACAATACTCTTATCTACCCCTGGCATCTCCATATTACCAGTAACTATACTCTTATATACCCATGGCATCTCCACATTACCAGTAACAATACTCTTATCTACCCCTGGCATCTCCATATTACCAGTAACTATACTCTTATCTACCCCTGACATCTCCACATTACCAGTAACTATACTCTTATATACCCATGGCATCTCCACATTACCAGTAACAATATTCTTATCTACCCCTGGCATCTCCACATTACCAGTAACAATACTCTTATCTACCCCTGGCTCCTCCGCATTACCAGTAACTATACACTTATCTACCCCTGGCTCCTCCACATTACCAGTAACTATACTCTTATATACCCATGGCATCTCCACATTACCAGTAACAATACTCTTATCTACCCTGGCATCTCCATATTACCAGTAACTATACTCTTATATACCCATGGCATCTCCACATTACCAGTAACAATACTCTTATATACCCATGGCATCTCCACATTACCAGTAACAATACTCTAATCTACCCCTGGCATCTCCATATTACCAGTAACTATACTCTTATATACCCACGGCACCTCCACATTACCAGTAACCATGCGGTTGACGATCTCGCTCGTAAAACGAAACCACACACATGGCATTGTGTACGTGCGTGAGCCCTTGTGTCTGTCCGTGTGTGTGTCTGGGGAATTGTCTCCTGGTTGTGCGATACGTGTTACGGGCCTCAGAGCTGGAATAAAAGGGAACTATCACCATAAACCATGTTTCTTGCTTCTAGAAAACCTCGCTCTTAGAGGCATTGCTATGCAAATTGTATACTCTTCCTTGTAACAACCTCCCTTTTTTTTTATCGTAAGCCCCAAACATTACCTAGCACACTTTATGGTGAGTATAAATACACGTTTAGCATAATATTTCCATAAGTGAACAACAATACGAAGACTAGGTAGAAACTTTTCCTGAAACACGTTATGTTTGTAGTACTTTTTTATATTTCTTCAGACACAGTTCGCAATGCAAATGTTGGAAAGAGAGATATATTATTTTGATTGCAAGGGCATGTAACATTTTTATTTATATTTCTAAAGGCGGGAATAATTTATGCAGTGCTCAAATAAAAAAAATGTTAAAATTGTTGCTATAGAATTGACTGAATATATTTTTTCTTACTAATATATAAAAATGAGTTGGTGTCTTATCTGTTATTCTTTCAAGAAAAAACCCCTACACCAGTTGTGAAAATAATTTTCATAGCCATAGCTCGGAAGTCGTGTTAACATACTCGTATAGGCCAATTCAAACATACTTCCATAGAAATTTTTTTAAGATGGTGGCTACAAAAAATATGTTTTCACTTTTTTTTCAGCTGTTATTTTTTCATATAAAACCTACTAGGCCTACTTTGCTGAAATTTCACATTTACATAACTATGTATTTATAGAAATATATAAGCTAAACACTCAAATGACAAAAACATTTTTTTTTATAAGATAAATAAAATATTTATAAGTAAAAGGAAGTCAGAGAGATTCGCAAATATAAGTTCTAATGTCTAAGTAAGATTTGATGGTTAGAGAGGAACGTGAATTTTATTGTATTATATTTTAAAATTTTAACTCACTTAAAAATAATCCTTTTTTAATAATATATTCTATCGTTTTGTCTAAAAAGATAGATTCAAAATATTGAGAATGCAGTAAAAAAATCTACCATTTTGACAAGCAAAATATAAGACTACTAGAAACATAATTTAAACACTCACTTTTAGAAATAGGGTAGTAACAGGCTAATTTTCATAGGAAGGGCCTTTGAGAATATACAAACAATTGTTTTTAGCGGTAAAAATTGATAGTATTTTATTATAGTTATTTTATAATTGTCGATAAAATATATATAAAAAAAGGTGCATACATAATTACTTGACGTATGGATATGTTAAAGTATAGCTAGTAGCTTATTTAGTTACCAGAAGTTCTTTCCGATGGATATTTGACTGATGACTAAAAGTAAGTATGATGTTAAATTATTAGTATAGTGCTAATTTATAAACCAAGTAGATACAATTAGAAATCAATTTGTCCCTTTTTTTAATGAATGAGCTGGAATTCTGATAACATCATTGCAGGTACAGTACATTTCCTCTAATCTTCACCTTCTTCATCCCTACCATCTTAGTGTATACAAGCAGATAGCCTGGAAGTGGTAGCAGGACGTGGTGCATAAGCTTTCTTTTAATCAAAATATATTACAGAATAGCCCCCTTCCCCGTAAAAAATATTTTAAAGAATCCTGTAAAACAAAGTTTCAAATCATCCATCATGTCAATATAAAAACCAAACTTTTTTTTACTTACTTTTTTTTTAAATACAGTCCTACCATCACTGTATAGCCCCCTCCCTCTTTTTATCCTCCCTCCTATTTTCATCTCATTCCTCTTTCCTCACCCCTAACCCCCCGCCCTCTTCACCAACCCCACTTTCCCTTCAACAACTTTTTTTCCAACGACTATATAATATACTATCGACATTTTTATGAGGAATAAATTTAATTTTCAAAATAAAATATAGCCTATGTTACTCGCTAATAATGTAACTTTATATTGGTGAAAGAATTTTTAAAATTGGTCCAGTAGTTTTTGAGTTTATTCATTAAAAACAAAAAAACAAAAAATCAAATCTTTCCTCTTTATAATATTAGTATAGATTAAACTTCCCTAACATGTTTTCGTTAGTAATGTGTCATGCATGGTTGTAAAGCCATAAATTATTTTTCTCCGTTTCTTAGTACCTTCCGAGTTATATTCATGTATCTACAATACTGGGATAGGAATGTGGAAAGTAGACTTTGCACCCTAATTCCCGCGTAGTGAGAGTGTAAAATAATTTAGATTTAAAACACCCTCAGCTCGACATTCTTAACGTCATCGACAAACCCTTCTGCATGAGCTTTACATTTATTCCACGTGCCCACCGATACGTGTGGCTTGAAATAGTTTTGTATTTTAAGGAAAAAATAATTCCCTTACCTTCACACAAAACTTGTATCACGGCATTTCTTACCAATCTAAATAGAATAGAAGGTAGCGTCAGATGGAGAAAGATATTTTATTGGCTGAGCGTGTGACGTCACTCAGTACACTAGCCAGCGCGTTACATACACAAAACTATATGGAAGACAATCTACGTTATTAAGAATCAAGTCACATTTTGGACACTTAAATACTAAACAAACCTTTAAAATCCACAATAATTCGTCCAGATCGCACGATGTGTGTATGCGTGGACAAATTTATTTATAATTAGATCTCTTAACACCAAAGTTATAAACGGCATTATATGATGAGTAAGGAAGATATATCAGAGGAACAGTTCTTTCATATTCTAAATCAATGCATTGTGTCAAATCGTTTCAATTCATTTGACGAGACTGTTGACTTTTCTAGTTACACAACGCATGCGCAGTGAATAGAAATGGTTGGTCCTGAACTTTAAATGCCTCTCCCACGCAGAATGGACCAATCTGTAACTATTTCAGCTCGCGCCGAGTGGACAAAATAGATCACACAGAAATATTTGCATTGATTAAGGCTCGTAATGTAACAATGGCTATGCCCTTCTACTGTTTTTTTTATGAACGTGTGAATCTAGGGTAATACGATTTGTTGTGAAACTATAATGAAATATAACAAAACAAATAATTTTCACCGGGAAACAAAAGATGGTTTTACTCTAATATATAAAACTTTATGAACTCCAGAGGGCTCGTCAGGAGAAACATTGTTTGGGCTATAATAATGGTGCTTTGATTTTTAAATTACTTTTTTCACCACGTCTTACCATTAGTCTGGACTATTCGCGTATTTACCCTAATGCAGTAGGGATATGTTTAAGGTAGAATTTAAAGAGATGTACCCATATTTATGTAAAGGGAGAGTGGAAATTATCTAAAAAAATAAACATAATTAATATACCTATCTGGGAACTTCAATTTCCTTGACACCAGGAAATCTAGTAAAATAAAGTCGACAATGTATCCCTCGTGAGCACCGATGTGAATTAAGATGATGGGGTATGTAAATTAATAAGGATGTCCAAAGATTTGAAATGTTTAAGTTGAAGGTCAAATCTCCTTCGCTTCGATTTTAACACACACACACACACACACACAAACGTTCACATATTTGAAACATGTCAAACGAAATGAAAACTTCGACATATTATGAACAAATAATTGGAAATATATAATCAAATTTGACGTATTTATACATAAGAATTTTTGGGACAGCTATCAAACAATGAATAAATGTAATCTATATAGTAAGTAAATTTAAATCAAATGGACAAGTCGAAGAAAATGTATTCTATTTAATTATGTCAACTATATTTGGTTTTAAAAAATACTGCTGAGCTGTAACACTACGAACTGAAGGTCACAAGTATTAAGAACCAAATATATTTGTGTTATTTTCCTTGCTTGCATTCAATCTGCATAACACACGTATCCAATATTAATTTATTCCTTGATATTCTCATGTTTGAATTATCTTTAACGACTTTACAAGTGAATTTATGATACAGAAGACAATTACTCATAAATAAATTCAAATATGTCTGCATCAAAGCCTATAGTGTGGTTTGTTATTAACTTCTCTACACCTTTACGGCCTCGGTTGTCTTGGGGTAAAGAGATCGCCTCAGGACTCGATGCTCATTGGTTCAAAACGGGGCCTACGAAAGCTAACAGACCTGCATGCGTCTACGGTGACGTGAAGAGATCAGTCCTACTACAGTTGTAACTCGTGCGTTCCCATATATTATTCCAAATAATCGTGTTCTGTTGAAGCTTTAAAAGCTTTATACGTTGTAAATTTCTTACAACTTGATTGATTTGATTTCATCAACCACAATCGATACTCCCCTCTTTCTTTATTACGCGAGTTATATTATTTGAATCTAATTACTTGAATCAATTATGTGATAATACATTTATTAGTGTTAAGTACAAATTATTGATGGATGTTATGTGTAATTTACATTCTTAATAAATTTAAAAAAATGGTTGTGGTCTTAATTCTAAGCTATAATAAAGACTGGCTCTTAATTTATTGTTAAATATAGTTAGCATGTTTTCAAATGTTAAATGTATTAAAAGTACTACAAAAGTGACTGAGCATCAATATAATATAGGTTACATTTTTTCAAAAGTTTTAGATACACACAAATCTACCTGATTATGTTAACAGGAAATAATCTTTAATTTACGTTTTTCGCTTTTCTTAAATTGTAGTCTGTCTTTCAAATTGTTTGAATAGTTATTAATTAAAATATTACAGAGTATTGTCATTACTTTTTTAACCAAAACGAGATAAGGATGTTTACAATTAGTGCAGTTTTTAATGGTCAACTCATAAAACTCTCTTCTCAATTGAATTGCGAGTCCGTATAAAAAAACCTTTTTGGGATTTTTTGTCTAAAAACATTTCTTCGTATATGCTTGATGTTAAACATTTAAATAGTTTTAACACTAACACTAACAGTCGAACGAATTCAGTTTTTGGTTTTTTTAAACCTCCTCTGTCAATGAACAGCAAGTAATGATAGATCTCTTCCGTCCTTGTGTTCTTCAAATCCATCATATTATCATATTGTAACACTTCTTTACACACCGTGAAAGTACATGAAATGCCCACTTTTTAAACGGCATAGCCTGTTATGCATATTAAGGTCATTATTTCACTATCCTTAATGTTTTCATTGTTAACAGACTCAAATAAATTTGCATCATTGACACTACTAATCTTATAATTTTGTTCTTCACATTTGTTTTCTTCTCCAATACAATTTCACTTATGGAAAATTCGCCAGCTCTAGGAGATTTTACTTTAATAATAAATAGTGCTTTTATGTTCACTTCCGACTCCAAAATTTTAGTTACATTTTTGTGATAATTTCCTCCACTCATTTGACAATATTGTTCAAACCTAGATTCAATATCATCATTTTGAAATTTGCCTAATAACACGTACTTGAAAACATTTCCATGGGCCTCTAACAAGTATTTACACAGAATTTTTAATGTATTTTTAGTGTGCTTAAGTGAAAATCTTGTCCCCAAACTATGTTTTCCCCATGCACTTCCTGGTTTATTATATTCTGTATTTGTACTTTCTATATTTTGTATTTGAACCCTATTAGTTAGGTTTCAGGGTTAGAAATAGGGTTCAAATTAATTATATTGCCTTTAGAATACCTAATAATAACTGTTGAAGATCTTCCACTTTCATATTCATTTGAGGAAAAAGACCGACAACATCTTTGTATTTTAACAAAATCTAGCTAATCATAAATGTTTGAACTGTTACTTCCAGCTTTGCATGACCATCCTTCATTACCAGACCCTCTATTTTCCCTTCTTTGTATGTTACGTCTGGACGTATATAAACTTCATCTAATAATACATTTACAAATAGTTCTTTGTCGTCCAACATTTATTTTTTATTTTTCAAGTAGTCACATTGCTGTTTACTCAGTCCCGACGAGCCAGTACCTAATTTCATTTTAAAAGTATTTAGATATCAATGGTGGGGAAGTGTCTAAATATTGGTATTTCTTAGTTCAATATAGCCGGCAGGATGAATAAAATATATTGTGCAAGCCCAAATAATCATCCTAGAGGAACACTACTTTGTTTCCTTTTTCAAGAATGGTTCTAAATGTTGACCACAAATTAACAGGACTGTTCATGTTCATTGCTTAACTTTCTAAAAATGTTTCTAGTAATGTCTACACCTTTAACATGAATCGTACTATCTAAGTTTCGATTTACACTTATTCACAGAAAAATGGAAGGTGAACTCTATGTGAGATTTTTTTAACAAAGAATATTTTATTTTCATCATTTATGACTGTATATCATAACTCTTTCTTGTAGTGCCGTGAAAAATTTGATTTAAAATGAGAGAAATTGTTAATTTAATTTTTGGAGGCAAGTTCTTCTCCTTTATGTTTTTTTAATAGTTTCAATTTCCCTTTGTATTTCATCTGAAGTTTTTCTCTTTCTTGGTAAATCTTTTGATAAATATGCTAGCTGGTTTTTGAATACTGTAGGAACTGATCCATCAATTAATTTAGATCTCTATCTTTTACACGCTAATACTGTTCCGTCTAGCCGTGTTACTTTATCTTCCCTAATTATTTAACAATCAGTAAAATGTTCTTCACAAACCACAAACGTATTTGGGGGATGAAATTATCTCTATGAACAGCATGAGTTCATTTATCTTTCAAAAATACGTCTGTAGGAAACTTGAATACAGATTTTAAGCCATCACTCTTCTTAGAATCATAATTTGATTGACATCCGGAAACACAATATCTTGAAGGCATGACTCTTATAGCACGTTGTAGTATAATATTAGACTGTAATAGTAAAATATAATAATTTTATACTAACACAAAAGCATACAACAATATTCACCTTATAAACAGTCCCTAACGATCGAACAAAACACAAAACTTATATATATGTAATTTAATGTTAAACACGTCCAAACAACAAGCAGAATGCACTAAACGCTGTGAAGTCCAAGTGGCGGGAAAGACCGCTAGCATGACGTCACCTCATGGTTGGGGGTAGAACATGCAGACCCGTTAGCTATCATAGGCCCCATTCAAACCCAGCCAGGATCAACGGATTTTTCTTGAGCGGTCAACAAATCTGGAGCACAACTTCCTTTGGAGGGAAAGTAAAGCCGTTGGTCCCATGTCAATTGTTGCATGTAAAAGAACCCTGGAAAGTAACCTGAAAATACCTCTCCTGGAAAAATTGGTATGCCCTTTCTCTGTTGCTCAAATAAATTCTCGTGTGCTGATATAATCAGTCCGTTCAGAAATTGCACGTTAAATACCTATTATAAAATAAAAATCTATACACCCTCATCTTTACCAAGAAACTCTTAATTTTTTTTACCGCCTCATCAGGTTATACGCAAATAAGATAATTGGTTTAGTTATGTAACGATGAGCAAGGAAGCATTTTAGAGGTAATCTACCCCATTTGCGTGGGGAGAGAGGGGACAACCATTTAGGAAAAACAATCCTCAGTAGACCCTACTGGCATTCTACCCATCATCAGCAGGCCAGTCTAACACGAGAGTGACGCCTTAAACCACTCGGCCACTGAAGTAAATAATGGATAGCTAAAAAAAAAAAAAATTAAAAATAGGGTTATATGATAATAAAAAATCTTTACCCTCAGCTTAAGCTTTGCTTCGCATGTTTCAAGTTTGGCTCAAACTTCACTTTTCATTTATTCTTTTTATTTATGCTTACCCTTATAAATTAAGTCATCAAGTGCGTAAATCTGGAAGATCAGATGTATTTTTTTTTAACTAAAACAATCATTCCATTAGGAAAATGCCATCTAAAAACACTTGTTAGTTTCATCAGTTCATGGTATGAATTTTATTTTAGAATACATGCAATCATACTCACGCGCTTATCTACCACTCAACCCCCCCCCCCCCCCCTCCTCGTCGAAAGAATGTATGTACGATCGAACGAGAACAGACGTAAAACTATAAAAACGTATTTGCTGTTTTATTTGGGCCAACCACAAATCGTCTCTTTCAGACTGTTCCTTATATCGCCCCCCTTCAACCCCATGTGGGGCCGAGGCAGTAAACTTGGAATTGGTTGGCTTTGCGCCACATTTGCTGCCGGGTTGTTATGGCTGATAGGGGATTGAATTTTCGGCCTCACCAACACTTCTTGACATTTCAGCGAATGGGAAACTTACAAGGAGAGGGGGGGGGAATGTTTTGGAGAGGGGGAGTTGGTAGGATAAGAAAAGTTAGAAAGGGAGAAGTAAAAAAAAAGAGGGATATGTGAACTGGAGAAGGAGACAAGGAAAGAGGGTGACTCAAAGACATAAAATAAAACGGCAAGGTTGATGTAACTGGAAGCTGGAAATTGGGAGCAGGGTAAAGACAAGTGTTTTGGTGGTTGAAATGAGGGAGAGACGAGGAGGGGGGGGGGGGGGGAGTAGGAAAATGGAGACTTCTTTTATGTCCGTCCTAAATGTGACCAAGTAACAAAATAAAATAGGCTACATGGCTCATTCCTTAATTTTATATCATATAATAAAAGAATTTGAAGTATTTAAAGTCTTTTTTATGCTGGGTATTCTATTTGCCTTCTTACTTGTTGAATTAACACGCACTTTCCGAAATACATCATATTCACTAAACCTAAGAAAGAACATCTTATTAAATACTCAAATCTTAGTTTTGAAAATATGCCTATGATTAACATGATGAAAATATTCACTTCTTAGTCATTGCCAGGAATCAAACCAAACTCTCTTTGACTTGAATTAAACCTCCTAATAGCTTATAATCAAAGAGGAATAAATTTGACTATAATTTTTTTAAATCCAATTCGATGATTATTCATAGCTATGATCCATTTTAAGTCAATATCTAAAATTTATAATACATTTGAGATCTAATTTTTTAAATAAATATATTTAAATGTAAGATATATGATAGTTGTTTTATGCCTTTAAGGTCTACGATCTAATTTTTATTATTATATTATTATTATTATTATTATTATTATTATTATTATTATTATTATTATTAGCAGCACCGCGTCTTACTACCCGTTCGGGTTATACGCACTTACGCTAATGTGTAATGGTAGGGTGATTGTGAGAGAGAGATTAAGTGTATTGAATAACGATATTTTTTAGAATAACAAAGCAATACATTTTTATGGGTAAATTGGTTTGTTCAATATCTTTATCTTTTTCATTTAATAACTTTAAGAAGTCAAATCAGGTTTAATATATAACGGCGATCCCGCAGTTTCACTTCTTTGAATACTAAACATGTCTGTTGGTAAAAATGATCTGAGTGGGCTTTATTTATTAGTTAGGTTTTAGTGAAAATATCGTTCTGGGCTAGATTCTCGACATGATGAAACAAAATAGTCTACAGGTTGGGATGTTGTGTTTATTCTAATATTAGCTAAGATAATAGCACGTATATATATATATATGTGACCTGGTGGTCTAGGGGTAAGATGTCAGACTTCTGTGCTGGCGGCCGGGGTTCGATCCTCGGTCCCGGCACATATTTATCTGATTTCCAAACCCTTCCTACACCTCTGACAAGACATCTTGTGAATGTGTGGAATGCCAGGTCGCCACCGTGGTTCCGATTCCACGTTAAACTGTAGGTCCTTCATTTCATCTCACAATCACCCTACCATTACACATTAGCGTAAGTGCGTATAACCCGAACGGGTAGTAAGACGCGGTGCTAATAATAATAATAATAATAATATATATATATATATATATATAAAGAGAGAGACAAAGAGAAATAGAGAGACAAAGCGAAAAATAAAAAGTATTGAACTAATATATCTATATATATATATATATATATATATATATATATATATATATATATTAAAAATATATGTAAATTGTTGATCGTGAACTTTAATGCCTCTCACTCTTAGAGTGGACCAATCTGTTAATATAAGGCATTCACGAGCTAAGTTTACCTGGATGACAGCTCTAAATGTTACTAGAAGTAATCCCTAATATATCACTACGCCAACAGCTGATATCTATCACTTTGGATCACTGTAATGAAAACAGATGGTAATATATTAATGTGATAGTTAACCACAGTAATTTAGGCCAATATTATTTATATATTTATTTGAGGTTGGACACAAAGTTTATTTATAGTTTTATTCCCCTTAAGAAAATATTAACACCACTTTCACAAAAACTTCTAACGAACATAGCTTTAAAATGGCGACTGACGAATCTAAACCATATGATTGAACATAACGGTAAACAAGTTTTTTACAATGATGGAGACGCGCAGTTGATGAAAATATTTTATTCAGTTCAATATTTCAAAATAAGATAAAATAATCATAAAATCATTTATTGTATGTAAAAAAATGACAACAATTTTCTCTTTTCCAAGTAAATACGATGCCTGTATTAAAAGGTTTTGATGTGTGCACTATATTACACAAAATCAGTAACGTTCCAAAACGAAAAATAAGTACTTTTAATTATGTTTAAAATATTGTTTCGAGTTGGATGAAAAGAAATTATTTAAAAAAATGAAATAGTATGAGAAAACTTAAGTTAACGTTATTTTAAATGTAATATATAACAGGTAATTAAAGATCTTTACATTTATAACAAAACTGTGATCTTTTACAAGTGTTGGCAACCCAAAACCTAAACCCGTTTGGGCTATCCATAAAAAACGAAATAAGTAATGATGAAGGTAGTAGAATTTACATTAAATGTATACGCATTTGTGGGTAATTGGTAGGGTGGGAAATTGTTTAGGAAAACCACCCTCACTACACCCGATCAGGACTTGAACTCCTATCTCCCATTATCAGTAATTTAGTATAGTGCGAGTGTGGTGCTTTAGACTATTTGCTTACCAAAGCGGGTATTTACACCCTATGGAATAATATGCTATATAGTATACATGCGGCGAGGGAGAAAAAGAGAAGAAATAATAATAATAATATTTAGCACCGCGTCTTACTACCCGTTCGGGTTATACGCTTTAAGTACTAATCACGCTAATGGATTAGGAATTGGGAAGGTTGAATTAGAGGAAATGAACCCGCATTTGCGTGGAGGGAGAGTGGAAAACCATTTAGGGAAAACCACCCCCAGTTCACCCGAGCGAGAATCGAACCTCGATCTCCCCGTCCTCGGCAGTCGGGCTCAACACGACAAGCGCGTTAGCCAACTACGCCACAGATGCGGGTAAGAGAAGTAATAAAATATTCTCTATGATAAAACATAGCTTTCACTGAAACCACAAGTATCACAGTCATTAGACGTGACACTAACACTACTGTAGATCGGGACAACTCAATTAACTCTCGATCAAGCTAATGAGGCTTAATATGCTTTGACCTATCGTTCCGGTTTTTGATTACAGGTACGTTTTCTCATACATAGCTTTAAATAAAGATTATCTGTTTACATTTAATTTTGTTTAGTAATAGGCTAGTGGGAAGACATATATGCATATTCGAGGATAATGTAAGAGTATTATGAACCTAAAAGAGATAGGGTGTAATGAGGTGGACTGGATAGCACTAATTCAAGATAGGGGTAGGTAGCATTCCTTTGTAAGTGTGGCAATGAGCTTTCGAGTTGCTATTGTCGTAATTTAAGTAAGCTACTTTTAATAACTCCACCAACTTGAAAATAAATATATTCTCATCTCTGTAGTTAGTATGGGAATGGCAGTTGTGAATCTTCAAATCAATTAAAATCATCCACAATAATCTTATAATAATTGGCTTTATTTTTTGGAGCAAGGTTTATCGTTTTTAACCATTCACTTTGTTCTCATAACAACGTAATTTCACGTGGAACGTTGATAAAATTAGCTAATTTTATCGATACACTCAATCTTTTTAAACTTTATTATTTTATTATGTCGTCTAGGGAAATTTTGATAGCTTTAACCTCCATTTTGGCTTAAATCATATTATGAAATAACAAACTTTTTTTTAAATAAAGCGTTTTTTTTAAGTCTTCGCACTGGTAGGCATTCTTCTTTAACATCACGGTTATTAACAACTTAATCTAAGTGATAAGATTGAGGAGGGTGTATTTGATGGGATTTATCCGCTTTAGCTGGGAGTAGGGAAGAGGGGAACCACAGGGAAAAAAATACATTCCCAAAATACCCGGTCGAGATTCGAACCTCCCGTCACGGGCAATCCAGTTTATTGAGAGATTGATGTCTTAGGACTTAGAGCATGACCACCAGTGAGGTTTAAAATAACAATTATTTTTGATTATATTTTAGTTTCAAACCTATTCTATAGGTCGTAGATTGTTGCTAGGGCAAGCTCTAGATGACGGGACAGTACTGTACATTTCTCACTATCAAGCAAGCCCTTTAAAACAAATTGAATTACATTCAGTCAAACAGTATTGTGTGTGTGGTTAGTCAAATTGATAAGGGGGAAAATAACAACCCTGAAAAAAAACACATGATCCATCCCTGCCTTGCAGTTATTTTTGTCTTAAAATTTGAGACTTCTATTTTTTTCCTCCCGCTGTGGGGACATAACTAAACGTCAAAATCCTATAATCTTGCTATCCCATGACGGGGAGGTCAGGGCTCAAAATCCAGACAGGATATAATTAATTTGTGTTTTCTAAATTGTTTTCTATTATTCCTACACGTTAATGAAGGTGGATTTCCTCCTTCCTCGACTATTTCTAATAAATGTATAACCCGAACGGGTAGTAAGACGCGGTGCTAAATATTATATTATTATTATTGCCAATAAGTGAAAATCTGTGTTTTCATCCCAAATAAATAGACACTCACTTCGGTGGCCGCATAGTATAACGCGCTACTCTCATGTTGGACTAGACTGTCGATGAAGGGGAGACTGGGGTTCAAATCTTGGTCGGGTGTATTGTATTAGTTTGCACTTTCCCTCCATGCAAATTATTACACTTCCTCTAAATATATCCTTCCTAACCACTAAAACAATTAGTGTAATTAGTACATAAGCGTATAACATGAATAGATAGTAAGACGTGGTGCTAAAAAAAAAGTAGTAAGATGCGTTAAAATAAACAACAAATTATAATTATGTGAAGGATATTAATTACAAATTAAAATATTATCAATTTCATAATTAATTTTTAATCCCTGATAGCTTTTGTGTTGTGCTTTTAAACCCAAAATACGTTGTCTGATTTAACACAATCCCTACACCAGATGGTTATGGGAAAATACGGGTTTGTTCCAACTTAACCTCAGTGTTACTTTAATAGGTTGAGCCTTTTAGAAAACGCAAATCCACTTCACTGGATAAATTATCCAAGGCGTCACTCTTATGTTAGACTTGGTTGATAAATATAGGAAAATAGGGGTTAGAATCCCAGTATAGTGTACTGAGTGTTTATTTTTAAACGATTTTCCACTCTCTTTCCACGCAAATACGGGTGGATTACCTCCAAAATTCTTCCTATACCATTAGTTTAATTATCATACATCGCCAGTCAAAACGCATACAGGCTTAAGTGATTTTCCTCAACTTTTCAGGAAAGCGAAAACAAAAATTGTTGTTTTTGTCTTGCGCTGTCCAACGGTACTTTCAACGCCAATACTATCAAATTTGGTATGAAAATGTTCTAAAATGTTCAAATTGAATGTTATACTGATTAAAAAAAAAAATTAAAATAGGCTTTTTTGTAGACTAATTACTTAAATGATTATCATTTATGCCCCTTTGTATTGTGATCAGCCCAGGGTAAATAAATAAAAAAGGTAATAACTACAATATATTGTAATTTTTTTACTAATTATATTTTTTCAGAACTTTTTAGAAGTATACACTATATAATAAATGTTACCGCTTTAATAAAAACAAAGGCATTTATTAATACGAAAAAATATTCTAAACTTATTTTGGAAAAATAAAATTTATATATATAATATATAATGTATATATATTTGTGATTGACCTGAAACTCTTTTGTACATGGCATGTTTTGAAAAATATTTTCGCAAGTTTTGATTTCCTTACTTGAACTCCAGCTATTTCCATCAAATTGAGTGATCAGTTTCATTATCTTCTCTTACTTGTAGTTTTCTCAAACCTTGAAAAGCTGTTTAAAATCTATAAAGTCCTGGGTATCCATTTGATTGACAGTGTACGGATTCTTACTTCCTGCAAGATTCATTATTGGCTAAAAGATTCTAGAAAAACTCAACACAATCCTAAGTTAACTCACTCCCAAAATCGCTTACGGTGAGAGTAAAATTCTTCACACTGTATCCCCAATATAGTTAGGAAATCAGTTACGTCAGTTTGAGAATATGAAGCGCCAGTTCTAAAAGGGGCATAGCGGAAATATCTCTAAATAGCAATGTTGTCACTTACGCACGTTTGCGTTTTGACTGGCAATATGCGTATAACCTGAAAAGGTAGTAAAATGGGATGATAAAATTAATGAAAAAATAGAAAACGCTAATTGATTGTTTTTTTTGTCAACTTGATAACATTTTACTGACGTGCTATGCTAAAGATATTGTTAGTAACTACCAAAAGTGACAACTGCATTCTTCATTACTTGACATATTAACATGAGGAAGTTCATTTTATTTTTTTATTTAACTACCCGTTCGGGTTATACGCTTAAGTTATATCTACACTAATGGATTAGGAATTTGGATGGTTGAATTTAGAGGAAGTAAACCAGCTTTTGCGTGGAGGGAGAGTGGAAAATCACTTAGGAAAAACCACCTCCAGTTCACGCGACTGTGATTCGAATCTCGATCTCCTCGTCCTCGATGGTCTAGCTCAAAACGACTGGCGCGTTAGTTAACTACGCCACCGAGGCGGGTACTAGTAAGTTGATTTATTAACTTTACTAGTTCTCAGATAAGGAATGTTCTTCTTAAGGAAGTTGGAATGTGGTTAGAAATTCTGGGGGGTTGGATGGGGGGGGGGGGACGTGATCGAATCGTAGTATTTAATCGAGAAAATAGGAAGCCAGTAGGAATGGTCGCTATGGTAATCCCCCTCTCCCTCCCTACCCCATGGGCCATGTATGTTTTTGCAATAGTGATGTTGTTGATTGTTCCTTCATGTTTGTTCAGTTCTCATACGACTCACGATGTGTGTGTGTGTGTCCTGTCACTCAAGTACTCCAGCCTCAAGCGCACTCCATAACTTCCAGGCCGACGACGTAAGAAGTGGGTGTAGAGGGGGTGAGAAGGGGTGTGTAACATGTGTGTGAAGAGGGAGGGGGTGGGGGATCGGAGATGTGTTGATGTCGTGTGCGTGCGCGTGTGTAGCTAGTATAGTAACAGGACAGCCGCCATATGGTGGTTTTCCCAGCGTAGCGTCGTCGTCCTCGCTTGCCTACTCACAGAGACACACACGGCGCATGCGCACGCGTGTACTGTCCGTTTACCTCTAGCTTGGCTACCACACTTTCTTTTTTTTTACCACCGTTTATGCTAGCTTTTTAATTAAGCTAAGCGGCCCCATGGTGTAGTGGTCAGTGCACTTAGTTACGAACCTAGGGATCCCGGGTACAAGTCCTGGCTGGTACCTTGGGTATTTTTCCCGAAAGGAGAAATACCCCGACTGTCACTAGGGTTTGATTAGCTTTTAATTAGTTAGGTTGTAAGGGTTTTCACTGTTCCACGCCTTAATACTCATTATTACCATCATCTCAGGACATGGAAAGGATGGACGATCAGTACATTCGGATGTACCCTGGGCAACGGTACATTAGTACTTGCTAGTTTTTCCTCTACTGAGCTACGATTGATGTAGCCTAGACCTGCAATATTATATCATTAACTACGCTAACAGGACTATGGGATGGGGAAAGGGTTTAGAATATATACATTGCTGGATTTATTTGAAGGTAGAGTTGGAAACAATTTAGAAAAAATAACATCTAAGTAAACCTGTGCCTTCCAATGCAGGTAGATTTCCTGTTGTCACTACCAATCATTTAAGTTGAAACTATTCATCCCATGCTGGTTGACTAGTGGATAAAGAGCTTCTTAAAACCTTAAAACATTCTTATAAATTAAGCTCATATTTGGATGTGTGACTAAAAATAATTCAAAGTATGGCCGGTAGTCGCATCAGGCACCATTCGGTGGTCAAATGGTCGTAAGGTGTCACTCTTGCAATATACTATACCGGCAATGATGGGTTGATAAGGGTTAAAACCCCGGTTAGGTGTATTGAGGGTGGTTTTTGTTTCCTAAATGCTTTTCCACTCCCCCTCCATGAAAATGCGGGTGTACTACCCCTACTTTGTTCTTATTTTACCAATCATACATAAGCTCTGGAATATTATTATGATTATTAACCACCGCGTCTTACTACCTGTTCAGGTTATACGCATATATGATAATTACTCTAATTGGGTAGAGGTGATGAAGGTAGCATTTTAGAGGTAATCTATCCGCATTTGCGTGGAAGGAAAATCACCCTTAGTAGACTCAACCGTGATTCGAACCCCGATCTCCCCGTCATAAGTAGACCTATATAACACGATCGTGACGCCTCAGACCATTCGTCTGGACGAATTTTTGTCATACAGAATGATCGGAACAAATTCACAGGTACAGTTTGAGATAGTTCTGCTTACCCTGCTAACACTACACGACAAACCACTCTTTGATACATTGCTAATCAATGTAAGATATTCTTATGAGAAACATACAAAGGACGTCGTCGATTAATAGCCCTTTAATAAATGAATGATAATTAATAATACACTATCATAAATTAACGGGTTCATTGAGGGGGAAAGTAAAACGAACATGTTTTACAAAAGTTTTAGCTATACATTTTTACTTCACTTATTTTCTTGGTAAACGCAATGAAGCTAATTTGAAAAATAAATACTCCTTTACTACCCATTAGGACCATCCGCTTAAAGTATTGAAATCGTGGATATTGTTTACCTCCAGATTATGATGAATCTTTACGTCCTATAAGCCTCCAAACCCCAAAAATAGTATCTGTAAATTTTGTCTTTACACGTCTGTTTGTCTGTTGGAAACGATTTAATTTATTTTGTTCAAATTGATATTGATTTTGACCATATTCCTCAAAGCAAGGGTAGTTTACTAGTAAGTGTGTTTTTTTAATACCAAATTTTCGGGAAATGGCTCAAACAGTTTTGTTTAAAATGAATATCTAAGGAGTATTTGACTAACAAATAACACTGAATACTTGTTTCAGGGGGAAACTCCTTTAAGGATAGTTTGCTGATGACTATTTTTGAAGAATAAATTTTTCAAAAATTACCCTAACAATTTTGTTCAAAATAGATATATGCGGACTGTTTGACATGATAAATGAAACTTTATGAATGTTATTTAGGAATAAATTTGCTTAAGGCTAGATTATTAAACTTTTTTTATTTAAATATTTTAAAAATGTATCTAATGATTTGGTTCAAAATGGGTGTATGGAAGGTTTTTTTTACATCTAGTCGGACTATACGCATAAGTAATAATTAGAATAATGTGTTAGTTAAGAGGAAGGTTGAAATTTTAGGCAGTGTACCCACACTCGCGTGAAGGGAAAGATGAAAGCAATTTAGGTGAAAACCACCCTAAGTACACAGTACACACGACTGGTATTAGAATCCTAATCTCTCCATCATTAGCAGTCTATTCCAATCCAAGATTGATGCCTTAGACCAGAGTTTCCCAACGTAGGCTCCTGTTGGAGTCTGTGAAACAAATATAAATATTTAGATAAGTTTCTATCTGTATTTTCACATCTTATTAAAAATATACGCAATTTGCAATTTGTATGAACATTTTTTTTTTTATATTACTGCTTGACACATTTTTTTATCATGAAATGGATCACGTAGAATATCATAAATGTGTGCGTAGGTCTTTAATTTCACCTCCTATGACGGCAGTATTAGGAGGTCCCCACGGTGAACTAGCATTGGCTTCAGGGGGTCCGCGATATGGGAAAGATTGGGAGCCACTGCCTTCAATCATTCGATCAACAAAGTGGTTGATCCTATTATGATGACTTTGTCCACGGTCGAATAACTACACCCCTAACAAACTATCTCCCTGACCTTAAGGTGGAGATGTAAGCAATGGGAGAAAAGAGCAATGTTTTTGCAGGTCTTTTAGCAAAACATTTTTTGATCAAAATAAATCAAATATGACATCGGTAGAAACATAAGAGTTTGATTTTCTTTTACAAGTTGATATCAACAGTGGTTGAATATCCGTAAAGAGTGTCCTGGAATTTAATTACATCTTTTTATCTTCAATTAATGCGAATATGCTTATGACAGATATTCAACAACTGTTGATATCAACATGTGAGTAAAATTAAGCTCTTATGTTTCTACTAGAGCAATAATTTTATTTATTTCGACCAAAAAAGTTGTGCTATAAAAACTTTATTAACACTGCCCTTTCATCCCGTCCCTTAAATTCCCCACCTTAAAGAATTCGAAAGTTCATGTCCAGCAGAACAGTTCAACATTAGATTGTATACTGAGTCATCTCCATTCAATACCAACCTGATACCAAACCTCATTCAAATCTGTTTTCCCATTATCATTTATCGATGTCTTGTCTACAATGGGATCTTGTATCTTTAAATTCCCCTGCTAAAATATTGTTTACATGCCATTCATACTCACTGTTACTTTCTTTGATGTGTTTGCGGTTGCAAACAAGCCCCAAATTTATTTATTATGTAAAACTCTTTCTCATGCGTTTGTTGGTAGAACAATTTTAAATGATATCGATATAAATTGTTATGATTAAATTATTCTAAAATCTTTAACTAGAACCAAACATCAATTAATAACCTACATCGATAGACACGTGGGTTAGATCGTGAACCCCATCTGGTATGATTTACCGTGGATGGTGAGCTCAGGGTTCAAATCCTGACAAGGTTGTCTGAGAATGGTTTTGCCTAGATAGATTGTCATTCTTCCTCAGCAATTTAATATAAAATGTCTAACCTTACTTCTTCTTACACCACTAGAGTATTGTATACCTTAATTCTCTTGTCAATGGATATTTGGAACACATTTTGAAAATACAAACACATTTTTCTGCTATCAACATTGATTACGTCTTACTGTGTTATAAGTGTTATTTTATTGATGCTATCTATCAAAATAGACTGTCATATATCACATGAATTTACATATGAATAGGCCTACGTAAATCTAGTAGCTTTTTCTAGCTGCCAAATTGGTTCATTTGTAAGAAAAGTTAGATATATAGATATGTGAATAACATGGAGGAGTATTAGTCCAACACCTTAGCTCAGTCGGTAACGTGTTTGTCTAATGAGCTAAGGGTCCCGAGTTCAATTCCTGGCATGGCAGAAAAATGTATTATTGGTGAAATGTGGGAATACTCTTTCACAGTGATGAACTAACGACCGGGGTTTGGATGTTGTGTCTGTACTAGATTTATGTTAGTTTAAAAGTTGTATGCTGGTATAATCAGTCGGTTTAGAAATTACCCATTAAATACCTCAAATAAATGAAAATTAAAAATGAACTAGTAATAAGAAAACGATACACAAAAACAATCTAATTCTTAGCTGAGCTTTAAAGTGGAAAAAATGTGAACGTTACTTTACAAAATATATTACAACAGAGTCATTTGTCATATAGGCGTACCATCAGTAAGTCTACTATTTTGTCACTGACTTGGCACACCAATAAGTAATCAGCCTGTCTCGCTTCTGCGTATGACAAAATATGTTGTGTACAAATATGGTGAAATCGTAGTACGATTTCAAAACCCTCTATGGTTGTGACGCCAGGCTGTAATCCATCCGTATATCTCTTTCTTCATATATATATACATGTAGGTCCTATGTGTATGCATGCGTTGTGCTACTCAAATAAAGCTCACGACATCACACATGAAAGTGGGTATCTATGTGCGATGCAGTGTGTATATATATATATACATATATTCAAACCACTTCTTGATACAATCAAAAAGTCGGTGCGAGCTTGAAGCGCAACCGGATCACGCAACACTTCCAATGAAATGATTGTTTGAAGTGACTCTTGAGCTGACCAAGTCCCGGCCCACTTCAATTAAATTAACATGCCATTCCGTATAGCCAATGTAGGACATCGTGAACAAAAAAAAGGAGGAAGACACATTAATTCGTGTCATTATAATTAGTGATAATATTACCAGATATATCGAAAGATTGTGTGTCGATGAGTACGAAGTTCGTGAAGGCTCTTTTGTGTTGCATTTAAAGAGGCTATAAGAAAACCCTTTATCAAAGACTAACCGTGAAAATATATTTAAAGTTTTTAAAAATACTTTGCCCACAAATAGATGAATATAATAGGGAGTGAAGGAGGTTACACAATGCTTAGTTACATACTTTGTACTCATCATCAGAAATTGAGAGGGTAATCATATCTCGCGGTTTACGGTGGGTAGGACATTAAACGGAAATCTAAGAAACTAGAACCATGTTTAGGGTAATGTCTGGCCAACCTAATGGAAATAAAACATTGAGAAGCTCTAGTCACATACAGGAGGATAAGATTATAATGGCTTACATTTTTGGCCGCGTGGTCTAACGCGCTACTCCCCACTAGACTGCCAATGACGGGGCGATAGAGTTTTGAATCTCGGCCGGGTGTACTGAGTGTGGTTTCCCCAAAATGTTTTTCCACTCTCCCTACAAGCAAATGCGGATACAGTTCACTTAAATATAATCTTCCTAATCTCTAAAAACATTAGCTTAGTTATCAAAGAAGAGGGTAACCCAAATGGGTAGTAAGACGTGCTGCTAAAAAAATTTATGGTGAATATTAAATAGATAGGGTTTAATTAGATGGACTAGATAATATAATTATTGTGGCGTAGTTATTTAAGCGTGGCAATTAACTTATAGTTCCTAATTCTATATAGAAAGTAAGCAAGTATGATACCTACTGCTAGTAGAGCTGGGGTATTATATATATATATATATATATATATATATATATATATATATATACACACATTCGTACAAATGGATATTTGAAGGAGCTTTTAGAATATAAGCCTACAATTTTTTTGATCTTTTCAAAATCTAATAATACTTTACTTTATTAGTAGTCTTATTTCGCAAATACTAAAAATATTCATCAAAAGTGACAGTTGTATATCACATAACTTGACGTATACATATTTTAAAATAGTTTTAATAACTTTTTAACTGTAAAAACAGTTCATCATTATATGAATTTGACTGGATTAAGACAATCACTCACCTCCTCTTTCAAGAGTAACGTTTTATCTCCAAATGACTCCATATTAGTAGTTTATATTTGTTTGTTTTTTCTCCTCGACTGACTACCTGTTTGGGTCATACGCATATGTACTAAACCACATTCACCACCCGAGTTTACTTGGATTACAGATCAAAAAGTTACTAGAAATATTCTCTAATGTAACCCTATACAAACAACTGACATCTGTCACTTATGGTATTGAAATCATTTGGTTTGGCGAACGGATAAATGAGAGTAGCTCTTGTAATTCTGCTGTCATGTAACACCACTCCTACTTTGGATAGCCCATAAGTTTTGTATTATATGTGGTGAGAGATGGGCACTTAAGACAGCTTGAACCAGGGGTCGCTTCATATTGGGGTAAACTACTGGAGTACTGGAGACGTAGTTATAAACCAGTGGAGTGGAGACCAGTGAACCAGTTTGTCATATTATACTGGGGTGTACAGTAACATGTGGGACCCATAATTGTTGGTGGACAAGAAACACAAAAACAATGAAAAATGTTAATCTGTCCCATTTTACTTTGTTTCTGAACTATAGTAGTGTTTGTACTCCCGGTAATGTGAAGTTGCTCAATATTATAGGAAGTGCTCCAATTGGTCACCCTTAGCCTGAATACAAACCTGCAGTCATCGTGTCATAGAATGCTGCCCGCTTTCAAAAAATACCAGGTAATTGGGATAGCGAGGAATAACCCATAGAACATACCTAATCAGCAGGTCGAGAGACCCACCTCGGTGGCGTAGTTGGCTAACGCGCTAGTCGTGTAGAGCTCGACTGCTGATGACGGGGAGATCGAGGTTCAAATCTCGGTCGGGTGAACTGGGGGTGGTTAGCGTAGTTAGTACTTAAAGCGTCTAACCCGAACGGGTAGTAAGACGCGGTGCTAAAAAATAAATAAAAGCAGGTCGAGAGATATCATGAATGGTGCACACAAACAACTTAGTGGAATAACTTGGCTATAATTCGGAAAACAAGGTCAAATGGGACACATGTTTATATTAACTTTTTCATTGTTTTTGTGTATCCTATTTACTGCTGAAGGGGAATGCAGGAACTCTCACTTCAAGATGGTTTGTTTCAAGCGTTAACTTGTGTTCAATTCCCCAGTTAATTGACCTTCCTCATACCTTAAACCACTAGCGTAATCAGTATATAAGATTCTAAAAATTGAAAAATGACACCTGGACACGTGAATTGAAGCCAGGACCTTTGGCTTAGTAAGTCAATGCTCTAACCACTGAGTTATTCAGGAATCTTCCCATGCCCAGGGTCATTCTTCATTCATATTTTAAGGTAGAATCTATGATGGACGTGCGGAAATCGTCGGCTACAAATGTGTTATTTTATTAAGATCACGAGCTATCAGATAACTCAGCCACCTTCGACTCGGTAGTTGGCTTATTGCTGTCATTTGTACAATTATTATAATTGTAAGGGATTGCATATTTAAGAATCAAATAGCCAAAGCTATTATTTATGCTTTTAGTGAGGTTTACACCATCTAGATATATTCTGAAAATTGGAAAATGACACCTCGACACGGGAATCTAACCCAAGACCTTTGGCTTAGTACGCCAATGCATGGGACAATTCCTGGATGGCTCAGTGATTAGAGCATTGGCATACTAAGCCAAACGCCCCGGGTTCAATTCCCGTGTCCAGGTGTCATTTTTCAATTTCCAGAATATGATATCTAGATGTAGCAATCCTCACTAAAAGTATAAATAATATATTTGGATATTTGATTCAGTACATAAGAGTGTAACCCAAACGTATAGTAAGATATGGTGCTAAAAAATTAGCTTGATTTACAATCTATTACTATTATTGGTATTCTCTAAGCTGTGCTTAACCTCAAAATCATAAAGAAAGAATTAAGGTTTCTTGCACACAAAAACAGGGAAATTAGGTTTTTATTTAAAGCATTATTAACATAAGGTAAAATAACTAAACCATTATTTTCTAGTAACGTGACAAAGAGAATTTTATTCTATTTGATGTTGAGGAAACGTCCAACTAAATATGAAGGTCTTTTGTTCAACGTGTTAATGACAAAGGTCCGCATCTTGTGGTTCGTCATCTTCATTTTATTTAGAAATGAAATTCTGTAATAGAAGTATTCATTTATATCATCGGAAAGCACTTAAGTATTTAAGCATGACTTGCAGTTTGCACAAATTGCAGAGTAATTCAATCCAACCTTTCTGCAGACACACAAATTTAGGCTTTTTTTTTTTTTTTCATTTCATGCAATAAATTTTAGGATTGTTTCTGAAGTAAGTTCAAGTAAAGTGGGACCTCTATAAAGGCTGTTTTTGGTATATTTCCACCCCTACTCTTGAGGGTAGTAGGTGATTCCGTACCACTGTTGTATCTGTAAATACACTCGCAACGAGTGTTCTCACATAGCTGCTTCTGTTGGTAGTAGGGATTCAAGATTGAACTTACATTTTATGGGTGATCTGGAAAAGCAGTGGGAACGATGAAGATGGATGGTATTGTCTTGATACCACTGCACATAAAGAGCTAAGGCCTTTATTTGATCCATACTGGAATTAAGATCCTTGAAAAATTTAACAGTCCCTTGTAGATTTGAATTCATTTCTAAAATATTTACAAATTTCATTTTTCTTTTTCGAAAAGAGGCTGAAGTTATATCACAAATACAAAAATGCATGTAGAAGTAGAAATGCTTTAGGCTATAATCTTCTTCCCTTCTAAACGTTGGTAAGAATACAGCTAATGACAAATGTTATCTCTACTTGGTTTAAGAACATACACATTTGATTTATATTCAGCCAAAGCTGAGACAAAATAACTAAAATATCAACGTCCCCAATCCTCACCACCAACGACAGACTCATACTCAAGGGACATATCAATAGCTGTATTTACAATGAGGGTACTAGCTTCGTCTTGAGCTTGCGTAACAGGGTAACAAGAGTCTTGGAATTTTTGGGTCATCGTAATGATAAGCCTTGCTTTATTATTTCCATTCGAAAGAAATCTTTCCTGTGACATAGATGCTGTCATCGTTTCATCAGAAATTATATAAATTATATAACGTTGAAGACGTTCCACACTCTTAGTAATAGTGTTTGCAGGATGGTCCAGGTGGACATCAAATACTATAACTACATTGTATGTGCAGTACTTCTTAACATACCCTAAGTATTGGTTGCATATAGAGGAAAATGTTTCTTGTTGATGCCATAAAACACTTTGAAGGAGATATTCACCTTCTATAATATTGATAATCTTTCCAAAGTCAGGGTCTTCTAACAGTGGTGTAAACAAGACATTTATGGCTGATTTTTGTTGTCTTCCGCATCCCCAATTCATAAAACAGTGACAGTATAAAAAGGGGCAGATTCACATTGCAAGTAAATTTTAAGCTCTTTATCATCTTTTTTTGGCAAATCATATTCTCTGGAAAAACAATGTAAAGTCAACAGGTATAACCAAATCTCGTATTTTAATTCCAGATTGATGTTCCTCAAGAGGAAATACTTTTTTTTTCGCTTAAACTTCACATATCTGTAGTCAATCATCAAATTAGAGAAAAACACAAGAATGAATTGAAAAAAGTGACAAGCTGCTACAAAAAAAAAACTATTAGTTTAATGGGGAAAATGAAGAGAACTGGTTTTGTGGGAAAACAGCAGATATTTATTTCTTCTAAGAACACATTTTAAGCTAGAACCTTTTGAAAGTGAGATATTAATTTGTTTTTAATGATTTAGCCACTATTTTTTCAATATGGTGACGCAAGCTCACCTCGTTGGAGCTATAAAAATTGGTATATAACATAAGATAGGCCTATAATTTAAAAAAATAAGTATGAAAACTGTCTGAATTATTTCCACAAAGTCACCCATTGACTGGGCTATACGGCCCAACACATAAATTGAATCACACTCGCAGCCGAGTGTAAAATATTGTCACAGGTGAGAACCAAGGACGATGATTGAAAGTGTTGCTTGTTTAAAAGGGGGATAGAACTGCCCCCGCTAGGGTCGCGCGTGTCGGCCAGAGCAGACTACCATGTCGGCTAAGAGAAAGGGGGAGGGGAGGAAGAGAGGCTCACACCAACACTCCACATACTAAAACCACTCCATTATGAAGATAATCACTGCCCCTAGCCCATTAGCAACTCATCGTTATCAGAGCATTACAATCACATAGAGAGAGAGGGTGCAAGTGAGGGATAGGAGGGGAGTGCAAAACAATAACTGTTTGGGGCTTCCATTCTTTTAATGACTGGTTTCTAACCATATGGAAATCATTAGGTTCGTCATGACTAAACATACATTTCACACAACAACATTAGGGAGGGGTAAGGGATCGGATGATTAGTGTCCTGTCCGCCAACTGGTGCTCAAACTGCTCTTTATTAAATCAGCCCTAGGGCTCTGGATCCACTAAAGGGTGTACAACAAACTCTCCAGCGTTGTAAACATTTAAAACATAATCTCGAAATCGCATGGATTATAATAAGTTTTCTAGGTCATAAGACCTTCTGAATATCTTTATAATATTTTATACCCGTTAAGGATGCGCTATGAGAGAGCACGTAGAAACGTTGCAGACGTTTAGAAATCAAGGATTATTATTTAGGAAGTGGTTTGATATTTTAAAATATGTTTTTCGGACAAAATTGTAGGCGAAAGCACTGACCAGATAAAAGATTTAAAATTTATAAAAAATGTGTGATAACTTACATAAAGCCTTATAACATACACATATTATAGATGAGATGCTTGAAACCCTATAATCATATGGTATTCTAGAGATTTGAGTTTGGTAAAAATCTCAAAAATATATCTCAAATACATTTATGAAGAACTTAATTTGAAATAAAAAAATTTAAACAATTGGTAACAGTAATTATAAAATATACTCTTGTAATTGGGAAAGTAATAAAATCACATTTTTAAAAAAAAGGACTAAGTTGTATTAATATAATTAATTTTCCGTAAAAGGTTTATCTATATTTGATTTTTATGACGTAATAGACATGACAAACACAACGGCGTTTGTCATTGGTAACTAGCCATTAACATATTTTTTTAAATCGATTTGAAATATGTTGTTAAATTATTCTAAAATTGTACATTATAAAAAAATTCAAAAACTCAAATTTTATTTTGATATTTAAAAAAAAAAATTTTTATTCAGATTTGAGAAGTATAAGTATCGACCCATTTCTATGGTATGTATATATACGAGGTGATATCAGAAATTCTCCAGATTCATGCTATAATACTCATAAAACTATTTAATTAATTATTCTAAAATTGTAAATTTAAAAAATTTTAGAAACTCAAATTTGAATTCAACATTTTATAAAATCAAACTGTATGATTATGATTTGAGCAATATAATATTCACCCATTTCTAATATGTGTGTATATATTATATATACATATATATGTATGTACGTATATATTATATATATAGGCCTACATATATATGTATATACGTGTATATTATATATATACATATATATGTATATATGTATATAATTATGTTACTTTGTTGCCACAAATAATTTTGTATCAATACGAAGTAATAGACCTATATATAATCATATTTTTAGTATATAAAATACATAATATTATGTATATGGTATATAACATTATGAACTTTACATAATATATATAATATATAACATTTTATATATAAGTATAACATAGATATAACATACCTATAATATATAAGTGATATTTTATATATATAACAATTATAACAAATGTAGCATATATAGAATACATATAATATATAACATATTATAAATATAGCATATTTGTATATTTATTTATATATTCCATCAAATATTTTCTTGTTATGAAGCTCAGTCAGAGCAACTAGTGACCAGAAATAAATGTGTTTGGCAATAATTTAATGTAAATTATATAACCAGTACCTTTAAACTGTTTTTTTAAATAGTACTGTAGTAATAATTATCAAACCATATAGTAAATGTTATAGCAGTCATTCTGGAGTATGAATCATAAACCGGTACCATACAAATTAATGACATCTTTTGTTAGTGTAATAGACTTTCTGTTTGTGTAATAGTTCGACAGGAGCACAGTCCATTACTAACTACACTGAGAGGATTATTCAGTTATCCTCACCATATTAGGAGTTAATAACCCAACATGCATTCATTAACTACAGTTCACTAGGCTCCAGGGAAAAAAAATACAGCCGACTCTTCTCTTATCGGATTTACATTCACGAAAGATTTTAAATGTTTCCATTCAATTTTTTTTTTTAACCTATTGTAACTATTTTGTTAAATTATGATTGCATTTTTTTGAGGGGCGTTTATTTATGAACTTCATTCCGTCTATAAAAAATTACTCTGGAGAAAATACTTATTAAAATAAATTAAATAGATGCGTACGATTAATTTAATGACTCGGTGATTTATTATTTTTAATTCGATGTATTTAAAGTGCCATTTCTGAACAAACTGATTATATCAGTACAAAATTAAAAATTAGCTTAGATCTAGAAAGGACACTATATCCAGAATCTTCAACCGTTAATTCATCATTGTAAAAGTGGGACTCATATTTAACCAGTGCTATTTTTTCTGATATTCCGAGAATCAAACTCGGGATACGTAACACTGTAGGCAAACTAGCTACCGACTTGGCTAAGGTATAGAACCCAATTAAATTATTTCCTACTTTGATGTAACTTTTTTTTACTTTTTGTATTTTAACTTTTTTATTTTAATTTCAAATTAACGACTATTACTAGATATAAGATTTCATTTAATGTCCTAATCTAAGAGGTTCGTATGAGTAAGGTAGCTTAGGAAAAATACAGGTTTTTAAGTAACTATAATATTGCTCATCTGGGCTACATCATTCGTAGCCCAGAATTGGAAAGATTAGCCGGTACTGTTGCCCAGGAGACGCCCGAATGCACTAATCGTACAACCTATCCATTGAGGCTCTTTTCGTGCCCCGATGAGATGAGATGAGGGTGACATAGTATGGGGGCGTGGAACATGTGGGAACTATCCAATCCTTTGTGACCATTGGGGTGATTCCTCTTTCAGTAAAAAATACCCATGGTACCAGCTGGGAATCAAACCCGGGAGCCCTAGGTTATTAGCCAGGTGCACCGACCCTTACACCACGGAACTGGTTATAAGTGTGGAGATATTATGTGATAAACCTCTGCAGCCAAATACATTTAAGAAACCTCCCTGATTGTACCCGGTCAAGATTCGAATTTGGACCTCTACAAAACCAGCAATCAAGTCTATTGAAAGCTTGACTCCTTAGACCGTGTAACCACGTCTTTAGAATACTAAAATTTTCATTGAATAAATAGAGCAATATAGAGTTGGTTCTCTTTAGTACTGCCATACGGATTGGACACTTTTAAGATATTATTAATAAATTAGGGGTTAGGCCTTTCCCCCGGTGGGCGTGGTTTTTGATTTAGCACAAATACTGTTCCCGGTTGTTTTGATCTGTTCTTAGATTTTTCAAATCAGAGGTTAGTGTGATTTGTGGCTCTGTTAGATTATTGGGTTGGATGGGAAAATAAATAAAATCAATTTGGGAAGTGTACACACAATCTGGATTTTAAGCCCGTACTAATCGGGATTATTTTCTAATGTGATATTGATACCCTAGACTATGTGGCCACTGAAAGGGTCAGAACCATACTACGAGTATAAAAATTAAAAAAGTAGATGCAACAACGTTAAAATATAAGAGTTAAAATCTAAATAGTAAACAAAAAAAGTAGTCCGAGGGGGAATACAAATTTGAGAATCAATTATTTAAAAACTTATTAAAACCACAACAGGTTTACACGTATCACTACTCCCTTAAAACATTATTAAATATTAATTATTTCAATGAGTCTCCCAAGTCAAACACACTGACAGTAATTTTAAGAAATTGGTTAAAAATAAATTGAACTGAAATAGTTATTTGCTAAAGAAGAACAAACACATCTCCAATTCGGCAATAACTAAATTTTTGTTTGGATCGTAAGATAAACTTTCTATAGATATGAGAGACCATGGTTCAATACTAAGTAACACAAAATATAACTTAATTGTTTGTATCTACTTACATAATAATTCAAATTAAAAATCTCCGAGACTAACATTTGCTCTTTGGTATTCTGTCTTTTGTTAAATTAGTTTGTCAGTTTTATGGTAGTATATATTTGTGTTAAAAAATATGTAGTTTAAATATTTCGCAACAAAATAAACCTTCGATATGAACATCTTATTATTATGTTCACCCTTTCAGTGATAAAATTTATTTTTATTTAACAGTTGTTTGCCACACCCTGGCTTATAAAATTTGGACAGCATTAAATTATTTTGCATTGTGCAAAAAAATTGTTATTCTATCAATTTTTGAATGTAAGTTGGTTTCAATGTAATAATATGTGTATTTTATGGACTCAATCGAAGTTGACAAACCAACACCTTAGCTCAGTCAGTATCGTGTATATCTGCTGATCGAAGGGTACTGTGTTTGATTCCTAGAATGAGTGAAATTATTATAATTGGGTAAATGTGGGTTTACACTTCCACAGTAATTAATTAACGGCTGAGAACTGAATTTTGTGCTTGTCTAATCTTAAGTTAGATTATAAGGCGTATAAAACTATGATAGCTGATAGTGGAAAAATTATACGACTTGAATAAAAAATTGACCCAGGCCACACGCTGTAAACCATAATGGATGTAAATTAAAGTAAATATAAGTTGACTGCCAACAAGCTGCCATGTACAGTACTTATTTGTAAAATTCATGAACTCAATCAAAATTAATCTTCCAAAAGTTTGCTATTTACATATTTTTAGAGTCAAAATTTGACTGCTAGTAAGTGTCCATGAAATGATTGGGTTTCTAAGATATTCTGTACTTATTTGAATATTACAGACCTTCCGACGTGTATATTTAAAAATAGCTTTATTTAAACGGGGAACTTTTAGATTTCGCATCCATCAGATATTTATTAGCGTCTAGGAACACACTTTTATAAGGAATTAAGGTTTTTAGACTATTTCCTACTACATATTTGACTTCATCTTGATTTAAATCAAAATTTCTCAAACTCGATCTAAGTTTGTTTGAAAACCAATGCCTCGATAGCGACAGAAAAGGACGAGTTCAATCTAATCCACTACGAGTCACGTATATAAAATCATTTCCAACCATCTTTTACTCCCCTCAGCTGGAGAAATTAATGCCGTGAGAGATAATCGTGTGCTTCATAAAATACGTCGTGTCATTATATATCATCACGCTTATTTCACTTTTATAGCTTTTTACTATTATGATGAATCAGACCTAGCCAACATGAGTTCTATCGACGAAATACTCGTACCTCATTTTCATTCGTCAGCAATATAACATCTTACTCTAAGTGAAAAACAAAATGTATGACAACATCTTACATACTTTCCCATGTAGTTTATTATAGATTCGTGTTGAGCTCGACTGCTGAGGACGGGGAGATCGAGATTCAAATCTCGGTCAGGTGAACTGGGGGTGGTTTTTCCTAAATGGTTTTCCACTCTCCCTCCACGCAAATGCGGGTTCACGTCCTCTAATTCAACCTTCCCAATTCCTAATCCATTTGCGTAATTAGTACTTAAAGCGTATAACCTGAACGGGTAGTAAGACGTGGTGCTAAATATTATTATTATTAATATTATCATAGATTGAAATGTATGCATATGTACCACTAAAAAATAAAGTTTTATATTACTACTAAAAATATTTAAGTAAAAGAAAAGTAACAACTAAATTATAGATATTTTGAATTTACTATTCAAGTTGACAAGAAATCAATTTATGATCAGTAATGTAACTTGGAGATAGACAACACGGTTCAGACATGTAACGTTACTAAATTTAACATCGATTTGTGTATCGTGGTAGTTTATAGATTCATTGTTCTTTATTTTAAACAAGCTTCAGAATTAATCTCTCCATGAAGTTAATAAGGAAACAAATCTGATTGTTAGTTATTAAATTAAAGATAAAATCACCCAAAACTACAACAACTTTACAAATAGAGTTATTCAGTATTTAGTGCATTAATATGTTATATCTTTTTCAAAGACAAAAGAAACAGAAGAAGGTGATTTATAAATAGTCAAAACAGTTACATCATTTATTTCAAATTAAACCGAATCAAGGTATTTCATTCTCCTCATGGTGTGTCCGCTCATATATTATCCATCTACTACCATTCTATTAAAATATAAAGCACATTGTTGACATGATTAAAATAATAATTTTTGATATAGTATTTTTTGTGCTAATATAAAATTCAATCTAATTAAATTATAAAGTTTCATCCTTTGTTCTGTATTGTACTGTACATCTTCAAAGAAGTTCCATCATATTGTAAATATTTCACTTTTACCTGGATAAGTAAAATGAAGAGAACTCATTTTTAATATTATTTTAGTAAAAATAACTATCAAAATGATTTATATATTTTTATATGATTTTGCTCGCTCAACACTTTTTATCAGATTCAAATAACAAATCATTTTATTAATTTCTCAATAGTTAGTTTATTATACTCGTATATCATAATTATGGTACTATACTGTATACGTCAGTTACCCTGAAAGGTTACAGTATTACCTTGATAAATTATACTATATAATTTATTTTATAAGATATTCCATGGTGTAATATAATAAGTTTAAACCATGACGGTAACACAGTGTTTCAATAAAAACCGGCTGTGTATATTAGTATTTAGGTATATTTATTTTGAAAAAATATATATTATAAAATATATAGAAAGAAGGATATATTTACATTTACCGTATTTGACTTAATAGTAGTCGTATACGCTAAAACAACCGGGGACTCTTAATTGTAGTTGGGGTTCAAATTAAAGTTGTTAATAGCAGTCGGTGTCCTAATAATTACCGGGCTGACTTAATTGTTGCAGGCACCTAGATATTCCGAGAGTTTTTCATATTTTCTTACCTTTTAAAATATCCTTAGTATTATGTTTAATTATCTGAAAATAGAAATAAATTATTATTTCTCGAATTTTTTTGTTTTTATTTGTTTTAATTTAAACTTACTTAGATCTTTTTTTAGCTGGAGTTCCGAAAATAAATCGGGGGCTCCAATAATAGTATAGATGGGGTAAAAATCAAGGTTGTTAATAGTAGCCAGGGCTAGTATTGTATATAGGTATATTAATAGAGAGTGAAAAAGAGAAAGGGGTGAAGAAAGAAAGAAGATTATACATAATAGAAAAATAAATTTGTATATACCCAATCCTTTATTTCTTTTTCTTTTTTATATCTATACTATATATTAAGTTATATGTTATATATATACGTATATGTAAATATATTATTTATTATTAGGTATTCTGTCTTACGACAAGTCTTTTCTTTGTCAGTGAACTTAGACCCCCAATGCGCCCGATCCTCTGCCTCCTTCTTCAGCTTTCAGAATTTTCTTCTTTCCTTAAAGTCATCCAATATTTGAATCCTCCTTCTTCCTAAGCTCCTCTTTCCTTCAACCTTTCTTCTGTGACGTCATGCAGAAGACAGTTACTCCTAAGGATGTGTCCGATCCAGTTTGCTTTGTACCGAAGAATCACATCCAAAAAGGTTCTCTTCTCCACCACTCCTCTTAGAACTTCTTCATTTGTTGCCCTGTCTGCCCACCTGATCTTCTCAAGTGTTCTCCAGCCCCACATTTCAAAGTTATCCAAGTATTTCTTTTCCATCTTTATAAGATTCCAAGTTTGTGCTCCATACATATATAATTAATATATATGTTTGTATACAAATATATAAGTTTAAATAATATATTTATATATATCTTATACATATTTTTATATAGGCTGTATTTATATCCAAATAGCTATATAAAAAGAAATTATTTAATTTCAAACCATATATCAATAATAATAATATTTAGCACCGCGTCTTACTACCCGTTCGGGTTATACGCTATAAGCCATATAGTGTATAGTTACATTTATATAATACAACATTAAGCGGTATTAATTTACATATCATAACATTTACTTATACTTTATTAATAGGTATGAATATTACGCAGCAAAGTTGACAAACTGAGTATAAGCGTATATATAATACACGCTTATATTCAAGAATTTAATTTTTCTTCCTATTTTTTTTTTTTTTTTTTACATACTAAAATAAATATTTGACCTTCACAACTGTACATGGGCACTGACTCAGCAATCACACACTCACACAAACACTAACCCAAGCACACATAATCCACATACCGCAACTCTGTACTCTGTGTAAATCTATATTAATAAAAATAAGAGTTTGTGTGTCTGGCATGAGAGTTGCTGATGTCTGAAATATAAATATTAATGGCCCCTGTACACAAACATGCGCACCTCAAAGATATAATTCTGGAATTTTGATTGGAATTAATTTAATTGATTAAAAACTAAAAAAAAAGGAAATATTAACGCCGCGAGAAAGCTTTACTACTACATTTTATACAATTTTTAATGAATTTTGGTGGCCGTAGAAGTTTTGTTGCCATAAAGAGTAAATTATTATTATTGTTATTATTATTAGCAACACGTCTTACTACCCGCTTGGGTTATACGCACTTACGCTAATGTGTAATTGTAGGGTGATTGTGAGATGAAATGGAGGACCTACAGTTTAACGTGGATTCCGAACCATGGTGGAGACCTGGAATTCCACACATTTACAAGTTGTGATTAATACACGTCTTATCAGAGGTGAAGGAAGGGTTTGGTAATCAGATAAATCTGTGCCGGGACCGAGGATTGAATCCCGGACTCCCACCACAGAAGTCTGACACCTTACCCCTAGACCACCAGGTCACTCATGGAGAGTAAACAAGACAAGTTTGGTATATATAATAATCTCTTCTTCTTATGTTGCCATGATTGTTATTAAATGTTGTGATTGATTTATAATAAATAGCTTTTATGTGGTAACAATATTTTACCTATAAACCTTTTTACCCTTTATACCCACACACCCTTTATAACAATTTTCCCCTTCTTATAACTTTTTAATATTTTTTACACTGAAATATTTATCCAGGGCTAAGCTGGGTAGTTAATGTAAAAAGTTATCTCTATTTTTGCACTTTGAATTAGTCAGTCTACTTTCACGTTTTGTAGGACAATGTGATATATTTAAATATCACAAGATTTAGTTACTATTATTCCCTGTGGTTTATTTTATGTACTAAAAGTAACAAAGCTGTTTGATAGATTCCTCGTGCAAAGAACGACTACACCAACTAATACTAAATATTTCCCAATCAAAAAATAACGCTGAAAGAATCTCGGTGGTATTTTTTAAACCGGTCCCTCTTCACAAACCTTCTCTTTCGATGGAAAATGAAAGAAGCAGGGGAAGGAAGACTGGGAGGTAGTTTCTAGGTGGGTTTAGTGGGGGGTAGGTGCGGTCACACAGCGTCCCGGTGCTCTGTCAATACAGCGTCCACACCAGCACATACATTCTTTATCAATGGCGTCTATATTTGATGAGCCCCCTAGGAGAAGGTCGTCTCGTTTGGGGAACGCCTGGTCTACACACCAGTGCCTTTGCTTTAAGCTCTGGCCCTCCTACAGCTTCAGGAACGGTCCAGTCTCTCTCTCTCTCTCTCTCTCTAAACGGATACACGCCGCTTAACAAATCGACTTGGAGCTAGTTCAGTGTGGTTTTTTTATTTCTCCTTTACCCCTCACACACTCAGTCGACTAGATTATGCGGCTTACCGCATTTTTTTTCTTCTTCTTTTTTTTACTAGGTTTGCATGCGATGATACGAAATTAAAATAACGAATTTTAATGGGAAGTAATTTTTTTGGGTGACTTTAATAATAATAATAATAATAATAATAATGATGAACGTTTCTTAATAAAAAGGAAGGTTTTGTTTTATTTTTATGTTTTAAAATAGAGTAAGATCATTCGACTAATATTTAACTATGTATTAAATAACCAGGTAATTATATTTATTAAATAACGGTTATAGCTGCATCTAGATATCATATTGCCCATGATATTGTCTCATGTCTTCTACGTCTAATCACCCGCCTCGGTGAAATAGCTAGCTAACGCGCTAGTTTAGTTTTGAGATAGACTGCCGAGGATCGGGAGATCAAGGTTCGAACTCACTCGGGGGAAATGAAGGGGATTTTCCACTCTCCCTCCACTCAAATGTGGGTTCACTTCCTCTATATTCAACCTTCACAATTTCTAACCAATTAGCATAATTGATACGTAAGCGTACAAGCAAAGTGGGTAGTAAGACGTGGTGCTAAGTTTATAAGCATCTACTTCCTCTCCCTATACTTTCTTCCACCATAACTTTTATAACATCCGTCAATAAGTAATTTTTTTTTCAGACATTGTAATATACAGTTTCTCTTACTTCTTCTTATAACTTTTAATATGCCTCTCGTTTCTTCAGTTATCTCTAGGACCAACTTAATTTTCACTCTTTCCACCCAGATAATTTATTTCCACCTTTCCCCACTGCTTCCAGTATCCTTTTATCTTCCACCCTTAGTCCCCACTAATCCACCCCGTAGATTGCCACACTCCACACAGAGCACTCTGTTAATCTTTTTCTCTATTATATATTAAGGTTACCACAGATCAGCCTCTTCTTTCTGTATAGGTTGCGTGGAAGGAGTCGAAAAAAAATGTGTTTTTGCAGCTTTTTTTTAACCAAAAATGTTAATTTTGTCAAAATAAATCAAATAATTCTCCAGTGGACACATATTTTTTAATTTTATTCACATAGTGACCTCAACATTTCTTGAATATCTTTCAAGAATGTCCCGTAATTTATTGACAACTTTTTCTTCGTTTAAAAAGTTCCTTATCTAATGTATTTAGCTATGCTCATAACTGATATTTAAGAAATGTGTATATCATCATGCGAAGAAAATTAAACACTTTAATTCTAATGGTGCAATACTTTTTTTTATTTTGGCAAAAAAAAAAGCTTTGATTCAAAAACTGCAAAAACACTACACTTTTCTCCCCTTCCTTTTTACCCCACCTTAAGTGCTTCCTTTGGTATAGCTAGTCAAGATTTCACATCCTGGCTGCTTTATATATATCTTCCCTTAACAAGCATCCTAAATATTTGAATACTGTTACCACTTTCTCCTGATCTATCTCAATATTTATCATCCTCTTTTTTTTGCTGCCTATAACCATATATTTGGTTTTCTTCTTACTAGTTATCATTCCATTATTCAGGGCCTCCTATAATACTTTTTACTTTCCGTTTCGTCACCTTTCAGGTGGAGAATAAAAGAGAGCAGCTGGAATACGTTTCAGAATCAGGGGTTGACTTTAACCTTCAGTTGAAAAATCATGGTAGAGATTGAAACTATAAACCTACTAATTTTTCTCAAACTTCCATAGAAATTGAGAAATAAATTGATTAATTACATTGTATATATTACAATTAGCTTTTTTCCAGCCTATGGCCTTGGTCATTCAAGACATTTCCCACTACCTGCTGGCTAGGCCTGTCGTAGCTTCATATGCCTGATAATCCTATATTTTATTATTACTGTTGTCAACATCCCTTTTTCTCAAATAATACAAAACCTACAGCGATGAATAAAGTAACAGTGGATAGGATTTTTTTTATCGACTTCTGACATAGCATATTCAGTTTACGTGAAAATACATTGTTTGTTTAAAATTTATGCTAAAAGAAAAACCTATATATTATTTCTGTTGCCTTTGCAATGGCTATCAAAAAGTCTCAGGGACAGACGCTTCAAAGAACTGGATTGTGCTTGCCAAATAATGTATTTACTCATGGACAACTCTATGTAGCCTTTTTAAGAGTCACTAAATCTAACAATATCTTTGTATCAATTACCGAAAATATAGAGCAAAAAATTCAAGATTATTGCATTCTGACATCAAATATTGTATACAAAGAGGTATTGTAAATTGTAAATACGTTAACAATAATAAACTCTCTTTGCTATTTTGTCCATACACTTCACTGAGTATTTAATTTCAACAACCCAAAAAAAAAACTAAATCATATATTTATTTATTTATTTGGGAGTAGGGGAAGGTTGAATGTGCGAAAGCTTCGTACGGATTTACTGGTATAACTTAGACTAGAGCAGGCATAACATCCAGACCTGGTAGTTAATTCACCACTGTGAAAAGGTAAACCCACATTCACATGTTTCGACCTTGCCAGGGATTGAGTCCAGGATCCTTAGCTAAGACACACACGCTGTTGACTGAACTTAGGTGTTGGATTACTTTGTGTATGTATATATATATATATATATATATATAATGATATGCATATATATGCATGCATCGCGTCCTACTATCCGTCTGTGATACCCATACCTTTAAATCGATGTAGACCTATAATAAAGACAGAATTCAGAGAAAGTGTACAAGTATTTTCGTGGGAAAAAGAGTGGTACATCAATCAATATATAAACACCTCAATACTCCTCAGCGGGGATTTAAACACAACCTTACCATCACTGGTAAACCAAATAAGACGAGAAATGCCTTTTTCCGCTTCCTTATCGGTGCGGTTTTTAACATTAATAATTTCA
This sequence comes from Timema cristinae, assembly GCA_039000515.1. Taxonomy (NCBI): domain Eukaryota; kingdom Metazoa; phylum Arthropoda; class Insecta; order Phasmatodea; family Timematidae; genus Timema; species Timema cristinae. The sequence goes on from JBCFYV010000024.1 coordinate 25,555,019, forward strand.
CACGCTATAAAATTACGTGATGTTTTCTTATCTTGTATTTTTTTTAATTTTTATACTCAGGCACTAATTTAATTCAGTTTACTAATTCTCGTGCTAAGAAAAGCTGCCATGAGATCTTCCAAAAAACGAGGGACTTAACTGATTGACCAATTAGGAAGCGCTTGTGAGAAATTTAATTCTTTCTCTCCCACGCGTATTTTCCTGAGGATTTTCCGCTTTATTCCCCATCAGTTGGTAGTCTTGTTGGCTGTCACTTAGAGTCAAGGTAGACGTTCGTAATTAATTTAAAGCTCATTAATCATAAGCAGAGTCTAGAAGAACAGACGCTAACCTCGTGTATTGTTTCACGGATGAAAAAAATATTGACTTCACCTATGAAATTGATGCCAAAACATGAGCAATTTATAAAAAAATACTAAGAGTTAGCCTTAAAAAATATTTTTCTTACATAGTTAACTTTGTGTAGTAAAATAATTAAAATTAATAAACATTTTGGTATTTCCATTTAGTAAGATTGCAAGAAAAATTTACATCCCACTTTAGACAGAAGAAATTTCTCAGTTTTTCAATTCAGACGTATTTATGATTTTTTTTTTTCGTAGGTTAATAAAACCCATGGTTAGATATAACTAATATTTGTTTAGATTGTCAAAACTAATTTGATATAAAATTTAAATAAAACTTAGAAATATCTTTACAAACAGTGAAGGTTTCCAAAACTTTGATAGAAACAACTATACATATTTTTATCCAAAGTTTTGGGGTCAGCAACTATGCTGATAAATAAGGAGATTTTTTTTTCAAATTGATATGTTGTCAAATTTCAACAGCTAATTAAAAATTATTCATAAACAATATACTGTTTTTAATTAATACAAAATAGAGTTTTTATTATTAGTGATATGTAAAAAGGATAAAATATTCATTTTAGAAAAAAACAACTAAAACTAAGAATACTGCATTTAAAACTTTATGTGTGTTGATCGAAGGCTCCCAAACCTTTACACAATCAGTCTGCTTTATTATTTATATTTTCTCGCTTCCTAACAGGTAGAGAAATTATTGTGATCGAAAAAAAAAAACGAACTAGATATTTTGGTGAATTTCGAAGTTACATAACCCCCCGAGTTAGAAAAAGTTGTTTTTGAATTTCCATCTGTCTGTCTGTCTATACCTCGAAGTAGAGCCTAAACTATTTTACCGATCAGGCTAAGACTTGGTATCTAGGTTTTTTTTCATAGGATTTCCCTGATGGGTTTTTGGAATTGATTATCTAACCCTAAAATTAAGGGTAGTTTACTAAATGTAGTAAAGAAAAAAAATAGATTTTATTAAAATCGGCTCTAAATATTTTGATTAAATTTAATTTCTAAACATTCATTAATATTTCAAACAAAATTACTATCAATTTTTCATCAAAATGACTTTAAGGGTTCCAGTATGATGGGTAAATTCTCATTTATTTTATCATATCCCCGTAACTCTTTGCGATATGAAATTACTTATCGTTGCAAATATGTAGGTATATTTATGATAAAGTTATTTTATTTAAAACATATTTTTTAATACCAATCATTTTCAAGCTATATGCAAATATATATTTTTAAACTTTTTGAACACCAAAGGTAAATTATTGTGACCGTTAAAAAATACAACGCAAGATGTTGATGGATGTCGATATTTCATGACCTCCCCTAAACCCTAAAAAGTGTTTTTGCAATGCCGTCTGTCTGTGTGTCTGTTTAACCCTAAAATTAAGAGTAGTTTAAGAAAGGGTTTAAAAAGGAAAATTGATTAATATTGGTATCTAGGAGTTGATTAAGATTATAAATAAAATGGCTATTTTGATTTTCCCATGAAAATGACTTTACAGAGGCGGAAATATTCGTATCTCCGCAACTACTTGAGAAATTAAATAACTTATCATTGCAAAATTGTAGTAGGGCCTACTATTAAAAATAAAAAACTTGTATTTGAAATATATTTTTAAAAAACCAATAGTTTCTGAGACATTGGAAATTATATTAATACGATTTTGTGAGCTTTAGTTGTGAAGAGATTCTACTTAAGGTGTAATGCAATAAATATCTAATCCCTTAGAGTAAGTAAATATTAGTAACTCTCTCAAAAAGTTGATATTCTTTTTCCTTCAACCTCTTAGGGAAAATGTTTGTACATCAATGATCTATCTCAATTAGTTTAGACTCATTAGTCAATATTCACCTATTTTATTTGTCAAAATATTTATAAATGAGGAATTTAATATCAATGCGATAACCATAAGATGTGCAACCCCTAATAAAATGTCGAAAATTTAATTGGAAGTCAAAATTCTATTGTGAAGTGTTGACCCTTGTGGACCCAATATTGATATTTTTTTATTGGTCCAAATATACAAATGAGGACTTTTAATTCTTTAAAAATAAAATCATAAAATTTAAAACCGGGAGTCAAAAAAGTATTACGTAAGTATAGTGCAATTTTTGCTCGGGTTTGCTAATATATAATTATTTTTTCGTTTCACATATATTACGAGTTTTGAGTAAATATCTCCACTTTTAAACAATGGAGGAAGAAAGTCCGTACGGAGTTCCGTACCATTTATTTTATATGATATTGTTTCCCTCCTTTCTCTGTATTTTTCAAAAAATTAAAAACATAGCAAATCAGGTTTATTATATATTGTCAAATTAATCTGTCCCTACTTTAATATATTCTAAACAAGTATTACTAAAATAAAAAATTCTTGTACAGTACTTACATTAACTAATAGATCGATAACCAGAAATTGTATAGCCTGGGTGGGTAGTAAGACGTTGTTCAGAATGAGCTATAAGCGTACCCCTTTAGCCAAAAATTAAATTAAAGCTATAAGTTGGTTCTGATATACTGCATTTTAAATAAATGTATTTAATACAATCAAAAGATGTTACTTGGGCCGGGTTCTATTACCGTGTACAGATGTCATTTTTCAACTATATTTAAATAGGCATAATTCTTTAGTTCAAACTGAGACAAAGGCATACCAACATTATACAAAGTAACCAGCCATGATAAGGAGTTTGACAACGTGTGTCAGTATATAACCGTAGATCGAACTTTTTTTTTTTTTTAAACGCACTTTCTTTTACGCTGTGAAGTAATCAAGCGTCAGTCATCCAAGCATGTACAGTACACTTGAAAGTGTGCAATGTGTGGCGGGCGGTCTATGAAGAGGAGCAGTCGTTAACCCCGCCCGCCACCACGGCAACCAGCCAATCACAACTCGTCATCGATCCTTAGGGTGAAGCCGGCCATCATAATTCTCTACCTCAGCAACCCGCGCTGTGCCTTGGCTTGCCACCCGCTTTTTAAGTGGCGTCGTTACCAACGATTATTGGCAGACATTTTCGGTGAAACTTTTTGTATTAACGGAAACTATTATGAACAATAATTACAACCCCCGTTCTATCCCTTAACCTCCTCCTATCACAACCCACCAGGAAAACCCGCACAAAGACTGGGGTGTGTTAATACGATGTAAGTACAATCATCTCCTAGGCATATTTCCTCCAAAACGTTTTAAAAGCTCTCGCGCATTTCATAGGGTCCCCCCCCCCCCTCCACTCCCTCACTCACTCACTCTTCCTTCTCTCTTTGCCTTCTCTTTATTAGAATCGCTGGACGGTTGTAGCGTTCTCTGTAACTTACTTCATATATCTTGCATGAGGAACAAGCCACATGGGGTGATAATACTCCGTCAAAAAGTGAGCTTGAATAAAAAATAAAAAAACTCCCAACGTGTCGTCGTTTCAACTTTAAAACACGCACAGTTAGATATAGTCGAGTTAGACATATGGGAAGGAGCTCTTTAATACCTTTTAATTTTTATTATTCGGGGTGTTTAAAGTGTACATTTGGGGCCCACTGATAGCGAAAGATTAATATAAGCTATCTTAAATTTAGAACATACACAACACCCAGTTACCCGATCGTTAAATGAAAAATCCTGATTTCACCAATAATTAATTTTTTGTAAATGTTGAGAATTGAACTTGGGAGCCTTAGTTCAATAGGAAGATGTACTACTGGCTATACAATCTATTCCTAAGACATATTTTGTGACTTTTTAAGACTTTAATTGAAGGAGAAATTGTGGTGAAATTTATAAATGGCAATATTGAAATCAGTACATGTATCAGAATGAAAACCAATACATGTTTTGATCAACGATGATTGGCGTGGAGCAGAGAATTTCCAAGGTTGGCAGTTCTTATCCAACTGTACCTGTGGATTTTTTTAATAAGCTCAGCAGAATACTTATTGGCTATGTATAATCGAAAATACATTATCATGCATAGCCAATGTATGATTGGTCAAATGGGGACAGAGTGGTGGAAAACAGTTCATAGGTACGGTTTGGACTCATTTTTATTACATTTTTAATATATGCTGCTTTCTGGCCATATGCCAATTTATGAGATTTTTTATTTTTATGTATACAAAATTGATTACATAAGTTGATTACAATTCGTTCTTTATTAAAAATCTTTAAAAATCAAAAATAAAGAAACTTACTTTACTTGGCTTGTCGTGGAGTGTTTCTAATATAAGCAGAGCTTTTTAAAACTGCACCCTTGATAGATTATTCCCTACTTGGTCCCCATTTGACCAATCACATATAGGCTCTGCTCAATAAATATCCCATGTGAAAGTTATTTAGTTGGTACATAGCCATTGAGTGTTCTATTGAGTGATAATAGAAATGCACAGACTTAGAAAATTTCTTCAATCTGCCATGCCGCACTATTATTAGTTAATACGATTTTATTTTTGTTCATGCACAGCTTCTTAATACCTATTAAGGTCATTCGCATGTTTATATTCTTGGCGTAGGTATAGGATGGAGACAACGTAGAGGTAAAATATCAATATATGATTGAAAGGAGGACTAAAACAACCGTTAATTAAAAGTTACTCATAGTTTACCGGGATAAGGCGACCTTCCCGACACCAGAAAACAATGCTAGACGACCAGACCTGATCCCACGTGCTCATTATTGCGGGTTAATTATTTAATACATCTTTTTGAAGATATAGAGTTGTTAATCATAAGCTCAATAGTTTCTCTCACTCTTAAATATTTCTAGCTCTTTTTTTAGTTAATTGACTAAACCTTTCCTTCGCCATAATACGATGTCATCATATATTTTCCTGAAGAAATAAATTGTACCACAAGCTGAACAGCACAAGAATCAAATTCATTTTCAAAGACCTAGATTAAAAAGTATATATATTTGATTATAGCTCAGAAACTATTGTTTTTATAAAACTACATTTCAAATAAAAGATGTTTATCCTTAATAAAACTACAGCTTTACAACGATAAATTATTTAGTTTCACAAATAGTTGCGGAGAAATGATGAAAATAAATTGGAAAAATTTCCCTTATGTAAATTACATTCAAAATAATGTTCATGAGAAAATTATAATTGCTATCTTCTTTATAATGATAAACAATGGATAGATAAAAAAATGTAATCGTAATCGCTGGAGCTAATATTGAGAAAATAATTTTTTTTCTCTTAATTCTTCCATAAAATACCGTTAAATTTAAGGTTATATATATATATATAGTTCCAAAAACCCCTTTGGGAGAACAGTATGGAATTCTCAGATATCAAGTTTTAACTCAATCAGTAAAATAGTTTTGGCTCTAAGTCGAGGTACAGACAGTCGGGTGGACAAAGAGATGGTATTGTGAAAACAACTATTTTGGTTTCAGGGGGGCCATGCAACGTCGACATTTATCAGAATCTAGATTTCAATTTTTTAACGATCACAATACTTTCTCTCCGAGGTTTCAAGAGAAAGTAAAAACATACATTATTAATTTCATAGGAAGATTCTTATGTAGCAGCTATAAAAGATTTTAGATCTACTTTCTTATATTCATACTTTAAGTCATGTTATCTTATAGGTGCGCATTTGATAGATATTATCAATAACTATCAAATAATACAAATAATATTGTAATATATTATCAATGTTGTTCCCAAGAAGCATGTCTAGAAATTACTCAAAAGTGGTTTTTTTTTTGTCAAAATATTTATCTCCCCTCGTCACCTTTACGTAAGGGATTTACTAAGGAACGGACACTTAAATTGCTTACCATGTCATTTGTCCCTGCCAACTCTTGACAGCTCATCAATATTGATTTCTTAGAGGAGGGTCGTGACAAGAGAGTGACACCACTGTTTCCGGGCGTGACTATTTAGTGCGTGTAGCGTGTAAGAAATCTGAACACCTGTAGAACTTGTAAAGTGGTTCCCGTTAGTAGGAACATTATGTGTGTGGTGTCGATGATAAATAGGTGTGTCTACAACGCACATAGCTTTCTGTCATAATTAGCTTTCGGGTTAACCTTCTGTCCTAAAAGTTTTATTTTTAATTTGGCAGTACTTTTAATGTTTTATTATTATTATTATTATATATTATTATTATTATTATTATTATTATTATTATTATTATTTAGAACCGCGTCTTACTACCCGTTTGGGTTATACGCTTTAAGTACTAATTACGCTAATGGATTAGGAATGGGGAAAATTTAATTAAAGGAAGTGAACCCACATTTGCGTGGAGGGAGAGTGGAAAACCATTTAGGAAGAACCATCCCCGGTTCACACCGACCGAGATTAAAACCTCGATCTCCTCGTCCTCAGCAGTCGAGCTCAACACGACTAGCACGTTAGCCAACTATGCCACCGAGGCGAATCTTTTAATGTTAATATGTTTTTAGCATCGCGTCTTAACTACTCGTTCGGGTTATACTTTTATGTACTAATTACGCTAAACTATACCTACTTGTGAATTGTTCTCATCCCTCAGCAGAACAAAGTCAATTTTTTTTTTCTCGTTTCACACTTAAGTAAACTACTCTTAATTTTATGGTTTAATAGATGATTCCAAAAACAAACTTTGGGAAACCTTATTAAATCAAAAGATATCAAGTTTTAGGCCGACCGGTAAAATGGTTTCGGCTCTAGTCTCAGTAACAGACAGACAGCATCGAAATAGTTACTTTTTCAGCTTAAGGTCGTCATGATATGAAAACATAAACATCCATAAAATTCTAGAGTTTTATTGGGTTTTTTTTATGATAACAATACTGGTACTTTGGCTGCCTTAGTTTCTCAAAACGCTACAAGGATATTCTTTCCCCATGTATTCCCCTGCACTATATTACATACTCCATTAGAGACAGAACTGCTGAGCTTGTTGCATATAAGATCTATCTCACGGCGCATTAAGGGCGTGATGAGACGTTTAGCCATTGTCTGTATTGTGTCAAATTGTAGTTGCAAAACAGATCCATCGCTAAGTGAATACTGTCAGAATGTGTGTGATACTTTTTAATATTATGTTCGTGTTTATAATATATGTATACCAATTAACATTTTTTTTACACCGTACCTTGCTAACCGTTCGGGTTACACGCATATTTACTAATCGCAGTAGTGAGCTAGGGATGAGTAAGATTGAATTTATAGTAAGTGTACCCACGTTTGATTGGAGGAGAGGAAAACCATTTAGGAAAAACCACCGTCCATACACCCGACTGGGATTTTAACCATGATCTCACTGTCATCATTAGTCCAGTCTATTGCGAGAGTGATACCTTAGACCAAGCGTCCACCAAATAGGATGGTGTTAATATTTTTTACTCTAAATTATAAGAGGAACGTTATTGCTCCCAATAACTTTGCATCCATAATCTTTTCATTCATTACCAGAACGTTCACTAAAATGTTATCCAACAAAGCAGTATCCGCGTAATTATCGTCCCCTACTGTAATGTCTCTATATTTTGTTTATTTCATTCTATAAAATATCTTGAAGTAAAAGACTAGGAATTTAGTGTGGATATTTTATTCAAGGCTCATAGAAAAATTAAGTTGAAATAAAATTGATCATTATTCTGGGTTGAGAATCACATTCCTCTGAGCAGTTACTAGACGAATGTGTTCAAATATTTTTCTATATTAGATTCTCTGCAACTTAAAGTTATTTGGAGCATATGTTGAAGGAAAAGCATTTTTATTCACCTCTCCATGCAAAGTGTTTAATTTAGGAAATATATTGGGTTCAGTCTTGAATGTAATCTGTTCCATCACCAAAGATAATTCCGTTTACAATAAACTACCTTCTTCATCCCTCTCCCTTAGATTAAACCCATGGTACAAAAAAAATTTTAAAAATGTATTACAATTAAATTATATAATTATGTACCAGTACTATTATTTTACTCTGAAATAATGTTGTTTCACTACGATATAGGCTATAAGATAGAACCATATTGCAATCAGTCAAGGTAATACTGCAATCGTTGCTTACTTTGCCATGTTCCATCTTGATGGAGAAAAAAAGAAAGGCTAATAAGTTATTTAATCAATCATAGTAATACTTCTACTTCTCAGGGAAAATGAACGGAGCTATAACTTTTTTTTTTACAAAATTATTACCTTTAAGTTGGGAGTGTAAAGAACGCCAGTTATGGGCGGTGTCTTTGGAGTGTTTGTAGAAAAACTTTTTTCGGACAAAAGAGATACAATAGTTTCACTGCCACAATTTAAATAGGACAAATGGCTTTACTTTCTCTCCAAAGGAAGCTGTGTCATGGATTTGTCCGCAAAAAAAATATCCTCTACCTCAGTTGAGTTTGAATCCATGAACATCGTGTCCCGAGGCGAGCAATTTACCTCAAGACCCCGAAGTCAGTAACTGTTAGAATCAACATGTGAAGAAAATTAATCTTTATGTTTCTACTGGAGCTATATTGGATTTATTTTGGTCAAAAAAATTTTTTGAAATAAAAACTGGAAAAACACTGGACTTTTCTCGCGTCCCTTTCCATCCAACCTTAAGATATTTATTTAAAAGTCAAATGATAATCAATGACTCTCTGACTTTATCTAAAGCGTCTCTCGTATATTTCGCCTTCGTATTCTCCGCAATATGTTTCCAACATGAAGCCTAACAGCGCGTGTGTATGAAGTTGTCCGGGTGAAGCTTATGTAACCCTGCTCCACTTGAACCCGGCTGCACTGGCGTGGACCGGTTGCCGCGGCGTGTCCAGAGCGTGCGGATAATTAGCGGTCATGCGCCCGGCCACGTGGCCCGTCGGGAGGAGGAAGGGGGTGGTCCGACCCCTCTTCTTCCATCCCCCACCGCATTAACCATTCATCAGAGGGTCTAGGGAAGAAGGAGCCACAGCTGACACAAAACCTTCCACGCCTTAGGTTTTGTGTGGATTCTGAAAAATGCGTCGACTAACAACATGAAGTGTAACGAGACAAAAATATGTGTTTTTTTAATAAGCTTGTACATCCCCCCCTAATAACCACTATCCCCACATTACTTACTTGATAATGTTTATCTTATCATCTATAGAACGTAATGTAACCGTGAATATGTTCTGACCTGCCTCGGTGGCGTAGTTGGCTAACGCGCTTGTCGTGTTGAGCTCGACCACCGAGGACGGGGAGATCGAGGTTCGATTCTCGCTCGGGTGAACTGGGTGGTTTTTCCTAAATGGTTTTCCACTCTCCCTCCACGCAAATGCGGGTTCACTTCCTCTAATTCAACCTTCCTAATCCATTAGCGTAGTTAGTACTTAAAGCGTATAACCCGAACGGGTAGTAAGACGCGGTGCTAAATAATATTATTATTATTATTATTATTATTATTATTATTAATAATAATATGTTCTGCATCGAAATTATGATGAATCTCGACGTTTTATATACCACCGAGCCCAAAAAATGGTAAGTTTCTTTGATTGTACCTGGAACTTCAGCCAACAGGGTTTGACAGATTCAGTTCAGTTTTTATATGTAAATCTTATCCAGTCATAACTCGGGACATGTATTTTTATTCTAGCTCCCAGATGTCTTAGAAACACTTCCTGAAAACCAATGTAGATCCTAGTTATTTTAGCAAAACTCCCAAGAAACCGATGTATCTCCCAGCTATTTCAGCAACACTCCTTGAAAACCAATATGACACACATTATTGGCAGCCATCAATATATATTTCAGTTAATTAATTTCTAATAACAATATCATTAGCACATCTTTAGTAAATGTATCGCTATTTTATCAATAATACATAATTTAATGAGTTATCGCTACTAATGTGCATTAGTTCATCCTTTAGTAACTTCATTACTACTGAATAGTTGGTACATCCTTTAATGTGCTTATCGTAACTAATTTGCATTAGCACATCCTTTAGAAACTTTATCGCTACTGAATAATTAGTATGATCATTATTAAGCGCATATCTGCTAAGTCAGGAAACTTCCATTAATGAATTATCCTTTGGTAATATTTTCCCTAGTTCACCTAGTGATTATTTTTTTGTAAATTGTATTTATTTAGCGTTTCTGATCATATACTATCGCTTAATTAACATGTATGTCAGTTTTATCGTGAGCCACACCTTATCTTTAATTTATTTTATTTAAAAAATCACAAACCACACGAAATAAAATAAATTACCTTTAAATTTACTAATCAACACCCTGCGACTAGGCTAATCCAGCTTACGGTGTGCCAGGGGATTTTATTGACCCATTGTTCAAATTTAATTATGTATTAATTGATCATTAATTCAAGTCATTCAACAGCATGTGAAACTTGTAGGTGTAATTATTTATTAAGCCATCAGCAGTCATGCAGTGTAGGTCAATTTTATGCCATGCGTCAACCTATTTATCTGCCTGTTATTAAATATCTCATTCAATTTTTAATTATTTTATGTTGAGTATATTTTTTTTACTGAGATACATTAATTTATCTAGATTATACATACTTATTTTAAACAAATAATTTTAGGGTATATCTCTGACATTAATTAGTATATTTGGTTTTATAACCATAAACTCTCGTAATTGAACACGCTTTTACTATTTAAACCAATTTCTGCCTAACTGGTACAATATTTTAGATTTTTATTAATTGTCTGAAATAAATTGGCTATAATATTTGATCTAATATAAACTTATATCAGTGCTAACCCATTTTGATTACATCCAAATGATATCAATATGTTAAACCTTAAATAAATTAAATGGATGACATTATCGTACTTACAGGAAGTACTTTCATAGGAAGCTAGTTATTTGAAAACTGAAAATTAAGGTTGCCACATTGGCAACTACCTAGCACGACCGTCTGTTCCAGGTTTACCTTTGAACTTGACCTTTGACCCCGACGTGGAGAACGCATTATTGTTATGATTACGCAATGTTGTTGTCACTCTCTGATTGGTTGTTACGTAATTTTGTTTCGCTCTCTGATTGGTTGTTACGTAAGGTTGTGTCGCTTTCTTATTGGTTTCCACCTCCCCCTTAACTCCTTACCCCCTTTCAGTGGTTTATTCTTGTCCAAACTTTTTTTTTTATGTCTGGTTAGGATTCGGACGGGCGTAGGAGTTTTTTATTGGTGCGGGGGAGTTTATTGTCGTAGGATTGGGATGAGGCGTTGGAGTTTTTTATTTATTTATTGGCGTGCAGTCCAAGGTGCCGGGTGCTCCTCCTTCGGCATCACTAGTGAGCGCTGGGAGCATCTTCTTTGGCCGGCCGCTTAGCGAAGAGTGTGAGCACCAAGCAGATGACAGCGTATCATGGCCGTAAGGCCTCTTTCACTTTTCCATCATTCCCCACCTTCCTTATATCGCCACGGCACAGCACGAACTAAGTTACACTGACTGCTCCCCCTCGCAAGACTCTGTTGGACCGCCTTTCACTTCGCCCCTCCCCTCACTTCGTAATACCCCTTCTCTGTGGGGGTCGTCAGATGTCGTAACAGTAACTTGTTATAAATTTCGAAAGAGTGTGACAACGACCTGGTTGAAGAGTCATGAACTCCCCCAAGACCACTTGGTACATCGGTTGTGGCCTTCTGAAGGTATCTAGTTCAGATGTGCTTTCCCCCATCCAGCCCCAAAGCCGCTTGGCGTATCAGTCGTGGCCTTCAGAAGGTCTCAGGTTCAGATGTGCTTTCTAAATGTCCACTCTGGGACCAATGATTCGATTTTACCCCGCCAAGAGCCTGAAATTTAGACGGCGTGCACACCGAGATTCGAACCTCGATATCTTTAGTACATATAATGTCTGTTAGAGCGGCCGTACTTCTTGCACCCCACCATTTTGCAGGTCGACCAGGTAGAATGTGTACCCACATTTGATTAAAACATCGATTACACAGTCACCGGCCATCTAATGACACCTTAAACCATACGACCTTCGATATAAGTATAAAATTCATTGTGACGGTAGAGTGCTACCCAAGGATAAAGGGAAAACAACGGTTTTATTCCTCGAGCCCCTTATAACAACATAAAAAATAGTTTAATTTTCGCAACTATATTTTGACAAAATGATATATAACTACATAAATTCTTAAGTAATATCAGGGTTGAGGAAGATATAAAATGTACCTGCATTTGTGTGAAGGCCGAGCGACACGGTCGACCTGGATTCAATCCCTCCTACCTCCCTGTTAATAGCCATGAAGTTAAGCTTATCGGTTTTTAGAACTGCGTCTTACTACCTGTCAGGGGCACAACCCATGGACGATGAGGGAGGAAACCGGCTGCAGTACACACGCACGACAGGGATTCGAACTAAGCTCTTCAGGAAAGTGTGAGATAAGAGCTGATTTTGAACAGGTGAAATGTGTAACAACATTTGCCAAGGTTGGAAATGTGAAGTAATTAGCATTTGTTGCCCTGTAAGAGACTTGAACCCCTACCTCCTCCCATCACATGGCAAGATGTGTACATACATTTGCACTATTGGAAAAATAAACACGACTGACGGTCCTTTAAGGATCCCTCTAGCCAGCACTGGAGAAAGACGTCCATCCTCGGCGAGAGAGCTAGCGCGGATGACATATAACTGTAAATAGCTCAGGCTTGGGCAATCAGCTATGCGGAAACAATATTTTCGACCAATGAGAAGCCGTCACCTTTACATGCATCACACCCCGTTGAAGAGACCTTGAAATCATTACATTCGGTTATTATAATTAATAATTGCGGTTAGTAAACATCACAATGAGTTTTGACGCGCTGGAAAATTGGCTAAATTCAGGTAGGTTTAAAATGTTTTGTATATTTTAATGGTTACTGTTTTGCTTATTACGGCTTTGGTGTACAGCGGCATTTGTTCCTTTGACAGACTTTCAAGAAAACCCGCCACCTCCAACTGCAGCGTTGGTAGCACCGGGTAGACCGGACCCTTTAGCTCTTTTTAGAGAGGACGGAATTTGCCTGGTGGATGGCGACTGGTCCATGGGTACTTAGCATCCCCTATAGATTTGAGCGTGATTGGCGAGTGGTTTTTCTCGCGATAGTAATTAGTATGTATTTATTTAATTTCAGACTACTGGGATCCATATGGTTTAGATGCTGGCCTGAAGGACCACTTGGCACCTGCAAAGGGTTTAGCAACGTTTGTGTGGGCGCCACCTCTTGAAAGCGCTGAAGTGATGGGCCCTGTAATGAAGCACCTACTAAAAGAGGTCGGTGCTCTGCATGGTGTGACCATCGTCCCCACGCCACCATCAGCCTTCAACCCCCAGGACCCTACCAACGCTAGCAGAAATTCGCTCCCTGATGTTTTGGGTGAATTGGACGCGATAGACCTGATAATATGTAAGTTTGCCATTATATATTTTAGCTCCATCTACGAGTAACTATACTATACCCACTAGGTTGGAAATAGACAGCTTATTATGCAAGAGTTATCCACGTCCTCTCTTCTCCCCAAACCACCGTTTTTCGCTGGCATACCAAAACCTTGACCGTTTCGAGAATATTAGCTCTCATATTCATGATATAGAAGGTTATTATTACAAACAAGAAAAAGAGAGAAAATTATAACTGTCGCTTTAGCCATGTTTGCAATGTGTTGGATCAAATTCAGCCACCACATTAGCATTTTTGTATACTCAGCTATTAGCTTCGGGTTCGATTCCCGACACGGCTAAAAAAGTGTCGGTCTGATAAATTAACAGACAGCGGGCCGGATTTTTGGATGTCCTAGTCTTTAGGTTATTCGCATTTTATGAATAAAAAAGTGACCCGAGCTTTAGGCTGTAAAACAGTAACAAGTTTAAATTAAATTTTAATATTCGATGAAAAAAATTGTTTTATTTAATTTTAAAACAAAATTAATTCTACCGATAGAAAACTTAATTCTAACCATTAAAAATTACCACTCTAACATCAATAGCTATTTTTATCAAATTGTGTTAAGACATGACCCCTCTCCTACAATACCTAATTTAAAACTAGAATTCTTCAATCATTAGCGTGGTGTGGTAGACTTGGTTACTTAACGAAATAACAAATGGCATTGCAAGTCACTTTAGAGTTGAAAACATTTGTAGGTAAACTTGGCTACTTAACGAAATAACAGATGGCATTGCAATTCAATTTAGAGGCGAACTTTTTTTTTTTGTGCTTTGCTGGTCAATTATATGCTTTTAAAACGGGGGTAGGTTAGATCTAGTGTTATAATCTGTTTTAAGTATAGACTTGCATAATAATTAACAGGGTAAATTATATTTTTGCATTAGCCGATTATTAAAAAGAGAGAAAAACTCTATATATTGGTTTGCTGAGCCAAGGGTCCAAGGTTCGATTCCTTGGCAGGGGTGAAAGTGTAGGTGTAACATCTCATAGTGGTAAATTAAATGCCCTGGACTGTATTTTATACATGTTCTAGGGTTCAAGTGTATTTATTACACACACTTTGCCAATGTTTGTATCAGTTAAAGCATTTATGTTTAGGAAAAATTGTAAAATATTATATTAATACCGAAAGTAGACTGAAATTTAAAAGTATTATATATTTTGTGGTATCATTTTAAAGAGAAAAAAATATGCGGTAGTTAGCAAAAAATATGTTTGGAACAATTATATTTAAATTAGAATGTGAGTATCAGTTAAAGCAATTATGTCGAGGAAAAATTGTAAAATATTATATTTTTACCGAAAGTAGATTGAAATTGAAAAGTATTATATATATTGTGTTGTATCATTTTAAAGAGAAGAAAAATACGCGGTAGTTTGCAGAAAATTAATTTGGAACAATTTTATTTAAAGTGTTTATTTAACACGTGATTTTGTGTTATAGTTCAAATGGAGGGTGGGAATAATGGTTTCATCCTCCCATTGCAGCAAGCTGTGAGGGCCTTCAAAACTTCTAAAACTTTGATTTGTGTAAATATTTCAAGTATATGTCTCGTGGTATAAGATATATTTGTAAAAAATTTGATTTGTGTAAATAAATATTCCAAGTATACTTTTCATGGTGTGATATATATTTATAAAATTTGATTTGTGTAAATAAATATTCCAAGTATACTTTTCATGGTTTGAGCTATATTTATATAGACTTTGATTTGTGTAAGTAAATATTCCAAGTATACTTTTTGTGATGGAGGCGTGAGCAAAATTTCTAACACTTTGATTTGTGTAAATAAATATTCCAAGTATACTTTTCACAGTGTGAGATATATTTGTGTGAATAAATATTATAAAAACTAATATATTTGTGTTTAACGTCTACACCCCCTCTCTCCTATCCTATAAATATAATTTAATTTAGCTTATAAGCTCAGTCTCAAACATTATGGACAAGTAGAAACATCCACTTCCGGCCATCATCATCGGTCCTTCTGGCTGTGGAAAGAAACATTTTGTAGCCAACTTTATCCGTCACTTGGACACAATGTGTGACGTTAAATTTGATAAAATCCACTGGAATTATGCTTTCTGGCAACCGGGATTTGAACAAGACCAGTCAAGTCCCCGCGTCATGTTCCACGAAAATGCGGGTTCACTTCCTCTAATTCAACCTTCCCAATTCCTAATCCATTAGCGTAATTAGTACTTAAAGCATATAACCCAAACGGTTAGTAAGACGCGGTGCTAAATAATAATAACTAAAATAATATTATACTTTAGAATCTGAATCGTTTAAATTCTGCACTTCTGTTAAAAGTGATTGGTTTCACTTAAACTATGTAGAATAAATACACTTGATATCATCTACATCACTCTAAATTACTTGCATAATGTTTTTAATCGTTGTATATCAAATTAAAATCCCATTATAAGCAATTCCTAGGTAGATGAGTCATTACTACGCATCTTTTCAAGGTATATAATTGCCTTCACACATTTCAACAGACTTATACAGAATGCTTGAATGAGCAACCGTCTAGTCCATTGCCGAGTCATATAAGTATATAAGATAAAGCTTAATGGAAGCACGTGTCTATAAAGGGACAGGCTGTATAAGAACTTTTTGACCAAACTTTGTGAAGCTATAAGAGATGTGAAAACAATCATGATTTGTAAAGTAACCATGGGTTGGAAGGGATTCCTATCAACGTCAAAGATTTATCAAAATTTCTGGTGAAGCGAGTCATTCGTGTGCTGTGACTTGACCAGTGTGGTATAATGTTTGTATCTTCAGATATCATGGTGGCGTATTGAATGCATATGGCAGAACCTGATGCGTTGGCGAGGACTTTTGTGTCAAGGGGGATGGTCATAATTCTGAACACTTACTCTAACTATGTTTCATTATATGAGCAATAAATTACTATATTTATTAACATATTTCCATCCCTAAAAAGCATTTTTGTGTTGTGTATATATTGCTCTTCTGGGAAATATCATTCGCAGCCTAGTAGTTGAAAGATTAGACAGTACTAATGTACAGTTTCAGCGTCAGAGTTTGCTATAGTTTATAAATACACCGTGTATATATATTTAACACGGTGTATTTATTTTAGTACAGCATCTTACTACCTGCTTGGGTTGTACGCATATGTTAAAATTACGCTAAAGGACTACGTATCAGTAAGGCTTAATTTAGAGGAACTGTACCTGCATATGCTTGGAAGAAGTTTGGAAACAATTTTAGTAAAAAATCACCCTTAATACACCCGCCTGGGATTCGAACCCCAATCTATCTGTCCTCAGCAGTCTATTATATTGCGAGAAAGACGCCTTAAAACTGAAGTGAGATCACAATGTATCGATATATTACAACTTTTTTTCTCTGCTTCTTATTAGTCGTCTGGGATATCTTCTGTATTACACTAATAGATTAAGAATGAAATAAGTATAACTTAGAGAAAATTTACCCTAATTTACATTGAAGTAGAGGGAGAAACCTTTTAGGAAAAAAATTATTTAGTACACATGACCAAAATTTAAAAACCAATCTACTCATCAACTACAAACCATGCTAGATGAGCATAACGTTTTGCCCACAGGCAGTCTTCCCTTGATGACTTGCCGCTTTCCATCCAAGTTAATGAGGGAACATTTTCTCTCGATTCTTCATTCCTCTTCTCTGGCTCATTGGTGTAAAGATGCGGATAGCCCGGACAGGTAGTAAGACATGGTTCACACACACACACACACACACACACACACACATGCACACACACATACACACAAAACCATCCGTTAACCTTTCCAATAATTTAAATCTTCCAACAACGCGATATGCCGTTTTTCCTCTTCTTTCATGTTACTCCAATTTGCTTCTTTTTTTTTCTTTTTTTCGCCACACTACAATGACATGTCTATTCCCCGCGGCTGCCAGTGCGATGTTAATTACAAGTAGTCCACGCATCGTAATTAAAAGTAGTATTAATTGAAGAGTAATGTTGGTCCCGTTTGTCATACAGCGCGGTGCGCGATTAAAGATTCAAGTTCTGCTCTTGCACGCCGAGTATTAAATCATCCATTATATACAGACACACTGGCCTGACTTGGTGAATGTATGAATCTGGCAACGCACAATATGTTCATTCAAAAACATCCTTGGTGAATGATTACATCATATATGTGTGAGTTGGGACCATTTTTATTCGTTCAGAAAGTAGAATTAATCGATCGGTTATAATAATGTGGTTGACCGCGTCAGTGGACAATAGGTCTAAGGCGTCACTCTCATGCTAAACTGACCTTCTGAAGCCGGGGAGATCGGGGATCGAATCCTGGTTAGGTCTTTTGAGAATGTTTTTTACTAATGGGTTACCCACTCTCCTCCCGCGCAAATGCGTGTAGATCATCTTTAAAATGCTTCCTTCTTCATTCTTATAGCACTAGATAAATTACCATCATCTATGTGCCCAGCCTGAAAAGATAGAAAGATACCTAGATAAAATAATAATAGTTGTGGTAAAATACTCGTTGGACACAACAAAATATCATACGACTGATATTTTTGAAAGGTTTTGTTTTGTTTAGAGATGCTCAGCACTTTAAATGTGTATGTATATATATATATTATATACCATATAATATATATATTATATATACCATATAAAATATATTATATATAGTGTACATATACCATTATATATATATATATATATATATACCATTCGCACTACTTCCGTGATATTAATATTTAAATCCAACCTGAAATGAAAGGTACAAATCAAATCTATTCTATTTACAATTAAAGAAATAATCAGACTATTTAATTTTATTAATAGCTTACAGTAAAATGTTCGATAATACTTTAATTACTCCCCCCTAATGACCTCATTGTGTTGACGGGCCACTGAATACAAATAATATTAATTACTTTATTAAACTCTAAAAGTAATTAAATTAGTTTTAAAATAGATAATTCTGAGCTACAAAATTGATTAAATATATAGACGATTATATATTGCGCGTCTGGGCCACCTCATTCGTAGCCCAGTACTGGAGAGCTTATCCAGTATGAATGTACTGAATGTACTAATTATACATCTTTCCGTGGAGGCTCTTTCCACGCCCCGATGAGATGAGATGAGATGAAGGTGATAGTGATTATGAGGGTGTGGAAACAGTGGAAATACTTAAACCCAGCTTAATCCCAACCAACAAAACTCTGGTGATCATTAGGGTAGTTCCTCTAAGTACCAGCCGGGAATCGAACTCTGCCAACCAGCAGCCAAGTACACTGACCACATTACACCACGGGGCTGGTCATGTAAATTATATACAACGGAATATAGATGAGAAAAGTAGAATTTTAGAGGGTATGTAGCCATATTTTCGATGAATAATGGGAAAAAAGCCATTTAAAAAATATCCACGCTAGTTACGACGAACCGCGTCTCAAATCCCGACCTTCCCATCACTTGATCAACTATACTATACGAGGCTAACGCCTTGACCTGTGTACCCACCAAAATGGTTCGCTAACAAAATTTCTTAAATTCAAGGTCCGACACCATATCTCAGTCGGTAACGTGCCTACCTATCGAACTAAGGGTCCCAGACTAAATTCTCAGCATGGCCAGCACAGCCAGAAATTAACTGTTGAAGGGGGAGGGGGAGGACTGGGTGTGGTGTCAGGTCTATCTAATTTAGTGAATAAGTCGTGCGCTGGTATAATTAGTCAGTTCAGAAAGTGTACATCAAATGCATCAAATTTAAAAAAAAATCTAACCACTGAATTATGGGGACCAGCCAAGAAATCAACTCCTATACAAAGGTGTCGAACTCGTCTTGTATGGATTGTGGAGGATGGGTAGGTCTGCACATTTCCTGTAATAGAGACCAAGAAAGTGAAGGGAATGGGAATGCAATTTTTGGAGCGTATATTGTCACAAGGAGAAATAAGATTATAAATGAAAATTTCCGGGCAATAGGCAAGAGTGGAGGTACAGGGATTACATGAAATAGTGGACGTGGGTGAGATGGTATGGCCACATAATGAGGATTGAATACCAAGGACAACGACGGAGACCAATTATCTAGAGAAAAGATTGCAAAGGAAACAAGAAAGAGATTTGGAGGAGCAGATAACAGCAACTGTGTGAGCGATAGGAGAAGAATGGAATCAAATAAAGGACGAAGAATGGTAGAAGGAAGGAGGAAGATGGAGAAATTTTGTTAAACTGACCAAGACACTGGCTCGAAACAGTTAATGATGGGGAGGCTTTGAGTCCTGGCTAATTTTATTATTTTGACTTATCTTAAAATATATAGGCCTATTTATTAATTTTTTTACGAAAAGATATTTTTTTGAACAAACGCTATGAATATTTTCTTAATCTAAATGTAATATTTGTTTGAATTTAATTTCCCTAACAGTGGTTATTTGATTCCGAAGTGAGGGTATCAGCCCTGACAGGATGCATTATTAGGGCTATATTTTCAGCTCTCGTCTTTCATAATGGTTGATTTTCCTAAAATATATTTAATGTTGACCCTAATTATTCTATGTCCTTAGCTTATACATTTTAAGTTATTGATTATAGAACTGACATTAAGGCATTGCATGATTGATCTGATTAACATTAGATGTGCTGGCCCCATAGTGTAGAGTTCAGTGCATCTGGCTTCTAGCTTAGGGGTCCCGGGTTCGATTCTTGGCTGGCACCCCGGGTATTTTTTCCGAAAGAGGAATTACCTCAATCGTCACCAGAGTTTGGTTAGTTAGGCTTAAGTTAGGTTTAAGTGTTTCCACTGGTTCCACACACTCATACTCACTATCACCATCATCTCATCTCATCGGGACATGTAAAGAACCTCCACGGAAAGGATGTACGATTAGTACATTCAGACATCACCTGGCCAGCAGTACTAGGACTGACTTAACTTTCCTCAAACTGGGCTACAAGACGTGTTGTAGCTCAGATATGCAATATTATATAACATTAAATGTAAATTAAATATAATAATTTTTGGTGTAACCTAACGATGTTAAGGCCTACACTTGATGGAGAGAGTTATTTTAAATTAGACTAATTTATTTGCATGAACCTAATTAATTTCACCTGTACACAACCAATAAATAAAAAAATAAAACTTTTGCGTTGCAAATTTTTTATCTGCTCCAATCAACACAAAGATTACCAACTTAAATGCTAATTTATCTCTTCTCTTACATATGCATCCCTACGCATGAATAATTCCATACGCCCAAGTCAATTAGGCCATTTTCTTGTCTGCCTCCGTCACAGTCTCAGGAGCCACCGTTTGGTACGAGCGTAACGTTCGCCAGTTCCCCTTCCGTTGTTTCGGTGCCAAATTCCCTTCATATCTTGTGTCACTTTACTCCCCCCCCTACCCTCCCTCATACTCTTTAAAACCCACCTCATTCCTTTTCCCCTTCGTGTGTAAAGGTGCATTCATGAAATACTAATTAGATGAAAGCTGCCCCTCCCCCCCCTTCTTCTTCCCTGAGAACTATGTTAGCAAGAATAGAGATGAAGGAGGGTTGAGAAGGGATACAAAGACGCTGCAAGACATTTGTTATTAATAAAGCAAGTTGAACTATGCTTGCCTACTTGCCGGTTCGTTCCTCTGTGCGCTTGAGAGCACGTATTATTTTACCCTAGGCGACTCGTAATAAGATCTGAGCAAAGAAACACGTTATAACACCAGGCTAATGGTTTGACTTCTTCCAACTCCATCCGACAAAACCCTTTCCTGCCATATACCCCTAACTCTCACCCAACCGCGTTTCACAGTCTCTATGGCATGACTTCCTTAATAGAGAGAGGTAGAGAGGACACAAAAACTTTTAAAAATAGGGAGCCTACACATCTAGACGATGAAGTACTTCCCTTTATTTCTCTGTCATCAGTCTAGAGAAACTGTTCGTAATATTTAATCAGGGACCCAACTTGGTTGTTGTGGATTTTAATAAAGATATGAAAGTGGTAAAGTTTTGAATGTCGGTATATGATGATGGGGGTGGGGTATTGGTGGGGGGGAGGTGGGAAAGAGGGAATGGCACTTGGAAATTTCTTTGGTGGGAAACTTGATGTTGTGAAACTTGGACTTCTTGAAGAGCTGTCTCTTGTGTCTGCTCTACTGAAAGTTGACAAAGAAGTTTTGGATCTGAAATGTTCAAGGTCTTATTCTGCGTGTAGGCCTAATTTCGTGTAGCGATTAATTAATATTAAGTACTATAAAAGTAAAGCTAAGTATGTTCATAAATCAAAAAAAGCGTTTTTATAGTTGTAGACACTTTAAAATTAGAGTATTACTGAAATAGTACTTTATTCATTCCGTGCAATTAATTTTAAGTTGTAATACTGTATTATCAATTTCTAAGGGTCCTAACTATATTTTGAATTAAATGATGTAAGACAGTTATTATTCTAGACTTTATTAAACTTATAATGTAAAAATGTTTGCACAAACTTAACTTTATAAAATATTCAAGATAAATGTAAAATGAATAAGAGTGGCACTCTAAACCAAGTGGTATAGGTTTGATTCCCGTGGTCATACGTTAATATTTATTGAAAGATGTAGTATCTAGTGATGGCTTAGTCCTTAGTCAAAACTAATTTTCACCTTCATTAATTAATGGTCAACGATGTTCAATCAAGTATTGTACTAACGGCACCATAAAGCTGACCTTGAGTCAACGATAGCTGTAAATCAATGATGCCTTCAGAAGTCGATAAATTCACACAATCATCCCACACTCTGTCTTAAACTATGAGAGGAATGACTCTGAATATGGGACAATTCCTGAATAACTCATGGGAAAGCCAAATAATCGAAGATAGGTTCCCGTGTCAAATTATCATTTTTCAACTATGTTTAATTGAATCGAAAACAACAATCAGGAGTTTGATAAATCATTATGTTCATCATTCACCAGCAGGGCAATTAAATAGTTTGGATTCTGACCTGATAATTGATGATTCAATCCCTATCGAGTGTAATAAATTATTCACAATTATTATTATTTTCATCCTCTCTCCAAGCAAATTATTATGATTGTAATAAATATCCACTCTAATCATAATGTATCCTTAGTCTTTATAGTGTAAAGTGTAGCTATCACAAACGAGCAATAAGTCGTGTAGCTCTAAACAAAGGTTATTTCAACCAAACTAAGCATTTTGAGTGCGTTCTAAAACTCAGCGCAACAAATCCTTCACTGGCAGGATTATATCAGTGTCAGAGATTTTGGCTTTATTGCTCAAATTCTCTTTAAGAGACCAGGATTTTTTTTATAAAAACCCATCCGGCTCCTACTACGAATAAATATCTTAACGGACACCTCTCAATAGCGGATTATTTTATAAAACGGACATTAAATGTACCTAGTAAAATAATATGGGCTCTTATGGCAAAAACTTTTCCAATGGCGTACACAGACACTGCTAGAGAGGAACATTCATGCATACAAATAGTGGTCCAAAATTCCTAACACCGGTCCATATATTTTAGAAATGCCACCATCTTGAATGCAGCGTGAGTGATCCCTTCGTCCCTGATAGCGAAACAGTTCGATTTCTATAACAGGATGTTATAGGAAGATGCAGAAGGGCTTATAATCTTGAAGTAGAAATCTGTCTTAAAAATAAAATTCAAAATTACACACACAAATAAAAGAAAAACATGTTTAAATTATTTAAACTGTTTAAATTATTTAAACTGTCTAAGTTACAAATTGTAAAATATCTTTTCTAGTGTACCTGGACAAATCGGCTAAAATAATAACAAAAGTACCTTACCTAAACTAATAAATACACAGCGATAGATAAGAAATAGTTTGCTCCATATATTTTGCATAGTTTGTTATATAAAATACAATGTAAATTATATTCTTTATTTCGGTGAGCAACTACTCGTAACTTGAAAACTATTATGGATAAATATAAATCATAGCTGATATTCAAACAATATTTTTATTGTTATTTTACATTATTTTTTTATTTATAACATATATTCTAGTGTTTACTGATAAATATAACTTATATTTAAACTTAAAACTTAATATATCATTTTTTAAATGTTGATGCATACATTATTTTATATAGTTATTGAATATGTATTTTAAATTGATATCATCTAGTCTTAAAGGGATTTATTATGTTTGGACAAAACCATATTAATCCAATAAAATTTAAAATTGAATTAAAGATTAATAATTTGCACAAACATTTTGGTTGCAGACATAAGGAAACAAACACTTTTCGTGCCAAAACATGTAGTTTCTCCAAATTTCGAATCTTTCACGCCAATGCATGTCTCGTGCATATCTCTTATTCTATGTATAGATATACATATATACACACATAAATATATGTATAAATACACATATCCATGTGTGTAAAAACTAAAACAAGTAACCTTGTTGGAAAACGAAGCGGAGGAATCTAGCACCTACTTAGAGCAAAGTAACAGCCAGATGTTGGTGTTAAATAATTAGCAGCTTCAGTCCTATGGGAATCCCCGGGTCACTGGGGAAAACATAGCAAAGGGGTATGAGAAAGGGGGGGGGAGCTTGGGGGTAGGAGGGGAGAAGGTTCTTACAACACCACATACACTCGCTTGTAATGAGAATTACATTATCTATGTGAGCATGTATCCAACAGTCTCCCTCCTCCCACTTGCCCCCCCCTCTACCTTCACGCATCCCCTCTACAGTCACCCTTGGCGCACCTTCACAAACGGAATGGCTGATAACAATAGTGACTCTAGTACAAACAAACATAATAACACTGTGAACGAGTGAGTGTGTGTGTTTGTTTGTACACTTTGGTTGTAACAACATTTTCAGCAAAAACATTAAAATCACTTGAAAAGTTTATTATGAAACTTTCATATTAATAACACGAGAAAAGGGGTGAATGGTAAAGGATGCAAGGGTGTGGGGGGAGAACCTATATAGCTACTGTGAAACCATCAGAAAATACATTCCTCTTGTGAATCTACATATATTTCATTTGTGGCGAGTACACTGTGAAACAAGTAGTGAGCTTGGTGGAGATGGGTTGCTCTCAAACATTTTCAACCCTGTTCAGAGAAGAAGGGGGAAAAAAAATCTTTTGAAAGAAACAACCAACGATGTAGCTAACTACGCGACCAAAAAATTTATATTTTTAAGTCAGTTTTGTATTTTTAAAATCATTAAGGAGAGTTTTTGTTTAAATTGTATAGATGATGAAAATATTTTAAAACTTGTTTAAAGACCCTGAAGGACAAGGCTGACGAGCATACAAAGAAATTATCAATAGTTTAACTGGAGATAAGAAATAGTAAAATAACAATGAAAGGTACAAGGATCCTTCTTTGCCCACAAACCCCCGGGATAGTGAAATCTCTTGATAATGGACACCTTTCGAATTTATTTTTTATAAGTATGTTATTAAGAAGTGTATGCTATTTGGAAATATATATTATACATATTTACCTTTTTAGCACCGTTTAGGTTATACGCTTTTGTACTAATTACGCTAAGGATTTTAGATATTAGAAAGGTTATATTTAGAGGAAGTGTACCCACCCTCAGTACACCCGACCGAGATTCGTACCCCAAGTTTCCCGTCATCGGAAGTCTAACCTACTGCGAGAGTAGCACCTTAGACCATGAACTATATATTTTTAATCATCCTCTTTGTACTGTACTTAGTTTATTCTTTATAGACCTGTTTACTATGCATGGTATTAAAAAAAATCTGTTATTGCATTGTGGAAATTTACATTGTATTCTAAACAATAAGCGAATAAAATTAAATGTGTACAATAGGCTTACTATATAAAAGCTGCTTAGATGACTTTTAAATAAAATACAATATAAAATGTAGCACAGCTGTAAAACATTAAACATACAGGAAGAACCAAAATAAAGAACATACTTTATTCCCCTCAAAACAGTAAGGACATTTAACGTATGTAAAAAGTTTTTATCTACCTCAAAATAAAATATAGTTATTTAATCAACTAGCTCAAGATACGCATTATTATTTCCTTGACAAGCCTATGGTTTATATTTAATTTAAATAATTAATTAATTGGCCAATGTTTTTAATTATTTAAACTCCCATACAACAAAAACCATCACTATAATTGTCTTATATTAATTTAAAATTGTTAATCTCTATAAATTATCACTATTTTTGCCCGGAAAAAATTACTCTCCCAAAAAAAACATATTATTTAGGTTTATAAATTCACATTAATAGGGTACAGCTAACATTTATGGGCACGTGGACAAAACGTCAAGCTATGCTAGTTTGGTTTGCTAATGACTAAGTCAGGCTATAATATTATTTAGTTGTATTTGAGGTTATGTTTCCTAAATGATTTGCCACTTTGCCTCTACATTTAATCCAAGCTTCCATCCTCTTCATCCCTCATTAGTGTTTCTGTTAAAAGTGTTTAGCTTGGACGAGCAGTAAAATAAGATACAAAAGAAAAGACAGATATCAAAGATACGTATGAATATATAATTGGCCTGACACTGTATGAATAAGAGAGTCGCAATGACATATTTATCGGTTCCGGTTCTTCAATCAAATGTTTTAAGGTTCTAGTACTGGTTCCGGCGAGATAAAAATAAAAGTTATTGTTCTTTTCGAATTTTAATTAGGTAAGTCATTAATAGGTAGGAGTGAAAGGATTAATTAGGATTTGTAAAGTAATTGATATGTATTAATGTTTCGTTGGAGAGTCATTTATAAGTATCACCAACTTGTTGGAAAGTCATTAATAAGTAGCACCAACTTGTTGAAAAGTCAAAGATAGTACCACTTTTTTTTTCAAAGTTATTGATAAAGCCATTGATAAGCAGCACCAGCTTGTTGTAAAGTCATTGAAAAGTAGCACCAACAAGTTGGGAAGTAATTGTTAAGTGGTAGCGTTTCGTTGGAAAGTCATTGATAAGTAGCACCAATTTGTTGGAAAGTCAAAGATAGCATGCATTTTTTTTCCGCAAAGTTATTTGTAAAGTTATTGATGAACAGCACCGGTTTGTTGTAAAGGCATTAATAAGTAGCACAAACTTGTTGGAAAGTAAAAGATAATAGCACTTTTTTTTTTGCTAATTTATTGATAAATTCATTAATGAGCAGTATCAGCGTGTTGTAAAGGCATTAATAAGTGGCACCAGCTTGTTTGAATATAATTGATAAATAACACTGTCACATTGGAAAGTAAATGTTAAGTATCACCTTGTGTTATAAAAGTCATTGATAAGTAGTACCGTATTGTTGGAAGGCCTTTTATAGATTGCACCGTCTTGTTGGGAATTCTTTAATGAATAATCCTGATTTAACTTTCCAGTGGGTGGCTATGAACATTTTTTGCAATAATGGCCACTGTCTATGGTCAATTCAGAAAATAGGACACAGGGATGACTCAAGGGCTTTTGGCAAAGCAAACAAGGCTTGATATTACTGTACTACACTAGATATAATCGCTGAGGGAACTGCATGGTTACTATTGGGAAACAGCGTTGTCATTCTCTCCTTTTCTGTGGTCAATCTTCCCTCAAATATAAGATATATTTTGCAACCCTGAAAAGTCAAGGTTGCCAGTAGTTCCTTCTTACCCCAGCACATCTTCCGACATAACTGAGAGCGAGGAGATTTGGCAACAGTTAACTTAGAGAGAGTGAAGATAAATCTTTTCTCCATAAAGATCGGTAAACACAGAAAGCTAAGCTAAGCTATGCCTTGCTACGCCGGATATATTTTTTCCAATTGCTGGATGAGCAATTTTTTCATCTCCAATCTTGAGCCAGCTTACGTTGCGCACGCGCATAATGCAACTAGAGCTCCACGTTGAACAGACGCAGTGCTGGTTTGGTGAAAATAACTAAAGAAGTGCTGAAGTTTTGTTTTCGGTTTATTTCACGTGTATTTAAGTAATATTCTATTTAGGTTTTATATTTAGTAAATGTTTTTATATTAAAATGAAAGCGTTATTTGAACAAATCAAACCTCCACCCCCTATATTTTCTTCATTTTCCAAAATAGCTGCTGACAGCAGCATATTTTCTTCCCCAGTACTATCATCTGAACTCAAACAAAACATTTTGGAGAACACCATCATAGTTAAACTTCACTGGAGCAGACCAGAAAGAAACAACACTGAATTCTGGAGTGAAAAGAGGAACCATAGCTTAGCTTAGCAATGAGTGTGAAACCAAATTGACAAAGTCCTAGCAGAGGACAGCATAGTGTAGCTTAGCTTAAGCTTAGCATTCTGTGTGTATCGGCCTTAAGACTTGTAGTTCTCTCAGCAATGATAGTGAGTGTAGTAAACTGTCCCCTCCCATTCCCTCTAGATTCGAACACCCACGCACAAAATAATTTAATGTGCACACATTGGTTTTGAAAGGCAAGTTTGATAGTTAATGGGAAGGAACAATTTACTAGTACAGTCTTGTCAAGTTCCTAAATTGCCTTAGTAGATCTACACTGAAGGGAATAATGCAAAACTTATACAAGGTGTTGTGATTTAAGATTTTAAAAAATACTTGCCAGCTAGAACCAATATAATATCCACTCTTTTATGAATGTATATATTATTTATTCTAAATGTATTGGGTTATCTAATCAGATTTTTTTGTTTCCTTACAGAGTCGAATTCTGGACGATGCCTCCATAATGTGCAATTCCTGGTCTCCAAGGCACAATGTATGTTAAACAATCACTAATTATTATATAAGTAGTTTGTCAACCCCGGTAGTCTTGGGGTGGAATGTTTTGTTTGGCATTTTATAGCTCCTTGTTGATAAATTTGCCTAATTCCAATCAAACTTTTGACACCTATTTAATATAATAGTCTATTATTTCAGGTGGAAAAGCGGTTTATGATTCATGAGGCCTCAGCTATAGATTGAATATAATATTCTTACTAAATACCTTCAATAGATCTCAAAATCAAATGTATAGATATTGATCCGAATAAATATAAAGCATGTGTGTATTCCAATTTTAATAGAAAGAACTTTGAAGAAAAAAATGTGGTAATTTTGACAAAATTTTAAAGTGTAGTTTGGTATCGATCAAAAGTGACCGCTTCAGGTAACAAATATTGAAGTATGAATATGTTAAGTTAGATCTTGTAGCTTCTCAAGCTGTTGGATGAATTTCTTCCTACGTAAATTGGACTGTATTTTCCTCTTTCATAGTTTCAACCAATACGTTCATTAAACTTGGGTTTTGAATATACAATTTCCATAATATTATTATTTTATTGAACTTAGTATAAACTGTGTTGTAGTACAGTCCATAATTAAAAGCTAAAACAAAGTATAATTTGTCCACTCGTAGGCCTTCTAAGGAAAAAATCCTAAGTTTGAATTTATATTCTTTGTGATAACCATTCCGATAAACTTGGTGTCCAAAATTCCAAATTAATAATCATGAATATATTGTTAAGAACTCAAAATGAATTATAAAACAAATACTATACTGATCCTATTTTAACATTGGAATTATAAAAGTGTTCATTAATTCGCAATAAATTACTTTACTGGCTTAAAGCTAAAGCAAATTATTTATAAAATTTCATAAAGTAAATTATTATTCTAAACAAAAAAACTAAATAATATTTACTACAATAATCATTCTCTAGAAATAAAATAAAATAATATTAAATATTCATGAATTTATTATTTAACACATGATATTGAAAACTATTTGTTGGATTAAAAAAAAAGTTTCATTTACTTATTTAAAAATATAAACTTAGACTGAGTTATAAGATTAAAATGTACTAACAGATAAAGTAAATATATAAAAAGATGGGGCAGAAAGTATTGACACATTTAATGGCCTTCCTTATATCTTTAATATTTAAACAATTAATGGCTTCAAATTTAACTTAAAATAACAAAACAAAGTTGAACACTTTCTACATGCCCTTGAAGAATTTATTATTAAAAAAATAATGTCCTTAATAATGGCCACCATCAAAAGCAATAAATACTTTGCTGTATGCACTTCTCAAATTGTGACATGACTTTGCGCGATGTCTCTTGCTGAACTTCTTCAACTTCCACCACAATTATTTATTTAAATTCCTGAACTGCTCTTGGGCAAGTCGTGTAAACATGACTCTTTAACATCCCTCACAAGATAAGGTCTGGTGAATGGAAAAGCTAGGTGATGTCCCCAAATCATGAAACAAGGTGTCCAAGAAACATTTTACAAACCACTTACATTGATGTTAAGACTATGTAAGCCTTTGTCCCATCTTGCCAGAACTACATGTTGTTGGTATCCACGCCCTTACGTTGCATTTCAGGACTTAGAAAGGTTATACATCAATGGAGGTGCTTTGTAAAATGTTTCCTGCGCACGATTTGGGGATAATGCTTGGCCACCACGTTCACCAAAATTAACAGATGCGGACTTTTTATCGTTTGGTGGATGTTGAAGCCATTCGACAAGAGACATTGTGCAGAAACATTTCAAGACTCGAGAAGAGCAATAAACAAGGTATTGTATATAAGGACATTGTTTTTTTAATAATTAAAGGGTATGTGGAAAATTGTCAATCTTTTGTTGTTATTTTAGGTTTAGTTTGAAGTATTTAGTAGTTAAAATATGAAATATATAGTATTATTAAAGGTGTCAACATCTTCTGCCCCACGCTGTATAAATGAAAAATTTTCAAAAGAAGAAACACTGTAATAATGTAAACATCACTCTACTATGGTACATTGCCATACGCTAAAGTTACCTTTATTTCTTGACATTTTCTGGGACAGTCACTTTAAATCACGTCTGTGATCCAGAGAAGGTTGTCATTTAAATGGTACATAATACACCTCATAGATATGTTTTCATATTCGTGATACTGAACATTATCATTGAATTAGATCAATTAATGCATATAATGAAAGTGATAAGATACGGTAAATGTAACTATTAAAATAGCCCACAAATTTAAAAACTAAAATTTAATGTATACCACCAGGGTTTTTTTTTTGGAAGATATTTCTGGTCTTCTACTGGTAGTGGCAAATTTGTAACTATCTTCTGAAGTTGGGCCACCTTGTAGTTGCTGTTACTTTGTCCCGATGAGATAATGATGATAATCGTGAATTTGGAGTGTTAGTAAAAATCTTAAACCTAGCCTAAACCTAATTAATTTGACCATGACAACCACAGAAACAATTCAATTACGGAAAAAAGATCTATGATATCGCCAACAATCTAACCCGGGATCTTTGGAGTGGTATACAGAAATGCTTAGCACTAGACAAAAGACAGGTGATAGCATATTTAAAGCTATAAGTTATGGAAATAAGTCAGAATCATACTTATGATATAAATACTCGTGTTACTGGCTTTGGAAATGTTCATTATTAACATAATTTGCATTTTAAACATTTTAGCAACTGACTTGAATAAAACATTATTATTTAATGCGTGAGCATTTTGAATTTAATTAATATATTTAACAAATTGGAGACCAAATCGAGAACAAAATCAGTCTAGGACATAAGTCTGATTTTGGAAAATATCCACGAAAATTAGGGACTATGCTTTAATGAAACATGTAAATCATTTTTTTTTCTTGACATTAATTCACCTTCAAAACAATTTTCAAACTAAGGACCTTTTAGAAAATTCTAATATATTTTTTGTGACAAAAATTGATAAAATTTTATTATTTTATAGATGTTGATAGTATCTATCAAAAGTGACATAGGCTTATAATATGAATTGGCGTATGAATACGTGAGAGTAGATCTAGTAAATGTTTCTGTAAGATAATATCGCTCCTAGGAAATTTGCATTGTATTAGTAATCACCATACCATAAAGCCACGTGGCTGACTCACTCACTCACTGGCATTAATGTTTACCCACTTCCAGATGAGCTAGAAACTTGAAATTTGACAAACTTATAGCTTTTAGCCTGTAACCGACGGGAAAATCCCAAAAAGATTTAAGAATTTTAATCCCTGAAAAAAATAATTCTAAATGGTGGAGCAACTTTCAAGTCAGTGCGGACCTTTCTTTGAAGACCTCTTGTGGCTAAACGGTAAGACCTATAAACAAAAATGATTGCACCAGAGTTACAAGTTTTGATTTAGGTAAATTTTGTATATTTTCCACACATTTTTAAATTTTCTGACACACTTATGAGACAGCTAGAATCATAAAATTGTAAAAATAAATCCACGTTCAAAACAATGCTGGAATTAAATTAGTTTACACTCACTGGGGGTTTGGGGCGGAGCCCACGACGAGCAAAGCGAGTCTATTTAATAACACCTAAATGACAGGATAAATCTGGAGGCAGTCAGCCATGCGTTATTCATTTTAAGTGTCTGTATCAACGTAGAGAGTGAGGGTGTACTGTACAGCGGTTGAGACTAGGCTAATCAATATGAAGTACCTGACATTGTCACGTGGTTTGACCGGACCTTCATCGTTTCTGTATCGCGGGAGCATTACAACATAGTAGCAAGCACACGATATCAGGAGCCCAGAGCTATACCTCAATAACGACTTAATTTTACCATAGTAATGACCTTACTATATTCACCGGTAGCTTGGGTTGTGATTTTGTGAGCATCTAAAAGTAACTACTCTAACTTTCATAGGAAAAGCTTTATCTGACAGATAGAAAAGTTAGTAGATATACATTGATGTATTCATACGTCAGAATGTCACGTTTGATACAAATTCTCAAACTACACTTTTAGTCACTTTTCATACTTCAGAAAAATCCAAAGCTACCGTGAACATACTATAAGTAAAATATATCAATGCGTTCGGCTGTTAGTATCCCATCAACCTTAATTTGACCAACCCTGAAAGACTTTGAATCGAATACCACTACGATCAAAGTTTCTTATTTTTCATATGGTGCAAACTAAAGTGAAGCATGTATGTTTCATAATTATCTATAATTGTGATTAATACCTCAATAAACAAATAATTTTGTATAAAATAATCATGGAAATATTCAAGAAATCTTAGTGAGCATATGATTTAAAAATATGTTATTTTAAAAGCAATAAATTGTCAGAGGTTATAGTGATAAGAATAATCCAATTATGATTATATTGATTTATCCATGAGTAGACGTGAAAAGTAATCTAAAGATTTAAATAAATCGTCAATGCCATTATAGGCATTATACTACTATAAAAACACATGGCTTACTCAATCACTGACATTAATGTTACCCACGTCCAGATGAGCTAGAATCTTGAAATTTGGCAAACTTATAGCTTCTAGCCATTAACCGTCTGGAAAATTCCAAAAAGTTTAAAAAAATTAATTTTTAACATCCGAAAAAATTCAAAATGGTGGAGCAACTTTATAAAGTTGGTGCACACCTTTCTTTGGAGGTCTCGTGTGGCTAAACGGTAAGACCTATCAAAAAACTGCGTTGTAATTACTTTATTTTACATCCACTTGCAAAGAAAACTTACTGGGGGTTTGGGGATGGAGCCCCCAACGAGCAAAGTGAGTAAATTTACATATACGGTTAGGCGTTGCTATGCTATCTTTGGAAAGTCAATGGCCTATAAAACAGATATGTTATTTAATGAATAAATTTTTCTATGCTTTTATTAAGTTTATAATCATTTTATCATTCTTAGGATTACCTTTGCTATGTGTCATTCTGACCAATTAAACAGTTCTAATACAGAAATTCGTGCAAGTTTATGATCCAACCAGGGACGTATCCGGGGGGGGGGGGGGTCACCCCCCTCCAACCACCCCGAATCTTGACGAAAACTCAGAAAGTAGCGGTTTTTTTTTTAATTAGTACCACGTCTTACTACACATTTGGGTTATACGCCTATGTACTAATTACTCTACTCTTGAATATAGAACAGACACAACAAACACTCAGTGGTATAGAGCAAATGGTTAAGCCGAAATCCCAGAAGAATACTACCGACGGATTGTGTTCTATTCTTATTTGGACGAGATATTAGCTTCATTGAGAGGTAGATTTTCAAGCCATGGGGATCTATTAAGAGGACTTGACTGTTTAATCCCAGTAAACGCTGTCAACAAAAAGTTAAGCGACTTGTTACCGGCTTTGCGGTTTTACAAGGATGCTATGCAGCACACAAGCAGATATATATTGGAAGCGGAATGGAGCCTTTGGGCATCATAAATGGAAAGTTACAGACTCTCTAAAGCCAAATAATGCTGTAGACCCATTAAAATTTTTAGATCGAGAAATGTTTCCCAATCTGACAACTCTATTAGCAATTTTGGCAATAATACCAGTGACTACATCTTCCGTTGAAATGTCATTCTTGACTTTGAAGAGACTGAAGAATTACCTGCGCAACAGCACAGGTGAAGTCCGGCTAACGTCTTTAGCTTTAATGGCTGTACATAGAGAAATAAAAGTGAATATCTCAAACATTATAAATCACTACAATCAAAGCAATAGAAGATGCTATTTCACTTAAGGGTTTGCGACTTTGTGGCTTGTGCTAATAGTTCTTATTCTCCTTATTTGGTTTATTTTAATTTTTTTGACACTATGGTTTCCCAATTTTTTTTATGCCAATGTTGATAATATCATCAATATTTAAACACTATTTCATCAATTTGTATTAGTTTTATTTATAATTACTACTATGCTAAATACTATTTATCTATTTATAATTATAAAGTTAAAGAATATTTGTAAAAATCTTACATTGTTACCATGTGTTAAGAATCATTAAACATAATTCTAAATTGTGTAAGATTCCATATTTTATTTTATCCTTATACTACCTAACGTAATGACCAAACTAAATGACTATAAAGTATGAAGTATTCTTCTTAAAAGCTACATCCCTGGTTAGTGGTTAATAATTATTATAAATAATCTAAAACTACGCTTCTTCTAAATTTAACCTTTCTCATCCCTAACACATTTTCATGAATAGTAAATATGCGTGTAACACGTACGGGTCGTAGGACGCGGTGTTATAGAACAATTACTGGATATCATTTCGTGATAGAATTCGTTTGAAAATATTGGTTGTCCAATACTTTAGCGCATTCTTGCCAAACCCTTCCTTCACCTCTGACAAGACGTGTATTAATCACAACTTGTGAGTGTGTGGAATGCCAGGCCTCCACCGTGGTTCGGATCCCACGTTAAACTGTAGGTCCTTCATTTCATCTCATAATCACCCTACCATTACACATTATCCTAGGCGCGTATAAACCGAACGGATAGTAAGACGCGGTGTTAATAATAATGATTTAGCGGATTCGATAACTTGTTTGTCTACTAAACCAAGGGTCACGGATTCGATTTCAAGCATAGCAGAAATTTTACTGTGGGTAAAATTTGGGTTTCCCCTTTTAACAGTGATAAATTAACGTCCGGGATTATAGTTGTTGTTTTTATAGATTCAAGCTTATCTATAAATCAGGTGGTCAACCTCATCGGTATTGAAGTAAAATTTTCACCTTAGTACCTGATGTACAGTACCTGGGTTCAAGCTCAGCTGAGTTCAACGGATTTTTACTGTTCGATAAAAATCCGTATCTCAACTTCCTTCGGAGGTGAAATAAAGCCATAGATCCCATTTCGTTTGTGTCATGTTTTAAGTCCCCTAAAAGGTATATGTAAATGCTTTTCCCGGAAAAATTAGTAGGTTTTTTCTAGTACGCTTGTAGAAACCCATAGGGTTGGTGGGCTGATAGCCCGATTCACCTGAAATTAACTTATAACAGAAACTGCAACAAGGAATAATCGGAGTAGTGAAGTTTTGTTGCGGCCCTATACTCCACCTCGGGTATTAAAGTAATTAATAATAATAAAACCCTCTTCGGTTGCCACGTAGACTGACGCACTACTATCACAGTAGACTAGACTGCCTATGACTGGGAGATCAAGGTTCGAATCTCGGTAGGGTTAACTGAGGGTATTTTTTCCAAAACGATTATCCACTCTCCCTCCACGTAAATATTACCTTCCTAATCTTAATTAGTACACAAGCGCATTAACTGAACGAGTAGTAAGAAACGGTACTAAAAAAAACATAATTGGATGCTTACATAATCAGTCGGTTCAGAAAGAGCACGTTAATTACCTTTTTTTTTCAATCAGCGTGCTAAACAAAAAAATAAAAAAGGAGAAAAGTAAGGCTCATAACATACAGATATGAGAAAATTATGATTATACCAAAAAAATTAAAATAATCATAGATATTTTGATTAAATATTTCCCCTCTCTTTGGTACATTTAAGCTAAGTGGGCTGCAAAAGTTTGTCGTTCTAAAAATTGAGCCACGGTTATAAAACATTTGTTAACCACTGTTCTCAGGCGTCACTCTGACAATAAACTGGATTGTTGGTGACAAAATCGTCAGGATACGAGTCCCATTTAGGGTGTATTGAGTCGTTTTTTTCTTAATAGTTGTCCACTCTTATACCAAGTATATGCGAGTATTTCATCTAAATTCTATGTTTATCTTCCCTATTACATAAGTGTGAATATGTGGACATCCCATATGGGTGATAAGAAGTGTAAACTTTAAAAACAAAACTTAGCCTTCATTATCTTTATCAAATCTAACCTGGTCAAATTGATTGTTTAAATCTTATTTATGTTTATTTAAATGTTTTTGTTTAATTTGGCGAAGCTAAGTTGTAGATCTAACACCTTTTCTTATACTTAACCAGGCTACAGAATTATTAATAATTAATCTATGAGTATTTAAAATTTTAAATACACCTTAATTTCTCCAAATTAAATAAAGACATAAAAATAATTTTATCGAGGAAAAATATATCATTTTTTTGCTCACACCAAAATTGAACAAAATAATTTCAGTCATTTCCTTGGTCAAAAACGTAATTAAAGTAGTCTCTGTTACTCTGGGTCCACCTACCTAGCGTTGCAGAATTTATCTGTCAAACTGTAAGCTACACTATCTGCTGCTCGTCTATTATGTATGAGCGATGGTTTTGAAACCTTCCCTATTTCCCACCCCTTCTCTAACATGCTCTTCACCCTCACACTCGCTAACTCACCCTTTCCCCTCGTTCCTCCTTCCTTTACACCCCTACTCACACCCTTATCCTCCCCTAACTTTCGAATTACGAACTCATTTCTTGCGCTGTACTTCGTCATGATTGTTGAGCAATTGTGGCAGTATCGAACCGGGGGGGTTGTGGGGGTGGTAGGTTGGGGTTGGTGGAAAAGATAAAAAGGGAGAGGGGGGGTAGACACTGGTTTAACACGGCGATAGCGCTACCTACGCTAGGTTGAAACCTGTGGCAAGTGACGCGTGTCTGACCTTGAAACATCTCTCTACGCGTTTTAGGAGCTGCACTTGTGTTTTTTATGTTAAAGATCGTCATAATCACTCTACTGTTAATATATTAAGCTATACACCTTTCTTACAGAAACATTTATATTATTAGTTAAAAAGAGTTTAATCGCATAAAGTAAGGTAAAATAATTAAATATTTAAATCAATATGACTGAACTTTACTGATCTTGATGTTTACCATGTGGGGAATTCCACGCCTCCATCGTGGTTCGGATTCCACGTTAAACTGTAGGTCCTTCATTTCATCTCAAAATCACCCTACCATTACACATTAGCGTAAAGTGCGTATAACCCGAACGGGTAGTAAGACGCGGTGCTAATAATAATAATAATAATAATCATAATAATAATAATAATAATAATAATAATAATAATAATAATAATAATATAATAATAATTGATGTTTACCATTAACGATATTTAAGGTGAGGATGCAGGGAACGTGAAAAAATTCCAATGTTCTTGCCGTATTTATAGCAATTTTTTTTTTGCAAAAATAATTAATATTGCTTCATTTTAAATTTCTTCGCGTGGGGATATCAACAGTTGTTGAAAATCGGTCATTTGCGTAGCGGCATTAGATAACAAACTTTTTAAAGGAAGAGACAAAGTTGTCATTAAATTCCAGGACACCTTTGACAGATGTTTAAAAAATGTTTGGATCACCATGTGTAGAAAATTAAACTCTATATGTTTGTACTGGAGAAATACTTAATTTATTTTGACTAAAATAAGTTTTAATATAAAAACTTAAAAAATAACTTTTCTCGCGTTCCTTATATACCCACCTTAGCTTGGTAGAATATGTAGATAGGTAAAGTGAAATTTTAATAATCTGTCAATGACTGAAATTAAATGGATTAATGTGACGAGCGTGTCTTTGTGTGTGTGTGTGTGTGTGTGTGTGTATTTGTATATATATTTGCTATACAATTTTCACATAAAACAGTTGAATTATTTGAATAATCTTGACCAAAATTAAAATAAACATAGGAAGTGAATCTAAACCGCCAACTAATTATTTTTTTGGGGCTACACCTTTGGAGTCAAGAGTTAACAAATTTCAAACCAATGAATAGCTATGGCCATTTTATTTATAACTATCTATTACTGTCTAACGCTATCAATTACATGAATTTTAAATACAAATATTTATATAAAAAATGTATACTTTAAAGTATTACTGAGCATCAAGAGTGTTTTTTTTTTGCAAAGTTGAAAAGATAAAAACATTCAAAACGACTCTTAATGCGATCAGGAATACTTCCTCTATTTATTATGGCATTAACTATT
The DNA here is from genome assembly GCA_039000515.1 of Timema cristinae. NCBI lineage: Eukaryota > Metazoa > Arthropoda > Insecta > Phasmatodea > Timematidae > Timema > Timema cristinae. The sequence goes on from JBCFYV010000024.1 coordinate 25,593,426, forward strand.
TTTAATATGAAATACTTAATATTTTTAAAGTAACATCGAATATTTTTGATCATAATTTCATGGCTGAAAGTATTGTGTTTGGCAAATCATTTATCTCCATCCTTTTTATTAATAACCTTGTTTCTGAGGCCATATTAACTTGATTAAGAAAGGCCACAACTAAGAGTAAATTTACTATTAGTTTCTCAAAAGTTAATATATAGCAACAGGCAAAAATAATAAAAATATATGGGATTTTTTTTAAACACACCAACATAAAATACTTAATTTGTGTTCTCCTTTTTGAAAATAATTCTAAAATATGTTGATTTTTTTACTTCATCATATCAAAAGGAAATATTCTAGTAATGAAAAAGTCAATATCGAGATTGTGATTAATCTTTACGATGGATTAAATAGCAAGCTATTATATTTGTGAGTCATGAATATAGCTACATCTAGATATCAACTTAATTAAATTGAAAAATGTCACATGGACACCGGAATTGAACCCGGGACCTTTAGATTAATATGCCAATGCCCTAACCACTGAGCTATCCAGGAATTTGCCCGTTCCCAGGGTAATTCTTCACAAATATTTTAATGTTGATGTTTAATGCAATCCCGAACCAAAAAATGTGGATTTTACAATGCTGTATGCCACCATATATGTATTTCTATATGCCTGTCCCTGGCCAAGTTTCCAAAACGGTTTTGATGGCTTTTGTTCAAACTTAATATTTTTAGTTTATAGGTCTATACCTCAAGATCCTTTTTGGATATTGGCCTTAATCCTCAAATTTTGGGTATTTTTATTTCTTTAAGAATTTTGTTTAAAATGAATATGTGGGTAGTCAACGAATCTCGACCAAACTTGAAATAAACATAGGTACTCAATGGAAACCTCACACTAATTCATAAATTTTGGAGTTAAGTTTGAACAAATTTCAAACAAATGAATATTTATTGTCATTTAATCTATAAAATATTGTCTAAAGCTATCAATTACATAAATTTTAAATACAAGAGTTGCTGTAACGATTTAGTTCAAAATGGGTATCCGTTAAGTTTCTTTAATATGAATATATATTTTTTTCTTAAACAAAATAATTCAATAGTAGTTAGCTTATGACTGATGTTTGAAACGACAAATAAAACTGTATACGTTTTTTTTCGGGGAAAAAACTGGTCCGGGAATAAATTACTGATGGCTAAATTTCTAGACCACTATTTTATATACTATGGACACATTTAAATGCATAGCGCAAGGATGTATTCAGGACAAAGTAACGTCAATGGAGTATAGAGGGAAAGACGAAGAAATAACCCAGGATAGAAAAAACTGTTAAATGATTTCAGTTAAATAGTTTTGTTCTGTTAAATTATTAATGTACGGTACATATATTGATGATTCGTAGTATTTTTCTAATAGGGTCTCATCCCCCTTTAACTACCCCATACCCCAAACTTTAATCCTTTAATTGACTCTGAATAAGTCATACTAACTTCAACAAATTTAGTTAAACGCTTTATATGCATTACATTTATATCATCATTTAGTTTGAATGGTGGCTGTTCACCTAGTATTAATTTAAATATATTCGGGAAAAACACCTTGACAAGGATATTTAACCCGGTACTTTTGGCTTCAAGCGCTATTGCCTTAACACTGAAATATACAGAATTCAACCTGTCTAACTTTTTTTTTTCAATGTCATTATGACATGTTTTAACGAGCAACCTTTGTAAACTTAATAAATCATGTAGCCTACTTTGTTTGGGACAGTGATTCCGTAGTCCAAAAGTACTCACACACACCGGATACATGCCACTTTTTGCCTCCGCACGATGCTACATTATGTACCACTCCCACTGAATGGACCCGTACATTTCTACATCTCTTACTAACACAATTATGCTATATGCTATTCAATATGTGAAGAAGTTGAAAAACAAGAGAAACATCACTGAAAACTTTGAAGATTCTGGATATATAATGTGTGTAATACTAGATAAAAGGAAGGTTAATTTACAACTTTTACCCGTAATTCAGAATTTAGTCTTGTTGATTCATCACTATTAAATAGTTATAGTCATTTATTAAATAGTTATTTAACGCAGTTATAGTCTAAGTATCAACACAATGACGTAATTCCACCAATGAATTGAATGGTGGAATCACTGGGTTGTCAGATACAACTGAGAGTAATGAGTCTGAATATCTATGATCTGCTGGCGATTCAAGACCCTCTTCAACAGGGCAAGCCGCTCAACCACTCCGCGCGTTTCATCCCCTCCACCGAATCCTTGCCACCGTTTCTTTAGGATGAAACGGGGGCAAGGATTCGATGGAGAGGATAAAACGTGCGATAGTCCGCAGAGTCGCTCAGCGCAATGCCATGCTGCTGCATTGAGAGAGTCCACCCTAAAGCGCCAAGCTCGTAATTGCCGTTGACAAGGAGTTCAAGGCTAAAATCTCGGCCAGGTGAAGGTTTTTTCTACACATGACATGTTTTTTTTTTCCCCACCTCTACTCTACGCTAACACGGGTGCACTTACTCTTAATAATTCTCCCTAACATTACCTCATCGAATGGATGTATTTTATAGTTATGTTATTAAAATACTAATGTTATGTGTTTCAAAAAATGGTGCAAAGCCTTCGTGTAATAATTAACACAAATCCATAATTTTAATAATTAATAGCAGCTTAGCTCAAGCACGAGGTCTTTGTAGGCAACAACATCGATGTTTCCAAAACATCGCTATTGAAAGTTAGATGTTCGAGGTTTTCACACATCGATGTAATGTTGGTCGATGATTATCAAACATCAAAATGATGTCTCTTGATTGTTGGTCAATTATTTTAAAATATCGATGTATGCTGTTCGATGATTTTCAAACATCAATATATAATATGTTGTTTGATGATTTTCAAACATCAATATATATTGAACGATGATTTTTAAACATCTATGTTGGTAAATAAGTTCAAAACATCGATTTATGTTTATCGAGGATTTTCAAACACCAACGCATGTTGGTTAAGGATTTTAAAAAATCGACACTTGTTGGTCGATTATTTTCAAACCTAGATGGTTTCTACCGATATCTTCAGGACACCGATATATTTCCATGTCTATTTAAAAAATAGTGTAAATTTTTTATTGAGTGTATTAATTTATGAAGGAGCCACTTGGTCTAAGTGTTACTCTTGCAGTTGACTAGACTGTCAATGACGGGAATATCTAGGATAGAATCTTGTCGGGTGTACTGGGAATGTTTTTTCCTAAAATGGCTTTCCACTCTTCATTCATACAAATGTAGGTACACTTTATCTAAATATAGCCTTCCTAGTCCATAAAAATCACTATTGTAATTAGTACATAAGCGTATAACCTGAACGGGCAGTAAGACGCGATGCAAAAAAAATATGAATAAATTTACTACAAATGCACTTCTATTAAACTTATTTGACGTATTTGAAAAAAAAAATTAGCAAGATTTTCCCTTTAAAACGTGATTTTTTTTTGTGACATTGATGGTAAGCTAGCAGCAGGAATATAGATGAAAATATATATCTTTTCCCTCAGTGTTAATTCCTAATTATGAATACTAGATAGAAGAAACAAACGTAATGACTTTGAAATGAGAGTAAAGTGAAGGTGTGTGGAAGTGGTTGACTGACAGTATGAGAGATGTTCTTCTTGAGATATTCAAGCTTTAGTTACAAAGGCTACCTGCAATCCACTCCCCTCCCCCACATGTGTTTTGAGAAGCCTCAAGGAGAAAACATTATTATACTCCTTCTTTAACACAGACTTCAAACAACTGTCGGGTAAAACATATATTGTGTGGGTGGGCCTTGTGGTCATTCGACTAGGAAGGGAGAGAGATGTTAGATAACTTCAATCTAACATAATCGCTCCCTTAAAAGTTAATTTCATGGAACTCAATTTTTCAACCACTTGTACAACTTTAAGCCAAGGTAAAAGATCCAAACCAGAGAATCAACAATTCAGCTTTATCGGCCATAACAAAGCCAAGATTCAGTTGAAAAGCCATACACTACTAACAACTTACTCGGTAGATGATAGCGTGATCGAACAATACGAAAAGTGCTTTCCTAATGTGTTTTAATGTGTTCACTTTACAGCTTTCGTGAGTGCTTTAAAAAACCATTTTTTAACACTTTTTTTTATGAACACCTTTAACATTTCAAAAATATGTGTAAGCTCTTTTCCTCATGATAAGGATATTTTTTCTAACACTCCATAATGGTCGTCGTAAATAGCTTCGTATATTTCAACGCCAGTATGAAGGTATTTCGCGTAACTGGAACAGGTTTATGATGGCGTCGTTGAGTATTCTTGTAGGTCACCCGTTTGGCGGTCACCCCTTGATGTTATGTTATCACTTTACTGTCCCTGCATCGTCTTTCTAGCAGCACCAATACCTCATCAACTTGTACACGTATAAAATACGGTGTCGCTTTTACTGGCCACCGAAAATATTGTGTTACTTTAACTAATAGCGTTTAGTCTTCCCCAATTTGCTTGTCGCTTCTACTAGTAATCTTCAAAAATAAATAGTAGTTAACTAACGGCCCTAAGGCCTTAATAAACATTTATTTCTGCTAAAATAATTTTATATATACATATTTGTATATTAAAATTAACCTTTAGGCTTCCATTAATTTATTTAAACTTCAATTAACCATCTTCAGACCTTAATAAACAAAAAAATTAAACTACTAGCAGCATGTATGCATTCAAAATACAAAGCTGTCACTTTTTACTACAAACTTTGAGCCTTCAAAAATATATTATTTTAATCGCCAAACCTTATGTCTTAGTAAATACATATTTTGATCTATAATAGCAGTTTTTATGCTTTAAAAATATATTGTAACTTCTATTAACAGCCTTTAGCCTCTAAAAATATGTTCACTTCAACAAAAAGCCTTTTAGCCTTCTCAAACATCTGTATCACCTATTACCTATTTATACCCTCAAAACTACATAGTTATTTTAACTATACTATTTATATTTTCAAAATGATTCGTAATATTGCTAGTTAGTTAAGAATATTTTATAACCCCTAATACTAATTCCATGTGCCAATTGCTTCCAACCTATGATGACGTAAGCAAACCAATGACACTAAGGGTCAATTACACTAAGTGTATACTTTGTGGCTTTCTTGATATGACCCCATTTTTTGATAAGATTCAAGGCCATAGTCAGTGGGGGTTGGGGTTCAATTTCCCCCGAAATTTAATGAACCAAATATACATAGCTTTATTTATGGTTCAAACAATATCAAAATTAAGGCAAAATACAAATTAGGGGGCTGTGTTACCATAAAAAAAACACTTCAGAGATCTTCTGGAATTGTTTAATATTTAAAATTTGTCCTAGCCTCCAGTAGTTAGGGAGTATGTTGCCATAAAACACACTTCAGATAGCATCTAGATTTTTTTTTTATCATTTAGATTTTTTCTAGCCTGGGGGATATGCCCACCAACACCCCTGAAATTATTGGCTGGCTACAACCTTGGTTAGATGTATTTACCTTTTTTAATTTCTTACACCATTATAAAGCCTAGGTCCAGATTTTTAGTTTTTTTCTCATTTAACATTGATCGAAAACGAAGTTATGTTAACATTGCATCCTGTAGCCAAAGTATGTAGTCGGGGAGTTGGTGATTTTACATGTACCGCCATATTCCACTCTTGCTTTCTTTCACTGTTAGTTCGCATTTTTCCGCATAGGTACTACAATGTTAACTTAGCTGAGTGGTGCTGCAGTCGGTTAGTTGATAACTTGACATTTTGATCTATAAACCACTCTTTCTTTCGTAGTTGGAATGCCTTCTTATGGCACACAGTTTCAATCTATAGTAGGATTCTGTTAGGAAAAATCTTTTATAGATAATAGTAACAATTATTTTTAAGTATGTCTTGAATTATTTTTTTCATTTATATGAGGTATTTAACGTAAACTTTTTGAAATTACTGATTATATCAGCATACGATTTATATACTAGCTTAAATCTAGAGCAAACACAACATCCAGTCCTCTGCCATTTATTCATCAATGTAAAAGGTTAAACCCACATTTCACCAATTGTAAATTTTGGCCATACCGGGAATCGAACCCAGGAGCTTTACTCAGTAGACAGACAAGCTACCGACTAAGCTAACGGGTCAAATTAACATCGATTTTAATACATTTTATAATTGTTAAAAAAAAAATCGATCTGAGTATAACTGTGGGCGAATAGTTTTGTTGACGCTTAGTATATATTTTGAGGGGGGGGGGGAATCCCCCGAGGTTTGTATTCATATATTTCTGCACTCCCTATACATGGCGAGGGCATGTACCCCTCCAAATGAGTTATAAAATTTAAAAGGTTTATAATTATTGTCCCCGAGCAACTTGGTGTATTTTGATAAATTTTTAATTGAAAGGAAAGTTTACTATCCAAATACAGTTACTAATTATTTATTAATTAGAATGCGTAGCCAAGAAAGATATATTTACAGCCATCCATACTCTGGCATTAATTAATTTAATTAAAGCTCTAACTAATTATTTTTCAGAGCTCAGTGTATTAGTTGTCTACTTTGAAATATTTTGTATCTAACAATCTAATTATCTTATCAGTTTAACATGAACTATTCATTTTTTATTCCGTCACACGGTGCGTTTACATTTCTTGTATTATATTTTATTGATTGATCACATGAATTTATAAATTCTTTAATTTTGTATTTGCTTGGTTTTAATTAGATTAGAATGGTAAATTCTAAATTTAATATATGTTTTAGAACATTTCACAAGATTAAAACTAATTTTTTGGGACTTGAGCCGAAACGTCGAGAGCTACAAAATATTCTTTAAACTGCTAAGCTTGAAAACTTTAGTTTTAAATCAAACACCAGCCGCGAAAATCTTCAAAATAATTTCACAAGTATCTATATATATAAATTAATAAGACTATTAACAGTAATTGAAACTACTAGAAAACTGTTTGACAGATATTGACAAACAATTACTCATTTTAATTTTAGGGATTCAGGATGTTTGCAAAAATAGTAGCTTTCAGCTAAAATCTAGCGAATTTCCAGCTTTTATTATGCGTGTGCAGTGGATCATCTTTGCAATACCTTATTTGTTTATGATTGTACATCTATGAATAAAATATTTATATTTGGTTAAAAATAATAGCTCAATTATTTATTGAGGGGTTTGGTGTAACAATTAGAGAGCTGGTAGGCATATCATTTTAAAGTTCTCATCGTGTTATGATGGGGGAAAAATATACATCTTGCTTGAAATTAAACAATGAAAGCTTAAAATCAATTAAAGTTGACAGCCTTTGATGAGTAAATCTTTAACTATGAATTCGAGTGAGGCCTCATTTTATAAACCATTTCCTCCTGCAAAAATATATAATACTTTTTAGTGCGAGTATCCTTAAAATTGTTATGCCTCTTGACTATTAATTTTATTTGTATTCACATATCCATGAAAATCTATAAAACACTCTCCTCTCAGTCTTTCATGACAGTGAATGAATGCAAGTGTGATCCTGTGTGATAATTCAAATTTTCTTTCCTTCCACTTGATTTGTTTAACAGAAGAGTTTCGACTTTGTAAGATTCTTATAAATTTTTCTTACTTAGTTATTGTTTGTTACAATTTTCATAAAAATTAAACGATCCAAAACATTCAAATAATGATGTATTTTATGTTCGCAAATTTTGAAAATGACATCTGTACATGGAAATCGAACTCAGGACCGTTGGTTTATTGTGCCAATTCTCTACCACTGAGCTATCCAAAATTCGTCTCGTGCTCAAGGTCACTCTTCATTCATGGTTTAAGGGAGAGTCTGTGATGAACGTGTGGATATTGTCAACTAACAATGACTAATGAACCATCATATACCACAGCCCCGAGTGACTCGCGATTCGACTTTCTGCCGCCACATAATATAATAGCAATTGTACAAGGAATGGCAATTAGCATAAAAGTAAAAGAAATCTTGTGCAATTTAATGTATGTTTAGTCAATTCCCCATAGGAGTGGTGTTAATTGACAGCTAGCAAAAGTTACCAGTTCTACTATCACGTATCCATTCACCAAACCATATGATCTGCAAGATCAATTTCGGCAGTCCAAACTTTCACAACAAAGAATTGTTTTTTAATTATGTTTTTCTTTTAAACAATTTTACATCTTCTGCAAGTTGTCATACATGACCGGCAAATATCACAAGATGGAAAAAACTCATTAGTTACGGATGTAAGCCACATCAAGTATCAATTCGAAAATAATATGCCTTACTTTGGAAGCAGGTCTCTGAATTGCCATTGATGGAGAGATCAAGGTTTTAGTCTCGGCTGGGTGCACTTGGGAGTGTTTTCTACAAATGGTTATCAGGGTGGTTTTCTTTTCCACGCTAAAGTGTGTTCAATCATTTTAAACTATTCTCCTTATGCCTTAAATTATGATGTCAAAATCATCTGTTTGTATTTTTACTTGATTAGAAATATATATTATTTTAAATACAGATCTGAGAGTGTAAATGTCAACATCTACATCGGTAGGTTTAGCCAACGCGAATAAAGGTGTTAGTCTCACCTTGTGTGATTTTTCAACTATGGTAGCTCAGGTTAATAATACTGATCGAGGTGTTTTGCACAAAGTGGTTTCCCAATTTCCTTATTCGCGAATCTGAGCTCGTTTTTTCTTGAACTCTACCTTTCTTGTACCTACCTTTGCACGTATGCGGATAGCTCGGGTGGCAAGCTAGATATGTAGAACAAAAATCCATACTTAATTCAAATGTAAAATTACATTTTTTTAAATACATTTGCTACATTTGACGTGCCCTTTTATGTGTTTTCCAAATCTTAAAAATCAAACCATTTCTCTACGATATCAAAATATCGTTGGAAGATTGCCGAGAGAGAAAAAAAAATCACGTTCAAACTTTGAATACGATATTCACCCAATATAGTTTCGGAAAGTATCGATGTAGCGGAGTTGTGATGTATTTTGTTGAAGACTAAGTGCATAGTGCGGATAGTCGCCATGTTGTTTCCTCACTGTAGTAACAACAGCAACGCCTCATAAATATTTCATCTCCGGCGGACAGTAGGCGCTTCCTTCCACTTGAGAGATCCTGCTCTCTTTCTCTTTCTCTCCCTTTTCCTCCTTCATGCACCACTTTCTTCTGACAAAAGCATCTGCTACTTGATACTACCTTCCAACCCCACGCCGTCCTACGCTCACTTGTTTTGTTGAACAAGGGAAAAAAACAAACAAATGAAACAAAACATTGACGGAAAAGGTTTCGCGAAATATCTCAAAGAAGAACAATCATAAGTTTTATATAGTAAGTCTTGGATGGCGTCGTGGCGTTGGGTTTGATACGCTAGCCCTAGCTCGAATTCGGGTTGATGTATTTTGATATTTTCACGTGGGGTGAAATTAAACGAGATTCATAGTGATTCCGATTTCAAGTGCTAATAACATTTTTATGCTTCACGTATTAAACACTATACATCATTGTTGAGGGAACTGCAGGTCTTATGGAGAAAAGATTTATCTTCGTCCTCTTTCAGTTAACTGTTGGAAAATCTCCTCGCTCTCAATTATGTCTGAAGGTGTCATGCTTGGGTAAGAAGGAGATACTGGCAACCTCGACTTACCAGCGTTGCGAAACTTCTCTTATATTTGGGGGGAGATTGGCCACACAAAAAAGAGAAAATTACAACGCTGTTTCCCAAGAGTAACCATGCAGTTCCCTCAGAGGTGATATCCCATGTAGCCATCCAGGCTGTTCACATTTAATCACGCTAATGAAGTAAGGTTGAGAAGGGTCAAATTCAGAGCAAACATTCACGCATTTTTGGGAAGGTTTATCGATACTCCCATTTAATAAAACCAATCCTAAGTACACCTGGACAGGACCGACTTACCCATTACCGGTAAACCAAATTAGATGATCTTAAAGTTGAATGCGGGTGGTAACCTATTCATTTATTTTTTAACTATATATATGTTAAGTTTGTAGAGATTTAACAGTGATTGTATTTGAATTATTGTTTTCGTGAAGCTAAGTATTTTAAAACATGATTTTATTCCAATCTTATTTCATTCTATGCAGGTAATCTATTTGTATTTTTTGAAATTGTGAGGGCACACACTTTATAATCACTAATACATTGCCCTTAACTCATTGGTGAGTCTATATTGTGATGAGTTCAGTCAAGATAAGTTGAATGAATGGCTGATGATTAATACTATCGGGTTTATTAAAATAAAGTGGACCAATACAACGTTCGTCATAATGACGGGGTTTTGTGTCCGCCTGTCAACCGGTCACCTGTAAGCTTAAGTAACATTTTTTTAAGTTTCAGTCTAAGTCTGCAACTTCTCTAAATAGGTGTCACATGATAACACGCACATGTCAAGATCTTACGACACTTTTATGACACTTACTAACTCTCGGGTAGCTACCCACAATAAACTGTGTCTAGCCAGTGTCTAAACCATGTCTTAACCAATGTATTAACCATGTCTTGACCATATTATAATTACTGTCTTAACCATTATCATACTAATGGTGCTCAAAGCACGCCATCGCTGAACTCACACATCTTCACGACACTGCTCACAAGTAATTTGTCTACAACAACTGTATATAACCCCCTCTGGGAACCAACTGTGTGAAGCACTGCTAAGGATACCCAATCTAATTTCTGCTAACTATAGAAGATTCCTCCTATGACGACATACATCACTAATTATTATGATTATTAGCACCGCGTCTTACTACCCGTTCGGGTTATACGTACTTATGCTAATGTGCAATGGTAGGGTGAATGTGAGATGAAATGGAGGACTTACAGTTTAACGTGGAATCCGAACCACGGTGGAGGCCTGGCATTCCACACATTCACAAGTTGTGATTAATACACATATTGTCAGAGGTGAAGGAAGGGTTTGGCAATCAGATAAATCTTTGCCGGGACCGAGGAACACATCACTAATCAACGGGCTTCTGTCCAAAGCATAAGATCATGTGATAGCTAACAAAGCGGTTCCCGCAGATCTATTGCTGCCTCTTTTAAACTAAACTTTCATTGGCCTACATACCAATTTAACAGGAAAAGGCTCCTATTTCAGACATATGACTCTTCACTTACAATCAACTGGTGACAGGATGCCCTTACAATCGATACCAATCTTGTTGGGAATTAAATTACTAAATTTAGAGCTTCACATATCTGGATACTACTTACATTAATAAATCTATGGCCCCATAATAAGTATGATACATTTAAAGGAGATACAGAGAGAGAGAGTTATAAAACCACTAATCCAAAACATCACCTCTAATACGCAAGGTCAGTATTGAAGAATGACCTCACGAGTAAAAGTCAAGAATGCAAGCCACTTCATTTATCAGTCTGTTATAACACAATTAACTCAATCAAATATTAATTAGATAAATAAAAACAAGAACTGGATGGGTGTGTAATATTAAAGCGGATTGCCTGAAGTTAAGCTAGTTTATAAGCAGTGTGTGGAGCCACACTGTGTATTTAGAAAGAACATGTTAAATCGTTTGAAGTGAAAGGAAGGGAAATATGAATTAAAATCCATATTGTTAAAGTGATTATAGAATAACACTTTTTTGGTAAAAATATTAATAAGCTTTATGGTGTCAGCCCGCAAGCAAACTATACCGATCAAGTGACCACCACATGTTTGCAAAGATAGTGCCAACATTTGCGGATAAAGGATCTCATGAGTTAAGCACAAGGAAACCTTCGGCCATTAATCTCAGTTTTCTAAGCCGGAGTTGCTAATTCTTTATTCAAGGAGCTCCTCAATTGTCTTCATGAGGCTGAGTTTACCCCGTTTCAGACCTACTGCTTCACAGGCAAATGCAGAAGTGACGAGGATTGAAGCTGGGACCTCTGGATCTGTTGCCAAGAACTATAACTACTACTAACAGTATCCTTGTATATTTGTCATGATTCATGAACATAGTTTAATTTGAAGAGAAACTACTCAAATGATGTGGATTAGTCCAGGTCAAATACTGTTGATATTGGTCACCATTTTGATCTGGTCGTCAGCACCACTGGCTACAAATCTATAGGTCCCTGATTCAATTCCTGGCAGTACCATAGTTACCCCGAAGGGAACTTGTTCTTATGGTTGCCATGGTCTGGATAATTAGGTGAAAGCTAGGTATAAGACTTCTAATTGGACCGCGTTATGCATCAACAGACCAAGCGCCATTTAAAAAAAATCCAGATATTGATGCCATCTTGTAGCCAAAGGTTGAAACTACATGAAAAAAAATACTTGTTTCTATATCGGCCGTTTCTAGCTTGATAAATTAGTATAGACTAACCACCTTTTCTCTATGGCTACTTTTTTGTTATGCATCAAAAGACCAAGTCCCCACAGTTTGTGTTTGTACTCTCAATGCTACTTCCAGAGTTTTACATCAAGAGACCAAGTACCACCTTCTTGTCACAGTCTAGTGATATTATATTTTATATTGGTTTAAAAAATCTTGTAACTGTAAATGCAGGTGTAATGAAAAAGTAAGTGTGATGGAGAGAGAGGAGTTTCAAAAATTTTGGAATTTGGACTCATATGAGGCAAAGGCATTGTATATGAGCAGTATGGTGACTGTAAATCCAATTGATAGGAAAAGGAAGAAAGATTCTGATAGAAGAAATTATTCTAGAGTATATCATTTGGGCACTTTAGCGGTGTGCAAATCAATTTTTTTGCAAACTTTGAGAATTTAATCATGCAGAGTTGATGCATATCTTAAAAAGACTAAACACTTGGAAACGATAGTTATTAAAGACAACAGTGGAAATACTGGAGGACGAAACAAAATAACATCACACCAAGAACGTCAAATTGTGGACCACATTAACAAGTATCCCAGATACAAATCACATTATTCGCGATCCAAGACTGAAAAGGAATATTTGCCCTATGACACCACCCTTTCAGTGATGTACGCTATGTATAAAGAGGAGTACAGTAAGCCTGTTTCGTTTTCAACATATAAAAAAGTATTTTACAGCCAGTTTAACTTGAAAAGAAACCCACTAAAGAAAGACACCTGCAACATGTGTGATTCGTTAGCGGCACAAAAAACAAGTGCTAAAGGTGATATCAAAGCTGAGCTTGAAGAAAAGCATGTAAGACACCAGAATGAAGCAAAATTTGCACAAGATTTGATGAAAGATGATTTGAGGAAAGCTAAAGAAATCCCTGGTCTAGAAGTACTCACCTTTGAAATGCAGAAGACCCTGCCTCTCCCCAAAATTTCGACCAACATTGTGTTCTACAAGCGAGTTTTATGGCTCTATAACTGTGGTGTCCATTCTGGGTCCAGTGGAAAGAATTTTTGTTACCTTTGGCTTGAAGGAGAGGCGGGTAGAGGCGCACAAGAAATAGGCTCATGCCTTAAAAAACATGTTGAAATCAATTTAGGAGAAGAAACGGAGGAGTTGATGTTTTGGTCTGACTCGTGCGGAGGTCAAAACCGAAATATAAAAGTGATCTTAATGCTAAAGGCTATAATGGAGCTATTAAGAAAATTATTATTCGTTTTCTCATCTCCGGACACAGTTTTTTGCCCAATGATTCAGTATTTGGAGACATAGAATGTGCCTTGAAACTTCAACAGCGCATGTACACGCCTGATGACTATATAAACGTTATGTTAGGCTGTAGGGAAAAAAAAACTCGGTGTTATTAGAATGGAAAAGATTGACTTTGTAGGAACAACTAAGCTTGAAGCAAGTATCACAAACAGAAAGAAAGACATTAAAAACAACCCAGTAAATTGGCTAAAAACTCGTGAAATTGTGTTGTTGAGCAAGAACCCATTCGACATTTACATGAGCAGCACCTTCAATAGGAACGGGCAACAAGTAAGCTTACTTAAGAAACGATTAGGTCGCCCATCCTTTGGCAATCATAACTTTTGCCAAAACTTTGTGCAGCTCTGGCCAGACAGAAAACCCATCTCAATTCCAAAGCTAAACGACATCAAGAGTATTTTGCACCTAATACCTTCATATGCTAAGAGGTTCTATCAGAATATCTCATCTAAAGAAGGAATTGAGGACGACATAGACGGACATGATGGTGCACTTGATTTTGTTGTTGAAGAAGAAAGCTAAGCATTAATTATTTAGCCTAAAATATTTTCAAAAATTATTTACGTAGCTTTTTTCACTGTTTGTATTGTGTCTTATTTTAATTTAATTTTAATTGAATTGAATAAATAAATGTCTAAGCAAAGCCCAATATTATATTGTTATTGACTCATTGTTTATTCCTATATACTGTTTATAGATTTGCAATAAGATACTAAATGACAAAATGGCAGTTGGTTTGATTATGCATAGCTAAATCTCACAATGGAGTCAAAAGCAATAGCAGACTAAGTGCCAAAAATCAATATATCTCCTTATTTACTTAAATATTTAAATGGTTGTTACCTAGGAATTAAAATTAAGTTATTTTTAAAAAATGATATGGAAAAAAAAATTAAAAAAATATATTATAACAATTTTTTCCTTAGAGTGTTGCTAAAAGCTCATTTACTCAAAACTATGTTGGTGGTGCTTGGTCTGTTGATGCATAACGTGGTCCAATTGCACCACAGAACCATCACCTTATCGGGACGAAGTTACTGTACCAAGATAGTGTCCCAACCATAGAAGATGGTTAGTTATATATAACTGTCAGTATAAGAATGGAAATTTCTAGCCAACAAACCCTGGTGGCATATGTTAAAAAATATTTGTTGATATTACAATATTTAGACAATTAAACTTTACATTACATACATTACTGTTTCCAGCCTATGGTCTGGGTCAGTTTTTTATTTAAGTCATATTTTTTTCCACTACCAGATTGCTAGGCCTGCGTAGCTTCATTTGTCTCATAATCTATCTTAAGACCAGCACAGGCACAACATCAAGTTTCCGGCCGTTAATTTATCAATGTGAAAGGGTGAACCCATATTTTCATCGATGATAAATTTTCGACCATGCTGGGAATTTAACCGGGACCCTTAGATTAGTATGCAGGTATGCTACCGACTGAGCTAATTTATTTAAACTAAATATAGCTAATTAAGTTATAATGTATGATTTATTTTGGGCCCAAATAATGTATTGTTGTAAAAGATGTTAAAAAGTACATTCCTTAACTTTCATGTGCTTCCATCCCCCTGAATCTACGTGCATATGGTTTACCTTCTATGCTTATTCTGTTCCTTGAAGAAGAAAGAGCTTGTCAAAGGGGTTGTTGACTGCCTCCCTCTCTTCAAGTAGTCAGCCATGCAAGGTGCTCCACCCTTATCCCTCCTGAAAGTAGAATGTCTACTGCACAAGGTAGAAGACAGCAGCAACATGTAGTTCACTCTAGTGTTTGCTCTTCCTCTCCGACTTTTCTAACGTCCCTCCTCTCATCGATTATACCGGGAGGGTACCGCTCGATACGCTCAAAACCATCTCACCCAGGTACTTCACTTGTTCAACATCGCTCTGTCAAGCGGGGCTTTATATCTGCAGTACTGGGTCATATCTTGGTTGGATCGTTTCTCGTCGCATTTAGTGAACATCCGTTTCTCTGAGGTGTGATGTCAAGCGGGGCTTTCTATCTGAACTACTGGGTCATATCTTAGTTGGATCGTTTCTCGTTGCATTTAATGAGCATCCGTTTCTCTGAGGTGTCGAGCGAGACTTTCCATCCAAACTCCTGGGTCATGTCTAGGTTGGATCGATTCTCGTCACATTTAGTGAACATTGGTTACTCTGAAATGTCAAGCGGGACTTTCCATTCGCACCCCTGGGTCATGTCTTGGTTGGATCGTTTCTCGAAGCATTTAATAAGCATCTGTTTCTCTGATATGTTTAGCGGGACTTTCCATCCACACTTCGGGTCATTCCTTCATTAAATTCGCATTTATTTGGGTGTTTACCACCACCACGTCTCACAACCTATCCTGAATATCCACATTTAATCACGTAAAAGTGAGAGTGAAAGAAACACTAGAAAGGCTCAAATCCTTTGCAGTATTTTTTATATCAAAACCTTTATTTGGTCAAAATAAAACAAATATGGTGCAAGTATAGAGATAGATTTTAATTTTACTCACATGGTAACGTCAACAGTTCTTGAATATCCTCAAGGGTGTCCTGAAATTTAATGACAACCTTTGCTCTTCATTAAAAAAACTTTCTCGTCAAATGCTAATGTATTCATGATATGATGTGAAGAAAATTGAACTCTATGTTTCTACTGGACAAAAAATTGTTTTGCTATAAATAAACCTGCAATAATATTGGCCTTTTCTCGCGTCTCCTACACTTTTACCTTCATAAGGTAGAACAAGGGAGATAAAATTTAGAGTAAACCCAAAAGCATTTGTGTGAAAGGAGTGTGTGTGTAACCATTTAGGAAAATTCAATTTTCAGGATATAATATCTAGATACGAGTAAATCCTCACTAAAATAAATATAATAGCTTTGGCTATTTGATTAATTTCAGAAAAGGTGCCCTCATTAGATTCGGGCAGGATTTTAATTCCAACCTGTCAGTCTCCAGCAAACTGGTCTAGGCAAAATTAACGTTAAGTCCGCATACCTCAATAAATTTAATATATTTTCTTAACAATCGTTACTATGAAAAAATATTAATTTCATTTCATTTAATTTCATTCCCGGTTTTGATTGGAAGTCTTAAGTGTGTGGCAGCTACAAGCATGTAGTGAAATATTGCTCATCTAAATTTTGTATCCATATTTTGGTCTAGTTAACGTCAACTTTCTTACATTAAATCATAACACGGCCTACAAACTAAATTCATCGAGGATAACAAACGTAGGCTATAAAACATAATGTTCAGTCTTAGAGTCGAGTTTATATTAATTAGATAGCAGTACGAAACCGTTTAAAATAAATATATTAACAGATCCTAGAATCGATCAAGAGACCCTTAACCTTTTGGTAGACCACTAAGATTGGACTAAAAGACTAGTAAGACATGGGCTCAAACTCACAATTGGAATTAAAATATTCTTTAGTTTGGGGTTTTTTGTTATTATAATGGGTATAGATTGAAAAGTTGGGTTAGGAAAAATGGACCCACGCCAGCATGGTGATCGACTAAGAAAACCACGGTAATTCAGTAAGTAATATGTGGAGAAAAAACTAGGAATCCCTGGTTGAAATTCAAACCTCTACCTATCGCTATTAGTAAGCCAGTCTATTGCGTCTTAACACCCTAGACTATGTAGCCAACAGTGTGGGTAGCTTTATCGTAAGAATATTAGTCTTTAAATTTAAAAAAACTCCATTGCTTGGGTCCACGATCAATCTATACTGACCGAGCGGCTGCCACTGTTAGCGATGATGGTGCCAACATTTGCGAATAGAAGATGTCATTTAGTCAACACAACGAGCCCTTTAGCCTTTAATCTCAGTTTTATAGACCATAGCTGCTACCTATCTATTCAAATAAATCCTCATTTGTCTTGACGAGACTGAGTTTGACCCCTTTCCATACCCACTGGCTCACATAAAAATCTGGGAGCAGTGGGGATCAAAGCAGGGTCTTTTGGATCTGTAGCCAAGACCACTATGACATAGAAGATAATATTTTAGATTGTACTGGCACTATTACTCATTCCTCGCACAGGTAAGATGCATCAAAACTATTTAAAATTAGTATATTCTTCAATATTCTTCCTTATAAGCAATATTTCGAGTCTTGCCATTGATGGCTAGAAGGAAAAAAATATGTTTATTGCTTGCTATATACCTACAGCAGGTGGCATAAAACTGCTCATGAGAAAAACATAGATGACAAAGATAAATTCCTGATGTTTAAAAAACTGTCCTTGTGTTTAATTTATGGGTCAGCTAATCATACATAGTTTGATGGTAAATTGTAGTCGCCTGAATTCAAACGGATGAATTAATGCGATTTGGGGTATGATATGCGTTGTCCCTTAGCACAACCAGTTAAAATCACTGTGTAAACTATGTACTGTTTCAAATATTGCACTTGTAGCCGTGCTACATTAAAAGGGTTGGAGCATTTTTTTTTTTCTCTCAAAAACATAATAAGAGCACCTATCTCCAGAATAAGTTTATGTAGTGGTATACCTGGTGGAGTGAAGGAATTTAAAAAAATTAAATATGTTGTTATTATTATTATTATTATTATTATTATTATTATTATTATTATAATTAGCACCGCGTCTTACTACCGATTCGGGTTATACGCACTTACGCTAATGTGTAATAGTAGGGTGATTATGAGATGAAATGGAGGACCTACAGTTTAAGGTGGAATCCGAACCACGGGGGAGGCCTGAAATTCCTCACATTTACAAGTTGTGATTAATATTAAAGAGGTTAATTTAATTAACTACTTCTTCATTTAAAACACAATCTACAGATTCTTAAATTATATCTTCTCCTATGAATTGGCATATGATTTATGGATCTTAGCAAAGTCATTTTTCGGTATTCAAATGGTTCTTTCACACAGCCATATTCCAGATATTTTATCCAAATTTGACAGACTTAAATAAAAGTTATTTATAAATTCTTCAATAAATTTAAATATGTTGTCCATCTGATTTGATACCCTTATTTTCCAATTTGTTCCATGAACACCAAACGGCAAAAGTAATTTTGAAATCTCACCCATAAACTCGCGTTCTTTTTAATTAACACTCATGTTTACAGAAAGAGTTGCTTTGTACACTTTTCACCATATTAAAGAACCCTTAATAGATTAATTTACCTCATTAGTATGTCTGGATAACCAGCAGAGCTTACGAAAATCACATGATAAATTGACAGCCGCTCTACCCATCAGTTTACCTATCCCTATTATGAACTCACTTTAGATCATCAATTCCTCCCTTATGAAACATGATAATAAATTTCCATGTGAATATAGCGCTTTCTTTCAAAACTTTAACAAATCTGTTGTGTTTTTTATTATGTACACCTGACTTTTTCAATAAATGAAAGACATTATAAATGGAAATGCTGAATGTTCGGTTAAACCATCTTGCAATAAATTAGCAGCCATTCCGAACAATGCTACAGCTATTACTTTGGTTTCTAGATCTTATTTGAAATTATAAACGGTTGATCAAGAATGTTATTTCCTTTCCTTCTAGAGCGTCGAGAAAAATTATTTTACCTTGGTTTTCTTCAGCACATCTCAAAATTGTCTATCTTCATCCTTAACGAACTTTGTTTCATTTTTTTTTTTCGATGTAGCGTAATAATTTGGAAATATCATATAATGTTTCTTCCTTTTGATCATAGTGTGCACAATTTTACACAACACCGTAACCTAGCAATAATGTTCTACTGTTTTTCATCTTTCAAGTCATGTTCATATTCGTTTGTAGACAAAAGCTCTGTATGTTGCATTTAATGTTTGGTAGATCTGTCCACCAAACTGTTTGAGACAAATCACATTATATTGGTCTCTGTATTTTACGGAAACGCATGCGTATGAAGTAGCACCCTGAGTTATTCTTTTTAGCACCAACTTTTATCACCCGTTTCCGATGCACTGGCTAAGGCTTCTTCTTGCTTTCGTTGGGTTTTTTTATCCATTTCGCGTGTATAAATAGGGTATGTTGTAATATATAAGCGCTTTACCCACATCATTCTTCCTACACAATTTAAAATAAACCATCAGTGTTGTTTAGGAGTTTCTAATAGCCTTTTGGAGATATTATATTTAGTGGCATAAACTGTTGGTCCGCTCACCAGGAACAGCGAGATGTTCCACCGCTCGTTACTTGTCATGAATGGGGATATAAAGGTTTCTTCACATAGTCTCTGACGTACTGATGAATCTTCCTGTTTGGTATCGTTGAATTTCGTCCTTATAGTGATCGTGAAAGTAGCTACCAACTATCTACGATTTGTATATCTTTCATAAAAGGTTGGGGGAACGATTTCGTGTATTAATGATTGTATCCAAGGGATTTAGGATCCATATAACCAACCACAATGTCTGTGAATCATACCAACGTGAACAATAATGTACCAGCCAAGCTTTCCAATAAAGCCATGCACATTTAACATGATACAACTCAGGCCTTGTCTACCCCATCCCCCCTCTAGTTCAGCTCCAAGGGATGAGAGGAACGTAAAACGTAACACACCCTATTATTATGAACTATTTTAGTCATTTTTACAAAGATGAAGTTTATAGCTTAGGCAACTCGTTAGATACAAAAATAAAAACATACTTATTTCAGGACTCATTTACTCACTCACTGATCATTAAAACCTGTAGGGTACTTCCAGTCAACAGATAACTTTGAAAACTGACAATGAGGGTGTAAATCAAGGGCAAAATACAAAATCTCAACTTTTCAATATGGTTCCTAGAAATGGTTGGGAGGGGGGTGTAAGCTGTAGTTCAGGGATCGTACTTTTTTATTATTATCACAGCCAAGTATCATATTAGATTAAAGGACTTCGTGAGTATATTCCACAACAATTTGTTTTATTTTGATAGGACACATAATTAAAAAGTTATTATTATGATATATCATTAATTTATTACATTAGGTCGGTATCTACTAAAATATACGTATCATTCAATCTAATCTTCACACAAACATTTATGTAGAAAACGTGCCAAGCTTTACACCACAAAAATCCTTATTCAGCCTCCAAAGGATTTAGATATATAACAGTGGTAAGTTCAACTTGCAATGTGTTTTCAAATAGCTCCTCACTTCTCGTCTATCTAAGTGCGCTAATCCGGTTTCAAGTCACTATTTAAAGTTCTCTTATACATGTTAACATGATACTTTATAAATGAATATTAGTGCACTTAGATAGATTTAAGAAAATTGACAAGATATTTGAAAATACATTGCAAGTTGAACTTGGTACTCATTTATATTTCAATCCTTTTTGAGGCTGAAGAATTTAAGGAATTTTGGGCTGTAGAACTTGTCACGTTTTTTTATAAACATAAATGGCTTTAGTGGATTAATTATCTCATGAATGACACATTAACAAAAACACTTACTTTCTGTTTTATATTTATAGATTTATTTAAATTTATTTATACACGTTGCAATTCATGTATCCTGAAAATTAGTATTTTAGATTGACGAATCACACTAATTCCCTATCTTATAAACTCATAGGTGTAATATGTCAAATTAAGAGTGTTATGTGTCAGTGTGCCAGGAATATACAGAACGTGTTAATGACTTGTTATGTTCGTTTAATTATGAGTCAAAGACACCAACCAAACTTCAGTCAAGTAATTTATGAAAAAACAAAAGAAAAGATGTATCTACTTTCAGAGCTCTGCATTTTCAACCCTCCTCGCGATTTATTGGACACATTTATTCATTTACAAAGGAGAGCTTAAATGTTTGAAGATATTGTTTGGTAAAAACCCATAAGCTAAAAAATAAAAGTATAATAATATTACTAAATATTTGTTGTGACGTGTCGAACTGTCACAAAAACAATTTTCCATTTTCCATTTACCGTCAAGTTGACTGTTTCCTATGCATTGGTTTATACTTATTGAACCTTTACTGACTCCTGAACAAATATTTATATTTTCTCTTTTCACACTTCCTTAGTCTTTTCTTAAAGGGCAAACAAATCTAAATCAATATCTTCGATCGAAAAGCGTGGCTGACCAAGATAAGTAAAGTTGAAGATTTTATCCAAATAAACATGATGGGTAAAATTATTTATTATCAACAATTTCAACACGAACGAATAAAGACAAGATAAAATTTAATTGAACGATTTAATTGAAAACATTAATCATTTGAAAAAACGTACTGAGTCATCCACAATTATAGTCCACATCGACAACCCGTGTTTAGATTTTCACTACACTCTTATATTAATTAAATAAGGATAGTCCGGACAGGTAGTAAGAAGCGGTATAAAATAAAATAATAACCTGTTCAATTCCATTATTCAAGTCTTCCAAATCTTAGTCACGAAATTCGCGAAATGAATCAAAAAATAACTTCAAAGGAAACCTGGATTGTATTAATCTCGCAGTTGCTTGTGCCAAGCCAGTGAAAGGAAGAAGGCACTAATATGAAGTGATATTATGAGCCAAGAATCTCATAATTCTTCCCTCGTACTTCTTCTCTCCCCTTTTGACCTGAACCGTTAGGTGCTAAGGGCAATCCGCTAACATCGTGTCTAATTTAGTGTCGGTCTAATGAGGCAGTTCTTAGTATAATCGCCGCCATTCGTCCGCCGGTTGGCGGTCGCTGCCTGCCACATTTATCATTTCTGCACCCTCCTCTCTTTCTCACTGCCACATTATTATTCCTGCCATCCCTCGACGCTTCTGACGTTAATTTAGAACGTAAAGACAAGGGGGAATGGAATATAAATTGTCAATTCTAAATGTACTCAAACACCAACATATCCATATAAAAACCTCAGTTATGAACTAAATAAGTTGTTTTTTTAACATTTTGACCAGAATGGTATCCTGTGATACATCAATTATATTTCTCGGCACCCTTAATATTAAAGTTCCTCATGTCCAGGCACTCCTAATCGTAATCAAAGTAAAGTAGGATTCACACTTGTAGGACTGTGCGCCAGCAGGGTCGTACTGCAAACAACCTTAAACGAGTCAATCATATATGAATTAAGGTGGAATGGAAGGAGATGTGAGAAAAAGCCAGCGTGTTTACAGTTTTTATGGGGGAAAAAATGTGTTGGCCAAAATAAATAAAATATTGCATCAGCAATAACATATAATTTAATTTTCTTCACATGTTAATCTCAAAATTTCTTGAATACCTGTCAATGGTGGTCTGGAATTTAATGACAACTTTATATCGTCATTTAAAAAAAGTTTCTCATCTAATACCGTTATGCTCACGATGGATATCCAAGACCTGTTTATAACAACATTATTGTGAAGAAAATTCATACTGGAGCAATATTTTATTTTAGCAAAAAAAAAAAGTTTTACCATAAAAAAACTTCAAAAACACTGACCTTTGCTCGTGACCCCCTTCCATACCACATTAACTTGTAATACCTTTGTTTGATTAACACTCACAGGTGACAAGATTGTATACCGGCTGTATCGTGCTGTAAATAATCTCGAACAGGTCATTTCCATATGAGTTGATTCATCTGTTAAAATTTTCAAACTTTTTATAGTCATGTTTGTAGTATTTTCTGGTTTGTCCTAAGTCAAGTTAGTTGTAAGTAACTATCATCATTATTATTAATAATAATATTACTCTACCACATTTAACTGCACGTTCAAACTGTTCACATATCCACACAATTGAGGTATGGATAATAAAATTATAATTAGTAGGGAATTTACTCTTATTTACGTGGAGGGAGGATGCAAAATCATTCTAGAAATAAAAACACCTCATCTGAGATAATTAAATCCACCTCCTCGTCACTGGCAAACCAGAATCATGTGGATTTTAAGCCTTAGTCTACGTTCCTACCAATATGAGTTACTATTATTATATAAGATTAAAAATAGACGCAATCAAATACTCTTAGCAAAAAATAAATAAAGAAACCATAAAAAAAACAATGATATTACAACTGATGCTGCTCTCAGAATGTATTTATGTTTTAAGTTAGTGTTTAACGGCTGTAGTGAACTAAATGATTTGACACCTGCCTATAAGAAGCTTGGCCCCATGTTAGGTAGTAGCTGAAAAAGGTACTAAATATAGGCCTAAATGAACAATTAAAATGCACGTGCCAAATGCAAGGCTGGATAAACACATTACTAAATTAGTCTAGGCATGGTCACTATCCAACCAAAAATCTATAACAAAAAACACAGAATATGCCTTAAGAGAAGATGGAAAGCTACAGTGGTAAATATCCCCCTTATGGTGGAAGTATAGAGAACGCGAGTTAAGGCTAGTGGTTTTTACGGTTTTTATGGCAACACTTTTTTTTTGTCTAAAATAAACAAAATATTGCTCCAGTACAAACGTTGAGCTTAATTTTCTTCCCACGGTAATATCAACAGTTGTTGGATATTATTTCATAATCATAGCAACATTAGATTTTTAAAAAAACTTTTTAAATGAGGAGAAAAAGTTGTAGTTGAATTCCATAGCATATTTGACAGATATTTGTGAAATGTTGTGAATACCATATGAAGAAAATTAAACTATTGTGTTTCTACTGGAGAAATATTTGATTTATTTTGAACAAAAAAAAATGTTATAAACACCACAAAAATAATGCCCTTAACTCAAGTCACCTACACCGTGAAGGTAACCCTGTTCTCATCCCCGTTTAATCCGTTTGGGTCTGGAAACGTGGCCTCTAAGGCCAGCCAATCATGTCCTAACATACACACTTAACCTGTCAGACCCTAATATCCTGGAATTACCTGATTATACAGCAGTGCGTGATATCTCCCTCCGGGACTCAAACCAACAGGCACTCAGGGTCCAGGGACGGACCCCGAACTCTCATGGAGACGTGGCTGGTATTCCTCGGTGGTATCGCAGTGGAGTGGTGTTGCTTGTAGTGGTCCCTGGTTTGTTACCCGATGGCGATGTGTGTGAGCCCCTGGTGACCGCAGTAGTCTGGTGTTGAAATATTGAGTAGATCTGGGACACTCCGGGTCTCTCTCTCTCTCTGGCAGAGCTCTCGACTGCTCCTCTAGGGCACTTCTTGCTAGTCAGAGAAATCACTTCGTCTTACATTGCTTCATGTGGGAGGCAAACGGTTTAGACTACTTTAGTGCGTTTTTTTTTTAATATATTTGGAATAATAAGCACATAAATGCATTATTTATGTTCATTCTCAGATCCATCTCTGGTCAGATAGTGTGTTTACAATGCACTATATCTTCTGGTGCGGGCTGGAGCAAGTTGTTACTTTCATTGATATGTCTCAATGCCACTTATGGCTCTGATAAATATGAAAGTAGCAGAGAGGTATAAACGATATTAGTAATAACATTCAATAAACAGCCAGTCCCTGTTATAAATGGAGTGAAGGTGTCGCTTGTAGGGTCAGCTGGAGGTATTATTTACGGTGGGCTTGTCAAACTGATGTACAATAGTAGCTTCTGGCTCAGTGAGGAAAACAACAGGAAACTACCTCACTCCTCATTTCCCTAGTACGCCTTTTCAGTTGGCTTTACAGTTGACAGAGGAACTGTTGAGGATCCAACCAGCCTCCGGGTTGAGTAGGGCTACTATTCATACATACATGTTCATTCCTCACTTGACTGCTGATGTAAGGGATATCAGGATTCGAGTCTCGGTCTGGTCTACTGAAGGTATTTTGGGTATATTACCTGATCCCTACCACAATAGAGTAGGTATCATATAGTCTGCTTATAAACCAAACCGGTAGTAAGACGTGACGATAATTTTTTTTAAAAAAACAGCTTGAACTAGGCGTCTCATCGTAGTGCGATTTACTGTATTCTATTTTTTGTTAAGTTTAATTGAGACAATTAGAACCGTTTTACCACATTTGAAAAGAAAATTACTAAATTTATTCCACTGTTGTCAATAATTGAAGAATGTAAAAAATTGCAATGCGATAAGTTTTACGATTTTTTCTTAGTTTTGTATCTAATAACCCTTCTAATCGACCATTAAGATGAGCTCTTAAGACGCCACCCTAACCCAACTATAAGGTGTAACTTGGGTAAATAGTACAGCTAGAACATCACATTGTGGTGGAAGTTTTCAGTAGTCTTCCTTATAAAATAGTAGAGTTGAGACAAGTGAAACTATTTTACCATATTTGAAAATTTAAAACAAAATTGAAATATTATTATTATTTTGAATCTATAAAACTATTTCACTAGTCCCAATTTTTATGTTTTAAAATTAAAAATTAATAAAACTGTAATTTGATACTTTTCTGTTAGAGCGTTGTCTTGTACCTAATATCCCCGCCAATCGACCTTAAATACCCGCATTAGACACTAAATGTCAGTGTGAACTTCATAATCTGTGCTAGAAGTTTTCTTTACTACCGAGATAAACAGAAAGACGTCTGTAATAAAGTTAAGTATATCGAGAAAAAGTATATGTTTATAATGAAATGTAATACGAATCCTAATTTAAACTTTACAAGTCGTACAATATTTACAATAAACCCATTCAAACTATCATCAATCTATTTATTATACACTAATATATAACATGAAATTTTAAATACAAAAGCTATTTTTAAGGGTGACCTTTACTCTATAAGCAATACAATCATGGAGAAAACTATATATGTAGTTATAAGATGAAGAGAGTTATTCGATAACATCTTCACAATGTTATAATTTATAAATATTAAGCAATGAAAGTGCAAGCAAGAGTGTTATATAATAAATAGTTTCTTAGTAAATTGAATTTTAATTTTACTAATGAAATTGTTTGGGATGTAATAGGAATCACTCCCCTTAAGTGCGCCGGGAATCCCACAATATAAACGCTATGAAAATGTCCAGATAGTTCGCTGAACGTACTCGACACACTATATGATCGGGGCTCTCATTACCGGTGCACACGATTGCGAAACCCCTAAAACTAGTCCACACTAATTGCGAAACAACTCATCCAAGCTCAGTAATACTCTTACACGAACTGCGGGTCAAAAATTAAATTCATAATGACTTTGTTTAAAATGGAAAATTAAGGTTAGGTTATGTTAGGTTAGGCTAGGTTAGGTTAGTGGTAAGGAGTTGAATGGGATTACAGGTTGTTCTTCGATTCATGTGGTCCAGCTGACAAGTATACTTTATTCCGCAATTCGAGTGGGCCCCTCATTATATCCTCCATGATACTCATTGGTGGAGCAAAAATTGATTGTTGTATTGAGTTTAACTGTGTTACACAAAGGGGTAAGGAAAGAATCAGGAAGCCCAGTGGTATAAAATTGGTGTGCAAAATCAAAGGTCCCGGGTTGAGTTCCTGTGCCCATGTTGTCATATTTCATTAAATTGAATTATATTCAGCTATCAGGATCTATGGATAATTATTACGTATCAGTTTGTGATACTCATGAACAGCAAAGAACTGTTTGGTAAATTATTGATTTTTCATGTTCCTTACAAAATGTAGAACCATGTGAAGAATGCGGTGAACTAGAAAGCGGATACAAAAAAAAATCTGAAGTAAGGAAGAGAAGAAAACGTGCCACATTGAAGAATTGAAACTTTTTTCAAAGAAAAGAGCTTGGCCAATTATACTTTCTAGTTGGTTGATATTTTCAGAGAAAGAGTTGTGTAATTGGTACATATTAAATGTACACTAACTAATAATCATAAAAAACCTCTCAAATTGAGCCAAATAAAAATCGGGAGCGGTAAAAATGAAGTATGTGAGTCTAAATGGATGCATTACGACTCCCTGTTTCAGGTCTGGGCACAAAGTGGAAGTTATCCAAGGACAGCAATGAGTAATTTACAGGTATGTTTCAAGTTATTACATAATTTATATAGTACAATTGGGATCATTTCACAAAGGAGAAGTGATTCAAAAGTTAATCAATTATATTTCATCAAAAATTAATTTACCAAGTTGGTAAAAACCAAATTCTTCTTGGCTAAAAGAGCAAAATTATTTATTTGTCAAACGATTATTTTTTATGATAAATCAAATGCTTCATTTTCTGTCCATGCAATGATACAAAATCGAATTGAGTAATTTAGTATATTATCTATTCTATCATAATTTAAATACTTAAAGACGACCGCTATTATATTTAAATATATTTGCAGACGTCGTTATTATAGAGTTATAAACTTAAAAAAAGAGGAACTTTTTAACTTTCACTATAAGACCGATGTTATGAAAGTGATGAAAAAATATTATAGAGGGAAGAAACAAAGAATTGACTCAAGAAAGCAGAGGCACATCACCAAAATAACTAGTAACTATAACTAAAAGATAGATTAAAAATATTGTTGGTCAAATTTATGTAAACTTGAAGTTTATACAACCAAATAATATGTGTAAATACAAAGTAACACATAGTATTAATTACAAAAAAATAAAAAGAAAAGAGAGAAAAGAAAGTGTAAATTATACAGTAAAAAATTGGATTAATACGAGAAAATAAATACTAAAACATAAAATAAAGTATGTGAGAAAACTGTGAATATAAATTAAATTGCTATGTTTTATTTCATTTATGTGCATTACACGGTAGTTTTTAAAAAAGCTCTGATGCTGGTTTTAAAGAAACAAAGAAATCCATTTTTATAGTTTCAACTCACATATCATTGCATAACGTTAAATTTTTATTTAAAATTGTGGTAGTTATTGGAATTTTTGTTGCACACAAAGTTTCCAATTTAACTTATATTTTAAAGAAATAGCTAACGCAGATTCCCAACTATGTAACCCGTACGCTTATATTGCCCATAGAAACACCTTGTTTTATCATCTAACACCTAGTAAAGGGATTAAAATTCAATTTCCTAGTTTTAATTAATTACCATATTAAATTGTACAATACATTGCGGTTAACCGGAGGGATATATTTCTTACCTTGATTGATAACACTATGACCGTATCTTATAAGCAATAACTTAGTGGAACCAATCAAGGTAAGTTTTTATATCTTTATGCTTTTCAAAGAATTATTTTAAATATTTCATCTAATGAACTTCTTTATAAGTTTACCTATAGCTCTGAAAAAACAGCGTTTGTATTAGAATTTTTTTTAAACCCACCCGAGTAGGTATTTAGACCCTGATCATTTGACTTTACATGGCAACCACTCTACTAACTGAGCTATTAATATTCCTATTCAGTATATCATATAGTTATCTTCACTAACAGACGGTGGCCACTTTGTTGGTATTCCTGGATTGTAGGATGACACCATGGATTATTTTAGTTTTTTTTATAAGTACATTTTATATTTACACATGCATTTAACTTATTTAACCCAAGATCTAGCCACCGGGTGGTTTAATATGTGCTTAGAACCATAGACCTACATTTTGTTTTCCTTGAAAGTTAGGGGTGTTACCTTGACGGATTACACTATGGTACTATCTTAAAGTTTGGACCATAATGGTACCAAGCAAGGTAAAGCTCCTTCAATGTAAACAATGAGTACCTTCTCAAATGCATCCCAAACTTGTATCTAACATTTAACACGACTTAACTTATGAAAAAGATAAAATTTTCAGACAATATTGTTGCATGAAAGAATTTATAGTGAACATTATAAAGATAAATGTTTTAGTAATATTTAAATTTTTATTCAATAATCTATGTTAAACATGACATGATTGTTTTGAAAATCAGTCCACTGTGTTCTCTTGAAAATACAATTTTAAAGAAACAAGGTGGCAGATAGAACCCCTCTGATACATTTTAAATATATATCTCAAGTTTATTTTTTTTCACTTCAAAAAATTACGCCCTAGGCAGGCATAGTATTTTTCTCAGTTTTAGTTGTTTATTTTAAATTAACAAAATTATTTAAAAAAATATTTAAAGCATGAATCTAAATGTCGTTTATAGCCATGTAAAGTACATTACCTTCCTTCATGCGACAGTTCTCGATAGAAAAGTTTTGAGAAAAAATATTATTTAACATCTACACATTGGTATCACTTTGAAAAGTCAGTCAAAAAATGGTGTTATTACTGCTGTAGAATATCTTTGATTCTTTGACTACATTTCCTTTGTTTCAGTTTCTAAGAGTTTAAATTATGTATGGTAAATTCTTGTATATTTGCGCTAGTCATTTATAAGTTTTATACACAACCGATAGCAAAAATTGTTTTGCTTAAATATGAATAATTGGCCTTTACATGGGTTTTTGTTTATTTGGAAAATACCATGTATTAATAAATTTTGTTAAAATCTGTTATTTTTTTCAAAGTTAGCCAAATTTGGTGTGTACTTTCACACTTTTTATCCAAGAAACTCTGTAAATAGTAAAACAGAATTATTTATGTAACCTAAATGTTCTTTATTACTTAATCAAATAGTCAGGTTCTCTTTTTTTTTAGTACTTTTTTTTTACGCTTTACATTTCAACATTCATAGTTCTAATGATTTACACCCAGCAACAGATTTACTATGCTAATTCGCGTTTCTGTAGAGCCTCATTACATCTGGGTCTTTTAAAAATACATATTTTTTTATTTTTTTATAAAAGAATGGGGGGCAAAAAACTCAATGGACTTTAGAAACATTGAAGAGAAGGAAGGACGAGTTCATAAATAATTTACCGGGAACTTAGTAGCTTTTCAGGAACTGAAGTAACGGAAGGAGGGTTTGGAAAGGGGGGGGGGGGTTGATAGGAGAGGCTTCATGGGCGTTCTGAAAAATAAAGTAAAGGAAAGTAAAACGGAAGGGAAGAGAAAGTATGGTATAAAGAAGAACGGAAACAAATCGTGTGTTAGAGAGCTTTATTTTTCTTTTAGTATTGTTCATATTTCCCTACTTAGACTTTTTTTTTTTATGTGTGAGATTTTTTATTCATATAATAAAGTGTTGTTTTTTTTTTTTTACTTAGCAGCTAGGATTACTTTAACATGGGTCACTGGTTAAATAGAGTGGATAAAATGGGAGAGAAAGCGTGTAGGGTGTTAAGTTTTAAGATATGGACTATATTTTCGTAAGTTCTTGGTAGTTCACGTAACTTTTTATAAGCAAGTGATTACATTTTTTTCTAAACAATTAAAAAGTCATTTTTATTAAAACGGGTTTGGTTTCCAATACCAAAATATTTGGAAAATCGATATTGAATGTTAAATTATTACTCTCTCTTACTGGTTATATCCATATATTAGTTACGCTGATGGGCTAGGGATGAAGCTATTTTTTAAAACACAACCCTACTGGTAATCGAGCCCCGATCTCCCCGTCATCGGCAATCCAGTCTAACACGAGGTTGACGCGTTTGACCATGTGACAAGTGGGGTGGGGAAGTATTAAATATTATATTAATATGTTTTACTTTAATTTGTGCTTTGATCCATTGTATACATCTATAAGCAAAGGACTGGGGTGAAATAATATTATATGGCACAAAATTGTAGTCAATATATATTAATATTCAAGGTTTTAAAAAAGGAATGCTTCATGAGCCTAAATAATTCTTCTTTTCCCCTAGGTTGGTAACAAATTTGAACTTTTAGAAATTATTATAAATCAGTTTGGTGCTCTATGTAAGTAAGTATAGTAACACAATTAAATATATTAACAAAAAAACACATTTTTACGGTCAACATTGATATTATTTTACTATTTTATTACTATAAATTTATTGGTATTGACTATTGATTGATATTATCCATAAAAGGTAACATGACTTGACATATTTATTATACTAAATTTGTTTAGATATATTCAACTGTAAAATTAATCGTCCAGTCTAAATTGTATTGTAGATGACATAACTGTTACATTCCGTATACCTGGCTTAGACATTATCTCTTTTGACCTTGCGGCATATTTACACTAATGAGGTAAGAAACGATAAGATTGAATATATAGTAAATATACCCACGGTAACCAGATGTGAAATGAGAAACCCTTTATTTAAAAAAATCCTCCGTACACTTAGGTATAGATTCGAATCCCAACTCCACATACCGATAAAATAGACTAGATGAGATTGACGCCTTATTCCACGTACTCATCAATGCTAGTCTTAGGGCAATTATATTAAGAGTTAATATCCTTTAAAATTCAATCATTCTGAGTGTGATTTAAGATAATAGACAAGTTAAACTACCATAATTACCAGAACATTATAATGTAATCGTGATTTTTTTTTTTCTTGAAAGCCGTATCTAGTCTGGTTTTCCAGTTACTGTGTGGCCAGGGTTCAAACCCTGACTAAGCTTACTGGGTGTGATTTTCTCTAAAAGTTCCCCCAATTCTTATCCACACAATCGTGGATAAATTCCCTCTAAATTATATCGTTCTCCTCCTTTACATATTAAATAATTTAAAAAAAATTATAGTCTGGGCGGGTAGATTATTTTTCTAAGACACCGAAATTGGAATATAACTTTGATAGCTACATCACACAGAGTGGACCTGGCGGTCTAAGGGTAAGGTGTCAGAATTCTGTGTTGAGGGTCCGGAGTTCAATCCTCGGTCCCGGTACAAATTATCTGATTGGCAAACCTTCCTTCACCTCTGACAAGACGTGTATTAATCACAACTTGTGAATGTGTGGAATTGCCAGGCCTCCACCGTGGTTCGGATTCCACGTTAAACTGTAGGTCCTCCATTTCATCTCACAATCACCCTCCATTACACATTAGCGTAAGTGCGTATAAACCGAACGGGTAGTAAACGTGGTGCTAATAATAATAATAATAATATAATAATAATAATAATAATAATAATAATAATAATAATAATAAAAATGGGTTGTGTGTGTACTTATGTACGCGCGCGAGAAGTTATACTTCTTTGGCATCATTAAAAAATAGTTTTTAATTGCATGCAAATAATTAATTACAATAAAATGATAATATTTAGTATTAATTATGTTAAATAATAATATTTTAATTTTATTAATAAATAATACATACGAATAGTTAACCTCAATTATATTGGAGCACTTGAAAAAGTCTATAAGCACAATTTTTTTCACTAATATTTACGAATAGTAAATAATATTAATCAAAATATTCAATTTAAATCACTACTGAATATAATTTATTAGCACATATATAATTCGCACTTGTATGAAACTAAAACACGTGTTGTGGATGTAGAAACTAGAAACATGTGGATAAATATTATATATATGAAAACAGTGATCAGAGGCGACGAGCGTACCATAGAGAAAGGAATAACATAGTATACATTTCTCTATGAGCGTACCAACATGCGCGACTAACAGAGGTTCTATTTCTATTTTGTTGGTAGCTTTTTTTTTTTCGAGACTTAGTGAGCGGTTTAGCTTCAACCTGTTACTTTTGTGATACAGTGATGCACGCGCATCTTAAAATTTCACTCTCATCATTTTTTTATAACGCGCCTAAAGAAGTATAACTTCAATAATAATAATAATAATAATAATTTGTCACTGTTCTCATTAGGATGATATTTGGCTTGTCTCAATTGACTCACACTTAATCATTTTGGAGCATTTGGCTGGCCTTGACTCACCCATCCTCATGTTGATGTATCTAGCATGCCTCGACTCTACCTTCCCCATTTTGATGAATCTGGTATGCCTTGACTCACCCTTCCTCATTTCGTTGTTTGACACAACTAGCATTGCTCAACTGGAGTATAAATTACAAAAGTTCCCAGATTCACGTATAAGTTTTGTAGCCAGCAAAGTAAAATAAAAGTGGTTATATCTCCAAGACAGAAGAACCCTCCGATCCTAACAACTTTTATTTGACTTGTAATTTAAATGCCGTTCTAGCTAAATAACAAATTAAAGACAAGTTAATCTTTAATCTTCAATTAATTTACGGTCCATGAAAGACTCTTCTCTGCCCGATAAAAAAAAAACCACTACTTCTAATTGTTCACAATGGTTGAGATACTATAGGAAAGTCAGAGATGCAACTATAGTCTAATTTTCATAATAATTAAACTTTTAAAACCGACAAACCTTTTTGCAATCAACATTGATAACATTTTATTACATTAATATTATTATTGTATGAGTATTTATAATATTTATCAAAAGTGATAACCACCGGTTAAAGGAATTTGTCATAAGGGAAAGTACGTAAAGGTAGATCTAGTAGCTTTTATAGGTGTCAAACAAGGTTATTAATATTAAAATGGGATCTTTTAATTATTACATAAATACATTAAAGCGCTGTCTTATAAACAACATATAGTATTATAAAACAAGGTATGCTTGCTACGTTGAAAGATGTATGAACAGTTTATTTCGCCGAATTAATAATTTATAGCTAAGAGACACCGAAATATCGCAAAATGTGTTCATACGAACTTTTATTCGCCACATTAGAATAAATATCTAAATATCTGTTAAGTTCTTTGCGGCATTTTTTTAAAATGTATTTCACACATGCGAAATGAAACGAAATTAGATCATTTCAATTTTTAACTACTTGGCATTTTATTTGAGAACTATGTTTAATCAAGTTGATTTTAATGAGAATTAACTATATTTTTACTAAGTACGTCACCATTCTTTGCCTTATTTTTGCCTGAAATACCTAGACAAAAGAGTACCAACTGCACAGTTACAATTTTTTCTCTTAATATTTCTATAACCAATCAAAGTTCCCATTCTAAAAAGAAAATCCCTAAGCCAAAGACCGTTGGTAGAGAAGTAAAATATATATTTTATATGGCTTTCAGGAGAGTCATATTAAGATAAAAGCCATATATGTATTACATTGCCACCGCGTCTTACTACTTGTTCAAGTTACATGCATTTAAATTATTTTTTTTTAACGATAAATTGAGCCGTAGTTTTTCCATCCATAACACTATTCCGCTTAAGTTTGAGTTGATTTATTTACCATTCTTAGCCGAAAAAAGCATTTTATTTACCGACTCTTACCATAAAAATACGAGTTTTACTTAGAAAATCCAATCATTTTTAGCACAAATCAGGGTAACTCTTTACAGTGTTACTTAGTAAATTACAGTGTTTGTCTAAATAATAGATTAATTTAAGATATTAATATTTCTTATATAATTGTAGAATTTTTAAATGTCTCACTATTGCAATACTATAAATTATTGTTTTATTCACTTAAATAAAGGAAAATTAAAGGCAAAGAGTCAATCCTATATGAGTATACTACGGATGGTTCCCCATTTTCTCTACAAATCGAATACTGGCACGTTTCCTTAAAGCTCAAACCTCTTCATCCGTTGTTATAGAATATTATTTAAGACGCTGGTATTCTGTAATTTAATAAATTTAAGACAAAATAAAAGCCTTTTTGAGTGTATAAAACATTGATTGTAATTTATACACTCAAAACCAACATTTGCTGGTCTTCAGCGTAAATACCTTATTTTCTTTACAACTTGATTAGATACAAAGGAGTTTCCAGCTTGTAGCGGCCTTTCTCAGGATTTTTTTTCCGAAACGGTAAGACTAGCTTAATTTTGGTTATCTTTATTTTGAAATTAAATAAAACAATGTAAAATTAAGTAAACTTGTTTAAACGGACGGAAACAATTGATAATAATTACATTTTAAACAAATCGATTCATACAATTCATTTGACTAAATACTAATATTTAATTAACTTAAAATTATGTACAAAGTGTGGATGTCAATGTTCAAAAGGGCCAGACAAAATTATAGGAGTTTAATTTTGATTTAATTAGGAGCTATAGGAGAACATTTCATCAAATAGCAGACTGATTCTTCTATATTGTCTCTAGCAGATTATTCCATGTTTTGTATTGTTTGTTCAAGATGGTCTGTTTAAGAGATCAACAAGAGAAACGCCTGCTGTTAATATCAACATGCAACAGACCAGCTCCTCTGTATGTTGCCTCCAGCAGACTATTCCATGTCTTGTATTGTTTTGGTTGCTCAAGGTGATCTGTTCAGTGGACTGACAAGATAAAAGCCTGTTGTTAATATCAACAAGCAACAGACCAGCTCCTCTGTATGTTGCCTCCAGCAGACTATTCCATGTCTTGTATTGTTTTGGTTGTTCAAGGTGATCTGTTCAGTGGACTGACAAGATAAAAGCTTGTTGTTGATATCAACAATAAACAGACCAGCTCCTCTGTATGTTGCCTCCAGCAGACTATTCCATGTCTTGTATTGTTTTGGTTGTTCAAGGTGATCTGTTCAGTGGACTGACAAGATAAAAGCCTCCTGTTGATATCAACAGGCAACAGACCAGCTCCTCTGTATGTTGCCTCCAGCAGACTATTCCATGTTTTGTATTGTTTTGGTGGTTCAAGGTGATCTGTCCAGTGGACTGACAAGAGAAAAGCCTGCTGTTAATATCAACAATCAACAGACCAGCTCCTCTGTATGTTGCCTCCAGCAGACTATTCCATGTCTTGTATTGTTTGTTCAAGGTGATCTGTTCAGTGGACTGATAAGATAAAATCCTGTTGTTAATATCAACAAGCAACAGACCAGCTCCTCTGTATGTTGCCTCCAGCAGACTATTCCATGTCTTGTATTGTTTGTTCAAGGTGATCTGTTCAGTGGACTGACAAGATAAAAGCCTCCTGTTGATATCAACAAGCAACAGACCAGCTCCTCTGTATGTTTCCTCCAGCAGACTATTCCATGTTTTGTATTGTTTGTTCAAGGTTATCTGATCAGTGGACTGACAAGATAAAAGCCTGCTGTTGATATCAACAAGCAACAGACCAGCTCCTCTGTATGTTGCCTCCAGCAGACTATTCCATGTCTTGTATTGTTTGTTCAAGGTGATCTGTTCAGTGGACTGATAAGATAAAAGCCTGTTGTTGATATCAACAAGCAACAGACCAGCTCCTCTGTATGTTGCCTCCAGCAAACTATTCCATGTCTTGTATTGTTTGTTCAGGGTGATCTTTTCAGTGAACTGACAAGATAAAAGCCTGCTGTTGATATCAACAAGCAACAGACCAGCTCCTCTGTATGTTGCCTCCAGCAAACTATTCCATGTCTTGTATTGTTTTTTCAGGGTGATCTGTCCAGTGGACTGACAAGAGAAAAGCCTCCTGTTGATATCAACAAGCAACAGACCAGCTCCTCTGTATGTTTCCTCCAGCAGACTATTCCATGTTTTGTATTGTTTGTTCAAGGTTATCTGATCAGTGGACTGACAAGATAAAAGCCTCCTGTTGATATCAACAAGCAACAGACCAGCTCCTCTGTATGTTGCCTCCAGCAGACTATTCCATGTCTTGTATTGTTTTGGTTGTTCAAGGTGATCTGTCCAGTGGACTGACAAGATAAAAGCCTGCTGTTAATATCAATAATCAACAGACCAGCTCCTCTGTATGTTGCCTCCAGCAGACTATTCCATGTTTTGTATTGTTTGTACAGGGTGATCTGTTCAGTGGACTGATAAGGTAAAAGCCTGTTGTTAATATCAACAAGCAACAGACCAACTCCTCTGTATGTTGCCTCCAGCTGACTATTCCATGTTTTGTATTGTTTGTTCAGGGTGATCTGTTCAGTGGTCTGAATGACGGTCTGCTGACAAGAGCAGAAGCTCTGGCTGCTGTTGATATCGGCAAACATCAAGCCAGCTCCCCCCCAGTGTTACCCCAACTGAAGCATGATATGATGTATCACCACGGAATGGGAGCGCCTCACCCTGGTGCGCCGAACACCCGACCTCACCAGGTGAGATAACACACCTTTATCCAACACAAGCTCACTGCGCATATCCATAAAAACTAAATATAAGATGATTCCAATATAAATAACCTTTTATAAGATACAAACGTTTCATGCTATCGACATTGATAGCACCCGCTTCAGTGGACAAATGGTCTAAGGTGTCACTCCCGTGTAAGACTGACCAGCTGATGATAGGAAGATTGGGGCTTAAATTCCAATCGGGACTGTTGAGACTGGTTATTTCTTAAATTGTTTCCCACTCGCCTTCCACGCAAATGCAGCTAGACTACCTCTAAAATGCTTCCTTCCTCATTCCTACTCTATTAGAGTAATTATAACTAATGCGTATAGCCTGAACAAGTAGTAATACGCGGTGATTACCTGTCGTAACATAGCCTCATTTCGCTCTGCTGTTATTGTAACGGTCCCAGCAACGCAATTCCCCCCAGAAAACATGGGCTAACAAAACCCATAGAAGACACTACAAATCACACATTAACTTTTTGGCTATGAAGTGGTCGTGAATGAAGGTATTGAGGATTTGCAAGCCCCAAGTACCTAAAGTTTTGTTTGTTGACATAGCCTCTTTAAATGGAAGTGTGCCTCAACCATCATCCTCAGATTGTTGATAAAATTGGGTTGTGTGTTTATCATCTCCAGAGTCTGCATACAGAAAGTTCGACATGACTCTAATAATCCTCTGGTCAATAATTCACACACCACTCGTATCTTGTAAGGATGGAACTTAATATCCAGATAGATGTTGAGGGATTGTGAATGCCGATGAACAGAGCGTATTGGACTTTGCTCTAAAGCAGCTCTTACTGTTGCAATATTGTCCGGGGTGCGAACCATACGTCACCTACCAGGTGACTTCTTGATTGACGGAGATGCTGTTGTTTTGAAGCCTTTGACCCATCTCGTGAACGTCTTCCACGTTGGCACCTGTCCATTCCTGCCGATATTAAAGTGTCACTGAAACACACGCTGAGTAGTTACAACACTATCAGCTTACTCGAAAAATGTTTCAACACCAAACGCACGATGTTCTTTCTACCAACGCTTCATGCTGACTGCCAAGGTTACACTATACGGGGATAGCAATGCTTTGAACTGCGTTACGCATTGGAATAAACATTAGCGCTCTAGGATGCCATGATCGATAATGGCGCACGGTTTAAAATGGGTCACTGTTTCTGCCGCACTTTGTATATAACTGTTCTATATAACTTATATAATTATATATTTCCCATATCACTTCCCAAAGATTGGCTGTTTAATCCAGGAACCACGTGTATATTTCAAGAATTTGTTTATGAGACCTTTTAATCGTAATTCAATTTTATTTCACGCAGTACGATTGTGTATCATTATTTTGGGATCAAGCGGTAAAGATAGGGAGGCTGTAGGCTTAAGATTCCCTGATTTTGTCTAATATCATGCTTAAGTTATTAATTCACTATTTGTGTATGTTTGTTATTTTTCGCAAGGTATTCCGTTTCTAGTATTAGAGAATAATTAATGTTAGTTCTCTTGCCTAAAAATGTTATTTTTAAATGCGTTCGTGTATCCGTTTTCATTGGTCATGCGATTCCGTGTGTACATGTGTTTCCCATGTAGTTTTTAAACTAAAGAGTGAGTTTTAACACACTTTTTAATCTAAGGAAACATATGCTCTCATTATTATACTTCCAGGGACCACATAACTAATGAGGTTGAATGGAGGGTGCCTTAGCCTCCCTCCCATGCTACCTTTGGTAGCGGGGAATATTTCAAGTCTCGGGCCACCTCCCTACCCTCTCCCGACCGCCCCCTTTACAGTTTTTTCACTTCTAAAAATGGAATGGAAGGTTTACTTCTTTTACAATATTTCTTCCATAATTTTTCACTATTTTCACAACAATAAACCAGATAAATTTTGTTCAAGTCAAGTGTTTGTCTTAAAATTAATTCTGTATCATTTTTCTTATGCGGTAAAACACTTTAAAAAGGTTTATAAAAGTTACTAAGACACTATAATGCATTCATACATCAGGTAATATTATTTGTAGCTATCACTTTTAACACATATTATCAATACCTATAAAATAATTCCTGTGATTCGGCTAATTATTATTTTAAGATATAAACCTAAAAATATAAGATTTCTAAGCTATCCTTCTACGGTTTTGTAATAATACATTATGGCAAAGAAAGACATAACAAAAAGTGCTAAAAAGAAAGAATAAACCCTTTATAAATAGCTTCTAGGATCAAACATAACTTAAAATTGTCCCTAGGGAT
This sequence comes from Timema cristinae, assembly GCA_039000515.1. NCBI lineage: Eukaryota > Metazoa > Arthropoda > Insecta > Phasmatodea > Timematidae > Timema > Timema cristinae. The sequence continues at coordinate 25,633,078 of JBCFYV010000024.1, forward strand.
GGCCCTCACTTCCGAAACTACCGGAACCCTGCTATGTTAACTTGTTTAGTTTCATATAAGCAACATTCATTAATCAGGGGTGATTAAACTTACAAAATAATAATTTCAATGATGTTGATATTCAAAGTTATTTTTAATAATTACGATTTACCCTTTAATTTACTAATGTTGGTCTAACTATCTATGAAAAACTACAATATCAAAATAAGTTTGTGAAAGTGGAATAAAGTTTTTCAAATTCATATATTCAAAATAATCTAAAGTTTCAATCGAAAATCTGTTTCAAAGTATATTATTTAAATTTTGTAGTACATTACAATGTACTTAGACATTCATTAAAACATCGTTATTTTTGTTCTTGAGGCCGATATTAATATTAAAAGTTAATGGTAAAAATCTGTCAAGAATTTATTTTAAACATTTGTTTACCTTTCGATTTGAAAGATTAATTGTAATAAAGTCAAATAAATTAATGTGCTAAAATTTAGATATAATTAAATACATATCATTCATAATTTTAATAAAGATTGAAATATATTCATGAATTATATATATTGACTCGTACCTAAATATATAAGATCAAAAATACTTGTGTAGGCCTACTGGATTACAAATTTTGCAATAAATCGTCCAAAGTTGTTAGTTTATTTCTGATTTAAGTTAATGTTCTGAAAATAACTTTGCTATTTAATTCATTATTCAGATAGTTCATGACTTTAAAGCTAATCCCAAAAGATAATCAGAATGAATGATGGTAGTTATAAGCTACTAAAACAATTTGAATATGTTCATACATCAAGTCATGTTACCTGGAGCTGTAAATTTTTGATGGAAAAATTATCAACACGTAAAAAATAACACAAATAATATAGTAAAATGCTATCAATATTGGCAACAAATTAATATTATCGAATTTTCTAAATCGTTCTTCCAACCAAAATCAGACTCCATTTAATAATAGGTATGGTAATAATAACATTTTCGGATCTGTGTCAGGATCAAACCTACGTCAAAGGATTTGAGCGGTGACGATTTCTTTTTTTCAAGAGCCAACCATTACCTCTTTGTCCATTGGCAGCAGTTTAAAGTGTGAACTGCGTTCTGCTTTTTATTTTAAAAGCCATATTGTGTTAGTTCCTTTTATTAGTTTATATCAATCTTTCCTATACCTTCTTCCAAATAAATTACAGATCTGTATGTTAGTAAGTTGAATTATATTCTATTTTTTATAGTATTTGGTAACATAAGAAAATACAGTGGACTTCCTTACGTTTTAAATAAATTGAAGCTGTTGAAATTTAGCATATATCTGTCAGACTGCTTTGTTTAGCTTCAACTCAAACTTTAACGTTTTCATTAGATATTCAGGCACACAAATATATCAGTTTTTTGTTTACTTAGATGTTATAATTAATAAATATGATTGAAGATTAGACCTAGAATATATATTTCTTGACTATTACTTGGGATGGGTGGAGGCTGGATCAGTGCTTGCACAATAAAATTTACTTTTGGACTGTATTTAATGCATCAAAAGTATTAAATCTGCGTTTTTCCCATTGGGAATTTTAGGAGCACTTTAAATGTTTGCTGCAATATACCTTTTGAATATCAAGTAGTAACCCTGGTTTCCAAATTTAACTTATTCATTAGGCACATTTTCAGTGTTCTGTATTATATTATATTTAATATATTTTGAGATTTTATTAATTTAATTTGGGAATTTTAGAAGAGAAGGGGAAGAGATGAACTCGGGAAGAGGTAAATTCCCTCCTCTTTCCCCTGTGTGCGTCAATGGGCTGAATTTTATTTTATTTTGGACTTTTTTTTCCGCCACGTTCTGGCTATACGCATATACAGGTTGTTTCCAATTAAACAAACTTTTGGAAGTGATAGGGGACCGAAAAAACTAACTCAAAAGGAAGCGAAGATGAGTCAATTTACAAATATATCTTTTTAGTTAGTTTTTTGATCCCCTACCACTTCCCGAAGTTTGGCTTTTAACCCGGGAACATTCTGTATATTAACTACGCTATTGAGGTAAGGAGGAGAAGGAATAATTTAGAGTAAATGTACCCACATCGACAGGAAAACACCTCCCTCCGTATATCCAGATAGGATTCGAATCCCAACCTCCCCTTTAACAACATTCTAAATGCGCATGATACTTAGAATTAGTGCCTATTTACATTGCTATTTAAAAGTCAATAATTATACAGAATATTCATCGTAAAACAAATATGTTGAGCAGTGGCGGCTCGTAGCTAAAATTAGTTGGGGTGCTACTCCATAAAAATGTTAGCCTTTGTTTTAAAATTGTGTAAAAGGAAAAAAACATGTATAAAAATAAAATTTATTCAGGAACTTGATAGAATCTTAACAAAAAAACATTTTTTACTTTGACTTAAATTGTTAGAGTTCAAGCATGATCTATTCATTTAAAAATGAAATCCATTCTTCTTGTTTTAATTTGCACAAAAAGTTCAATAATTTTCTCTTTGATCTCTGGATGACAATTGAGGAAATTTTTCTCCATTGGAAGTACTGCAAACGCATTTAGTCTTTCTGGTAAATAAAAGAACCGAAAAATAATTAATCAAATAGAATAGCTGAAAGCAGAATAATAATCTAATTCTACACTCTTCTACACTTTATCACATTCAAGACTATGGCACACGGTTTTTAAGCACAACACACGCTGAGTAAAAAAAAACTTCCTTCCACCATCATGCCAAATCCGGCACTGCGAGATCAACAGTTCTCTCTTTACTTGGCAGTCCCTCCTTCCTCCCCCACCCCCTCCTATGTGCGCATGCTCACAACCGTCAAACACCACGTCGCTGGCACTGTGAAGCGCACAGTTCCATACAAAGATGTTTGTATCTTTTTCATAAACTGGGGGATTGCTACTAAAGTACTGACATTAAGTTTAAGGAATATATATTGTACTACAAAAATAAAGAAAGAATTAAAGAAAAAAGGACTCATTATATTAAATGTTATCGATAATATCAAGTGGAAATAGGGGGTGCTGCTGTTTCGCAGTGCCTATACACGAGTCGCCACTGATGTTGATGTAAGTAGAACTCTCTACGGCTGCTGAACAATTGTCTTGCGAACTTCCATGTCTATAAGACATCAACAATGAATAACAAGATCGCCTTTTGGGAGTAACATTTTCCACCCTTACACACATTTACAAACATTGGTTTTTTTTTCTTCTTCCCACCTCTTGGGACAACAGGTGTAACGCAATTTTAACACATTCTACTTGCCCCCACCCACACCCCTCCCCCTTTCACTATCCCTTCTCGTGGCGATTGGCAACACAGCTCGTACTTCCCCGGGATGACTTGGTAACAGTTTCCCTAAACCCTCCCATGTTTGCGTGTGTCACGTGGTCTCCCTCGAGAGAAAGACGTGAGTATAGAGGGGTTGGGGGAAAGAGTGAGAGGAGGTTAGGGTCCGTCTATCCTCCTTCCCATTCCGTCGTAACGAGGTAATCGACAGCCTCCTAGCAGGGGCAGCCAACATTGATGTGTGGGACTTCCCTTTTGGCCGGCGTGTTTGTTGCACGCGCACGTCGCTCGCTACAACCCCCCATGATTCACAAGGTATCCCAGTGGTCACATATTTCATCATTACCGACCCTCCTCCTTCCCCCCCGTCTCTTGTCTAGCCCCTACGAGAACCTTCTACTGGGCTTGTAAAGTGGTCATTTTGAAGGATGAGGGAGAACAATTTAGGTCTGTAAATGGGAATGCATGAACTCGTCCCTTGGTTCATTTGTCTGTATAGAGAGTCTTGTGATGTACTGCGGGTTGGATATGTCTCCCTCAAGAGTCGATGTAGGTCTAGGGAGCTCTTCCCGATGGTTCACAGTCCGACATGTTTGGGAGGAGGAATAAAGCTGCGGTCGATTCGTGACTCGAGTGTTTGTAACCGACAGCTATCAGAAGATTTATATTGTAAACACTGATCGAAAGCCACTATTGTGGAAATAGTTATATTTCTTAGTAATACTGTGTTATCAATCAAAAGTGTTAATACATGCTTCTAATAATACTTCTATAAGGATTGCTGTATATTTTGTATTTTCACTTATTGAAAGAACAAAATGCTGACCCCTCCCCTCCTACCCCCGAACCATTGTATGTATGTCAATCCGTCAGGATCGCCCCGATAGCCTATCAAATGGTAGGATTTAACAAAGCGTTTAAAATAATCAAACTCGCTGTGTAGATGGATTTATTATAGACTAAAATACATAATGTTATAGCCAGTCTAGCAAAAAGTCCTTGAATACCTCTATAACGGTATGCTACACAACTTTGTCCTGGACAAGAACTGAATAAGTCCTACTTCGATGCTCCTTACCGTCAACTATCAAAACCCTCTTAGCATTCTCTAAAGACTCTCCGAAAATCAAGAAGCACCTTGTTCTCGTTTCGCACCTACTTATACGTTAAAAAATGTGTCACGCTTACTGATGTTTTGCTAAATGTAATTTAGCAAAGTTTACTTTTAAAACATATGTGTAAACATGTTGAGGACTGTTCTGAATAGCTAGGTTGACTCAGGCTTTTGATATTTCGAGGGAGCTGTCTGTGTCTCTTATGTAACATATCGATGTCCCAATGTTACTAGACACTGACAAAAATTCATTAGCAAATTATTATTATTTTCATTACATGGTTGTAGCAACAAGAGATATTATAGTGAATAAAATAATCAATTAAAATTATTGTCTTCTTATAGCTAAATAAACTATTTTTTAATAACTTACATACATAATATTAGTTTCAAAATAAAACGTTTTTATTTTGTAAACAGATGAGCATAAACACAATTGGAACGGTTTAAATGACGTCCTCAACAACCCTAGTTTTGTCTGAATCGGCATCTTAAATTTGTTAAGAAAATAAATCCTTTTTCTATAAGCCATTTGTTTGCAAGGCATTTTTTTTAATTAACCGCGGGTTCCGACCCGCCTCGGTGGCGTAGTTGGCTAACGCGCTTGTCGTGTTGAGCTCGACTGCTGAGGACCGGGAGATCGAGGTTCGAATCTCGGTCAGGTGAACTGGGGAGAGGGGGGTGTTCCTAAATGGTTTTACACTCTCCCTCCACGCAAACGCGGGTTCACTTCCTCTAATTCAACATTCCCAATTCCTAATCCATTAGCGTAATTAGTACTTAAAGCGTATAACCCGAAAGAGTAGTAAGACGCGGTGCTAAATATTATTATTATTATTTCACGGATTCCGCTTCCACAAAAAGAAACATCCAAATGGTTATTTTCATAAGTTAGTGAAAATTTTAACAGCCAAAGGTGACTGACTACAGCTCAACGTATGTTCTGGCAAATCATAAGGTTTGGCGGATGAATACATGAGATTAGATTCGGTAACTTTGGTTAGATGTCGGCTACCACCAGTGCAATTGCGAATAGACTTGATATATGTACTGTACAATGTAATGAACATGAGAATAAGAAAAGAAGCTCTATCCCAGGGACGGAGAAACTTTTGATATTGTAAGCATCATATTGCGCCAGCCATATAGATAGATATATAGTTAGATAAATAGATAGACAAGAACGGTTAATTTTTAAAGATTATGCTTTCAAAATAAAGATAATTTTATTTTTATTAATTAAAATACACGTAATTTTATAATGTACTGTACATGTCAAATTATAAGAATAATGATGGTACGTAATCAACCGGTTAAAATATTCTAAACGTCCGCACAAAAACCATCAATTAAAGAGCAATATATACAAAAGAAGGAAAATTTCTACCGTTCGTGTTTGAAATGTATTGTGGTAGTCATACTTAATAATAATACTTAGCATCACGTCTTACTATCCGTTCGGATTATATTCTTAAATACTAATTACGCTAATGGATCATAGATTGGGAAGATTTAATATAGAGAAAATGAACCCGCATTTGCGTAGAGGGAGGGTGAAAAACCATTCAGGAAAACCATCCCCAGTTCACCCGAGTGAGATTTAAACCACGAGCTCTCCATCCTCGGCAGTCTAGCTCAACACGTGACCAGCACGTTAGTTAGCTACGCCACCGAGGTGGGTTGGTACTTGTTTATTATTAATCGATTTCCTTTGTTTTAGTTTTAATGATTACGATTATAAATATGAGTAAAGATTAAGGGAACATCTCACATTTTTTATTCTGTTATTGAAAAGTAGGACTATCATAGTTTTGATGAAAATAATAAAATCAGAACCAAATAAAATCAAAGTTGATTTAATATTACAAACACCACTTAAGTTAGGTTAATTTTATGTCTAAGAAAATACACTTTAGTTATTTTTTGAGGTAACTCTTAAGGTGGTAGTATATAGAGAATATGAAATAGAGCAGTCTGTTTTCAGTTTTCATATCATAACTTTTTTGTTCAAAATGAACCAAATAATTAATTCTCCAGTACAAAAATAGAGTTTTAATTTTCTTCACATGGTGATCTCATCAGTTCTTGAATATCTGTAAAGGTTGACCAAGAATGTAATGACAGCCTTTTATCTTCATTCGGACTAGAGCCGAAACCATTTTACTGATCAGGTCAAAACTTGTAATCTAGAGTTTTCATAAGGTCGTTATTGTTCCCCCCTCCTCTCCCAAGAAATTTTCGGAATAAGATATCTAACCCTAAATTTAAGAGTAGGGCAAAAATATATAAAATAGATTTTCTAAAAATTCTTTCTATCGATTTTGATTAAATTTTGTATCTATACACTGTTTAACATTAAGATAAATTGGAAATTTTCAATTTTCCATGAAAATGGTTTTGTGGGTACATTAGAAGAGATATCAAGTTTTGATCATACTAACTAACTATTTGAGAAACAAAATAATTTATCATTGTAAGATGTAGTACTATTAAATATAAAACCCTTTAGCAAAAATTTTTAATTCTAAATTTCGATAACTGTTCACAGTTCCTGAAAACAAAATGTGGTTTTCGTGATGTCTGTTTGTCTCTTTTCTTGTCTATATCTCAGACTAGTGACAAGACCATTTTACCGATCGTGCTAAGACTTGATGCCTAGGGTTTTCATGAGATGTCATCGCCCTGCACCCCCCTCCCCCACTCCCTCCCTCCCGTCGTTCTAAGAGTAAATAGAGAAAACAACGACTTTCTCAAAATTCGCTCTAACAATTTTTATTAAATTTTGTATTTAGGCATAGTTTAACATTACAATATTTGGCATCACTTCTCACAACCTAACGCATACATATTAATTACGTTATAGATAAAAATATAAGAAAGTATACCCGCATTTGAATGTATGAAGAGTAAAAAACCAATTATTAAAAAACCGTAAATACACCCAACCTATATTCTAACCTCGTACCATCATCGGTAGTCCAGTAGAATGCGAGAACGATGATTTAAACCAGTCGAAAACCGAAAAGGGTTACTAATCAGATAATATCAGCAAATCACCAAAACGTCGTTTAATTTGGTGTATTTTTAACGTGAACTTCGTTATGTTATCCGCCTGTACTAGCTTTATATTTACGCTTGAATGACACGGATTAGGAAGGTAGAATGTTGATTAAGTGTACTCGCATTTGTTTAGAGGAAGAGAGATAAATAATTTAGGGGAAAAAAAAGGCCTTGGTGTACCCGACCCAGATTCAAACTGATGTCTCGCTGTCACTGGCCACTGGCAAACCAGACTAAACAAGATTTACACATTCCACCGGTGCGGGTTAGTCTGTTGTTATTTTAGCACTGCATCCTACTACCTGTTCAGGTTAAATGCATATGTACTAATTACAATAAAGTTAGGGATTAGAAAGGCTGATCCCCTAGGTGGCCACGTGGTGTAACGCGCTAATTTAATAGTCGACAGACTGCTGATGACAAGTAGATCAAGGTTTGAATCTCAGTCGGGTGTCTAAGGGTGGTTTTTACAAACTTGTTTTACACTTACCCTCCACGCAAATGTGGGTACACTTCGTATAAATATAAGTTACCTAATCTCTAAATCCATTAGAGTAATTAATACATAAGCGTATAATCCAAATGGGTGGTAACGAGTGGTGCTAATTTTTTTAATTATAAAGGTTGAATTTGAAAGAGTGCACCCGCATTTTAGTAGAGGATAATCTGTTGGTACAATTCGATAGGTCCAGATGTCTGTTTGTTCCAGATGGGTCACCACGGCATGGACGGGCTGGATATGTTGGACCCCATCTCCAGCAGTTCCATGACGACACTCGCGCCCATGTCTGACGGCAGCGGGGGCGGTCATGGCGGTCACCACCCCCAGTTACACGGCCCCTCGGTGTATGGTCCGGCGGCGGCCATGAACACCATGATGTCGGGTCATCATCACCACCACCACGGGGGACCCTTGTCGGCGCATGGGCCTCCGGGCACCACGGCCCCCACCATCACCCCGCCCACCCTGCTGCCCACCACCCGGGCCCAATGGCGGCGGCGGCGGCTGCTGCTGCGGCGGCTGGTCTGCATCCGGACTCCGACACAGGTGGGATTTCTTTTAGTTTTTTGCAGCAGGTTTTACTATCCGTCCGAGATAAACGCGTTTTTATAACGTTAAGCCCAATTTGAATGGCTGCGTGGTCTAAGGCGTCATTCTATCAATAGACTATGCCACTGATGATGGGTGTATCATGAGTCGAATAACGATTTCAGTAAACTGACGGTGATTTTACCAAAATGTGTTTTCCTAAGTGGTATTTCACTCTCCCACCACGCAAATGCGAGTACAATTTCAATAAATTGTATCTTACTCATTAAAAGTAGATTAGTTTAATATCGTGAATATCCCAAACGGGTAGTAAGGCACGGTGCACCAAACCAATGCCAAGGGCGTAGGAATGGGGAAGGGATAGATTAGAGGAAATGTACACGCATCTTTGTGGGCGTATATTGAGACGTAATTAAGGAAAAACCACTCTGTGAAAAATTAAAACTGATTCCTTAAAATGCTACATAAGAAAATATTTTGATAATCTCAAACACAATAAATGTTGTTTAGTTAAATGGGATTTTACTAGCTTTTTTTTTTTTGTAGAGTTGGGTCTTATACACTCTTTTACGAATTCAATCTTCATTTTACTCACGAATCCTGAATCTCAAATTATATTCTTAATTTTACTTACGCGTCCTGAATCTCGAATTTGAAACATTCGATTACTAACGAATTCTGAATATCAAATTTGAATCTTAAATTTACTTATAAATTCTCATTCTTGAATTCGAATCTTAATTTTGCTTACGAACCCTGAATCTCGAATTCAAATCCTTATTTTATTAAAAGATCTTGAATTTCGAATTTTTAAACAAAATTTTGGCAAAATTATGAACATGTGGGAAAAGAATAAAAAAATTAAATTATAATGTTAACTTTCTTCGTTTTAATACATTCATTCTAAAATTGACAAATTCAGTTAAGCTAAAAATTAATGCTCTAGTATCTGGTAATATAGAGTGTTTATATTATCTCTGTTTAATATTAGTAGTTATGATCTTTAATTTGATATGAGGCTATTCTTATACTTTTTGTACATATTTTAGCTTCCTTTAATTGATTTTTATTTTATTTTGGTAAAATTCAGAAGACACCAGACCAATAACATTTGAATTTTGAACGGCTAAATTGAAATTATTGTAATAAATTGCTTGATCCACAAAATATTATTTAATAAAATATTTTTCTTATTTTAAAACTCTTAGCTTATTCCAACGTTAGACCTTGTAAATTGTATTTATTATATTATGATTCTGGATTAATTTACTATTTTCTTTTTACCATAAAATATTCTACACATAAAGAAAGCAATGCTAAAGCAAGACCTGAAAATGAGAAAATCAGCTAAAAACCAAAAACTAAATTTAAAAGTTGCACAAAATGCACGCTCTTGATAGAACAACATCATTACATTTAAAAAAACTACTGTGGGTTTTTGAAATATATTTATAAAAACGGAATTAGAGCTTAAATAAATAAAAAAAAGTTTTTTTAATATAATTATTGCCAATTTAACAAAAACTTTTTTGCGTTCTCAACTCTAGTAATTTATATATTTCAGTCTTTACCTGGGTTTAATTCTCAGGTCTTAGATTATTGTGTGTTTTGTTTTTTTACACCAAGTCACTTATACGGGCAATTTGCATCTATCTACACTAGTGGGGTAGGGGTGAGTACAGTATAATTTATATGTAATGTACATGCATATGCAAGGACTGAGAGTGATAAGTCGTTTAGGAAAAAAGTCTTCAGTGCACCCGAACGGGATTAAAACCATAAGATCCCCGTAACTGGTAAACCAGACTACTCCATTCGCGGTAGGAATTACTCTCTGGAAGGTCTTTTTTCCTACCAATGTCCTACTATATAATAGATTTATGGTAGGGAAAAAGGCCTTTCAGAAAATAATTCCTACGGTGAACGGACTTTAGATGAGCTTGACATTTAGATAATGCTCCTCATCGCTGGGAGGAATTTGATCCAGCATACTGGATGTGTGTGTGTGCGCGCGCACGCATCATGTCTTACTCCCCGTTCGATCTATCCATTGGATTTTTTTTACATCATGTCTTAGTACCCATTCCGATGATAGATATATATGAATTAGTCACGCCAATTTATTAGGCATAAATAAGGTTTAATTTTAAAGAAAGTGTTTCTGCATTTCCTTGGAATGAGAATAGATAAGAATTTAGGGGGGGGGGGGGACTTCATTAGACCCAACCGGGATTATAACCTCGATTTCCTCTTCATTTGCAGTCCAGTCCATTGTGAGAGTGACTCCTTAGACCATTCGACCACCTAAGTGAACCATTGGAGGATTGCTATTATAAATAAAGTGCAGTACTATTTATATAAATATGTATATTTATATAGAGAGATTTTCATTGTTTGTACTTTTTCCAGACCCACGAGAGCTAGAGGCGTTCGCCGAGCGCTTCAAGCAGAGGCGGATAAAGCTAGGTGTCACCCAGGCGGACGTTGGCAAGGCCCTAGCCAACCTGAAGCTCCCCGGCGTGGGGGCGCTGTCCCAATCCACCATCTGCCGATTCGAATCCCTGACGCTCTCCCACAACAACATGATAGCGCTGAAACCCATCCTACAGGCGTGGTTGGAAGAGGCAGAGGCGCAGGCCAAGAACAAGAGAAGGGACCCCGATGCCCCGAGCGTCCTCCCTGCAGGGGAGAAGAAGCGCAAGAGGACATCCATCGCTGCGCCGGAAAAGCGCTCTTTGGAGGCGTACTTCGCCGTCCAGCCGCGACCATCGGGTGAGAAGATCGCGGCCATCGCTGAGAAGTTGGACCTGAAGAAAAATGTGGTGCGCGTGTGGTTCTGCAACCAGAGACAGAAACAGAAGAGGATGAAGTTCGCGGCTCAACACTGACAGGTGTCGGGAGGGGGATCCCTGGGACCCCCCTCCACCCCACTCCCCGCGCACTGTATGTAAGACAAGTAACATGTACCTTCAGACAACTGCGGTAGAATAAAGGCACGGACGTCGGCCATCACATGAACATGTGAGACACATCGGACATTTGAATCCGTTGGGAGAGAAGAACGAATTAGGACGTTTAAAAATATTATAATAGGTCCTACCCTTCGTTTTACTTGACGCTAGTAGTCTTACCTTGATGAGTTACACTATGACCCTACCTTATAAGCTAAACCATAATGTAAGGTAAGCTTGCAAGGTAAATAATATGTAGAATGTAACGCATGGAAAATAATCCTCTCCTACGCATTATTAATAAAAAAAGTTGTATCTCCTACGAATTGATAAGTTTCAGTACATGTTGGCCGTTTTCATTACCATCCCCAAAAAAATATAGAGTAAACTAATGACAATCTACTACTCAGAAGTAATTGGAAAGTATTTTTCTTAAGTCTTAAGACTATAAAAAGCAAACAAATCGTTCAATATATATAAAACAATCAATATAATATTATTTTAAAAACATAATTTTAATAAGCTTATGAAATTTTCTAATGCGCTTGGTCTTAGACCTCTTCTTTGATTAATTTTTAGTCAAATTAAATCTTAAATAAATATTAAACAGATCCTTAATGAAGAACAAAAATAGATATATGTAATGAAACCAATATATTGTTTTTGCTCCATATACGAGCAAAATTCGTATATGCTTAATGAAATACAAAGAGTGGTGGTATGACCCTTATAGCGCTAAGTATAAAGTTACTTATTTCCTAATAAGATCGTTTCAAGTTTTATATATATGCTATTTTTTTATTATTAGAAATATATTACATGAAACCACGTCCATCTAGCTTAATTAGGACCGGGCGTTATCCAGATTAACGAAAATCCGAATAGTCCGGTAACTAAAGGAAAATTGGTAGCGCACATCATTACGTTGGTAAATCCAACCGCAGTTAACGTATGTTAACAGAACACAGTTTTAGCTCCGACCATGTTACAGTAAACTGAACAGAACTGCAGCTCAATTTTAATTCAGTACAGTACTCATCCTGTGGATACAGTATCGTAATTTATTACCGTAATGTATTTGAAAGGAGTTTTTTTTAATAAATAATACATCATTTATTCGACTCATAAAAATTTGTTACAAAAAAATCATTTATGTGAAATTTCAGTCCGGATAAACCGGAAATGCTGATCAATTAGGGCCGGATAGGAGCGGTTCCAATGTAAAAAAAAATGGCTGTTTTAAGTTACTGTTTTAATAAATGTTATAAGTTGTTACACAAATAAAAATAACTTTTCACCTCAATTAATATGATTCTATCTCTCTTCACGGATTCTTTTGAAAGTCAGCAAACAGCTTCTACCACGAAAAGTAATCATAACTTCCTTACCTTTATTCTACTGTGGTCCGTCAACTTAAACGCGTCAAACTTCGTGAAGAAGAAAAGAAACAAAGTGCAAACAAAAACACAAAAAATAAAACTCCCCAAGTGTACAAATTAAATAAATCCCAACACAAATGAACTATATCACTTAAGAGCTCGTAATAATGTAAAAAAATAATCAAGACTGTAAGATTGTATATACATACGGTACCGCATTGCTCTAACCAACTAGATCTAGTCATTAGTTAATTCAAAATGTGAAAAACTTGAAATAGTTTTCAAAAAAATAAAACAGCAAATATAAGGACTGTTAAATAAAGTGTTTTTATTTCGTTGCAATATTCGGTGAACAAACTGTGCTGTGCGGAAGACAAAACAAACAAAGAAGCGAACATTGTGATATCGTGTTGGTATCGCCAATTGTGCAATACAAAAATTTCAACTACAACAAAATATTATTCTTGCAGCTTGATCTGTTAAAGTATTAACAACAAAACTTTGTACATATCTAATAGTTATTATTTATATTTGTGTATATAAAATATACACACTTTATATAATTCACAGCTCAAAACCTTGTGTATATCTCTCTTGAAAAGAAATGTGTCGTGACCCAAAACAGGGTCTACCATAGATAAGTAAACATTTTCTCATTCAGCAATACATCCACGATACATCATTTAACCAGATTTGTATAGCGATTTGATAAGCAAGCTTCAGTCCTGCTGCATTTCCGCGCTTATAAGTGCTAACGAAACTTCGCAAGGGTCGATGGAGATACCAGACCAAGTTTTACCGCTTGCTCAGTTGTATATGACCCTTAATTGATTTCTGTGAAATTTTCATGAACGATTTCTAAATACATCTTTTAGGATTCACTACCTCGTTTACTAAAAGCAAATGTACTTTTATATTTTGAATTAAAATATTTTTATTGTGTGGCTTTCTTGAAACATTGACAATGTTTTAATATTATTTAATTTATAAATTATGATTTTTTAAATATATATTTTGACAAGATTGTTTATGGGATGATATCGTTGTTTGACTTTGTGATTATCATGCTATGGAGTTAAAAAGTATTTCTAAATAATAAAGACCAAATTAGTTTAATGAAATTAATATAATAATTGAAGTTCAATCCCCCAAATGAACTTATCTTATATATTTAAAATATACCAAACAACTCTTGACATAACAATATTAAACAATAGACTAAATTTCTCCAAACCGTTGTAGTTTTTAGAACCACATCTTATTAAACGTATTAATTATGCTAAAGGGTAAGTAATGAGGAAGGTTGAATTTAGAGTAAGTACACCCGCATTCACGTGGAGATAGAATGAGAAACCATTTAAGAAAAACTACCCTTAATACACCCAACCAGAATCTAACTCCAATCTCCCCGTTAATGGCAGTCTAGTATATTTCGAGAGCGACGCATTAAACCATGCGGCCACCAAAGTGGGTCAAAACGTTATTGCTCGTATTAAATGTATAAGAAATATGTATCCGATCTCATGTCTATGCTCAACGTTATAGTTCCTTAATAATCATGCTACGTCTATGATTTTTATCATTTTAGGCTATAAGCGTATTTGACCAAAATTACAATTATTATTTATTATTATTATTATTACCATTACTATTATTATTAGTATTATTGCTGACCTTTTCTTTTAAACATAATGTTTTTAAACAAGTTTTTTTCTAAATGACTCATGTCCTATTGCTCCCAAATGTATCACAAAATTACATTAATTTGAGTTGTAGCTTAAGAAAAGTAATTTTTTTAATGAGCCTATATTTTATTGAGAAATGTTGAAAAAAATACAGAATTAAAATTATAATGAATAAAACCACATCCAATCCCCCCTCTTTGAATCAGGTCAAGCAATTTACTCAAGATTGTCACCACTGATCCAACCCTGAATGTCACGAGTACCGGTATATTAATGATTTAAGCTTACTGTCCACACTCTGAATCAGTGAGGTCCTTAGTTCGTAGCCATAAAGCCCTAGAGTAATCAATTAGCATGAACACAGACTCCCGGCCCATTATTTGTTAGAAATTAAATACCTTTAACTTACAACGGACTTCCATTTCAAGAAACCAATCACTGATGAACATTTTATTTTTCTTCTCCACATCTTATTACCTTTGTGGAATAATCCTATATTGATGTATAATAATGGGGTATTTATGAGGAAGATAGGATTTAGAGAACGTCTGCTAGGATTTGCATAGATGGAGAGTGATAAATCGTTTAGGAAAAACTACCACAATACATCCGCCCTAATTTCGAATTACAACCTTCCCAGTAACGACAAAACAAACACGACAAGACTGACGCCTTTATACACGTATTCATCAGTTCGGTTGTTCATCAAATAAATAAACTTATATGAGAACATCAATAAAATACATATAAATGGCAGCAATGGAATAGATCATCATTTTACTAACGTGTACATATGTATGTGTGGTCTGAAAGGCCCTTTTTCCTTGTCAGAATTATGCTATAGCCTATAGTATAATTTTGGTATGAAAAAAAGAACTTTCAGAGTTCCTTCCTAACACGAACTGGTTATACTTACCTTTAATAGTAATTCCTAGAACACTTTTATAAACACATACTATCATAATGTTATTCAAATATTCAATTGAATATTAAAAATTACAGAAATTGCCATCGTGTCCCATCGAATTATCTGAATATTTTCTTTCAGTAACTATGAATGTACAAATGATCCCTATAGTGGACAAGGTATCACGTGTATAGATATACGGAGAGTGTGAACAAGATTTAAGTAGCGAAGAACTTTAAGGATATAAGGATATGGAGTTGTGGAGCTGGATCATGTATATATTCTTTAGTTTTCAAAGGAGTCGTTGGGAAGAAAGTAAATTTGAAATGATAGTATATCTATATCCTAGAAGATAAAGCCAACCTCAACGCATTTAATCTGTTATATATGTATTATATGAATATGTAATATAAATATATCTTATTAAAATTTATATAATATAGAAACATACATATTATAAAAAATATACTGTATACACATATTATATATTGTGCAAATACTCAATTTGTTCAGTGCATCCATGAAACATAACTATACGCTTCTCCCCAAATTCACACCTATGAGGGAAAATTGTAAATTACTGTAAACGTGAACGATTATCATTTGACAGGATTTAATAAGTTTAAATATTTATGGTCAATTTTAACCAGCAATAATAATATTATATTGGAAATTAGAAAAATAATACACTCGGAAAATGCATGCTATTTCTCGGTCAGTAAGTTTTTGGGATCTCGCCTGGTTTAAAGGAATGTAAAACTCAGGATATACAAAACAATAGGTGCTTAGTAAGATTGTTGGTTCAATAAGGGATTATACTACTGGAAATTGGAGGAGGTTACATAATGATGAGTTGCGTACCCTGTATTAATCACAGGACAGTGTTAGGATAATCAAGTTTTGTAGATTAAGGTGGGAAGGACACGCAGCGTGAATGTTATTATCATTATTATTATTATTATTATTAGCACCGCGTCTTACTACCCGTTCGGGTTATACGCACTTACGCTAATGTGTAATGGTAGGGTGATTGTGAGATGAAATGAAGGACCTACAGTTTAACGTGGAATCCGAACCACGGTGGAGGCCTGGCGCAGCGTGAATGTAAGATTCTAGAACTTGGTTCAGTGTGTTGATTGGCAGACCCAATGGGAAGAGACCATTGGGAAAACCTAGGCGCAGATGAGAGGATAACATTAATATGTACCTGAAATAAATATGGTATAATGAGGTAGACTGGATAGAACTATCTCAAGTTAGGGATAATTGACGTACTCTTGTAAATGCGGCAATGAACTTTTGAGTTCCTAATGCCATAGAGTAAGTAAGTATTAGAGGAAATTGATATTGAAATATGTGTTGTATACTTGTTAAGTACTGTGTATAGGCACGCATAATAGAAATTGTTTATAATTTTAATTAATATCCATATAGTGAATTTATTTAAGAAACATTGATAGTGAAAGGTAATTTTTCAATCTACTTTTTATGAACTATATATATTGAGTTAAATTAAAATGGATAAAATATTGTCAATGTTTCAAATCATCAAGCATACAACTCATAAAGTTTTTATTTTACAATATTTAGATAACATTTCTTATCAATCACTATATAATTTATTTACTCATCCTGAAATTTATGTTTTAAAAATATGCGCTTTGATATAGATCTACACTCAAAATAAGATATAACTGGGCAGAAGCTACAGCATCATAATTTAGGGCCAATATTTTTTAACGATATCTTTTAAAAAATGTTTTTATGTATTTGATTTTTAGGTCTCGCATTTATGTGGATGGTGTAGATCAAATGTTGAAATGTGCATTGTAATTTTAAATATTGGTATGTTATTACATATGGCAGAAAATATAATTTATTAAATCTATTTATATCATTGTAAAAGAAAATTTATTAATATTACTGATACAACTATTGCTTTTAAGTAGACACTGTAGCTTTCCTCGTGGTCTCCAAAATGAAAATAATATTTTGTTGATAGTTTGAACTAAATGACTAATAATTTGAATGGCATATCTGATATTATTAAGAATTAATATGTATAAATATTTCTGTAGAGGCCTATATTATTTAATCCAACATTAATCAGTATATGGAGTAAAACTAATCAGTATTAAATAGATATATCATATCAATTATGTTCCTTTAAGCAAATATAATTTACATAGTAAATAATATTCCTTGTTTTGAGATGTATTTTATTGGTTTTCTTTGAGATAAACTCTAGTCATTTGTTTTAGTAATTGTGTTATATATTTTTAAGATGTTCCTTATTTATTTGTTTTAAGATGTCCTTTATTTATTGGTTTCTTTTAATTCACTTGACGTCAACTTTATGTGTAAACTTTTATTCTTGGCTTATTATGTGTTGTTGATGAGAAAATATGAATTGTTGAAACATTATGAATTGTGACGATAATTATGATAAATACGATGATATTATCACTTATAATTTTATAGTACATAATTTTAGTCAGTTTTTAAAAGAACAAAATTTTAAAGCGATATATTTAGAAAGATTTATATGTTGAAATTTTTAGTGAAAGACCAAATTTCAGATAATAATTGTAAACCTAATACTTTCGGGTAGCCTATATTTTAATATAATTTTGCTATTCATGAACAAATATTATTGATTCATAAATTTGATTTTCTTAAAGTTTGAACACACTCTACAGGGTGGGTTGTTATTAAAAGTTGATCATATCATTAATAAGAAAAACATTAAAGGTAATCGATTTACTCTTACAAAATAAGGTGGTCAAATTAGGGAAATATATTAACTAAGTTTATTTATAATATAATATATCAATATTTTACTAAAAATAGTAGAATAATTTAGTCTCAGTAAAGGAGTACAGATGTGATACCAAATTTCAATTTCTTTTTTCCTTGAACCTCATTTACAAATAATAACTTAAAAAATGTCAGGTATCTCCATCCATGTTAGTTTCATCTTGCACATAAAGATGTAGGTAGACAATTATTATTTTTTTTTTTTAAATGAACAACTTCTGTAACAGGGTAAATAATAATCATATCATTCCACAAATAGAAGACCAATACAAGAATAATTGTTAAATTGAAAACAGTTTAATATAAATAATAAACTGATTCATATTTCAGTTGTTTTTTTACGTATTGTAACTTGATGAAACTTGGAGAGAATGTAAGAAGAAATGTGCCGCCCAATTACATATCATTATATTATACAAGACACCGCTGCTTGTTCTTGTATAAACTACTAATTCTATAGTAATAATAATACGTGCCATTTCTAGAGAGCGCCATAAGTGCTGGGAAATTCTTATGAGAGCTCACTTTTTATATTCAATCCCCTCAAAAGAACAAGTTAATTCTATTATAGATCTGTTTCCACCACATCATTTTTCTTTTGAATGTCATGTTGTCAGATGAAAGCAACTTCATTCATTCCTAATAAAGTCTTGGTGTTAAAACAATTATATAGTATCAGTGTTTTCAATTGATTGTAACCTCTTCCATCACCTCTAATCCTTTCCACTATCCGGCAATCTAGTCAGGGGCTCCGGAACAACGGGGACCTACAGGCTCAAGTCCCCTTGTTTTTATCATTGGGGGTAGGGGGGGGGGGCTATCTCAAGCTTTCCAATATTTCCCAAGTAAATAAATGTATAAAACATACAATTTTAAATATGAGTTTGGTAATTTTAAGTAATGAAGACAATAATTAATTTAATAGAAAACTGAAATGCCCTAATTTAATTGTTTATATTTTCCTCACACTAAAAAATAATTCTTTCACAAAATATATTAACTAACATAACTAAGGCATATTTGTAATTGTCTTGAATTTTAAAAAAACTAACATAATAGTACATCCAAAAACCTAATCGGCTTCATTTATTGATAATTTTGACACAGATAAAATAAATTGATAACATTTCACAGCTAAATGGTAAGTTTAATTTAGATACTATGAGATTTTCAAGCATAATTCAAATTTTATTTTTGTTATATCTTTATCTATCTTAATACTATTAAAAATCTGGACATTTATTATAAGCTTGCTTGTTGTGTTTTTAGTTAAATATCTTATTATTTGTAAACCTACGTAAAATATTGTTGTAATATAATATTTTATTATGTCGTATTAATGGTGTGTAAGAAAAATACTCAATATTTAACAACCCCTAGTTCAAAGGAAAATTAATTTGCCTTCCACAAAATCAGCCTTGACAGGGTTGAAACGTAAATCTTGTTTACCCTGCATAGTTCAACTATGGCATAGTCTATAGTATAAATATATAGCATAAGCGTAGCAAGAGGGTTTATTGGGCCTAAGCCCCCTAGATCCCCACGAAATGTTCTGAAATTTTTAATGTTGATAGAAAAAGAGTGTTTAAAAAGTCAATTTGTGAAACTACTTATTTATTTTAATTTGATTTTGCAATCTGACCTTCAAAGATAGTAGTTTATCATCTGAAAGACTCTAATTTTTGGGGAAGACCACTTCAAAAAGTTTATAATTCATATAATGTTCAAAAAATTCCAGGCGATAATCTTTTCAAATAACTTCTAGGGCATTCAATCTTCAAACATTGACGGGAGGTGGGGGAATTTACTGAAAAAGAAAAATCTTATTACTCCCACCTCCCTATTTCTCACACAAATAAGATTTCACCACAACTTTTTAAATAATTTTCTTATTTTTCAGAAGTTCGTTATAAACTAACAAATTTGTAACCCTCCCCAAATTGAATTCTCCCTACGCCCATGAGACACGTTATGTAGTCTTCCAAGGTAAGACTGCTATATTACAGGCTAAACGGAGTGTACAGTGCATGGAAAAAAGGGAATATCAGTAAAAGTAAAGTAATTGGTGTGATATGAAAAGTCAAGACGAAGTCAGAGAAATTTTAAAATTTAATTTATATTTAATATCTTTTTTGGCAATAATTTGTTAAATGTTAAGTAAATAACATTACCAAACTATTAGTTTATCTCCAATTAATGTGATTTGTTGATGATTTTTCTACCAAGAATTTAATAAAAGGAAATGTAAACTATGCGATTTTTACTACAGCTTGTATTATAAAATAATGGAAAAGTACCTATTCTTTGTTTTTAAAAATGGGGGGGGGGGAAAGGAATTATAAAATGTAGGCTTTATCAGCGCTGATTGAATGTGTTTAAAAAATAAATGGTATTAGTAGAAATTTCAAATCAGCTGGAATTAAATTGTCATCAGCCGTTACCATTGACAAATATTTGGGATTGAAAGGACAACAGAATGTGGGGACAATGTTTAATTACATAAGATTAAGTTACATTATTATAAGTAGGGTTATTACTAATGAACTTAATGTCTGATAGTTTTAAAAGTTACTATAATACATTGATATATTCATGGATGAAGTTATATTATGATTTGATTTATGATAGATAATATGCGTGATGGATGAACTGTATGACGGGGGGAAAGAAGGGGAAAGTAGTTGAGAGACATTGTATAAGGTTTTCAAAACATTATTATCTTAAATATAAAATTAGATAAACCCGTTTCTGGTAATAGAAATTACGAGGAAACGGCTGAACAGGTTTTGACAAACGACCTCTCATTTTAAAGGTTAGAAGTCCAAGATGTCAGAAAAAAATAGTAGTTTCCAAGGAAAATCTTATTTTTCCAGAGAATTTTCAGTTTTTCATTCATTGTTTACATCATCATGGAATCCCTGATTTGTGTATAGTTTTATATTAGTAGATAAAATATTTATATTTTGTTAAAAGTAATAATAACTCGATTCGTACATTTGTGGTCTGATGCAACAAATAGATAAAGAGCTGGTAGAGGGACGTTTTAAAGTTCTCAACGTGACCTTAATAGGAGAAAGTATACGTTTTAATTCAAATTTAACACTGAAAGTTAAATATTTACGTAAAGCTGATCATCTTTGATAAGTAAATTTGTAACTAATAAATCGAGTGAAGGCCTGTTACATAAATCTTTTCCTAATAAAATGTTAGGAATGTATTTTAGTGCAATAATTTGCAGCCATCGTTGCAACGATCCACTAGTATTTATTTATTTTAAAACCATAAAACGTGTGGGTGGGTAGATAATATTATCATATTCTAAGCTCTTTTTTTATCAATAAATCCGCCTCGGTGGCGTATTAGCTAGCGCGCAAGTTTCGTGTTGAGCTAAACTGCTGAGAATGGGAGATCTAGGTTAGAACCTCGGTCGGGTGAGCTAAGGGTGGATTTCCCTAAATGGTTTTCCACTCTCCCTCCACACAAATGTGGGATCACTTCATAGAAATTCAAAGTTCCCAATTCCTAGCGTATTAGCGTAATTAATACTTAAGCGTATAACCCAAACGAATAGTAAGACGTGGTGATATAAATTAATTTTGATCAACATCTGTCAAGTGACTCAGAATAAATTCAAAATGTAATAACATATGTCTTGTAATAGGTTGCATTGGGTACTACTGATAACTGACTTGCAATACTACCTATCAATAATTGTGTTTTTACCTTAAAACTTTCAAATGAACATTATATCTGTAATTGAGAAATTTGATGTATAAATGTTTTCCTCTCAGGCGTTTTACACCCTCCACATACAGTATCCTTAATAAATTATAAGTTGTGGATAGCCCTGGAAGGCAGTAACACCCGTGGCACGTACACAAATGTAAGAAATATTTAGTTTGTTGTGTGCACTAAGCTCAAAGTACAATTTTTTTAACTTAAAATATTTTCTATAGGTAGCCAATTTTTAAAAAGTTGTCACTAAAGAACCACTAAAAAAGTTTATGGGGGTATCTTTATTTTTTTAAATGTATAAGGGACATATCACTTGGACTATTCTATGTAGCTTTTAAGGGTATCTTGGGGACTAAAACGTTAAAAACACCCTTTTATATTGCTAAAAGCCCTTACTACACAAATAAAGTTCCGCCAATACTGGGTAGTAAAATTACCTATTGTTGCCTTAAATATAGTTAGCAAAGTTCCTAATATGTTGTTAATTTACGTAATGACAAAGAAAGGTACCCAAAAAGGACTACCAGTGACAAAAATAAACCTCCTTCACATAGTTTCAAAAGTCATCCAGGTTATAAAATTGTACCCGGTCAGGACCTCCAAACCCCTTTTCAGTTGGGCCCCCTCCCCCACTTTCAAAGAGATATTTCGGGCACCTGAACATAGTGTATTTTGTGAATATTTTTTATTAGCCAGGGAATAAGAGAACGTATTTCATTTCAGGATTCAAAATTACAACATACTCTATGTTTAACTCTTATCTATTTTTGGTCAGTACATTCCGTTTGAGTTATCTGCATATTTACTCACTTACTCACTGAGTAAGGGATTAGGAAAATTGAATTTAAAGAAATTGTACCCAAATTTGAGTGGGAAAAAAGTAGAAAACCATTTTTTTTTTAAAACTGGTTTATAACCCCGAGCTCCTGATCATAAATGGTCCAGTATTTTGTGAGAATGAAATTATTAGCACCACATCTTACTACCCATTCGGGTTATACGCACTTACGCTAATGTGTAATGGTAGGGTGATTGTGAGATGAAATGGAGGACCTACAGTTTAACGTGGAATCCAAACCACGGTGGAGGTCTGGCATTCTACACATTCACAAGTTGTGATTAATACACGTCTTGTCAGAGGTGAAGGAAGGGTTGGACAATCAGATAAATCTGTGCCGGGACCGAGGATTGAACCCTGGACCCCCATCACAGAAGTCTGACATCTTACCCCTAGACCGTATTGTGAGAATGGCTCCTTGTACTATTGATCACCAAGGGGTTCATATTTTGTTTTAATACGGTTTTATTAATGGATTCATCTAAGGGGTGAAGGGGCTAGTTTTAGTAGAAGTGAGAAAATAACCCTAATAAATCACATGGGTAAAATTATCCCTAGTGTATTCGGCCAAGATTTGAACTTGTACCTCCCCTTTAACGGCAAACCAATATGATGAGAGTATGTTCCCTTAAATCACGTGACTATTGTTACTGATGAAAGGTAGTACCTTAAATTATTAGAAAAGAGGCTAGTGTAGATGTAGTATGCAAATCACACTATTTTCTTTGTGCTAATATTATTTTCCGGTTCTTCCTTACACGAAGAAGTACTGCTTTTAACTTCCTGAATTTTCTTATTTTAATATGGGAATATTAATTCAATAAGGTAGTGGGTAGACTATTGTATAGGGTAGCCAAATAATAATTAATATATAAATATATATATATATACTTTTATAGGAGATGTAACATAAACAAAGAAATGTGTGTTTTCCACCTTCTTGTAGAATGTACCATTTTATTATAGAGATATATAATTTATTTATATAGATTCCAAGTAAGCATACACATACTCATATACATATATGGATATTTGCATAATATAATAAATAATTTAAAATAATAATAAGATATAGAATTAAGAGTATTTTATTTAAGAAACTTAACTTGAAAAAATATTAACTTTAAGAATAAATAAAATAAAGTTTACTTAAATATTTTTTATTTTAATAAAAGAATATAGATATATATGTACTGTAATTTGGACGATTTTATAAACTTGTGGGAACTGCTATTAATATTATTTAAGCAGCTCTAATGAGGCTATTTTTTTTATTCAAGCCATAACACTTTAGGCGGACCCCTCGGTCAACGAGAAAGTATCAATCACTGTAAGGCCACACGGTTTAAAATACAATGGTATGTGTCTTTTTAGGAACTATTTATGTATTCTGAAGCTTATACTCACTTTCCCCCTTCATATACAACCCCCCGTTGCCATGTCTATATAAAAAAGGGGGAAACTTCTTATCTGAAGGTAAAGAGGAAATCTCGCTTCTAGTTCTCAAATATCTTAAAATATTATGTAATTATCCCATAAAAAAATTGCTTTGTTTGCTAGAGGAAGGCTAAATCTAGAGCCCTTTTTCATCAAGCCTAATCTTATAGCTTCATCAAAATGATTAAAGAGGGTTTTTTTAAATGAGCTAACGTCCCATATTCAACTTTTTTTTCTACTATCATAACTAAAAAGGGTTGTTAAAGAAAAAGAGCCCCGTTGGAATCTTTCAACTTTATATTTAAATAACCCTTCTTGAAATTAAATATTGCATTAGATCTAAAATTTACGTGACAATTTCTCTTTTGCAGAGGTGGCAGCATTAGTAAGTTGTCAATTTATAAATCTATGGAATGTAAATATATAAGGACGAAAAAAATTTAAGTAACAATTTGACAGACGAATTATTATTATTATTATTATTGTTGTTATCATTATTTAGCACTACGTCTTATTACCCGTTCGGGCTATATGCTGAAGTACTAATTACGCTAATGGGTTAGGAATTGGGAAGGTTGAATTTAGAGGAAGTGAACCCACATTTTCGTGAAGGTAGAATAGAAAGCCTTTTAGGAAACTCCCTCCTCCCCCAGTTCACCCGACCAAGATTCGAACCTTGGTCTCCCCGTCCTCGGTAATCTACCTCAACACGAAACTAGCGCGTTAGATAACTACGCTCCAGAGGCAGGTGACGAATTATTGAATTATGGAAGTTCATATTTACAAATCCTAGCCTGGAGCTTCCTTAAGTAGAGATACTGCTGACAAATATTGGATAATAAGGGAAAGGTATTTTTAAATAAATGTTCTTTACCCCTTCGGGCTATATCTTAATGTTTAGGTATGAGGACGTTATGGTTTATAGGTAACGCACCCACGTTATGCGGGAAGGTAGATCAGAAAACCATTTAAGGAAAATCTTCCTCAATAAACTCATCTAGGGTTTGAACCCCGACCTTCTCACCATCGGAAAACTGGACTAGATGAGTCTGACATGCAATCCACATGCCCCCAGATTCGTCTCACAAGGTATATATTTACCTGTTGCATTATTTGCTCAAGAATAATATTGTTTTACCATTTTAATGAAATTCCGGAATGGGTCAGTATCTGGTCAATTTTCTTATTCGTTACTTGCTAATCATGGCATGCCCTATTCAACGTGTAATTCCATTCAAATACACGTCACTTTATTTTAGACATTATTATGCATTATTTAAGGACGTTACCTACCTGTGACGTCATGACAGATCAGGGTGGGAATTCCAGGTTAAAGAATTTACGTTTTATTCGGCGAGTTTTAATGTTATACCTTTGAAACAAAAATTATAAAATTCTTAAACAATTATAAAAATAGCCTTACATTGTCACACCATTTCTATTTTTATCTTGAAGTAGTTTTTTTTTAATTTACTTTATATAAATCATTTACATTTACAAATCAGGCTATTCGGTTTGGATACAATAATGGTCTGTGGGAATCTTCTTGCCACAGTGAAAATTAAAAATTTCCGTGGAAGCATATGCATTTCTAAAATAAGAAACAAGAAAAAGGTAATCTTAAAAATAAAGTAGATGCTTTCAAGGCGCAAATAGTAAAGTGAGTGTGTAGACTCGTCAGAGGAAGAGGAGAAGGGCTATCAGTATATATGTATGTATGTATATATATATACACACACAATAAGCCTCACAGGGTGAATTGTTATTTTTCTCCCCTCTGTTTCTATCTCGTACATTGAGGTCTAAGTGTTATAGTGTTTAGACTGCTTATGTACGTCAAGTTAAGGTGCAAACCGCTTGCTTCGCCAAATAGCTTCAATATCTCCAAGTAAACAACGTCGTTAAGGTGACACCCGCTTCAGTGGCCGAATGGTCTAAGACATCACTATTGAGCTAAACTGGAATGCTGATGAATGTTCGAATCCCAGTCAGGTTTAATGAGGGTGGGATTCTTTCCTTAATGGTTTACAATCTCCTCACACGCAAATAGTGGTAGATTACCTCTTAAATGCTTCCTTCATCATCCTTACCCCATTAGAGAAATTATAATATATGCGTGTAGCCTGAGCAGGTAATAATACATGGTTATAAAAAAATTATATGACATATGTGTATGTGTCTACCACATTTATCTTGAATTCATAACTTTATGACGTATCTTTTTCACAAATAAAGTTCAGAGTTAAACTGTGATCACAGTACTGCCATATTTGTATCAGAGAACAATACTATTACCCTCGATGTTATGTTAACTTTTAAAATGAAACCATTTACTGTTCATCTTATTTAATAATATCAATAATTTATTTCACGTTATCTACTGCAATTGAAACACATTGATTTCTCAATAGATGGAAGCTATTTTTGGAATGTGTATAGGCTGTGCGATGTGGTTATATTATATATCAATTAAATTAAATATAGTTTAAATATTACACCTGTACACGGGAATCTAGCCCGAGACCTTTGGCACATCGCAACAATTCTGTCGTAAGCTCTAGTGATATTATTCCCTAACTGGCATAAGTCTATTTAATTATAAAAACTTAATAGGGCACGTGAGGTTGGTGAATTCTAAGGAAATGGCCTAGTATTTAATCGAAGAGAGGAAGGAAAATTACAAGATGGAAGTAATAAACTAGCAATGTAGTTGGATAGGAATCTAGCACTGTTCTTTTAAGTAAAATTACCCTAAGCTCGCAATGTCTGCAAAAATTAAGTTGGATGGACGTTGAACCTAACTTTCCGACTACCCAAAATAAAGTGTGGTTTTTCATTAAGTATTAATTCCGGGATATTCATATTTAATTACATTAATGGGGCATTAGTTAAAGAGGTGGAATTTAGAGGAAATGTATCTTGGAGAAGAGCGTGAAACTATTTATGAAACACCTCTCACTATAAGTATACCCGGCCGGGATTCAAATGCCAACTTCTCTTTAGCTGGAAAACTAGACCAGATGAAAGAATATCAACAATTAGGTTGCATTGGTGTGCTAATCCAACTTTCCGGGTCTCTATTACCGTCCAAATGTCATTTTTCAACTAATTTAAACTAACCTAAACTAGATTAGCCATTTATTTGGTTCGCGTGCCTACCGAAGTCAACAAGGAAGATTTTAAGCTTAAATATATTATACAAAAATTTATATCTGACAAAACGTTTTTTTTTTAGCTGTAGGGACGTAAAATAGTCAACACTTTTTAATTTTAAAAAATATTCAAGAGCTGGTATTATTTACTTATAACCGCAGGTTGACTTTGGTAAAAAATTAAAATGTTGCTACTCGTTGTTAGTAAAACTCCAACTTTTAATATAACCCCACGTACAATAATTGTTTTGTCTATGCTTGCGTACATTCCAATCAAATCCAACAGGCACAATTATTTATATCGGTCTAGTGATTGACTGATTGATTGCATTCTAGGGTATAATTAGCCCAACCATATATTGTTAATAATTCGTTGTTGCTTGGCAAGGGTTATCAATCATATACGCTCGCTCAGGCAGAATTGTATGAAACAGTTCAACGAATCGCGTAATTTGAAGCCTGATTAATTGCGGGAATGAAGCATGATGGTCCAGCACCTACTTCACTCGACCAGAAATATAATTTGTTGACGTATGAGGATGATACATTTGGCTCTAGGCGAACAACCTTAGTGGCGTTTAATGTTATATAAGAAAACACACGTGTAGTGAGTAGTTGGTTAACATTACTACAGTACAATTTCCATAGAAAGAGCCTTTTAGAATATACAAACATATTTATTTGCTGTCAAAAATTATATCAATTTACTATGTTATTAGATTGTATATTTTTAAAATTTACTCTGAACACAGGAATCGGGAGAATATTATTATTATCATTATCATTATTAGTACCCGTCTTACTACCCGTTCAGGCTTATACGCACTTACGCTAATGTGTAATGGTAGGGTGATTGTGAGATGAAATGGAGGACCTACAGTTTAACGTGGAATCCGAACCACGGTGGAGTCCTGGCATTCCCACACATTCACAAGTTGTGATTAATACACGTCTTGTCAGAGGGAAGGAAGGGTTTGATAATAAGATAAATATGGGTCGGGACCGAGGATTGAACCCCGCACCCTAGCATAGAAGTCCGACACCTTACCCCTAGACCGTTAGGTCACCGAGAATCTTATGAAAGCCGTAGATACAAAGTTGTATCCCTGTTGGTAGAATAGTTTCGGCTCCAGCCCAAACAACAGAAAAATAGACGGCAATGAAAAAACAACTTTTTCTGTTTCAAACGGTCATGAAACGTCGACATTCATCAAATTCTAGAATTTATACATTTGTATATTTTCGATACTTCCTCTCTACAAGAGTTAATGAGAAAGTAAAAATGAAAATTAGTTTTATTAAAACTAGAAAAATAGTTGGCAAATAATTTGTCATTTTCTAAAATTGCAACTACCTCCTTTGAACAATTTTAAAATTTGAAATTACTAGGCACATTTTCGCTACATAGAATGTCATTTTTTTTTAAATATTTAAATCGGTTTTGTAGAACTTCGGGGATCATTACCAAAAGCAACCACCTAACTTTTTTAATATACTGATAAAATAATCTTAAATTCTGTTGTTACTTTTATCACACACGTTTGAAGCAAACATTTAATATTATAAAACCTTTCTGAATATAATGTAGCAAATACCTCTTCTCTTCAATTATGACAATGTATTAATAGAAAGAAAGGTTAAGCCTTGTTTCTCAAGAGCATACAATTGCTAGAAAACGATTGAAATATCAAAATACCTTAGTGTTGGTCAAAGCACTTACATTTTTACAAACTAAGGATTGCCTTGCTTTTAAAACTTCAAATACAAGTTTGAAAATATTTCATACATGGTATATGGATTATTTAGGGGTGGGTTTGGTTGGATAAATTAAGACCTAGGGATAAACTTCAGAGGTCCTCAAATATATTTAGTAACGTCAC